>OZ024873.1:54008009-55239259 GCA_964017185.1 Rugalucina vietnamica
GCTAATATTCAAACTCTTAAGCAAAACTACCTCATTAGCTTGTGAAATGATTATTTTCTTGGCAAATGATGCCGTTCGGTCAAAGATTCCATCAATGTCAAAGTCTATTGCTATTTAGAGTATACCACTTGCCAGTTTTAACAAGCATAAATGGAGAATTTGGAAAGCAAATGAAGATCTGAAATCAATAAAAGACACCATGGGTTGGTCTTTTTATTAGAGCGTCAATCCTTATTGCTATATTGGACGTATTGAGAACCGTTTCTGTGTCAAAATAATTGTTTTCTGATACATTATGTGGCATGTTTAGAATTGGACTCCACAGATTCCCAAGACCATTAAGTTGAATTGTGAAATGAAATCCATGCATTGTCAAAGTTTTTAAAAGCAGACAATTTTGCCTGATTTTATTTCTCTCTCAAAGTAATTACCCAATACGTTCCAGCCGAAAACAAAAACGAAACTCATTAGCAGAACTTCGATGGTTCCAAACATTTTTGTTGTAAGACTGATTGATAAACTACACCCTACCACAGGAAAATAGATTCAGTGTTCAATCCTGGTCTCAAATTTAGAAGCAGTACAACATCTTAGTGTTATAAGTGGTCTAGGGCTTGTAGAGATGAAATATGTGAAACAGAGGAAATATTTCAAGGCTTGTGCTATACAAAATGGCGACATTAGAAACTGTGTACTCCTTGATGACGGTCAATCCTAGACCGCATAAGTGATTTGAATTTCCCTGACAGCAATAACGTTCTATGTGATTTGATGCTAACCACAAGTGGGTTTCTCTACTTCTGTTGTGGTACACACAATGTCAGGCTTGTACTTGTTAAACAAGTTTATTAGGCTTTCTGGGTTGATAGAATTACCATGCTTCCATACCTCAGTGGTGAACAGGTGCTTGACGCTTCACATATGCCAGGTGTTATGACACTCAGTTTCACTGGAAGAATAGAACAATACAATTACGTTGAAAGACCATATCACATAGTGGGTTTAAGTACTGTGTTTTATATCAAGAACATGCTGCTTATGTTAAAGACGCTATTGCAATCGGGTTTGGCCCATTTACTCAAATTCAGTTTGCAAAGTGGGGACTGGTATCAGGGACTAAGAGTCAGTCAGAACAATAATTCCTCGCCAAAAATACAAGAAAGTCTAATTTGAAAAAAGAACACAGTCTAACCAAAGAAACAGCTCTTTCCAAAAAAATGTGGTATTGTTTACGCGTATAGAGGTTGTATGCAGCTGGAGCAATAAAATCAATAAAAGCGGTATGGCCCATCACCTTTCTCATAAATATGCTCACTGCTCTTAAAGGATCTCAGTTTTATTTTTATACAATAAAAAACAGCAGAGGGTACCACAAGGGAAACATCGCTCTGTAACGGCAAGTTATTTACCGGCAGACCTTAGGTTTTGCTCTGAGACTATAATACGTATTATATGCAAAATTTAAACCTTGTTTATCCTTTTAGTTTTACGCCAGAGCCAGAGAATTTTCGGATGATTGAGTTTAACAAGCACAAATATAGGATGATTTTGAACGAGGAGCCAAAAAAGATCAAACCAATAGTAAATTGAATAGGCTGAGCTTGAGTAACATAATTTCCTGGTAACTGCTGCTGTTGCTGCCTATGGTAGACGCCATAGGATAAAAAAGTTTATTCGTTTTTCAATATATTAATCGAGACTTCTGTTTTTCTGGAATGGGAATAGATTCAGGCAGCTGTATACGTATTCTTTATTTCATTTCAATCATCCTTTGTAACCATTTTGATAGTGTCTTCTTCTTATTAGAAGAAATGCATAGCGTAACAATACTGTAATAGTGTATTGTTTAAGGTAAATTTTCTGCTCTCATCCCTAAAAAATAAATAAATTAAAAATTTTGATCCAGAAAACCAACCCAGCATATGTATCCAGAACATTGTATAGTACCCTCCGTTGGGTGGCCGTAGGTCTAGTGGATATGAAATACTTAAAAAGGGGAAATATTTCAAGACTTGTGCTATAAATAATTACGACACATGAAACTGTGCACACCTTGATGACGGACAATCCTAGACTGCATTAGTGATTTGAATTTTGAGATATTCCCTGATAGCAATTACTTGCTAGATGATTTGATGCTATTAAACCACAAGTGTTTTTCCCCTACTGTGGTTTTCCCCTACTTTTGTTGTGGTACGCACAATACCAGGGTTGTTATTGTTAAACAAGTTAAACAAGTTTGTTAGCCATTTTGGTTTGATTGAACTACCAGGCATCCAAACCTGGTACACAGGTGCTTGACGCTTCACCTGTGCCAGGTGGTATGGCACTCAGTTTTACTGGAAGAATAGAACAGTACAATTAAGTTAACAGACCATATCCCATTGTGGGTTAAAGCATTGTGTTTTGAATGACAAACAAGATACAGCCACTGTTGAAAACACTACTAAACTCCGTTATTATTAGGTACGCAATGCCAGATTGCAAAGTGTAGACTGGTATCAGGGATCAAGACCAAGGTCAGCCAGAACCATAATTCCTAGCCACTAAACGAAAGTAAGAATGACAAAGAACATACAACAAGACTAATAAAACAACGCAACCTAAGGGAACAGCTCTTTCCCAAACTATGGTAATGTTTGCGTGAAGTTTTGCATGCGGAAAAGGATGGCTCTAATACCAAACAACAGAGGGGACCAACAGGGAAATGTACCACTGTCATTTGTCAAGAACGGCAAGCCATTAAGTTATAGTGGCGAAACTACGTTTTTGCTTTGTGATTGTAGTACGTATGATATGCAAACACTTAAACCATGGTTAATATTTAAGTCTTACGTCAGAGCCAGAGAACTTACAGATTTCTAGTACATCTTAATAGAGTTTAACAAGCACACATATAGGATGATTTTGAACGAGGAGCCAAACCAAATCAAATCAATAGTTGAGTAGACGCCATAGGATAACAACTTTATTGGTTTTTCAATATATTAGCCAAGACTTCTGTTTTCCTGGAATGGTAATTGACTCAGACAGCTATATACATCTTCTTTATTTCGTTTCAATCAAGGTCAATTTGCTCGTTTCAATAATGTCTCTTCTTTAGAAGGTGAAATGCAAAGCGTCAAAATAAACTATGAATCGTTTATGGTAGATCTATTTAACAATTTTTCTGACGGGTTACGAAAACAATAGCCTTTTTGGTGTGGTACTTATCTTAGACCTAGTCATCATGTGAGCTGATTTTTGCAATGTTTTTTTTTTCTTTTAGGGAAACATGAATCCGTGCAATTTGTTAGTATCTATAAGTATTCTGGCGAGAAACTGAAGTAGAATCAAAGCATAAATAATTGCATTAATTTAAACTGCTTTTGTAAATGTACTAGATGCCAGTTTCTTTGGCTATTAAGATGAAGATAAAATCTCTCAGAACCAAGATTAATGTAGTTCCTCTGAATACAGGTGTGTATGTACCTATGTTCACGTTCGCGTGTATGTAGTGTAATGTGTTTTTGAGAAAATCACTGTAGAACGTCATTTTTAGCGAAATTCAAAATCTGTTTTTATTTTCGTGTTGGCAAGGTCGTGAAAGTCACATTCCAATCAACATTTGGTGAAATAGGTTAAAAAGTTTGTTTTTTTTTTTTTTTTTGTTATTTTGTTGTTTGTTTTTTTTTAAATTGTTGATTTTAGTGCTTTTCTCCCCAAAACGAGGTCCATGCCCATTTTTCGATAAAACTCCACCATGAGCTGTTCTAAAGAGTTGCAAAGCTAATGAAGTAAAAATGACTTTCAAAAGTTTGCGTTTCTTTTTGTACTGACTCTGTGAAATCAAAGGCGAACCACGATACTGGAACTTGAGCCGCATCATGAGAAATTCGAATTTTTGCCTATGCGAAAACAAAGGCGCAGATCAGCTGTGCAGTAACTGCACAGCTGATCAACGCCTTTGTTTTCGCTATACAAATAGTGCAATTCCACTTCTTCCCAAATCTAAAATTTCAAGCTTATATACTTTTTTTGAGGCTGCACAGGCCGGTATGTGTTGGACCTGGTCTGAAACCCCGAATACCGGTTTTCTCACGACGTGGTTCACAATCGATGTAATTTGTCTTTGGAAGCTGAAATGGCTACTTTACATCATTTATCCAGGTTTGTCAGTGTTTTACAAACATAGACTACATTGAAAACTTAATGAAAACCAATAAAAGATTACACGCTTTATGGCAAACACAGTTTGTCACAGTTCAGTTGCATCTGTTCGAAGTGAATAGCTCACTGCTCATAAGTATACATTCCTCCAAAATTTCCAATCATGCAAACTTACCATTAATTGCCTTGTTGAAGCTTGAACAACATCATACCTAGGTCACCTACTAACATACTGATGCACTGTGCGTCTTCTTGTACAAATATGTATATAGTTTTATAATGCAGCTGTTCATACCATAACTACAGCTAAGTATAACATCAAATGCCAATAATCAGAAGACTCCTCATTCATTTGAGCCGCCTCGTGGGAAAACCAACAATATGGTTTCCGACCATGTCCGACACAAACCAGGCTGTACAGTCACAGACGATGGTTAGAGGCTGGAAATTTTTGATTTAGAAAGTAGAGGAATTGTACTATCCGTGTATAGCGAAAACAAAGGCGCTCATCAGCTTCGCAGACTGTTGGTTTTTCTCATAATGCGGCTCAATTTTATTATCTATAAGTATTTCTTTGGCAGGAAATTGCATCAAAATCAAGGCATAAATAATTACATTAATCTAAAAGCTGATATAAGATGCATAAGATGCCAAAATATTCTTTTGACTATTAAGCTGAACGTAAACTCTGTAGAACCAAGGTATATGAAATCCATAGAAACAATAAATGGACCTCTTGTTATCGTGGAGATAAACTGCTCCTAGACGACCATTTTGTCGTCATAAGCTAAAGATAGCCAGACTATTATATTTCTCTAGGCTCATCAGTTGTTTAAAAACATGTAGACGTGTTGAGAAAACTAATGAAAACCTTAGGCCAATAAACGTTGCCGTATACATGTATCATTCATGTGTTTTTCTTTCATTGTGTCGTCAATATATTGTAAAGTATAAGAGTTTTGGAGTGTCGGGTCTCCTATAGACATAGATCAGTGGCATCTATATTGAGCTGTCCATTGTTTGCGGACAGTATGCTAAACAACTGGAGTTTAAGAAGATGATAAAAATAAGACGATATAAAACAGTGAATTTATAAATATACAAATCATTTTGTTTCAACACACCTTCAGCTATCCATCAAGCACCGTTAGACAGTGAAACATCGTTTTAGCGCATATCAAATGTAATAAATGAGTGTAAATACCCGCATTGGTGGGATATCTACAATGCAATGGCGGAAAGCTGAACAATATCGACGGTTTCAGCGAGTTGTGTGTTATAATCTAAATAGATCAGCTCAAATGCGTGAATTGTTGAGTAATAATAATGCACTGTTTGTCGGGCAGTTGTAAGAATATAAATCACTCGCTCTACGCGCTTGTGATTTGATCTTCTTTACAACTGACCTCCGAACAGTGAATTATTACTCAAACAATTCACTGCTAGAGCTGATCTATTTATTAAACAATACTTTAAATATTGGCAAAGCTCTGACTGATTTCTCGAATCAACTTGAAGGTGAATGCACTCCATATCAAATACAAGCAACAAGAAAATAAAACCTGTTCTCAGCAGTTCACGAACGTATTGAGGAGGCATGAAAATCTAATACAGGTACCTAGTTCGCCCACTTCGAAACGAATATGAAGATTATGCACGTTATGCACATTTGCCTAGTTTTAATACACGGACGAACGCTTAAAGGTTTTATTATGCAGTTGTAAGCACATCATTAAATGAGCCACCTCATGGAAAAACCAACAATCTGCATATGCGAAAACAAAGGCGCAGATCAGCTTCGCGGTAACCGCGAAGCTGATCAGCGCCTTTGTTTTCGCTACTCGGATAGTACAATTCCTCTTCTACTTAACTCCAAAATTACAAGCTTTTAGTCTGCTTCTGTAGCTGTACAGGTCGGTTTGTGTCAGACCTGTTCGGAAACCACATTGTTGGTCTTCCCACGAGGCGGCTCAAATGCTTGTATCAGACTCGTCATTCCTTCATTATCTATAACACTTCCTTTGGCAGGAAACTGCAACAAGCATAAATAATTTCATTAATCTAAATAAATCTGAACGCTGATATAAGATGCATTGAATGCCAAAATATTCCTTTGACTATTAAGCTGAATACAAATTACACTTTTTAGAATCAAGATAAATGGAGTTCTATGTAGATAGATATATTTCTGACTATTTATTCTGATGTTCATTTGTTTGTATAGGTATAGAATACCTGTTTCGTATAAATTAGCCCAGTTATGTACAATTTCATTGACAAATAGATAATACATGTAATTTTGCTAATTGATGTTCTCACAGTTTTTCCTATTCGAATCACACGCGCGTCCATGTCCACAATGTCCACATAATTGCAAATATACGTAAGCAACTTGATCTCATGGCACAAATGTTTCTTGTTACTGGTTCATCATGTCGTCAATGGGCCTACCCCGTAAGGTCTCTAATTTATCTGTTAATATCTGGTAATTCAGATACATGAAGTTGTAATTCAGTATTAACCGTTATGATATTGAATGTACTTTAAACGTGAGCAATGACTGCGAGTGTCTATTTGACGTCACGCTAAAATAATTTATGAAAAAGGTGGGTCCTTCGGGAGACGTTACAACATTCAGAGTGGGACTGGACTATAGGCCAACTATATCATGGACTCAAAATACAATGCTTGTTTTTTTTTATTCTTAATTGATTTCGGGTTCGAAACTGAATGTTCTGAAGTATGATTTTGGAAGTTATGATTTTCATGTAACTTGTCTTTTAAGTCACAGTTCCTGTACTAGAAGCTAATTAAGGTTCTGTTTTGCAGTTCAAGTAAAATCTATCAGCAGATTTCTGTCAAAAATCTTTAATTTCCTGTTCATCAGCATCAAATCATGAAAAAGTATGTTCATTATTGCAAAAACTAGCAGCTCTATAACTATTTATTTGAGACAGCTACTCCATGTTTGCATCTTTAATGCCCTTATTTACAGTATGTACAACATATAAAACTGAGATCTTTTAAGAGTAGTGAGCATATAAATGAGATATGGGATGGGCTATACCATGGTTTCGGCTACTTAAGCCTGATCAGTGACCTAAAAGAAAATGTATTATAGAGAGAAGAATTGCTATTCATTTACTATCTATGCACGTTCTCTGGCAAGAATATACAGCGAATTGCACCGATTTCGACTGTGATAAAATACTTAGTTGAAGCCAAAACAATTCTTTGATTATTGAGCTGAACGTAAGGTCTTGTAAAACCAAGACAAATGACGTTTCTCTCTAAACAGGTACTGGTACATGTATATTTCATTTTTGGCAATAAATTATGTTGAAGTTTACCGACTTTTCGCAATAACGGTTTCTGAATGAGTGAGGGAATGGAAAAAAGCTGAATTTATAAATGGAAGGACCTTGAAACGTAGTCAGTCCGAAAATCTTAGCTTTTGTAAACTACTGCAAATCTAAATGTGTATGAATAGATACACATTTCCCTTTAAAGATTACTCAGTGACAAAGTGCGTATGTAGTGTTTTTTTCTTTTTATACTCACGTTGTTGAAAGTTTTAAGAGTGCTTATGGGCTGAATAATTGTCACTGTTTTCCTGGAGTTCCAAAGCGTCTGATATGAGCCTTCGCATGAGAAAACCAACAACTTGGTTTTCCGACCAGGTCCGACACAAACCAACCTGTACAGTCACAGAAGATGGCTGGGAAATTGAGGAATTGTACTATCCTTGTAGCGAAAACAAAGGCGCTGATCAGCTTCGCAGTTACTGCACAGGTGACCTGCGCCTTTGTTTTCGCAAATGCAGATTGTGGCAGCATATATGCAATTTTGAGCATTCCTATCTACTGTAGGTCGTTGGCTGATCACTGATATGGGACATAACACTAGAAGGCTCGGTGGCCTGACAATGCCTATGAATACGATCCAAAAAGGGGCAAAAAAAAAAGAAAGAAAAATAATATTGAGTGCAGAGGGAGGCATTTACAGCACAGGTAATCAGACACCATGAAACCAAAACAGTGGTGCCACAGGCATTATCCTTGAGAGGCCTCCTTATTACCCCAGCAGAAATGAAATTATCACCTCATCATGACAGACATTTGATCCGTCTGGATCATATTGCACTAACAGTGGTCAAAAATCGAATAATCCTAGTTGTGCCATCTTAGCTCCTTCAGAAGCCATCCCTTTAAATTAAATTGGTTAGACAAAACAACAAAAATAAATAAATAAATAAAATGAAATGAAAAATAAAGCACAGTTCTGACACCTGGTCAACCTGGTATTGATGTTTAAAAACAATTATTAAGGTGGCTTGACTTTAACCACGTTTTCTGGGCGGGATCAGACCAGAGCGGTTGACCAGTAATCAGATGGTCAGTTAGTAGTGTAAAAGCTTTGCCTGAAGGCACAAACAGCCCATCTATTTCTTTGGGGCCCAAAGAAATAGATGGACTGCTTGTGGCATCAAACCATCCATACATATAAGCCTTTTGTTGATGGTTATATTTCAAGCACTTGTTGGGTGTCATGGCATCCTCATTTTGGGTAAAAGTCTCACAAAATGGAGGGAACGTCCCGACATGACCTTAGCTGTTGACTGGACGTCAATAGGATTCAGGCAGGAAAGTTTGTTTGCTCAGTAAAACACCTCCCCATGACAATATAGGAAGTTGCAAAATATAATATGCACTGCAAAACAAGCGAGCAACAACGTTGATGTTTTTAGAATGTAGTCGTTTAAGCTATAGGAAACCAACTAGTTATCACGACACGGTACACATGCCTGATCTTGTTACAGGGTAGGGACCTCTAATCATAACGCTGCAAGCAATTGGCCCAAAGTGTGGGCAGAGTTACCGCAGTAAATTTCAGATGTAAGGCTACCTGCGATTGGTCATAAATGCTTATCTATCAACCGTCTTTGTCATATGACAGTGTGACTGTTCTTGAATATTTTGCTCCATTATGTGATTTAATCAGCTGCTGTTTTGCCATATACTGACCAAATTGTGGATGTAGTGATTGTTGAATAATCAGTTTTCACTGTTGAGCGATTTTGGGGTGTCCCTAAACAGCGGAAAATACCGTCCTTGGATGCTGGCCAACACCCATATTTTTGCTGCACTTGCATACGGCCTGGGGCGTTCTCTCGTCTGCTGAATGAGATGGGGTCCACTATGAGCTGTAAAGCAAGTGGATGCGTCTTATTTTTGGGTAAATTACAATGGGAGTCTATGGGAACGATAATTACAGGTCTCGTCTCTGCCCTACAGATTTTATAAAAATTTCTGTTTACATGTATATGGCAGCAACTCAAACAAGCAAATGCATACTGCTCATTTCTTCCTATCCGTTATGTAAACTAATCGTCGCCATAGAAAATATGGATGAAAATATATAGAATAAATTGCAAGAAAATAAGAACCTGTAGTTTGGAGGTCTAAATATCAAATTATTAGAGTACGACATGGAATTGCTTCGTTATTGGTTTGCCAATACATTATCTGAGAATTGTGTTCCTTTTCCTATAATGGTGGTCGTGGCAATGGGATCTGACTTAAGAAATAGATCAGCTCTAGCAGTGAATTGTTGAGTAATAATTCACAGTTTGGAGGTCAGTTGCAAAGAAGATCAAATCACGAACGCGTAGCGCGAGTGATTTATCTTCTTACAACTGACCGACAAACAGTGAATTATTACTCAACAATTCACGCACGTGAGCTGATCTATTTCGATTCTAACACACAATAAACGGAGTAAATGTTGCTGAAACCGTCGATATCGTTCAGCTTTCCGCCATTGCATTGCAGATATCCCGCCAAATATTTGACTGTAATGCTGGTATTTACACACACTTATTACGTTTGTTGTGCGCTTAAACGACGTTTCACCGTCTGACGCTGCTTTGTGGGATAGCTGACGTCACAAATGCCGCAAAGTAACGTCACGCTTATTCGCCCAGTGAAATTGTTGCACAATATAACACGTTTTTTACCAGTGGCTATATAGGCGAGGTGTGTTAGAATACATGATTAAGGGTAATGCGCCCAGTTTTATACTTTGTCTCTAATTCTGTAAGAATAAACGTTCTTTGTATTACTAAGACTACCCATACGACCACGACTCTCAAGTCGCTAATAGCAGTCTTTTCAAAATTGTATCGATTCCCAGTCCTTCTATCCTTCAATATTTTTAGAGTTTTGAATTTATGCTAGTCTTACTGCAGTTTCATCAAAATGCCTATTCTGATTATAGAGTTTCATATTTAACGCACACAACATTCACAGCTGAAAGCTATCATTATTGATTATTGCTTAAAGTTTAATTTTACAGTTAAATTCCATTTCATTCTATCAGGGACAGAAACCTTTAATTTCCTGAACAGCAGTTACAGAAACGTCCAACATATTATGCACGCGTGAATAACTGCTATTCACAATATTAACAAGACAATTTCTTTGGAAGCAATTTGCTGTAATGACGCTGAATTGTCGATCAGTGTTTGATGTCACCATTTCGCTCACTTTTAGGGTTTACCTGATGTCTCGTGGAACTGCACTGCCTTTCCCATTAAATCTTTTGGGGTATAGTGACACTGAATAATTTAATCATAGAAACTGTTTCGAATAATTATATTTACATGAATATGTTTATGAAGGGCGTACAGTACATGCGTGATTCCAAAACAACGTACATGTTATACACACAAATTATACTATCATAAACCGGGCTCGGTATTACCTTAGCTGTTGAGTGGGACATTAAACACCAATACAAACCACAAATTTGTGAGTTCCTATCCTATTGCGAAGCAAATTGAAATGACGAGTATGTTTTAAAACGTTATAAAAAGGCACTATGTTGTATACTATTCCCCAACGTTCAAAGTCAGTTCTCTTTCGATGTTTACGGGATGCATGATCTACTTGTTCTAGCGTAACCAGTTCATCGGCCAAATGATTTTGATCTTAACTCATATAAGCCTGGCGTCCTTTTTATGGGACATAGGCAAACAAAATAGCCCCAGATGTGACGCCGCAGAACGCGGCGTCCCATCTGGGGCTTTTCTGTTTGCTTAGAGGAATTTCATCGAAAAATGAGATAAAAATTCAAAATCACTCCTGATGTCCCTAATAATGAAGGTGGACTGACCCAAATGATAATGATGGGAAAATCCATTCGTCAAATATGGGTTAATTGGTTTACCACAACAATACCTAGTACTTCACCCCTGCTACGCTAAACAATACTATTCAACTCTGATGATTACGGAAGAACAGAAAAAAAAAAAAAAAAAAAAAAAAAAAAAAAAAAAAAAAAAAAAACATCTATCAAATAAAAATGAAACTGAGATCCTTCAGAGGATGGGCCATCCCGCGGTTTCGGCTACTTAAGCCTCTTCAGTGACCCTTTATATTTGGTAACTAGTCGCCAAAGAGAATCAATGTAATTTTGCACCTTCCAACATGCCCAACAGGGTAGTCGATACAAAAACTAGTATAATGCAAATGGGGCCAAATATATCAAACGTAGGTTAGAAAATGAATCTAAACGGATCATAATTTTCTGATTTCTCAGAATATCCTCGCTGATCTCAAAGGAACTAATATCAGTCATGTTCAGCTGAACAGAGATCTCAACATCGTACAAGTGAACTGTATTTCCAGACAAACAGTCATGATCCATAAATCCTTCCTTTTCATATTCATCTGAGGTTAGTCGAGAGAGTGGAGGAATTGTATATCTAGAAATTATAATCCAAATCATTAGTAACGTACTTTTTCTTCAGTGAGAGAGAGAGTCTTGTAAATGTTGTTGGCGCAATGACAGACCTATTAGTTGTTAACGCGCGTCAGTCAGACTGAAAACCTAATCAAGTCAATTAACCGAAACGAAGACAAGACATTTTAAGGGTTCAATACTCAACGGGTGTGATTTATTATTGGGACCCTAACATGGGTTTTGGGAAGCTGGGGAAAATGGTCTTTTATTTGGGGAGAACAGGTAAATATTTTAGGGGAGCTATTGAGCAAGCAAAACAATTGCGACTTTAGGGAGCAGGAAGTACGGAACGGAGGAAGACCATGTTTCAGAACGGGAGCTCAGGCACTCCCTGGTAGGACCACTATTTTTTTTTTAATTCAGTTTTACGTCCCTTTCAAGATTATTTCAGCTCATATGAGACGGCCAATCAGTAGGTGGGCGAAAACGGGAGAACCCCGAGAAAAACCAACCGGCACACCCGCAAGCAGAACTTGGCTTGTCTCACATGTGGCCCTGTTCGAACCCACACCAGACACAGCGGTGAAAACTATTGCGTTTTGAAAAATGGTTGGTCGAATGGAAATGATTGTATACCGCCACGTAACCAGAGTTCCTGTGTATGATTTAATAGCATGATAGCACAATTCAAAAGGTACAAGTAGGCAACGACCCGGAAAAGGCGCAGTCAGAAAGAGAATCCCTCTCCAAAAACCGAAGTGGGAAAACTTGATTAACAATCAAGCACTTATACCATGAAAACATATCGTAAGCCGAAAGAGCAGCTATTTTCTCAAAATATTTGGCCACTCAGTTACCTAAAATATTTTAACAGCAAGACTTAAAACAATAAGAACCACCACATAATTAACGCCTTGGAACGATCAGTAATATGAAATTACTGGCGGGCTTAAATCGATTTTACAAGTACCTAACCTCACTCTCAGCTTCTGCAGTGGTTCACAAGATTTAGTTAGTTGTTCGGTCCTCGCGGTGAATCTCTAACTAGTCAATGAAACATCGTTTAAATATAAATAAAATATGAAGACTCATCATGCTTCTTTTTTTAATCCCTTATATAAAATATCGAATGTCTCCATGTCAGTTTTCTTTCGTGCAAATTATTTTCCCTTAAGACATATTGCGGCCATTCAAACCAAGCTAGTATACACATTTTCTAAATATATCAGTAAATAGAAGGTATTTTTTTTTTACTTTTTGAAGCATTTTTATCTGATGATCAAACATTCAGATCTTTACGGATTTTTTATAATCTATTTTTCAGAGTGTCGTTCGGCAATGGAGGATCCCTGGTAGAGACACTTATTATTGAAGACATTCCTGATATTACTAACGACTCTGAAGAGGAAATTATCCGTAACATCAACAATAACACTATTTATAGGTAAGCTCCAAGACTGATGCACAAGCCCCATTAAGAAAACTTGCCCATGACATATGCAGAGATTAAAAAAAAACAACAACAAAAAAAAAAAAAACAAAAAACATTGGAAACATTTTGATTTTTCTTAATATTTTCGCTCAAAACATAATTATATTGAGTGTACACGTTAAAGCCGCCTCGCCCAGGCAGTTCTGTTTTTGATCAAAAATAAGAAAAAAAATAAGTATACCCCTGCATACCCAAGTTTTTCTATATATAAGTGGGATTTAAGGGGGTATACATTTCATTCACATGTTTTCCTGATGCTAGGTCTTATACAATGTCATGGACATGATTTGTATTTTTCTAATAGCAAAACATTCACTTAGCATTCTGTGGTACTATTTTATATGGTTTGTAATTGTAGTGTATGGATATGTCTAGAAATAATACTTTTGACCGCTCTTAGGTGGTAATTTAGATGAAGTTATCCTATTTGGTGGTGTAACTGTGTAGTTTTGCAATGCTAAATATTGTGTTGATCATTATGTAACTGTCGACACTGGTTGATTGATTAATTTGGTCTTAGAAAGGAGGGTTGGCTATTTTTCCAGTCTGTTGTTTTGTTAGTAAGATAGTTCGTTTCCTGTGGGACATGTTTTATTGCGACACTATTCTTGGACCTAATTCTTATATCGTGAGAAATGTTCAGATTTTCAACGATATTGACAAGTCGTCTGACATTCTACCATCAAACGCCACAGCACCCTTTTCCGCCAGGTCCAAACACATAAGTTTGAAGACAAAAAGGTCGAAATGATTGATTGACCTGTTCTATTTGTATGACCAGTAGGCTTGTCTCAGACAGAAAAAAAAACATCGTAGAAGACAAACAAATCTGCCAGACAAAGCAAACAATTACTGAGAAATCACATCATATTTGTTTGTTATACTCTTGTAAGCATGAAATATTAGAAATACATCGATTATGGTCTGTCTGGCTGGTAGTGTTTGCAAATTGTCTTTTTGCGTTTCTCAAGTCAAAACGCAAATAAGTTCCACGGGCATTATGCTGGCACGCAAAGGTAATAGGAAGATAGTTGTCTTACTAACACAAGTGGCGTTTTTATGTAAAATGATGGTATTTTTTTACATAACTTTGGTAAAATGTTAGATGTATGCAATGGTAAGGAATCGCTGCAATCGTAACAAAATGCCATTATGAAAACTTGCCCATGCACTATACAGAAAAAAGTACACGTAGGCAAAGATCAGGAAAAGGCGCAATCAGAAAAAGACTCCCACTCCAAAAACCAAGGTGGGAAAAAACCAAACTAACAATCAGGTACTTATACCATGAAAACATTTCGTAAGCCGAATGAGCAGCTATTTTCCCAATAGGTGGCCACTCGGTTACCTTAACTTAACTAAAAATATGCAAACATACATAAGGCGCCAACAGCACAAAAATATTTTAAACACCAAGACATAAAACAAAAAGAACCACCACAGAAGTATCGACTTGGAACGATCAGTAACACAAAGTTACTGGCGGGTTTAAATCGATTTTACACGGCCGTAACCTCACCCTCAGCTTCTGCAGTGGTTCATAACATTTAGTTAGTTCTTCGGTCCTCGTGGTGAATCTCTAACTAGTAAATGAATCATCAAGAACAAACAAATAAATCATGATAAACATCCTGATGAATCAAAAACCAGGACTCACAGATTCAGTAAGCTGCCCGGCGATGGAGATCCCTGGGCGCCAAATAACTTACTAACTCCGGAGCTAAAGAAAAACATCAGTTACAAGTAGGCAAAGATCAGGAAAATGCGCAATCAGAAAAAGACTCCCACTCACAGAGTTTTTTATAGCTATAAGAAATGAAAATGTTCAGCAGAATAATTTTGATAGTTTTCTTATTTTTGCTCAAAACATAGATTGTGGGTACACGTTAGAACCACCTCGCCGAGGCGGTTTTAACGAGTACCCACAATCTATGTTTTGGAGCAAAAATAAGAAAAATAGGTATGCCCCTGCAAACCCCAGTTTTACTATGTAAAAGTGGGGAATAAGGGGTAACATTTCATGGACGTTTTCCTGGTGCAAAAAATGCTATCATCGTAATTCTAAATGAAATTATCGGATTACAAAAATAAATATCCAAAAGGCGTTTTTACATCTTTTAAAGGTGACCAATCAATTGTTATAACCAAGCATATGTAGTGTCATAAAGTCTGATAAACAGTTGCCGTTTGTGTGTTTTATTTATTTACTTTTATGTACATATGGAGCAATTACAGCCGGGGAACACTAAGTATGGGCAACATAACACCAAAGTTCTTTCTAATGTTGCAAACATTCTATATACATTCATTGATGGACTGTTAACTTCTTTGTGAAGTAGTGAAGAGATTACCACATCAACTTGCCCACATAAAAATAAATTTCCTAAGAATCTTCATATGGTGATTGATTTATAAAGCAAGTTAAATTGGTACACAATTGAAATCAGCAGATTCGGCCACCTTAGTTGGGTGTCTTCAGGGTTGACCAGAGTAATTTGCAATTGATTTGAATCGTGGAAATGTAGGAAATTTAAGTTTAGCCACCTTAAACAATTTAAAGATTAAGAAGTACAAAAAGAACCATTCAGTCACTTTGCCCACAGTTTGTCTTCTTTCACTGTAATGGTTTTACTCTGTCTCGATATAACAGGTCATGTCATACAAGTCGATGCAACAAGTGATGAGGATTTGATGCAAAATCTCAAGGCTATATCAAACATCTTAAGTAGTGCGTCATTGTCAGATGGTAAACAAATAGCTTGGAATCGCAGAAAGCTTAAACATTTTGAATCATCCTGACACTGAGCCAGAAACTAATGCTCTTGTTGTTTGATTAATAATTCAATTACTAGAGAGGCTTACGAACTAAATACACATGACAGATAACACACTTCACATAAAGTGTTATTTGTATTCAGATTGGCTTTTGGGATTACAATATCATTTATTGGCAACAGTTTTCATGGAACTGTTCAGATGGTGTTTACTTATCTAATGTCTTATGAATAGAGCTCTTAGACTGTTATTGATTAACATCCTTTGAACTTTAGAGTCATATTGAAGTCCACATATTAAAATCCACATGACCTTCAGGCCTCTAAACACAAATAAAGTTGCTCTTCTGTCAGTACTGTTCTGTGAGATGATACTGAAAGCAAACCAATCTTTGAACGCACCCGAGAAACTTAAGAAGAAGCTGAAGAATTTAAGAAGCTTCACATGGGATGCGGGAGAGATTGCGATGTATTAGTTCACAACAGTACCTCTCACTTGGAATATAAAACAAATTGATGGCTGATAATCAGGTGGTTGTTTGTCTAGATTTCAGCTTTAAAACTGCTTTAAGCATTGAATATTAGAATAGAATTGACTGAAACGGTTTGGACATTGTACTAAGCTTCGATATTTGATTAATCTTTTCTCGCTCATTCATACATTAATCAGCCGTACCGAACCTGACTGACCAAAATTGCGTTTTTAATTTCTTTTTTATTTTCATTCGTTGAAGGAACTACTAGTTAATTTGGTTTTGCTGGTTCAGACTTCCTGTTTTCTTTTCATTTTGTTGTATCTGAATTAGGTTTCAACATATTTTTTATGAATGCGATCGTTATGCGTGTGGCTGTTCACGGTTCAGCATTCTAATGTACAGGTTCCAATGTCATTGGGATTGTTATTAGGTAAAACTTCAGTTGTTTCGAGAAGTTGATTCTGCACAGATTACCTATTACCTTTTGAAGCCTTATTCGTAGGCGTTTTTTCCTTCATAAATCGTGACAGATGCAATACTGACCTGATATTAAGGAACGTCTTATATCTTTATTGCTATATTAATATGAGCAGCTGTAATAACTTCTTCTAGACGCATTACCGGCTTATGATATCTAGGCATTAAGTTTATTACTACCATACAACATTTAGATCGAATTGGAATGTATCTCAACAGTTTATGTAACCGTAAATGTTTATGTTCTCGATAAACGATGAATAATTCCCTATTTTTTAAATTTTAGAGAATCACGTTAGTGGCATAGATCTGGCAGTGGAACTAATACATATGTGAATTGTAAAACAAGTATATGTATTGTTTATTATATTGATAGAAATAAAATAATAAGTTTATCAATCAGGTCGGGATTATTTATTGAATCAGTTCCTTACCATTGTTTTTTCCTTATTTTTAGTATGAAAAAATACTAAAATGACAGTACGAGTACACAGTGTATCTCTCGGCAATCCAGTAAGCATACGAGTGCCTTTACATGATCTGCTCCATAAATACTGAACACAGGCGTATATGTTCTAATTTCATATTAGGATGGTCCTTATTATTTCGTAGACACATCGATCTTTCTGAAACTTCGTTATAATGTCACTCCAGGCTGACATTTGCGTGCCGATACAGAATTAAAGAGTTTAGAATGCCAGACAACTTGCTTCTGGATGTTATGGTGTTTTATCTATGTGCCCTGATAAGGTTAATGACAAACCAGCTCTTCGCAGCTCTTAGGTGTTCAAATTCAAGTAACAAAAATACTTTCATTGCAAAATCCAGTCTTGCATGTACCTTTGAAGAGATTGAAACGTGACGCTACTGTAGAAAAGGTAAAAATAAATGGTTACGTGAGGAAACGGCGCATTCGGAACGAAAATCCCATTTCAAAAATTGAGGTGGGGAGAACAGAAATTGTCACTTAGGTACTAACACAAAGAACATAAAGTAAGCCGAACAGGTTGCCACTTAATTATCCGGACTTAACATAACATACATGAAAACATATAAAAGAGATTCAAACAGCTAAAAATATCAACACCAAAACGTTAAACAATTAGAACCACAACATAAGTATTGCCATCGAATTATTCTGAGAATATACATATTTAACATGTAAATATAACGGATAGTAGAGTGAGCAGCTATTGAAGTGAGATGCCATATTGCTAGCTGTGATAGATCCCGATCCCAGCTGTGTGCGTTCGGGACTCTTTGACCCAACCGGAACAATAGTCGTATTTCAACATAGGCACATAAGCAAGCAATCGATTTTACTAGCGCTCGGGTAAATTTACGGAGACTTTCCGATAATATCCGATATTGGGCGGCGATATTCGATTATCATTCGGCTAATCTGTCCAGGTAATGTCAGTGTTGCCTTGGGACAGTTGAGATTTCATCGCTTTATTTTAACAACTTTCTCTGCAGCTTTCTCTGCATGATAACTTTTCAGATGACAGACGTAAAAGACTAAATGCATGACGCACATCACAAAAACATGTCCGTGTGATGTTTGCCCCCTTTTATATAGCAAAACTGGGGTATGCAGGGGTATACCTATTTTTCTTATATTTGCTCCAAAACATAGATTGTGGGTACTCGTTAGAACCGCCTCGGTAAAATATCATTTTTTTTTTTTTTTCAGATGAAAATTTTCAATTTTTATAGCTAAGATAAATCTCTGTATATTGCATGGGCAAGTTTTCGTAATGCAGGGACCGGGGGTATTCATCTGCTACCCCATGTTACTTCGGATGATTTTATATAGGATATAACAGAGAACCTTATATGGAGAATAAACGTGTTGTAACCTTATATGGAGAATAAACGTGTTGTTCCCCTTTTGAAAATATTTGCGCAGTAGTAATCATATTGTTAAAAATAAATTTAGAAGGCTATCAGGATCCGAATGTGAAAGACACATATAAAATATTAAATAAATTCGTTTTTCTTTATATAGAAATTAAATATAATTCATGCCAAATAAATGAATTTAGAATATTTATACATTTTTGCTGGGTAAAAAACCCTTAGATATTCACAGTCTATATATGTCGAATTAAATTCTTCACATCTATACTCAACTGGGCGGTGTAAAGGCGGTGATGACCTGCACAGCGCTGAAACACCATGAAACACCATTTTTCCATAAGACCCATGTATGCAGTTCAACCTTGATACAGTTTTAATGATAAACAATCCGGTCTTTGTCTCACATGGTCAGAAATGCCGACCAGAAAGTAGGTTTTCACGCTTTGGTGATTATAAGGTAGTTAAAAGGATTACACCTGACATCCAGCGTATTTAGGCTGTCGCCGCAAGGTATTAAAGTCACGCTTCTTATAAAAACATTCTCACTTGGCAGCGTCATATATAGGAAAGCTGTTTTGACAGACAAAACTGATTCTGCATATCAGGCAGGCTACTCTTAGCCAAGTCTGCATGTAGAGATCTAGATTCTTAAAACGAAATTCTATGTTTAATTAAACTACATTTTTGTTTTGTTAAAGCACCATGCGGTGTAAACTTGATATGCCTCAATAATGCAAAAGGTTTATTTTCTAAGGCAGGCCAAGAAACAATCGCATGTACAAGAAAAAATACTAAATGAGCCTTCGCATCAGAAAACATGTTTGGTTTCCGACCAGGTCAGGCACAAGCCGGCCTGTACAGTCACAGAAGCAGACTAGAAGTTTGAAATTTCGTATTTAAGAAGAAGAGGAATTTGCTATCTATAAAGCTTCGTATTTAAGAAGAAGAGGAATTTGCTATCTATGAAGCGAAAACAAAGACGCAGAAACTTGCTATTTTCATTTGGAATTATCTCAAATTATTTCTTTGTTGTCAAGAATTTCATATATCGCATATAAGAAAGAAAGACAGATAGAAAGAAATGAATAAAAGAAAGAAAGAAAACAGAAAGAAAGTAAGAAAGAAATGAATGAATGAATGAATGAATGAATGAATGAATGAATGAATGAATGAATGAATGAATGAATGAATGAATGCGTAATTACACATATTTAGGTTGATAAATGTAGGAGTCTTCTCTACTACGATACATGTATAATGATTAAATGTTTTTGTTTCGTGTCAAAATGCTTTGAGAAAGATATAAAAAAATAGATTTTAAATATCTTTGAATTCTTCACCTTGGTTAAATAAAGCATGCATAATGTGTTATGGCACAGTGTCATCACCATGCACCGCTTTCGGTAAAGGAGTAATTAAACTCGTTCGGTTTGCTCAAATTAAATCTCGAGTATGTGTGAAATACTTAAGTTAAATGGATTACATGTACATAATTTGATTTCTTTAATTGTTGTCGGGATTCAGTTGTTCAGGTGATGATCGTTTTAAACGTTTATGTTTGTTGTTTTTGTTTTTTAATTAAAGCTAATAAAAGCTGCTATTTTGTTTGGATTGACTTTGAATGACAGATATCGAGCATGTCCTGTTGCGGATTACAGCATCAAAAGAAAAATACAAATACCTCACGGAATAATTATGAAAAAGATTCTCATAAAAATAAAATGATAAATTAAATGAGTAGAACTCCAATTGCGAATTTAACACAGTGTCATTACTAATTGACATTATGCAATCATGAGCGAATTACATCTGTGTTTTCAATTCAGCATCTACTGTCGAAAAAGGAGAAAAATTATGGTAAAGTTTAATGTTTTATTTCCGCAAAATATCACTCTCTAAACTTAAGCCTATTAATTTATTCATATAAAATTCTTTATTACACTATCAGTCAAATACATTTCATTTTCATAGTAGAGCGATAATCTTCGCCCACGGCATTAATACCTGGAAATTAAGTCGGGTCTTATCGGTGCATTTTACGGATACTCACGGAAATTCCAGATAGAAAATAATTATTTATTATCTTTTTGGTCCTTGCTCAAACAGACCAATTTATCGTTGAGCTACAAAAATAAAAAATACACCAGATTAAAATATAATATTTGTACTAAATTGGACCGTTTGTGACGCATAACATTTATGTAAAATTATAGCTTAAAATTGTTGCTGAAGTCATGTACCTAGGCGTAATTAACCGCGTTTTACGGAAATTTTGCTATATATTTAATTAAATTGCGTACAACAAGACGGCCGTCCTCAAACAGACCATTTTATAATAGTGCTACGTCAAAAATTTAAAAACTATGGTAAAGATAAAGAATTATACTTTCTAACGCCGTTCGTGATATAAAAATATCATAAGAAATAAGAAAGTTATGAAGTGTTAAATATTTTTTCCCTATATGTTTTATACAATTTATTGGCTAATACCTGTAGAAGTGCTAGTACGACTAAAGTACCCCATGACTAGGCTCAATTATAGGATGTGGTCGCCGGTATAATTGGTATCATTACGAAAACTTGCCCATGCAATATATAGAAACTTTTTTGGTTGTAAAAATGAAAATTTTCACTGGAAAATGTTTGATATTTTTCTTATTTTTGCTCACAACATTGATTGTGGGTACACGTTAGAACCGCCTCGACGAGGCGGTTCTAACGAGTACCCACAATCTATGTTTTGGAGCAAAAATAAGAAAAATAGATATACCCCTGCAAACCCCAGTTTTTTCTATATAAAAGTGAGGTTTAAGGGGGCATACATTACATGGACATGTTTTCCTGATGATTAGGCATGTCAGAAATTCGGAATGATTAGACTAAGAATGTAGAAAAATTGAGGTGGGCCATGGCAAAGTTCTGTTAACAAGAATCAGATTTCAGAAGCACGCCTAAACGCATACCTCAGGTATCCAAAAACGGATTTGATTTAATCCTGAGAATAACCAAACATATCGACAAAGTTTGATATTTAATCGAATCAGTGCCTTTATAATTAACTTGTATCATGGTCTAGAGTTTTCTCTTTGATGTTGCTTGTGCAATATTTGAGTAAACCATGGCTATGAGAAAATCCAGCCTTTCTTAGTAAGTAGGCGGAGCTAAAATTTCCTATGGCTTGTACTGAGTCTGTTATCTAGGTCGTGCTCTTACTACCTGATACACTGCACAGGGAAGTTAGAGCACTGATATGTCAAAATTGATTTGTTTGCCAGACACCTGTTGCCTATGAGTGGAAAAATTAAAGAAGTTTTCAAGCATGTATTTTATTTACAGCAATAGATATCCAATGTGAATGATAAAAATAAAAAAAAGAAATATATAAGATATGAAAATTCAGCACAACTAGTCCCAAAGCCTACACAGCTTTAATCAAGCTAAATTGGTTTATCAGAAATTGAAGGTGCATCCAGAGAAATATATCCTCATGCTTGTCCTCAAATGGGTTTATCTCCAAATAATTATTTACCAATGCATCAGCAATTCGGCTTAAAATCAATTTGTCATTTTCATCATCTAGCACATCCATTTTTGTAAATGAACAACTTAAGTTTTCAAATTATGTTACGTGACATACCAGAATTTCAAATTCAAAAGTTGCTGTGTTTTAGGTCAAACAATAAATCAGCTTATCAGCAAGATAAGCAGAAAAGAAAAAAACATTATACCTGTCATTCTTTGTAATTAACTGACAATCTAAAACAATGAAGTCATGGGAAAATTGAATGCTTGATTCTGGTTGGACCATGATACAAAACATTTAGAAAATTGTTCTACTCGTAATTGATATAAACTACTCGGGGGCTCCGCCCCCTCGTAGTTTATATCAATTACTCGTAGAAACAATTCTCTAAATATAACATGAAAAACTGGGCTTCAGATGAAAAACTGGGCTTCAATGATGTGTGAAACTTAAATTCAAGAAATTCAATCACAGACATGTTCGACCTTGTTTACGGATTCAATATGAGAGAATTTAATTAGTGCTAAGCTCAATGCGATGTATCAATTGAAATGCCTGGTGTGATTGCCAAATCCATTTCTGATTTCACCAGTCAAGAATAAAGATGGAATGGATATACATCAAACGTACTATGTCATGGTATAATGGAGGGATTTTATTGAAAAATAATATTATTTGCATTCACCATGAAATCAGTGCGTCCTGGGTGATATGTACATGTAGAAGCGTACTAAAACGGAGAACAAGCCTTTAGGATAGTGATTATTTTGAATTACATTTCCTGAATATAATGTTATACTTAAATATGTAGTTTATACAAAACAACACAAATTTGAGATATGAAAATGTAATTATTATTAGTACATGTTATACAACTGAATGAACAGAAAACAAATAAACATAGTCAACATCAACAAAATAACAAACTTCCTTAAACAATTATACTTGTACATGAATATGTTAACAATACACTATAACATACAAAATTTGGCTCCAAATTTGGGGCATGCTCACTTTGCACCGACGAAAATGTACGGTAAATAAACCTAATAATAATCAGATCTGTGTTACTGATGGAAACTGAGTAAAACTGAACTGAAAGTTCGCATATGAAGCATGTTCGTCGATGTAGAATCTAGGGCAGTTTCATTTGGATGTGGAACTTAAGATAGTTTGTGAATGATAAAAGCTTCGTATTGAAAGTTAAAATCTTTTTGGGGAAAAAGAAGGCCCGGTTTGTGCATGTACTGGCCGAGGCTTTTCAGTGCAAAGAGAACATACCCAGTGAAGTAAGAAAATAAATACCAAATGATAGGGAACCTTGAATTAAGGTGGTGTTGGGGTGGCAGGCTGGGTTTATCTTGAAAATACAAGATCTTCCACTCCGAAAGCGAAGAAACCGATTCATGTTAATGCATTCTGAAATCTGAATATTAACCGAGGTAAAGTATTTTGCATCATAAACAGGCTAGCTGAGTACCGCCTCTGAGTTGTAGACCAATGGAAACAATTAATGCTAAACAGGCATTGGTTGAGCAGACATCATCTCGTTTTGTATAAACCACAATTAAAACATTAATTTTCATTTTATACAAAACAACACAAATTTGAGATATGAAAATGTAATTATTGTTAGTACATGTTATACAACTGAATGAACAGAAAACAAATAAACATAGTCAACATCAACAAAATAACAAACTTCCTTAAACAATTATACTTGTACATGAATATGTTAACAATACACTATAACATACAAAATTTGGCTCCAAATTTGGGGCATGCTCACTTTGCACCGACGAAAATGTACGGTAAATAAATCTAATAATAATCAGATCTGTGTTACTGATGGAAACTGAGTAAAACTGAACTGAAAGTTCGCATATGAAGCATGTTCGTCGATGTAGAATCTAGGGCAGTTTCATTTGGATGTGGAACTTAAGATAGTTTGTGAATGATAAAAGCTTCGTATTGAAAGTTAAAATCTTTTTGGGGAAAAAGAAGGCCAAACGATTTTGATGTAAAGCAAAAGAGGTCCCCAAAAAGCAGTAGGGTTTTGTTGTAAGATTAATAAAATGTAGAATTTAGATGAAGGAATGTACCTTGTAAAATGAGAAAGAAAACAGGGCAGTTCGTAAAGGAAAACGAGTATATGTTATCTGCAGCAAATACGTGTAGTAATTCATACTGTTGGATGAACAAAACAAATATGTTTAGTTTGTTTTGTAAGAAAATGAAATTTAAACATTTATAGCTGAAACTTGAATAAACATGGTAGAAAATAGATTCATTATAGATATCTGAATAACTGAATGTTCACATGCAAGTAGATGTCCAATGGACATGTATACATGTACCTAGCACTGTAAAATACTTCACTTAATGAACACGCAGCGAAACGAGGGGCATACAGTATGGACTAAAACCTACAATATATAAAAAAACTCCCTTTGCCAAAGTGGGAGAAAAATATATATTCTAGGGGAAAACCGTGACCGATGCACCTCGGATCCGCCTCGATAGCCAATACTGAACCTTATTCATGTCAACGTTACAATGAGTCAAATTAGAATCACCAATTATTCTGTTAACAGTTTATTCTACCCAGTACACAAAATCATTTCTGAATCAATTGATTCGAAACTGACAGTTTATCATCGAACTGTATACAGAGTGTGACTATACCAGTGTTTAATCTCATGTAGACGACTGTTATCTTAGGAGAACATGGCCGTTGTTCCCAAAATAAACGTTTATTAGTATCTTTGATAGAAAGTTTGATCCATACTGTAACTGAACAACCGCCAACATAGGCAACGATGCCCTTTGAGGCTTGTAAATGATATCTCCCATGTACATGAAGCTGACTTTGTAAACGATACCGTCCAAACACTCGCCGTTGTTAAAGTAGCATATCAACTGACAAGAAGCTGATTAATTCCGTAAAATGGATTAACCCCCCAAGTAGAACGTCCAATGCAATTGTCCAAACTAGGTTTGCAGTTTACGTAAACCTTGGGTAATGCGCGACCATCTGCTCTATTGTTGACTACAGGCTAACCATCGACAACCCAGAACACCCGGTTCAGGTTCTCTGAAACAAAACACGAAGCAATAGTAGTAACTATAGACAAGTACGACTTGTTAATTAAATCGTCGCATGACTGAACTACTGAAAGCGTAACATGAGTAACTTGATTACAGAAACGCAACTACAACTGACCCTGAGCAGGTGAACTCTGCTTAATCAAAAGTGAAAACAGTACCAAGAATTATTATGCCGATATGAAGTGACTACATGTTATGAATCGTGAATGAAACATTTTAAAAGGCAATGTTCTGGAACCAAATATAGGAATTGTTTTAGTCATAAAATTGAATGCAATAAACATGCATTTGATGTCGACAGCATTGTAATAAGAGATTAAGAAGGACAATGCTCAGATTTAATTGTATAGAGCTTATTTGAAATTTCTCGAAAAGTGGTGTAATGTACATGTATTATGATTATGCAGAGGAAAATTGGTTCAGCAACGAAAGCTGATGATAAAATCATGTGGAATTTCAGTCGTCTCTGAAGACTTGATCATGTAAAAAATCAGTCGATTTGATAATATGAAAACTCATGTGAAAACTCAGTCAATTTGATCATGTGAAAACTCATATAAAAAGTCGATTGATCATGTGTAAACTCATGTGAAAACCGTTTGTCGAATTGATCATGAAAAACTCAGGGGAAAACTCAGTCGTGCGAGAAGAATGATCATGTGAAAACTCAGTCGAAGTGATCATGTAAAAACTCATGTGAAAACTCAGTCGTGCGAAAAGAATGATCATGTGAAAACTCAGTCGAAATGATCATGGAAAACTCATGTGAAAACTCGGTCGAGCGAGAAGAATGATCATGTGAAAACTCAGTCGAAATGATCATGTAAAAACTCTATGAAAACTCAGTCGTGCGAGAAGAATGATCATGTGAAAACTCAGTCGAAGTGATCATGTTAAAACACACGTGAAAACTCAGTCGTGCGAGAAGAATGATCATGTGAAAACTCAGTCGAAATGATCATGAAAAACTCATGTGAAAACTCAGTCGTGCGAGAAGAATGATCATGAAAAAACTCATGTGAAAACTCAGTCGTGCGAGAAGAATGATCATGTGAAAACTCAGTCGAATTGGACAAATGAAAATTCGAGTGAAACTGGGTCATGCGAGTAGAATGATCATGCTAAAACTTAGTCAATTTGAACATGTGAAAACTCATGTGAAAACACAGTCGCATGCGAGAAGAATGATCATGTGAAAACTTAGTCAATTCGATCATGTGATAACTCGGTGTTGTAAAATCAGTCTATTTGATCATATGAAACTAATGTGAAAACTCAGTCGATTTGATCATGTGAAAACTCTTATGGAAACTTGGTCGATTGATCATGTGAAAACTCATGTGATAACCGTCTGTCGAATTGATCATGAAAAACTCGAGTGAAAACTCAGTCGTGCGAGAAGAACGATCATGTGAAAATTCAGTCAAATTGGACAAAAGAAAACTCGCGTGAAACTCGGTCGTGCGAGCAGAATGATCATTCGAAAACTTAGTCAATTTGATCATTAGAAAACTCATGTGAAAACACCGTCGCATGCGAGAAGAATGATCATGTGAAAACATAGCCAATTTGATCATGTGAAAACTCGGTGTAGAAATAAGATTTGAACATAAGCTGACTTTCAAGACATAATCGTATTGCTGATATAGAGAAGACACAGCCAGCCTGGTACAAACTGTGCATGACGAAAAACGACAAGTTTTCAGAACCAACGAAAAGTAATGAATCATGATAAAAACATCCCCATTAGAACGATTTAAAACTGTAGGTGCTTGACATGAGGCAAACAATGTAGAGTAGGCTAGACCATGACAGCAACATTGACATTTCCAAAAGGCACAAAATAATTATATAGTGTGAAATGAAAAGAATAACTAACGCTCAAACTTGAATCGATGACAAATACTTGCGTGATTATGACAATAAACAATGTCAGAATTAATTGATCATGTTTAAGGTCTTTAGTTTTCAAACAAACCAATTATATGAACGACTCCACGGCGAATAATTTGACATGACACAAAACAAATAGAGGCACTCCTGGTATACAACATAGCTTTGAAATGTGTCGATGCACGGCAAAATATAACAAGTTACAAGTTTGCATTAGTATATGGAAAGTTAAATAAGTTAAAATGTGCTTAACAGTGATCAGCGTCGAAACGGTCACATATGACGTTGAAATGCGGACTGTCAGAAAGTTAAAAGAAAGTACATCGCAAATCTACCATAACATATACATGTATAAAGTTGAAACAATATGCATTGCTCCAACATAATTATGCACGCGTAAACGCTTGTCGAATTACAATTAAAAGTAATGCCCGAGCATAATCGTTCCGAAAAAACGACACGTGTGCCTGTATAATAAACCAATATCAACATTGAAAACCACATGCCTTTGAAAATTAATAGAATGCTAAAGGTTATCTATTATAAATTGTTCCCGCGTGCAAACAAACGTAAACAAGTAATTGTATCATGGTCTAGAGTTTTCTCTTTGATGTTGCTTGTGCAATATGTAAGTAAACCATGGCTATGAGAAAATCTAGCCTTTCTTAGTAAGTAGGCGGAGCTAAAATTTCCTATGGCTTGTACTGAGTCTGTTATCTAGGTCGTGCTCTTACTACCTGATACACTGCACAGGGAAGTTAGAGCACTGATATGTCAGAATTGATTTGTTTGCCAGACACCTGTTGCCTATGAGTGGAAAAATTAAAGAAGTTTTCAAGCATGTATTTTATTTACAGCAATAGATATCCAATGTGAATGATAAAAATAAAAAAAGAAATATATAAGATATGAAAATTCAGCACAACTAGTCCCTTTAATCAAGCTAAATTGGTTTATCAGAAATTGAAGGTGCATCCAGAGAAATATATCCTCATGCTTGCCCTCAAATAGGTTTATCTCCAAATAATTATTTTCCAATGCATCAGCAATTTGGCTTAAATCAATTTGTCATTTTCATCATCTAGCACATCCATTTTTTTTTGTAAATGAACAACTAAAGTTTTCAAATTATGTCAAGTGATATATCAGAATTTCAAATTCAAAAGTTGCTGTGTTTTAGGTCAAACAATAAATCAGCTTATCAGCAAGATAAGCAGAAAAGAAAAAAACATTATACCTGTCATTCTTGGTAAGTAACAATGAAGTCATGGGAAAATTGAATGCTTGATTCTGGTTGGACCATGATACAAAACATTTAGAAAATTGTTCTACTCGTAATTGATATAAACTACTCGGGGGCTCCGCCCCCTCGTAGTTTATATCAATTACTCGTAGAAACAATTCTCTAAATATAACTTATAAAGTAAGCATTTGTGCTGACTCAAGCAATGTCGCACTTTGTCTGAAATCAAAAACGTGGGAACATGAGTTACTAGTAAATAATACGTGATTAGATAAGAGCCAGTGCAGAGAAAGAACAAAATCTGGAGCGACACTCATACACATATTGCATATCGACAATCGCGTATGCTATAACTTGAGCCCTTGTAAGCCAAAAACATATCGTGCATAGAACTAAAAGACCAATGTCTAAAAGATATGAAACGTCCAAACGAAATGGCAAAATTACACCGGAAAAGTACCATGTGCGATTCTACGCCATATAACAAAACATGATCCCTCAATACTTTTCTTTTTCAAACGGAATCACATAAATCACGCTAGTGAAAACAAAGAAGATATCTGATAAAATTAAATTCACAGAATATCAACAGAAAAAGCTTTGATTAATATGTCAATTATGAACACATGTACATGTCTTGAGATGACGCTTTAGCAGCCTGATAATCTGAAAATATTCATGCCATGATGTACATACAGAAAAGACGCTAGAGCCGCGATCGGGGAATGCATAAAGCGTACAGGTACTGTGAATGCTGTGTTGATTGAAATGTGCGTAACAGTATACTTATCTTTCGAAGCAAATCTTTACTCTGTTGACAAAAAGAATTCTGCCACGGTATGTCAGAAGAGTTATCGTCTAATACACAGCTGACGCTGATGTACGGAACTGTTCGCTATAATTTTTACACATTTTCTGTGAGTTACACTCCGTTCTCACAAAAGTACGATATGGCTCATCCCTTTTTACGTTGATGTTTTCACTGCTCTTTAAGTGTCTTGAAAATGTCCCTTGCCGTGATCTGTATTATCAGCAAAAACATAAACACTCCTTCCAAATGTATCTCTCGATAGTCACAATGCACTAAGTAGACAGTCACAATTTCGCTTGAAAGTCCGACGACAGAAAAATAGAATCTATGTGTATGAAGTAAAATGATCAGTAATGATCATAATAAATTCCCGTGTAAATATTTATCTTGAAAATACAAGATCTTCCACTCCGAAAGCGAAGAAACCGATTCATGTTAATGCATTCTGAAATCTGAATATTAACCGAGGTAAAGTATTTTGCATCATAAACAGGCTAGCTGAGTACCGCCTCTGAGTTGTAGACCAATGGAAACAATTAATGCTAAACAGGCATTGGTTGAGCAGACATCATCTCGTTTTGTATAAACCACAATTAAAACATTAATTTTCATATAGTGAAACATTAGTCTCTGGTCTGGGGAACATTGAATCTTATTGAATATAAAATGAATGCTTTTTCAACAGTTGGAAAGTTTGTAAATATAATTATGTTGATGAATATGTCATTAAGACAAGTTATACAGTACGTGCTCTAGAAAATGTGTTTTCTTAGTATAAGTACCTGGGCCCAGTTGTTCAAAAGTAACGACATCGTTAGTTAACGATTCGCTAAAATTTCCAATGGCAATATTACAAATACGTAGGTTGTTCGGAAAGTTCGTGTAATCATTTTATATCTCTCAAAATATTCATCCGTTGCACTGGAAAGTTTGTGTGCATGAACTTCCACTTATTCTGAATTGTTGATAGGAAAAAGAAAGAAAAGTGGCCATGGAAACCAAAAATACAGGTTGTCATGGCAACGTCATCATCGGTACCCGGAGCAGTCCGAAAGATATCACTTTTTTAAACGAAGTCATAAAGAAATAAATATAATTTCTGCCTGTTTGCTCATCGCCAGAAAAGCATGGAATCGTCTGGTAATATTTCAACAACATTACTTTGTTTCCTGAAAATTTAAAATCAATTTGATGTTCCACAAAGAAATTATGGTCCTTTATTTCGAGGGTTGTATGGGAAAACCATAACGTCAAACTGTGTCGTTGCGTCGCAAAAGATTATGAACTTCTGTATTTTCTTCATAAAATACCCACAGAAACATTTAAGGTGGTCAAATAATTTGGAAAACCATGAAGAATGTAGTCCAGCGTTTATGTACAAATGATTCTCATGTTTTAGTAGTGAAATAACATCCACAGATGGCAATTTTAATAGTAGCCAACTGGCAGTGGAATTGTGTTCCATTAAGAATTGCGAAAAATTGGATGATTCAGCGGAGAATATTAGCAAAATAGACTCAGGGAGATGTATCACCACATACTAATACTGGTTACGAAAACTTATTACAAACGATTTGTCAGACACATGAAATGCGTAGATATTGTTGGTGTTTAAGTTGAGAAAGTGTGATCATCACCAACTGAATTAATATAATGTTTTACGTTTTCGCAACGTCATTTTGACTTTGGCATGCTCCGGGTACCCATACCGCACCATTTTGTAATGAACATATTTTTATTATGTCTTAGTGCATCTTGGTTTTCACAGCATTTATAGAGGATATGTTGAAGTTGAAATAGGTATGATTCTTTTTGTTTTACTATGAATATTATGTGAATGATCAGACAATTATTCGAACTTTCCGAACGTCCCTCACTTAGTTTTTCCCACCTCGGTTTTTTGAGTGGGATTTTCTTTTCTGATTGCGCTATTTCCAGACCATTGCTGCTTGTATCTTCTCATTGATTGTTTTAATAAATAAATAAATAAATAAATAAATTGTTTGTGGACAGTTTGCTTTATCCGCGAGGCGGCAGGACGTTTGTAATTTGAAATATGAAACTATAAACTAATCCAGCTCTTTTTATATGTCACGCAGAATAAAATTAATTTCAGTCACATTGCTTCAAGCACATTGACGTTGTCACAAACTCTATTACTCTTGTCACCTAATTTGCACCATCACTGTAGGTGTATGAACTTATATATTCTGGGAAAGTGATGTTTACATGCGAACGGTGAATTATCTGATAGGTGTATGATTTAGTCTTCATATTATATATTATTATTGACTCATATATACATTTGACCTAGAATGTATTGATTTTCCAGTCTCTTTAATCATAATACGGTTCTTCAGTGATGCGATTTCTCTTAGCTGACCAATTATGTAGAAAATAGCATATAAGCTGCCAAGATACTCAGTCTGAATTAGTTTTTCTTTGATATGCAAATACGTACATATCGACAGACTTCAGGAAAATTCTGTTAACCAACTTTTTGTCTGTGACTCAAATCGGAATCAGTCTGGATATTAGTGTGTCTATTGAGACGATGAGATGTATTGATAGAAAGTTCTGGATGTATGCAGCTAGACGACAAGCATTTATGAAATAGTCATGTTGAAGCATGGGTGCATTACCGGATTTAGACCGCCAGGGAAACACATATAAAAGTGTAGACATTTTGAAAATGTGATTCTTCTGCTCTCAATGATCTAAACCGTTTGCCACTAGCAGAGCAAAGTTATTCAACAGCTAATCCGGGAGATACTAAAGGAAATCAACGATACCAAATATGGTTTCCAGTGGTGTTAAAGATGTCATTGCTGTGATGTTTTATTGGATAACATGCAGAAATAATTTGCAATAAAATCGTATTAACGATTCTGGAACCTTGCAGGATATGTGTTATATTCATATAGCCCCAGTGTCTTTAGTAAAAGGACTTACAAATCTTACAAGAATAATATTGGGTTATTTTACGCGACAAATTATTAGATAAATGCCTTTTGACAAAACAAAACAAAACAAAAACATTGCTAAAACACAAAATGCTATGAAGTAAGGTGATTTTGTGCAGGTGATGATATACTTATGTTATTTTATGAATTGATTTAACAATGTGATGCTTCGAAACTAAAACTGCAAAAGTAATTAAATGTTGAAGCGAATACTGGAGGTGGTATAATTAATCTTAGAAATAAATGGATTGAATTAGCACTTGTTTGGTGCGTATTAATTGGAGAAGGATTTGTACTACGCTGCTAATATTGTTCAGGTGTTCTCATTTGCACATTTATTGAATATTGATGATTTCCACGTTAAATAAACTACGGATGTAAATAAGCGTAATGTACCATATGGGTTTACGGAAAGTTTATATTGTTAGATGCTGGTAAAAGAATATATTACATTATTAAAAAAAAGTTGGCGGGCACTGAATAAAATACCCGTATAAATGGATATAAGCGAAAAGGTTTCCTTAACGTTTTTGTGAAAAATCGTGAAAACTATTTTGTATCGTTTTTGCTTGTTTTGTTTATAAGTAGGATGGAGGTTATTTTACTATTTCATCAGAACTGAGTTACATTGCTGTGAGAATTTAAATTATTATACAAAATGTATGCTATGGTACCGACAAGTGAACCTGTTGAAGCAATTGAACGTGATATTAAGGACGCTGATACAATTTGCGATACTAGTGGTCATGTGAAGGATAAACTAACACTTAATTGTCACAAGGGTTCAATGAAAGCAACGCGTAATTCATATGGAGAAGATAGTGGTTTTGATGATCTCTTTGAATCAGAAGCTACGGAAAAAACTGGATTGTTAAGTGAAATTTCTGATAGTTCTAGTCCAGATACAGCACAGCTTGACAAAGACAGTCCTATAAACGGGATTGGTGAATCGGGGATATCTAATTATCATGAGTACGCCACAGCATTAACAGACGTGCAAAAAGAAGTAGATAAAAAGGATATTGGTAAAAAGAAAAAAGTTCGAATAAATGAGGATATAACGGATATATCACTGATTCCAGATCGGTTTGAATATTGTGTAAACTACAAAAATGGGTACAATGGATATACACAAGAAGAACATTCGAGTGGAAAGAACATTTCACGGAATAATAAAAACAAATGTTATTACAGGTACTGTTTTGACACTCAGAATTCGGGCCAACATTACACTGCTAAGTGGGAAGAGGAGGATGGAAGATTGAGTTATTACAGGTAAATGCATATTTTGGAAGGTGCGAGACTAAACGACAAAACTATCAACATATACTGAGTTCCACAGCCAACACAACTTTATTTTTTCAATTCTTCTTTTAAATTGGTCAATTTTGTGAAAACTTTTGTGCCCCATTATTATTAAAATGGCTCGAAAATCTGTGTATTTTAGTGCGCATGCGCGGGAACTTGTCCAAGGGTACTAAACTGCATTTTCCGTGCCCCGCGCGCCCGGGCTCGATTTTTTTCAAAACAGTTCACACGTTTCAAATTTTGGACGATCGTCCGATAAGTGTATGGCAATACCAATGTTGAAACCCACGGCTCAACGCCAGAAAGTGGCATTGAGTTTCGGTACAAGAAAAATGAATGTTTTAGGCGTTCAACGTATCGTGGTCACATGGTCGACGTCAATGCAGATGTCAACCATATGCTTTATTTTGTGTTGGCAACCTAGCCCTATTGAATAAAGTGTATTGCAGCTATGGGAAAGTCGTTTTTCAATGTATTTCGTTGCTTTAGATTATGGTGGTATGCACCGTTTTGCTAGAAATTCTTTAAAATCGCTGATTTCCTTCATTTTTAAAACGACCCCTTCGCCAGTTTCTACGCAATTGTAGGCGAACAAAAACATAGACTCATTTCTTTTTTTTATTTTTATTTTTTTATTTTGTTTACACGATATACGTACGTATCAATAATAAAACCATTCAATATGATTAGCGAAAAATCATTATGTCTTGGACATAAATTGCAACTTTAACATTGATTTAACTCACTACAGGAAAATTGAACCATAAACGTAAGAACTGAGCTGAATCATCGCATTAATAAGTAAAAAAGAAAGCTGGGCTATATTTGGTATATTGTGCGCTTCAAGAATTGCACCATGGAACTGCAAAGAACTCTGAAATCCAATAAATTCAATCACAGCTACATGTATGTTCAACGTTTTTTTAAGGATTCTATCAAGTTCTTAAGAAAATTCAATTAGCGCTAAGCTCAAGCGATGTGTCAATTGAACTGCCTAGTATGATTGTCAAATCTATTTCTGATCTTCGCGTTCAAGAATATAGTTGAGATGGATATACCATATATTGTAACTGCGTTTTTTTATGTGTAGGACTTTGTGAATATGATAATAAATAATATTTTGACATTCACTATTAATTTAGCTACTTGTGAATATTGATATAGTTATAGCCACAGGGGATCGGGTCAAAGTCTTATACGATACGATGGGCACGCTCAGATTCAAATATGGAGGCTTCTGTTGTCGGCGTTGTTCAGTAATTTATTATTTTGGGGAGACATCACAAGCTCTGTTTTAGTCAACTATTGTCAATTACATATCCGGAACTTGTGTTAACTCGATACATCAAAATCAAACACATGAAAGATGATATATACTATGAGACCTAAGTTAAGCAATGTTTAATTGATTTCCAAATTGCAAATTGGTATGACGATGAACTGAAACAAACTCTTTGATCAACAAATATTTAAACCAGAATGTTCACTTTTCGCCGTAAAACCATCTTTTTCTGACGCAATAACTGTGCGTCAAAGTTTACAGGGTTATCACCTCAAAATTCTCATTTTTTCTAGGCATCTGAAAAGTTAACGGTTTATTCCCAAAACAGTCATTTTACATCTTCGTGTGTTCAAAAAGAGCACTGTACCATGATGGTACAGATTTGGTTCCATTCTGGTATCAGGTAACGCCCCCGGTGGATGACGTAACTGACGTCGTTTTGTTCCCTGGCCTTTCTCCCGATGTGTTCCCATTCAGTGTATGATTGTTGAAATGAAGAGCGATTTCCCTTTTTGAACGAGAAAACTTTCGCTTAGTAGGCCTATAAGGTGGGATGTGATGGTCAAGTCTAGTCATGCACGTTTACGTTTAACGTTTACAGATCCGAAAACCTATCGGCAATATTCACAGTGTTCGTACAACACTATTTTCCGTCAGCTGTTTCGATACAAATCCATCTTTTCATGTCGCTAATTGTCAAGACTAAAATTCGTAGGTTGCCTAGAAATCGATTACGTCTCTTACGAATATGAAAATTCGTTAATAAGAAATGATGCATAGTTTGAAAAAAATCCCACGTCCCAGATGGGATTCGAACCCCGATCGCCGGGGTAGAAATCCAATGCTCTAACCACTGAGCCAAAGAGTCGACTCCCTGACGCAGTATGTCAGAGATTGTACTTATATGATATATTGTATCGAATAGTTGTGCTATTTATAGAAGCTACGCATCATAGATAATCTCAAATGTATGAGTGGTGCGATGGGACATAACACGTCATAATGACGTCAAATTGTCATTGCCCTATATCATGAAAGTCTTACGTTGTCTGGCGTCATGATGTCGGTTTTCTACGCTGTCAGCTGATGGAACATGCTTCTAGGAGACTTTATCGTACTCTCGCAAGCTTATTTTTAGTTGGCTTTATTATTCTCCATGTCTTCACTAAACTTACTGATCTTCATGTTAAGTTGGTTAAACGCCAGGCCACGAGGGCATCCCCTCGTGGATTTTTTAAAATGTCATTCCGGTTTATTCGTTATGACACTTTTACCAATCATACAAGGCAAAGATTTATAACATGTGGTGCACGTGGAATGCTGGGCACGTGCTTTGCATGATGTTTTAAACGTAACGTAGCAACTCATGGACGTAAGAAAAGCACATAAACTCGTCTCGAAACATGAACTTGAGCATCACTTGACATACTTAAAGCGTATCAAAAGCTTTCAAACATTTGATTTTGAAAATAATGATGGATAAAAAATTGCTAAACCTAAGTCTTATAGTATATATTACTCACTGACTTACAGACACAGTGTAGCACTTGGCTTTTGGCATATATGGTATAATAATACAAAAATCCAGTTCATTATCATTTGGTACTATATCGAAATGTCTGTTTCAAGTAATAAGACATAAAACTGGACATCAACCTGATTAAGTGTTTGTGGCTAATTGGTTTTGCATGTTTATGTATATTGGAAGGACGTCGGTATAAGGTCATTGTCATTCGCAAACGTTGACTAAACTGTTATATTGCTTAAACATATACATTATACATTTAATGACGGAACCCCGGGCTAAATGATTTCATAGTTAAAAAGATAAAAGTAGGCAATGAACAGGAAAAGGCGCATGCAGAAAGAAATTCCCACTCCAAAAACCGAGGTGTGACAATTAGGTACTTATCCAAAAGGCTTTATTATAGATATGTGGATAATTTATCAATAACGGTATGCAGTAATTGTTTCAGAAAACGTGTACTCATGGATAGTATATTCAAATAAATCACAAATAAAATGTTTGTGAACGTTTTGTTTTTGCCAATAACTGGAGGATTTTAGATGTAAATAAGATTAACCCAGCAGGTTTTGCATTACGAAAACATACAGAAATTTTTTTTCAGCTATAAAATTGAACATTTTGTCAAATAAAAAGATAGTTAGGAATATAGTATTGATTTTTTAGAAAAATAGGTATATGCCTGTGAACTCCAGTTTTACTATATAAACGTGGGGTATTTCAAGGACATGTTTTCCTGATGGTATGACATACAGAGTAAATAAATGTCAGTCAGCTTGTTCCAATAGCGACGTTGACGCCAATTGTTTATCGCATTATTTGAGCCTTAGATTCCATTATCAACATAAGTACCTGACCTGAGAAAAAATTCCTCGAGAGATGTTACATTGTCTGATATCTGAACTTTAAGTAGGTAAGGCTGTTTATCAATTTCCCATATATTGTTACTATTTTGCGATCTTATTTGCATCGTAGTTTCCCAACCAGGGCACGACTGCATCGGGCTCAATGCTTAATGAGTGTTTACTTGCTGTTCAGTCAATTCATTATCGGTTTCAATAGTTACCAAGGATTTAGACTGTATTTATAAATATTACATACTTTTAATGTCAACGGAGGCCGTCGTATTGTCTTCAGAATGTTTAAAGTCACCATAGCGGATTCAGAATTCACAATTATGTGATAATGTATATTGTCTCATATATACTTTTGGCATAGAATCTATTGATTTTCCAGTCTCTTTAATCATAATACGACTCTTCGGTGATGCGATTTCTCTTAGCTGACCAATTATGTAGAAAATAGCATTTGAGCTGCCAAGATACCCAGTCTGTATTAGTTTTTCTTTGATATGCAAATACATATCGACAGACTTCAGGAAAATTCTGTTAACCAAGTTTTTGTCTGTGACTCAAATCGGAATCAGTCTGTGCGTCTATTGAGACGATTAGATGTATTGATAGAAAGTTCTGGATGTATGCGGCTAGACGACAAGCATTTATGAAATAGTCATGTTGAAGCACGGAGGCATTACCGGATTTAGACATCCAGGGAAACATATAAAAGTGTAGACATTTTGAAAATGTGATTCTTCTGCTCTAAATGATCTAAACCGTTTGTCACCAGGAGAACAAAGTTATTCAACAGCTAATCCAGGAGATACTAAAGGAAATCAACGATACCAAAAATGCTTTCCAGTGGTGTTAAAGATGTTATTGCCGTGATGTTTTATTGGATAACATGCGGAAATAATTTGCAATAAAACCGTATTAACGATTCTGGAACCTTTCAGGATATGTGTTATAATCCTATAGCCCTAGTGTCTTTATTAAAAGGACTTACAAGTCTTACAAAATTAATATTGGGTTTTTTTACGCGACAAATAATTAGATAAACGCCTTTTGACAAAACAAAACAAAAACATTGCTAAGACACACAATACTATGAAGAAAAGGTGCTTTTGTGCAGGTGATGATGATATACTTATGTTATTTTATGAATTGATCTAACAATGTGATGCTTCGAAACTAAACCTGCAAAAGTAATTAAATGTTGAAGCGAATACTGGAGGTGGTATAATTAATCAGGTAAACAGGTCGGTAGAGAAATAAATGGATTGAATAAGCACTTGTTTTGGTGTGTATTAATTGGAGAAGGATTTGTAGGACGATGCTAATATTGTTCAGGTGTTCTCATTTGCAGCTTTATTGAATATTGATGGTTTCCACGTTAAATAAACTACGGATGTAAATAAGCGTGGTGTACCATAGGGGTTTACGGAAAGTTCATAATGTTAGATGCTGGTAAGAGGATTTATTACATTATAAAATAAAGTTTGCGGGCACAGAATAAATTACACGTATAAATGGATATAAGCGAAAAATATTTCTTAACGTTTTTGTGAAAAATCGTGAAAAATGTCAAAACTATCTGTGCATCATTTTAACTTGTTTTGTTAAAAGGTAGGATTGGGGTCATTTTACTATTTCACCACAACTGAGTTAAATTGCTGTGAAAACTTAAAATAATATACAAAATGTATGCTATTGTACCGACAAGTGAACCTGTTGAAGCAATTGAACGTGATATTAAGGACGCTGATATAATTTGCGATACTGATAAACTAACACTTAATTGTCACAAGGGTCCAATGAAAGCAACGCGTAATTCATATGGGGAAGATAGTGGTTTTGATGATCTCTTTGAATCAGAAGCTACGGAGAAAACTGGATTGCTAAGTGAAATTTCTGATAATTCTAGTCCAGATACAGCACAGCTTGACAAAGACAGTCCTTTAAATGGGATTGATGAATCGGGGATATCTGATTATCATGAGTACGCCACAGCATTAACAGACGTGCGAAAAGAAGTAGATAAAAAGGACATTGGTAAAAAGAAAAAGGTTCGAATAAATGAGGATATAACGGATATATCACTGATTCCAGATCGGTTTGAATATTGTGTAAACTACAAAAATGGGTACAATGGATATACACAAGAAGAACATTCGAGTGGAAAGAACATTTCACGGAATAATAAAAACAAATGTTATTACAGATACTGTTTTGACACTCAGAATTCAGGCCAACATTACACTGCTAAGTGGGAAGAGGAGGATGGAAGATTGAGTTATTACAGGTAAATGCATATTTTGGAAGGTGCGAGATTAAACGACATAACTATCATTATATTTTCATTACTTCATTTAAAGTATAGTATTATCGCTCAACCTAGCATATAACGCTCTTTCATTTTTTATGCTGATTATAAGTTTCTGTACTCGGATTGTAAGCCTAGACTAGTTATACTATATATGTTAACCCTACGCATACGTGCCAATTTGTTTACAAAGATAAGTTTTAGGTGTTTCTTTTAGGGATATGAGATATCATTTCCCCTTCTATTCAACAATGATTGTTACCTAAACGGTGGCTGTTGTTGTTTCCACTAATTGAGTAGTTCATGCAAACAAAAATGGCCAGACTGAGTATAAAATCTTATATCTTGTTCGGTGCTTAAATAAAAACGGATTTTGCCAAGTCCAACTTTATTCATAGACTCATTTCTTTCTTTCTTTCTTTTTTTTTTTTTTTTTTTTTTTATTTTGTTTACACGATATACGCACGTATAAATAATAAACGCATTAAATATGATTAGCGAAAAATCATAATGTCTGGGACATAAATTGCAACTTTAACGTTGATTTAACTCACTACAAGAAAATCGAACCATAAACGTAAGTGAGCTGAATCATCGCATTAATAAGTAAAAAAGAAAGCTGGGCTATATTTGGTATATTGTGCGCTTCAAGAATTGCACCATGGAACTGCAAAGAACTCGGATACATAAGAAAGTGCAAATAAATATATTAATATCATACGGAAATCCAATAAATTCAATCACAAATATGTTCGACCTTTTCTTAAGGATTCTATCAAGTTCTTAAGGAGAGAAAATTCAATTAGCGCTAAGCTCAAGGCGATGTGTCAATGGAACTGCCTTGTTTGATTGTCAAATCTATTTCTGATCTTCGCGTTCAAGAATATAGTTGAGATGGATATACCATATATTGTAACTCCGTTTTTTATATGTAGGACTTTGTAAAGATGATAATATAGAATATTTTGACATTCACCTTGTGGATATTGATGTTGTTGAAGGTTTAACGTCTCAACAACAGTTATAGCCACAGGGGACCGGATCAAATTCTTATCCGAAACAGTAGACAAGCTTAGATTCGAACATGGAGGCTTCTGTTGTTGGTGTTGTTTAGTAATTTGTTATTTTGGGGAAACATCACAAGCTCCGTTTTAGTTAACTATTGTCAAATACATATCCTGAACTGATCTGTTAACTCGATGGATCAGAATCAAACACATGAAAGATGATATTAGCCTGTGCGTGAGAAAACCAACAATTTTGGGTTCCGTCCTGGTCCGACACAAACCAGCATATACAGTTACAGAAGATGGTTAGAGTCTGAAAAGTTTGGATTTACAAGGTAGAGGGATTGTAATACCGTGTAGCGAAAACAAAGGCGCTGATCAGCTTCGCAGTTATGAAGGGGTAAATATTTCAAAGAAACATGTTTCCTGATGGTATGACAAACAGAGTAAATAAATTTCAGCCAACTTGTTCCAATAGCGACGTTGACGCCAATTGTTTATCGCATTATGAGCCTTGGATTCCATTATCAACATAGGTACCTGAACGCTAATATAGACTGAGAAAAAATCCTCGTAACATGTTACATTGTCTGATATCTGAACTTTATATCTATTTCCCATATTGTTACTATTCTGCGATCTTACTTGCATCATAGTTTTCTAACCGATTACATACGGCTCAAGGGTAAATGAGTGTTTACTTGCTGTTCAGTCATTTCATTATCGGTTTCAATAGTTACTAAGGCTTTAGACTGTATTTATAAATATTGGATACTTTTAATGTCAACTGATTTCGTCGTATTGTCTTCAGAATGTTTAAAGCCTGCATAGCGGATTCAGAATTCACAATTATGTGATAATGTATATTGTCTCATATATACATTTGGCATTGAATCTATTGATTTTCCAGTCTCTTTAATCATAACACGACTCTTCAGTGATGCGATTTCTCTTAGCTGACCAATTATGTAGAAAATAGCATTTGAGCTGCCAAGATACTCAGTCTGAATTAGTTTTTCTTTGATATGCAAATACATATCGACAACTTTCGAGAAAATGCTGTTAACCAAGTTTTTGTCTATGACTCAAAACGGAATAAGTCTGGGTTGAGACGATGAGATGTATTGATAGAAAGTTCTGGATGTATGCGGCTAGACGACAAGCATTTATGAAATTATCACGTTGAAGCACAGAGGCATTACCGGATTTAGACAACCAGGGAAATTTATATAAAAGTGTCGACATTGCCAAATTGTGTTTCTTTTGCTCTCAATGTTTATCACTAGCTGAGCAAAGTTATTCAATAACTAACCCAGGAGACACCTAAGGAAATCAACGATACCAAATATGGTTTCCAGTGGTGTTAAAGATGTCATTGCTTCGACGTTTTATTGGATAACATGCAGAAAATTCGCAATTAAAATCATATTAATGATTCTGGAACTTTGCAGGATATGTGGTGTAATCCTTTAGCACCGGTGTCTTTATCAAGCGGACTTATAAATCTTACAAGAATAACATTCGGATATTTTACGAAACGAATAATTAGATAAATGCAGTCTGATAGAAACAAAAAACATTGCTAAGACAAAAAATGTAGATCGATAAAATACTATGGAGTGTGTTGATTTTGTGCAGTGATGATATACTAGCGTTGTTTTATGAATTGATCTAACACTATGGTGCTTCGAAACTAAACCTGCAAAAGTAATTAAATGTTTAAATGAATACTGGAGGTGGTATAATTAATCAGGTAAACAGGTCATGGATTGAATTAGCACTTGTTTTGGTGCGTATTAATTGAAGAAGGATTTGTACGACGATGCTAATATTGCTCAGGTGTTTTCATTTGCACCTTTATTGAATATTGATGGTTTCCACGTTAAATAAACTACGGATGTAAATAAGCGTGGTGTACCATAGGGGTTTACGGAAAGTTCATATTGTTAGATGCTGGTAAGAGAATATAGTACATTATCAAATAGAGTTTGCGGGCACTGAATAAAATACGCGTATAAATGGATATAAGCGAAAAATATTCATTAACATTCTTGTGAAAAATCGTGAAAAATGTCATAACTGTCTGTGCATCATTTTTGCTTTTTTGTTAAAAGGTAGTATTGAGGTTATTTTATAATTTACTTTTTCACCAGTACTGAGTTAAATTGCTATGAAAACTTAAAGTATTATACAAAATGTATGCTATTGTACCGACAAGTGAACCTGTTGAAGCAATTGAACGTGATATTAAGGACGCGGATACAATTTGCGATACTTGTGATCATGTGCAGGATAAACTAACACTTAATTGTCACAAGGGTCCAATGAAAGCAACGCGTAATTCATATGGTGAAGATAGTGGTTTTGATGATCTCTTTGAATCAGAAGCTACGGAGAAAACTGGATTGTTAAGTGAAATTTCTGATAGTTCTAGTCCGGATGCGGCACAGCTTGACAAAGACAGTCCTATAAACGGGATTGATGAATTGGGGATATCTAATTATCATGAGTACGCCACAGCATTAACACACGTGCGAAAAGAAGTAGATAAAAAGGACACTGGTAAAAAGAAAAAAGTTCGAATAAATGAGGATATTACGGATATATCACTGATTCCAGATCGGTTTGAATATTGTGTAAACTACAAAAATGGGTACAATGGATATAAACAAGAAGAACATTCGAGTGGAAAGAAGAACATTTCACGGAATAATAAAAACAAATGTTATTACAGATACTGTTTTGACACTGAGAATTCAGGTCAACATTACACTGCTAAGTGGGAAGAGGAGGATGAAAGGTCGAGTTGTTACAGGTAAATGCATATTTTGTAAGCTGCGAGAACAAATGACTTGAATATCAATAAAGCTGCATTAGTTCATTAAAGGTATAGCATAGTATCGCTTGGCCTTTCCTATGTTGCTCATGCATTTTGAATTTGAACTCGTTAACATATTGTCTGTACTCGGATTGTTCGCCTAGAATGGTTATACTATGTTAAATTAACCGTGCTCATACTTTCTTGCCACAATATCAACACAGCTAAGTTGTAGGGGTTTTTTTTAAATCCAAGGAATATAAGATTTGACACACCCCCTTCTGCTGAACAATATGTGTTGCTCAAATGAAAACAGTTGATTCTGCCAATTGAGTAGTTCATTCAAAAGAAAAGGTTGTATAAAATTTTGAATCTTGTACCCTGCTATCCGTTATGCTTGTAAACTGTTTGGTATTTACAGGTCCGTTTCATAAGTTAAGTACACAGCGATTTCTTTCATAACTAATGACAAACCAGTACCACTGCTGGGAATCACGTGATACGCAATGTTTATAATATGTGCAAATTGTAAACAAGAAGCCGCCATTTTCCACCGGTTCTAGGTAAGTCTATCGAGTTTTCTTTCAAATGCTGAGGGATACTGATGGATGAATATGCCCAGTTCATGCAGATACATCAGATTTATTTAACTACGTGCGAGCTAATCTTTCAAAGTGTTTTGTTTGTGTAAACACCTCATTCCCATCATCAAAATTGTTTGTTGCCATGTACACCAAATATTTATTGTGGGCCTTATTCATTCTTCCAGCAACAATGCGTCCTTTCTTAGAGGTAAAATTACATTTTTTTTCAAAGGACAATTACCTCCATTTTACAGAAATATGCTAAGTGCCACATGAAAAAAGATAATCAACATCATTGACATTGCATCCCTATACACATGCAATGTGGATTGATACCCTCCACACTAAAACAAAAGTCACCATGTTTCTATTCTTTCGTCGATAAATGTATTGATTGCTAATGCACCAGTCCTTTGTAACCATTGCCCCCCCCTTCACACATACCTACGGTGAAGGGTGGGGGATAGCCGGGCTTAAGTGCAGAGCAATTACTTGTCGAGTGTATCCGCAGTGCAGGGGGAATTACGAGGTTTTTTATGCATTAGGATCCTTACTCCAGGGCAATTTTCTATTTCTAAGGTGAGGCCAAAGAGCAAAGTTTTGAACCCCTAGTTTGCCCCCTGTGTGTGAGGCTTATAGCAGGGCCTGAAAGCAGAAATGCCACAATCACCGCCCTTCCCCGTAGGTGGATGAGCAGTGGTTACAAATGACTTGTGCATAATTGCAGCTAAAATATGATCAAAAAAGAAAAAAAAAAGAAAAAAAAATAGCCATTCTCGGTTTTGTTCAATATTGAGAACGAATCTTTGAATGCTTTCCTGGCTTTATTATGTATCAGCAGTCACACATTAGCGTATAACCCAAACGCGCGTCTGGCGTATGAATACTCTCAACATGCTTTAGATTTTGGACGTATAAAAATAATTTGTTCCTTTAACTCGCTTTAGCAGTCACACATTAGCGCCTGACTGAGACGTGTGCCGGACGTACAAAAATCTCAAAGTGTTGAAGTACGTTTGTGTTACTTCCCAGACGCGCTATGCATGTGCTACAGGCGCACAGCAAACGTTCAACGCGCGTCTCACAAACGCTTAGGGCACGCTACGGAAGCAATATCTCATAAAATCTGAAAACGCATGTGGCGTACACTAGCGTGCATAACACGCCTGTAACGCGCATGGAACTTATTCGAAACGTAAAATACATTCGCACAAGACACGCCCAGCTTCTGGAAAAATTTTAAGCATGATTAAACACAAACGTGCCTAGAGAGCGCAACGACCTTTAGCGACGTATATCCACGTACACCCGGCGTACACCAAAAACGCACATGTAGCGCGTTTCTAATGTGTCTCCGACGTGCTCCTGACGTAGGTTGAATCATTCAAAGTTTACATTTTTGTCAACACGCCCGACGCGCGTTGGCTTATTCTGCTATTTTAAACAGCAGTCACACACTAGCGTATAATCCAAACGCGCTCCGGGCGTGTCGACAAAAATGTAAAATTCAAAAAACGCCAGGAGCACGTTGGAGACACGTTAGAAGCGCGTTAAACGCGCGTTTTTTACGCTTGGTGTACGCTTGTTGCACGTCGATATACGTCGCTGTTAGTCGCTGCGCGCTCAAGGCGCGTTTGCCCCCCCCCCCCCCCCCCCAAAAAAAAAAAATCAAACATGCTTAAAAACTTTCTAGAAGTTCGGTGTGTCCCGGGTGTGTGTCTTATACGTTTCGAATAAGTTCCATGCGCGTAACATGCAAATTAAGCATGACCTAAAACAGACAAGCTACTTTCAAACTAGATGCACTGCGACAGGTAAAATATAGGTTTGTCGGACACGCACATTTAACATATCGCAAATTTTACACCCATGTACACCACATTAATTTTGAGAAATGTGACATTAATTTTGCGTATGCCAGTTTCGATAAGTTTTTGGGTATCATGTATGCTCCAATTTAATACGTTTTTATCATTGTCGTGTGAAGAATTTGTACGTATTCATCACATCTGTGAAGAACATTTTTTTATATATAAAAACTGTACCAAGATTCACGTGTGTATTTTTGACATGTGAAGAATTGGTGCGTATTCTGCAAACTTTCTGTCAAGAACTGTTGAATTAAACTGTGCGTATGTTCATTTTCTGGGGCACATGGCGCTCTTGACGGTAGAAAAGTCTATGCTTTTACATGTCAAAAGTGAGTATAAAAAGGTAAGGAGAAGTTTTTGATATGTGTAAAAAGCTAACTGATACTTTTTGCATACTTTTTGCATTAATTTAGAAGCGTGTGAACTTGTCTTTGAGAGACTCTAAAAACTGGTTTAAGGCCCCCAGCATTTTTTTTTGTATTACTGATTGTTCCAAGGCGATACTTCTGTTGTGGTTCTATTTGTTTTATGTTTTGGAGTCGAATTTTCGTGCTGTTTGAACCTTATGTACGTTTTCATAGTTTTGGTTAAGTTCGGGTTACTGTTTTGCACTTATTGGGAAATAGCTGCTCATTCGGCGTAAAGGGAAACATAATTATTAAACTCCCGCATATGATTTTCATGAAACTTCACATGCTTCAAGATAATTGTATCCTTGGACTAAAATCGAAATAAAAGTGGGATGTCACCGGCCTCGTTTCCATGGTATCAGAACTTTTTTAATGTTGCTCGTGCATTTCAGAAAATCGCGTTCGTAGCGGACATGTGTTTAAATATATGTGTTATTTTTTGCATAAACACTTTAAACATACGATCAGTGTTATTTTCTTAAATTTTGATACTCTTTGCTTTTAAACTGAGGAGATTACAAGCAAAATCAGCTTTCCCGCCATGTTTTCAAACCTGGAAAAACTATGTATTTTTGCGATATCTCCTAAACTACGCAACCAATAGATATGAAACGCTGTAACCATACAAAAGTTGAAATAAAAAGTGGGGGTCATCGAATTGCGTTGGAGGATTTAGAGAAAACCCGTTCAATATTCCCGCCTTTTTCGTTTTAATGCCAAACGTTGCACTGACGTCGCGTATATTAATGCGACGTCATCAACAGCGAAATAACCGTTTTCACATGCAATTAACCTTATACACGAATTAGGGTATATCAATTGTCGCATAACTAATTTAAAATAAAAATGAACAATATGTTTACCCGCTTTAGGACTTAATTATGCAGAAACAAACAAAATAAGATTCTACAGCTTGCAACGTCATTGGAAAATCACAACAAAACGACGCTAAGAGCTATGCATACACTAAACGCCGACATTGCGCAAACAGTGTTCTCATAAACAATAGGAATTTCATTATGATTGCGCCTTTTCCTGATCATTACCCACTTGAATCGTTCTAATTTGATCGCTCTTGATCGGTACAGCTTATAAAAGTTAGCCTAAAACTTTTCATGGCTTATACGGTTTAGCTCCAGTAAGCATTTTTGTTTAAATTAGGGTTAAAACAAGAGCTACCAAGCCTTAAAGGAGAACGTTCAACGACAATACCTTTTAAACTCAAGGTCTGATCTAAGAAACATTTTGGTGCAAATTTTGTTCAAATCGGTCAAGGATTAAGTGAGATATTGTGATTTGAAGTTTTGGAACGAAGTGAATATTTAATTAGAAAATTGTAAAAACCATAAACAATGAATAAATTCTATATTTCAAATTTTTTATGGAGGTATACGTCCAAAATTGATAGTAAATCAATAGTACAAACCAGTGTAACAAAAATTAACAGAAAAATATTAATAAGGTTTCATTATTATTAATTATGCACATTTAAGTAGAACTTTATGACGGCATTAAGCCTAATGAATATCCAAGATGGCCGCATCTTTTAACAGAAATTAATGTATATTCAAATTAACACAACTTTCTCAATATCCATCTGATTTTAATAAAACTCGTACCAAATTGTTAAGAGAGGCACCTACTTTCATTTAAGATGCATTGTGTTTTAACCTTGCCTTTCCCTTTAAGAGTCCATGTTTGAACAAAATGAGAATAAAAGATGCAAAGAGTGTGTGTCTGGGGTCGTTGAAGTGTACTCAAAAGATTCTAAACATCTAAAGCAAATACCAAAGTGAGGGTTAAAAAAAAGTGCAATTTTAAAGTGACTTAACATATGACCCCCACCTGGTTGATGGCTAATTTTTGAAGCACAGTTTTTGCCCATTGTTCAAAAGTGTGATCGAATAGCATATCTATGAAATGGAATCCATAAAATTTTGTTAATTCTTATGAGCTTTATGGAAAATTGGTTAATGGCATCATTACATTTCTAATTTTGTCGGGTATAGTAAATAAAGAAATGAAGAAAGAAAAAGGTATTCAACATGAAACATTTAAAAGACTATTGATGGATATGAGTGGTAAAGAGTCACACAGTTTGTATGATCTAGTACTTTCTGAACTAGCGATAACATGGCTATGTCCGTCATTGTATTGGACCTAATCAATTTTAGAGAGCCAAAATTCATCTACTTAAAATTTAATATTAAACTGACAGAAAATAAGAACACAATTTGTTTGTGTGGAAGGAATCAATTTGGTTTGCTGTGTACATGGTATCTAGCAAAGTAATCTGCTCGTAAAATTGCAGAATTTGGTTTTATCCGTTATGAAAAAACTTCCCACGTTTTTATAATACCACAGCAGTATGTAATGAATTTCAATGTAATGATTAACATTTAATATTTAAGATATTGAAGGAAATAAAGCTTATGTGTGTAGGGTAACAGCGTATTTTAAGTGAATTTTTGAAGTGTTTGAAACCCTGGCCAGGTGAAATGCCACAAACAATGGCTCAAATTCTTCCAAATAGGGTTGTCCATGGAATGCACTAGGTGGCATAAAAATCAACAGGCGTATCTTGAAGTTATTTGGAAAGAAAACAAAACTGATGACGTCATTTGTTTACATTTTGGTGTATATGGAAACATTTGCGGTCACATGATTCCCAGCAGTGAGTACCAGGTCTAGAAGCTTCGCCAAATTTATCAGGTGTTTGCAAATATAAAATTAATTTAATGGATATTGTTAAGTCGATCTTTATACGTACATAGACAAATGCACTTATTTTATTTATTTAGTTTATTATTATTTTGATCTTTTATTATACGATACACGAATAAATAATAACACATTGCATATGATAAGCTACAAAACATAATTGCTGGGACACAACTATCAACTTTGATGTTGATTTCACTCGCTACACATCACGAAAACATGTCCGTGTAATGTATACCCCCTTGAACCCCACTTTTATATAGCAAAACTGGGGTATGCAGGGGTATACCTATTTTTCTTATTTTTGTTCCAAAACATATGTTTTGAGCAAAAATAAGAAAAATATCAAACTTTTGCACCTGAAAATTTTCATTTTTTAAAGCTCGAAAATTCTCTTTTTATTGCATGGGTATGTTTTCGTAATGAGGAATGTTTGAATCAACAACGTAAGAATTGAGCTGAAAGTCAGGAAAAATCTGGGCTCTAGTACGCATATATTCCGCTGCAAGAATTGCACCTACGAACTGCAAGCATCACAAATACATTAGAAAGTGCAATTAAATACCATACTGAAATTCATTAAATTCCGTTACAGGCATGTTCGACCTTTTCTTAAAGATTCAATCAATTTCTTAAGATGAGAAAATTTAATTAGCGTTGAGCGCAATGCGATGTATCAATTGAACTGCCTTGTATGATTGCCAGATCCATTTCTGATCTTCGCATTCAAGAATATAGTTGATCTGGATATACCATACATTGTAACTCCTTTTGTATACAGGAACGATAACAACGGATTTTTGAAATTGAAGATTCGTTCAGCTCGTTATGGATGTTGGTGTTGCTGAAGATCAAACGCCTCACCAATGGCTATGGGCACAGAGGCTCAGACCAAATTCTTATCCGCAACACTGGACAAGCCCAAATTCGAACACACTTGACTGCTAGTTTTCATGGTCAGCGGTAATACCATTACGTCATAGATGATTCTGTTGGCGGTGTTATTTAGTACTTAAATAGTTTAGGGACACTTTGTCAAATGTAATCCTTCAACTGATCTTTTACCTCAAACTATCCGCATAAACATGTGGCAGATGATATACAAGTCACTGACTTTAGGGCACAGTGTAACACTTAGCTTTGGGAATATCAGAATAGAAAAATCCAATTCATTAATACTATACCGAATCGTCTGCTACCAATATCTAGGACGTTTATTGCTGGTGACAAACTGGACATCCATCTGATTAAGTGTTTCTGGCTAATTGGTTTTGCACGTTTATGTGTATTGGAAGGGCATCTGTACAAGGTCATTGCCATTCGCAAACGTTGACTCAGTTATAATGTCGCGTACCGTAAATATAATGAGGGAACCACGGGCTTAGTCGTTGCGTAGTTGGATTCGCGAAAAAAATGTATTATTCGGTGTTGACGATACAAGCTATGCGGCAGTAATTGTTCTCATGAATAGTAATAAACAATTGAACAAACGAAGTGTTTGTGCACGTGTTTGTTTTATTTCCAACGCCTGGAGGATTTGAGATGTGAAACAAACTAATCCAACAAGTTTATATAATATACAGAGGAAATCAATTTAAGTCACTTTGCTCTAAGAACAGCGATGTTGACAAAGACCCTAGCATAGTTATATATCTTGTCATTTTGTTTGAAGCTTGCATTTCATTGTCAGCTTATGTACCTGAACGCAATATAATCTGAGATTTTTTTTAAATCCATAGAACATTCTCTGTATGAAATCTGAATTTTAAGTAGGCTAGCCTGTTAATCATTTTTTTCATATATTGTTATTATTCTGTGATATTAGTTGTATCCTACATGTACTTTGCTAACTAGAGCACGATTCAAATAGGGTTCATTAAGTATAAACGAGTGTTTACAGTTTTTTTTTTTTTTTTTTTTTTTTTTTTTTGCTGAATTCAATAATTACTAAGCCTTCGTGAAGCGAAAACAAAGGCGCTGATCAGCTGTGCGGTTACTGCACAGCTGATTTGATTAACTGTGCGTTACTTCACAGCTGATCTGCGTCTTTGTTTTCGCATATGCAAATCGTTGGTTTTCTCATGCGAAGGCTCATTTATGAGAGTGTCTGATACAAACTGGGCTGTAAAGTCACAGGAGCAGGCTAGAAGCTTGAAATTTCGGATTTTAAAAGAAGAGAAATTGTACTATTCGTGAAGTGAAACTAAAGACGCTGATCAGCTCTGCAGTTACTGCACAGCTGAACTACGTCTTTGTTTTCGCATATGCAAGTCGTTGATTTTCTCAAGCGAAGGCTCATTTATGAAATTGCCATGTAGAATCACAGATGCAGTACGTACTGATTTAAACGGACGGAAATGAATTTCCAAGGTAGTAAAGATATTTCTTTCAAAAATGGTATCATTTACTTTCTATGATCTGAACTGTTCATCACTGAACTATTGCATCGTGAAAGTGCATTCCACCAGTCATACATGAGATACTAAAGGAAATTATCGATATCTATTGCTTTCAACGGTGTTAAAGATGCCATTTGTTTGATGTTTTATTGGATATCATGCTAGAATTTGCAATAAAACTGTATCAACGCCTTTAAGGAGACCCTTGTAGGATGTGTCATGTTATTAAATAGTCGATGTCTCGATTATAAATCTACTTAAAAAGGCTATTTCAATGGTTAACGCGACAAATAATAAATTGATGCAATGCAATTAGATTTAAGAAAACAAAATACACTTAACAAAGCAAACAAAATGCGTTCCAAGGCGGTACTTCTCTTATGGTTCTATTTGTTTTATGTTTTTGTGCTGTTTGAACCTTACGTACGTTTTCATATTTTAGTTAAGTTCGGGTAACTGAGTGGCCGCCTATTGGAAAATAGCTGCTTACTCGCCTTACGATATGTATTCTTAGTATAAGTACCTCATCGTCAATTTATTTTCCCCTGCTCGATTTTTAGAGTGGGAACTTCTTTCCGATCGCGTCTTTTCCTAATAATTGCCTACTTGTACCTATGATATGCAAATACATATCGACATCCTTCGAGAAAATGTTGTTACGCAATTTTGTCAATGGCTCAAAACGGAATCAGTCTGAATATTATCTTTTCTGAGATGATAAAATGTATTGATAGAAAAGTCTAGATATGTGTGGCTAGACGACAGGTATTTGAGACTGCGCGTGAGAAAACCAACAATTTGGGTTCCGACCAGGTCTGACACAAACCGAACTGTACAGTCACAGGAGCAGGCTAAAAGCTTGAAATTTCGGATTTAAGAAGAAGAGCAATTGTACTATTCGTGAAACGAAAACAAAGGCGCTGATCAGCTGTGCAGTTACTGCACAGCTTTTTACTGCACAGCTGATCTGCATCTTTGTTTTCGCATATGCAAATCGTTCGTTATCTCATGCGAAGGCTCATTTATGCAATTGTCATGTAGAAGCACGGAGGCAGTGCGAATTTTCACGGGTGCGCAGCACGAGAGAAAATGTTTATGTTTTCAACTCACGAGATGAAATATATTTGGTATTCACCGAAAAAAAAATGCAATTTTTCTTTTTATCTTATACAATACACGGGCAATTTCCAATTCACAAGGCAGGCGGTGAAAATGCAAAAACCAAAAATTTTTGAAAACACAAATAATTTTGATACCATATTGTTCCCTACGTTCTAACTAAGAAAATGAATACCCACACTTTATGTTTTCGTTCATAAACAACGGAGTTACAGGCGTTTGAATTTCTGAAGTGAGACACATTTAATGACGTCAAGTAAATGGAAACATCAGAAGTAATCCAAAATCTACAGTGAAGATATAGGCTGATATCAGTCACTAGTGACTTTTGATATCAGTGAGATTTGATATCAATGAAAATACCAACTTTATCAAGTTTTGATATACATTCGTTTTCATTGCAACGTATTTCTTTCAAAAAGTGGTATCATTTACTTTCTATGATCTAAACTGTTCGTCACTGCGCTATTGCATCGTGGAAGTGCATTCCACCAGTCATACATAAGATACTAAAGGTTATTATCGATATCTATTGCTTTCATCGGTGTTAAAGATGTCATTTGTTTTATGTTTGATTGAATTTGCAATGAAACTGTATTAACGACTTTGAGGAGTCCCTTGCAGGATGGACATATGTATCATGTTTTTCAATAGTCAATGCCTCGATTATAAATCTACTTGAAAACTTTAAAAGCTATTTCAATATAGTTTACACGACAAATAATAAATTGAGGCAAAGTATTTTGGATTAGAAAACAAAAGACACTTAGACAAAGCTGTGTGATTTGGTACTGGTAAATTAAAGTGTAGTTCTGCAATGATGATCTACTTATGTACCTTTATGAACTGATGCTTGGAAAATAAACCTGGAACAGTAATTAAATGTTGGTGATAATACTGGAGGTAGGAGGTGGTGTATTTAATTAATTAGGTAAACAGTTCAGTGATGAAATTAATGGATTGAATTAGCACTTGTTTTGGTGCGTATTAATTGGAGAGGGACTTGTACGACGATGTTAATATTGTTCAGGTGTTCTTATTAACAGTTGTATTCAATCTTGATGATTTCCACGTTGAATAAACTACGGATGTAAACTCGCGTGAGGTACCACAGAGCCTTTACGGAAAGTTCATATCGTTCCTGATGTTGCTCAGAGAATAAAGGAAAGATACATGTAAATATTACATAAATGAAGTTGGAGTGCATTGAATGTATACAAATGGATATAAGCTGACCATTTATTATGGAAAATGCAATTTCCGACTCTTGTGGTCAGAAGTCAATTGAGAGACAGATGTTATAACCATTAGTACTGATAAGTTGATATATAACTTTGAATATTTGTCAGGGTTATCAGTGTATTTGTTTTGTTTGCTTTGTTAAAAGGTATGAAGCAATTCATCTATTTCAACCATGTCATTTGAATAATCTACCTATAAAATTTAACTGAAATAAAAATGTACGCTATCGTACTGACAACCGAACCTGTTGGAACAATTGAACGCGATCTTTAAAATACAGACACAATTGTCGATACTGGGGATAACCAGTTTGATAATATAAATGATAAACTGACACTTAATTGTCACAAGGGTCCAATGAAAGCAACGCATAATTCATATGGGGAAGATAGTGGTTTTGATGTTCTCTTTGAATCAGAAGCTACGGAGAAAACTGGATTGGTAAGTGAAATTTCCGACAGCTCTAGTCCAGATGCAGAACAACTAGACAAAGACAAAAACTACCATGATTATACCGAAACACTGACAGACATACGAAACAAAGTTGACAAAAAGTCGATATGTAAAAAGAAAAAGGTTCGAATGAACGAAGATATTACAGATATATCACTAATTCCAGATAGATTTTACTCTTGTGTAAACTACAAAAATGGATATAATGAATATAAACAAGATAAACATACGGACAGACAAAAAGACTCGCGTAATAATAGAGGTAACACTGTTTTGACACTCAGAATTTTGGTCAACATTACTCTGCAAAATGGGAAGAAGACAGTGATATACTTGAACATTATAGGTAAATAGATATTTTAAAGCATTATATTGTCATATCTATATCTATATTTAAAAGAAAGATTAGATCTACACATATTAGAATATGGAGCACTATGAACCCTGATACATTTTTAATCTTTAGAACAATATTAAGAAGGTACAAGTAGGCAAAGATCAGGAAAAGGCGCAATCAGAAAAAGATTCCCACTCCAAAAACCGAGGTGGGAAAAAGCCAAACTAACAATCAGGTACTTATACCATGAAAACATATCGTAAGCCGAATGAGCAGCTATTTTCCCAATAGGTGGCCACTCAGTTACCTAAACTTAACTAAAAATACGAAAACACACATAAGGCACCAACAGCACAAAAATTAAAAAAAAAAATGGTGTACTTCGAAATGGGTCCAACCAACCCCCTATATTTTTCTAACCATCTCTTTTAATTAACCCGTTTCTGACGAATAGATTTTCCCATCATTATCATTAGGTTGAGTCCCCTTTCATTTTAGGGGCGTCAGGAGTGTTTTTTTTTTAATTTTAATTCAATTTTTCAATGAAATTCCTATAAGCAAACAGAATAGCCCCAGATGGGACGCCGCGTTCTGCGGCGTCACAACTGGGGCTATGCTGTTTGCCTATGTCCCATAAAAGGGACGCCAGGCTTAAATGAGTTAAATGGATCATTTGAAGATGATCCGAATTGGAAAGGTATCGATGTCATACACATTTTATTACCTCTTAATGTCTGTTTTTCTTTCTTCTTTTTTCTTTCTTTCTTCTCCACCAATCCATAGGGGCCGATATGCAATCAGTTTCCTTCGTATCAGTATTTTGGCTTGCTGTACGTTTTATGGTGATTTGAATATAGGCAGAATTCACTGGAGTCAATAAAATCTGGAATAATAGAGAAATATCGACTCAGGATCAGCTTCTTTAATTATTTTATTCTCAGGAGATTACTACTTTTTCCGAAGTTCCATAAAAAACCTCCTCCAATATCATTTTGTAAATTTAAGATATTGAATTTAAGATTTATTAGCGTCAGATAAAAGTTTGGCATGGATGTGCGTCTGAGAAGATAAACATATCATACTGAATACTCGGATACATAACACATTTAGCATTGAAGCATTGGATGCACAAAATGTGCGCAGTTCAGCTGTACACTATTATTCGTTCTTCGAATTGCGGTAGTAAAAGTACAATTCATAGAAGACAAATAAGTATGTGAAAACATAGAATGATATATTTTATTTAAATAGGACGTTAGCTTAATGCCTAATAAACAATCAGTGTTTCCTGGCCCCATCTAAATAACATTTTGTTCTCACAGTAGTTGAAGCTTTACCACTTTCATAACAATCCTTACGGGTAAACATTTACGGTCAAACAGCTGCTATTGCTCTGAGACATAAAATGAATCACATAGAACTTTTATAATATGAAACACATCAATTATGCATGCTACTGTCCGCGAGGTACGTTTTCCAGATGCCATATAAAGGTCAATGTCATGGAAAGACAGTAACAGTTGACATCGATCTGTGCTTGTGAGCGACTGGGTGAGTGAGTGAGAAATGTGTGTTAACGTTGTTGAAGTCGAACTATTTTATGTGCAGCAGTGGAGCTTTTTTAAGTAGGGTTTGGTTAAAAAACTTAAGAATAGTTTGCTTGTTTATGGATTAACCCGTTTGAATAGCCATATTAGAAATCGCCCAGCTAATATTGGAACTATGGTATAACAAGCGGTATTCAGTTTATACTAGACCTTTTTAAAAATTAATCCAATTCGAGAAGTAAAATGTAGATTGCAAGTACTAGGAGCTAATGCTGATGTGGCTGATGTTACCACTTTTGACTTTCCCTTTTATGCATTCTATAAGCTCCATATATTCATTCATTCCCTTAGCCTGTTCCGTTCCTGATGAAAAGGTAAAAGTAGGCAATGCTCAGGAAATGGCTCAATCAGAAAGAAATTCCCACTCTAAAAGCCGAGGTTGAAAAAAAAACTAAATTGACAGTAAGGTACTTATACTAAAGTCACATATTGTAAGCCGAGTGAGCAGCTATTTCCTGAAATGCGGTCACTTAGTTACCCGAACTGAACTAAATATATGAAAACGTACATAATGTGCAAACAGCACAAAAAGTATAACACCTAAACACAAAACAACAAGAACCACATCAGAAGTATCGCCTTGGAAAGATCAGTAATATAAAATTACTGTCTATAAATTACTAAAAAGAGCCTAATCAGTTCAGCAATATCTCATAGTCTTTCGCTGCAAAGCATAAATGCACATCGTCAATTTGACCGTCTATAAGGTAAGAATCGATACGTTTTAATCTATAAATTAATGTTAAGAAACAAGAATATGTACTCCTCCTCAAAACATCCGGTCACCTGATTGTCTGAACTCTCAATAAATAAATAAAAAAATGTGTACCAGTACCAGTTCTGTAAAGGGTCACTGATGAAGGTTCATTACCCGAAATTGTACAATATGGCCCATCTTCTCGCTTTGGATGTTTTAGAGCTCCCAAAGGATCTAACAATTATTTTTATTATATATAATCTGAATGGCAAAATCAAGTGTGTCAACAGTCTTTTTTGAAACTATTGCGCATGCTCAGTGTTTAACGCAGATCTATGGTATGTGGTTACTTATGGGTATGGATCTGAACTACCAGTCTTGTTCAGTAAGTGTGAACTTTCTGTGGTGCAGTGTTCAATAAAAACTATTTTATTTGATATTACTGCTGCTGGTGTTGTGCCGTGTGGCGGCCCTAAAAGGTCTCCCCGTAATTATATACAGTGCAGATTATATGTGTCAGTATCTGGTCTTTCGGGTATTGTGGAGAAAAAGTCGCGAATTTATTTTGAACTTTCTTACATTCTTTATTAAGTTAATATTACAATTCCAAAGGATTTTATGAATTGCACTAGTGATAACTGAGAAAAATCGAGAAAACACGCATCACCCCTAATTTGCATTTTTGGCTTGAAAAAGAAATCAAGTGGCTTTTGAAAAATGTTTGTAAAACCGAGCAATATGCCAAATGGCATAATATCATAGAATCAGAAATTTCAAAGCTCTTGTCAGAATTTCCAACTCTTTCTTATTATACGGCGTTTTGAAACTAGTGACCGAGTACGCAAAAACCCAATTAACGTCGCATACATTTTCGTGACGTCAACTTTCACGTTTTGTGACGTCAACTTTAATTCACGTTTTGTGACGTCAACGTCGTACCTCCACCAGACCAAAAATCACAGAGAACGTCACATATACTGACGCCATTAAAACGCCTCATCGAAAACGTTGCATAACTTGGCCAATAGTTATACAATGTGAACGATTTTTTTTAGTTTTACTTTATGTCTCATGGTATTGCACAAACCGATTTTGATTAAGATGCGCACTTTTCTCAAACGGTGTGTGGGTGCATCATTTATAAAATTGCATCATGACGTCATGATACAGACGTTTTTGACGTGAAAATCCTTGAAAGCCCTGGAAAATCGTTTTATAAACTCAAGAACGTCAAACGTTTGAAACGTAACATTATTGGACTACGGGAATGTGAGATACTGAAAACAACATAGGGACTTTTCACAAGCAAAGAAACAGACGGAACGATCAAATGACACTGTTCAATTTCTAGCGTCCGAAACGACTCCATAGTCCTGGACCATCGTTGGCTTTGGAAAAAGAGTCACTCTATCGATTTTTGTTACCGTAGAGCTTTCGCTGACGTTCCTGCAGCAAAATCGGTTAAGCGTCGACGTCCGACTTACCAGTTCTAATGATGAAACATTTCAGAAACGCTGCCGTTATATTCGGATTCACGCCGTTAATCTATTACGAAGTCGCATTATTTCAACTGAATAGCCGAGAAAGGAGCTATGGTATTCAGACGCTTAATTCCCTCGTCAAAGACATGTTATCCGTAAAGACGTTCGTTTCACGTTGAAAGGCAGCGATGGTAACAATAGAAACCATTCCTTGTCAAAAGCCTTTGAAAACAGTTTTCCCCATTTTGGCGGCGATTACCAATTATGTATAGATCATTGGCTGCATTGACGTCAATAACGCATAAAAACAAAATTGGGTTTTCAAAAAAAAAAAAAAAAAAAAAAAAAAAAAAAAAAAAAATGCGTTTAAACATATGGTCACATATGGATATGACTCTCTCTATGACTTATTCGTTGATATTGCAAAGGTGTTTTTAGTAACCGAAAGAAACAGAATAGGTTTTTTGCAAGCGGTGTATGTTTTCAACGGCATGCCCTTTGTCAAGCAGCTGTCCAAATGATTCCGAATTCCGAATGCGCAAAATGTTATCAAAAGATATAACCAATACATGAAGTAATTAAAGTTATTAATCTTGGCAGTATGACATGTCAAACTTGACTGAGGCGGTTTTTTTTTGTTGACGTCAGTATATTTTCCTTCTTCGTTCTTTGAGATCAGCGAGGATATTCTGAGAAATCAGAAAATCATCGGTTTAAATACAGTTTCTAACCAATATTAAATATATTTGACCCCATTTGGATAATACTAGTCTTTGTATCGACTAGCCTGTTAAAAGATGCAAAATTACAGTAATTCTCTTTGCCCTCCATGTTTTCAAATCTCAGTTTTAATTTCAACATGTATTACCTGTATTCAGTGGTCATGGCTTCGATCCAGGGCTTCTCCGGCTTTTCAGGTGACATTTTCAGCATATGCTCTCACGACATTGGCCGTAATAAGGACGTAAAATCTGAAACAACAACAACCATTCTAGTTCAAGATCTTAGGGCGTGAGCATAATTGATTTTATTCAAAAGTGTGCAAAATGCGAACAAGTTTTGCAATTCTTAAATACAACTTTGGGTAAAAGGATATTTTAGGAGGAGCCTTTATACTTCCAGTATGCATCGATGCAAGATGAGTTGTCAAGAATCTGTTTAGCATGCTTTGTTGTGCCAAACAATATTTTATGTTGACATAATGATGTTATGATGTGGCATTATTCAAACGGTAGAAACGTTAACCCAACGTGGAAAAGTAATTAAATGGTAATCTAGAATGCTGAAGGTGAAATAATGTAGCAGGTAAAGTATAGCTCAGTTTTAAAATAAAAGGATTGAATTAACATTTGCTGTTTGTTCTGATGCATATACTATTATTAGATGAAATAGGATAATTAACTTGTGAACTCTTGAATGTGGACAATTGACCCAAATTATTGTAATGAAAAGGATTTTGCAAAAGAAGTCTTTGTATCATCTATTTCATTTTTTAATTAATCATAAATAATTGTGATAAGGAATTGTGTTTTATCAGCTCTTTCGTTTTTACGCCCTGTGAAAGTAAAATAAGCATGAATTTATGATTTGTTAATTCCTCCTGCAAACTTATAAGCTACGTCAAAACAACTTTTTTGTCACCTGACTTGACATTGCCACATGTCTCTCTTTTGCGTGTCAATGGAAAAAGAAATGCGTTAGCTAAAAGACTTTTCCACAATAGAGTCATTGTAAATTTTTTAAACTGTTTACGATTCTAATATTATTATATACAAAGTAATGTATCTGACCACTCAAGAAGAGCTTCGAGTGATAAGATGGCGAGATGTCCAACAAATGGTGCAGAAATTTCAAAGACAACCTTGTAAGAAAAAGGTACGAATAAATGAAAATGTGACAATTATTCCATATAGTCAATATACTGGTGCTTGTTATAAGTGTAGCTGTATTGGATGTAAACGAACAAATGACAGGTTCATAAAAAGTAATCTTCGCAAAACAAACTGTGGTGATAACAAATATTGTACTTTGAGTAGTTTTGATAGAAAAACTGAACATTCCAATCATCGATTACCATCTAGGCAAAGAGAACGAAGACGCGTTATTCAAGGTTTCAGGTAAATATGATAATCTATCTATCTATCTATCTATCTATCTATCTATCTATCTATCTATCTATCTATCTATCTATCTATCTATCTATCTATCTATCTATCTATCTGTCTGTCTGTCTGTCTGTCTGTCTGTCTGTCTATCTATCTATCTATCTATCTATCTATCTATCTATCTATCTATCTATCTATCTATCTATCTATCTATCTATCTATCTGCCTGTCTGGCTTCTATCTATCTATCTATCTATCTATCTATCTATCTATCTATCTATCTATCTATCTATCTATCTATCTATCTATATTGTATCTATCTATCTGCCTGTCTGTCTGTCTGTCGGTCCATCTATCTATCTATCTATCTATTTATCGATCGATCGATCGATCGATTGATCGGTAGATGTTATCCACTAAATAACATTGTAAACATTTTGAACAATTTCAGTTAAATTTATGACTTTATCATTATAAGAAACTGATCACAAAAACTGGACAAAAATGAAACCGTACATTCTATTGGGCCCATATGGATGATCATTCTGCTTGTCTGGTGTTATAAACATGACCAATGTTCCTGAATATGATAAACATGTTACTTTTGATGATCATTATGCACCACTGAGACCTGGAAACGCACAGGTGTTGCAGAAACAAGTAGACCATGTCAGTAGGTAATATATTTTCCATGTGATTTTCTTGTATCAATATTTCAGTATCAAGATATAGAGATATAATACTGACAATAAACGATTTTCAACATGTGTTACACCAAGAAAGTTGGCGATCAATTTTACATTTCATTTACATAAAGGAAAAAAATATTATGTTTAAACGACAGAGAGTTAAAATGTGGAAATTAAACAATAAACATGCTTATAATAGCTTGTGAAACAAGACTTTAGTTTCTATTGAAATGTAGTTGTACTGAAGCTGATTTTACACCACATACCGGTCGTTCACAGGCATGCGTTATTGCAGTCGCGGTCATCACGTCCATGTGTTCTTTAACAAATCCGATATCAAGTTATGTGGCATGACATGTTATAACTGCTCATGTAGTGTATGAAAATTAAACTGTATACTACTATGATTGAGAAAATAAATTTTTCACATTTCTCAAGTTCACTGTATAGAGCATGGGCATGTTTTAGCCAAAGCCCGATGAAACACTACGTACCAGCCTCCCGCAAATCGTAAAATAGCCATCAACTAATCATGAACGAAAATAAGAAATATAGGTATATCCTTGTACACCCCAATTTTAAAAAGTGGGCTATAAGGGGTATACCCAGCGGGCACATGACGTCAGAATGACGTCATATCAACGTCGATGCGACGTCATGACGTCGCATCGACGTCGATCTGACGTCATTCTGACGTCATGTGCCTGCTTGGTACATTTCACGGACATGTTATCCTGGTTCGTAAAATAGCCATTAATATGTTTTGGCAACCAAATCAAAGAAATAATTGAGAAGTCCTTGGTAAATTGGAAATATCTGATCCTCATTAGTTGATGTTACATAACTTGTGTATTTACAAGTTCATCAAACGGGCCTTAGAGAGAGAAATGATCGGACATCGACTGATTTTTTTTCTTATTTGTTATTACAAGTCTTTGTGACGCATCTGTTACGTCCACATTAACTACTTTTTGTGAACTTTTTCTAATTTGACTTTCGTTTGACCAGTTAGGAATAGTGCTAAGATGTTTTAAAAGGAAAGCAAGGGGAAATAAGTGTAAATAGAATTCCGGTGATAATACCAAAATCATGCAGGATAGCCTTATTTGTCTTTTATTATAATTCACGAGACGAAAATGTGTCGAATTTCAAATTAGCTTCTAGGAGATAATGGAAAGACGTAAAACAACAACAATGATATATCAAGACATCAGGACATTTTAACGTTAAATGCCAGTAGCTTAAACAAGAGCTTGTAAATATGATGGTTGAGGAAGAAATGCATCATGCTAAAGATTTAAAGGGGATGGATGTCCCTGATATTGCTATGGTACCGTATAGGTACGAATACCTTGTGTATCCAGATAATGGCATGACTGTGAAAGGACCACCAAGACTGTTCAAAGGAGACGGAAATGCTGCTGATAAAACGGGACATGTGAATAGTGGATATAAACACTACTGTTTGTTTACTGGAAAGTTTTGTCGTTTTTGTTCAAACGAAGATTTGGATGAAAATGTACCAGAAAGGTTTGCTTTTTAGAATATTGTCTTTTATGAATATTGTTGAATAAGGTTGTAACATTGTATTTCAAATAGCGAGGCGAGTACCCACAATCTATGTTTTGTTGCAAAAATACGCAAAATACGTATACCCATGCAAACCCCTGTTTTATTCTATATACTCGTAAACGTGCGGTTCAAGGGGGTATATTTTTCTTGGACATGCTTTCCTGATGGTTTTCTGCATTTATATTGCACTTCTAATCTTTGAGTCCCGCAAGAAGACACTTCGATGAAATAAACCAGAAGTGAACAAAAACTCAAGAAGTAATTGTATCAAAAAACCCTTCTGAAGGTTTCCGCAAATTAGGCACAATGAATTGGCTTACCTTCTTTATAACAACTGAACACGATTCATTGACTAGCTAGAGATTCACCACGAGGACCGAACAACCAACTAAATGTTGTGAACCACTGCAGAAGCTGAAGGTGAGGTTAGGTACTTGTACTTGTAAGATCGATTTAAGCCCGTCAGTAATTTTATATTACTGATTGTTCCAAGGCGATACTTCTGTGGTGGTTCTTATTGTTTTATGGCTTGGTGTTTAAATTTTTGTGCTGTTGGCGCCTTATGTATGCTATCATATTTTTAGTTGAGTGTCCACCTATTTGGATAATAGCTGCTCATTCGGCTTACGATATGTTTTCATGGTATATGTACCAGTTTTTTCCCACCTCGGTTTTTGGAGTGGGATTCTTTTTCTGATTTCGCCATTTCCTGATCGTTGCCTACTTGTACCTTTTTCTGACGGCAGGCTCTAGCAGGTGCGACTTTATACCCGTTGCTGTAAAGAAACAACATCAAGGACTGCAGCCGCAACCACGCGGGGAGACAACACCGCTTCATGTAAACGGTTACACCGAAGCGGCGCGTTGAAACTTGTTCAGTTGTGGCAAACTTACGACCTTTTAGACGCATCCCAGCGGGCACATGACGCAAGAATGAAGTCGCATCAACGTCGATCTGACGTCATTCTGGCGTCATGTGCCTGCTGGGATCCCAGCTGGCACATGACGTCAGAATGACGTCATTTCGACGTCGATGTGACGTCGCATCGACGTCGATATCATGTGCCTGCTGGAATTTTGGAACTTTAGGGAGGTGCGTCAGAAACATTTCATTTTAGTCTCTTAGAACTGATTAACAGCTGAATGTATCTGGTAACACTATGCATGGCGACAGACCGGCGTGATGTAAAAGTTTACACTTAGCGGTGCGTTCACATGAAATTGCCGCTTAGTAAAATTTCCTACTTAGATTCTCTGTGTTTTTTGCAAACTATAGATTGGTACCATCGGTTACAAAGTAATTCCCACAGGCGGCATTTGCAAGGATTAGACTGTATTCATGTCGCCTTGGTACCAATGGTGAAACTCCAAACGCACACGCTGTACCTTGAAACATTGACATTATAAATCATCATGTCTGTATAATTATTGGATAAGCGTTTCAATTCTTTTGAATTCGTCTTGTCTTGAAACCATACAATTTTAGTGGAACCGATATAAATTAAGTCTTGTCTAGATTTCGACTTCCTCTCTATTGTGTCATTTAAACGTCTATCCCCTGGGTCCATGCCATTCTGCAGGCTTCTTGATATTTAGCTGCTTCACTGCATAGTCATAAGACAACTATTTTATTGAAGATATGGAATGGTCTATCTTGATATATGTAGCGTCTTTTGACCCATCTTGGTAAAAAATATCAGACTCTACTAAAGCATCTTTACCTACATGTATAAATAAAACTCTCAAAGCTTCACGAAGATTATACGAGATTTTGGATTCCCTCCTATCTACATCTGTTTGTTGTACGTACCTGTTGTTTTCCAAGGCAATGTGCGAATCATACCTAATTACCATTATAAGTAAAGTCTCAGTTCATGTTTCGGTCAACTTCAAAATGGTCAAAAATTTATTTGAAGTAAACGTTTCAACAAGTGTTATCTTATCGCTGGGATTGATGTCTTGTCTTACTGGCAAAACGTTATTGAAATCGCTCTGAATCTTCTGTGGTAGCCATTTTGGCATTATAGTAACTGTTATAGTAAGCAAACAGGGTCGGAAATTTTCGGTTATTTCTGGTAATCTACTGTATATTCATTGGAGATCAAAGCATGATCATGATGATAATAGGTATTATAGGTGGTAAAATGCATAACACGTGTTAGAAACCACTTGTACAATCACTGACCTTAGGTATTTAACCGATCAGGCTAATTGCTTCTCAGGATGAACAGTTTCCAGGTGATGAAGATCTAATGGAGGGAGGCTATGTTCAAGTCCTGTTTGTCTGTTTGAAATTCCTTTATTGCCTGTTAATGACCGGTCTATAATGATGATGATTACCTGGTTCTTCATTCATGCCACTTGCTGTTTGTATTTTGTAGTAGTTGGCAATACATGTTCAGCTAATATTATGCGCGGGAGATTACATTTTCATGTGGACATGGAAACTCTGATCAGTCTGCTCAGTGTTCGATGAACTTAAACAGTTTAGCAAATAAAATATAAAAGTTCGATCCTTTGGAATCAGTAAACCGTTCAAAGGGAGGTAGTATAGGCCAAACCACTTTTAAAATCATTGACCTCATGTGTTTAACAGATCGGCGTAATTAAACCTGAAGATGAGCTATTTCATGCCATATTTTTATCTCAAACTATTTTCAGAAAATATCTGTTTCTCATTTGCATCAAGAGTTTATTTTATTTTTCTAATAAAATAAGAGTTTATATAGTGCGTTATGCGTTTAAAGGTGTTACAACGGCCTATTGAAACTGTTACATGCCACCTAGATTGGCATTGGTTGCGTTCAAGTAACGATTCGTTCATAATTCATTCAAACTCATTTGGTATAAATGTATTCACATTCTATTGGTCACCGTTCAATCACGTCTGAGTATTTGCTATTTATCATGTTTATTGAAAATTGCAAAACATATCCAGGGTGTATGCAAAATTAACCTGCATTTTGTTTCTGTCTACCAATTACGGCATAATTAATGATGTGCTAACCTCTTCTATCAACTGTCTGACATTAGAGATGCTAGTTTTTATTCAAAATAGCTACACTTATTGACAGATGTTGTAGTGGAGGTGCGCATTGAAAACGTTAATAATATACAGGCTTATGTATAATTCTAAAAAGAAAAAAAAAAAAAAAAAAATAGTTGCGTTGCAAGAAACGAGTCAATCAATCATTTGAACAGGAAAAATGTCGCTAGTCTAGTTAATGTAATGTAGAATAGAGAACAAACGGTCCGCTGACATCAGGAAAACTGTACCCCCTCAAACCCCGCTTTTATATAGCAAACTGGGGTATGCAGGGGTATACCTATTTTTTCTTATTTTTGCTCCAAAACATAGATTATGGGTACTCGTTAGAACCGCCTCAGCGAGGCGGTTCTAACGTGTACCCACAATCTATGTTTTGAGCAAAAATAAAAGAAATATCAAAAATTTTCTATTGAATTTTCAATTTTTACAACTTAAGAAACATCTATATATTACATGGGCGTGTTTTCGTAACGAATTGCGGCTTCTTTCTTGGCCATTTAGCTACTTACACTAAAACCTTTACTAAGACAGAATGTACAAACAGAACGCCTAAGTGCAGTAATTTTGTTTGTTGTTCATTCTGCAGAGAGGGTTCGCAAAAAATGTTAAATGGAACTTAAGTAGCACTTTTCCAGGAGAGACATAACGAAAACACGCCCATGTAAATTATAAATTTTTCTATAGTTGTAAAAATTGAAAATTTTCTGCAGAAAAAGTTTGATATTTTTCTTATTTTTGCTCAAAACATAGATTGTGGGTACACGTTAGAACCGCCTCGCCGAGGCGGTTCTAACGAGTACCCACAATCTATGTTTTGGAGCAAAAATAAGGAAAATAGGTATACCCCTGCATACCCCAGTTTTGCTATATAAAAGTGGGGTATATGTGGGTATACATTTCACGGACATGTTTTCTTGATTAATGGAACTTAAGTAGCACTTTTCCAGGAGAGATGCTTCGTTTATATTGCGCTTATTATTTATTTTTCTATTTTAGTTTTATTTTCATTTTTATGTATTTCTTTTCCTTTTTTGTATTCCCCCTTTTTTCTTTTTTTCCCTTTGTTTTCAATTTTGAATTAAAATCTTTTTTTTTTATTATTATTATTGTTATTATCATTAACAGCCAACTTGATATTTTTGAAATTATCTGCTACTTTTAGAAATTCATTGATTACAGTAATAAATCATCCAGTTAAATGGAGATGTTCTATATATATCGTGCCCTGCCAGTTGAAATCAAATCTTACGACCAAATGAGCCGCATCATGAGAAAACCAACATTGCGCATATGCGATAACAAAGGCGCAAATCAGCTTCGCACTTTTTTGCCTTTGTTTTCGCTTCAGGGATCATGAGTACAATTTCTTCTCCACTTATACCCAAATTTTCAAGATTCTAGCTTGTCCAGCTGTTTTTGTTTTTTTTAACCTGTTCTCAAACCTGTTCGGAAACCACAATGTTAGTTTTCTCATGACGCGGCTCAAATGTCTGGCGAAGTTAAAGAAGATGCCAAAAAGATTTATTTTCTAAGAATTACCAGCCAAACTGACACTTATGAAGTTGAAAAGATCGATGTTGCACTTAAGCGCACATATGACATTTTTAAACCTCATATAGTGATTGTGAAAACTATGAAATGGCTATGTACGAGTGTCCTAGACTTTCATCACTATATTTAAAACCCAGTTTTAAGACGTTTGTTTGTTTGTTTGTTTGTTTGTTTGTTGAATTTGTTGTTTATGTCACAGCCAATGGCTATTGTCATGCCTCCATTTTATGTGACGTCTACCCAACTAATTATGGGATATCATGACATGGAAAATGTGCTTTATGATAATAAAACTACAGCTGTGTCAACCCGTGTGTTTCTCATGGCCCCAATGGGTGTAGGCCCAAATCTCCACCTGACTACCCTTTACAAGTTATAATCTTATACATAAATACATGGGTATCGCAAACAAGAGAAGGCCATTTCCGTGTTTTTCATCTATCCCATGCAATGTTTAAAGCTTATGACCACACACTGTGGGCTATACCAAAATGTTGTGGTCGCAAGAGATGAAATGCAGTCAAATGTTAAGCAATGCGGGATTTCGAAAAAAAAAAAAAAGATCGAACGAGTAAACCTGTAGAGTTTTGTGTAAACAACCACAACAATACCAACTAGTTCTAATAAAACAGATGTTTGGCATAATTTTGTTCTGGGTTCGTAACCAGCTATTAACTAATTTCTCAATCAACAATTCTAGCCTTGCTTGGCACCATATCCTCAAAACAAGTCTAATGACCAAGAGAGATAATGAAGCTGATTTCATGCTCAAGTTAGCTGGGCAAAAATACAATTACATTCGGATTGCGAAAAAAATAACACCACAGTCGGGTTTGATGCAGAGCTTATTTTAAATCATTAATACTTGACTTACATGTACTAAGTTGTGTTTGACGAAGACGTTGTCTTACGCTCCGGCTCACAGCATTCATGTTATAGAAACAAGCGTTTTTGTACCATCAGGAAAACATGTCCGTGCAATGAATAACCCCCTTAAACCCCACTTTTATATAGTAAAACTGGGGTTTGCAGGGGTATACCTTTTTTTTTTTTTTTTTTTTTTTTTTTTTTTTTTTTTTTTTTTTTTTTTGGCTCCAAAACATAGATGAGGCGAGGTTCTAACGTGTACCCACAATCTATGTTTTGAGCAAAAATAAGAAAAACATCAAAAATTTTCTACTGAAATTTTTCATTTTTTACAACTTTAAAAATCTCTAGATATTGCATGGGCAAGTTTTCGTAATGTTTTGGTGGAAACTCCAAATGCTCAATGCGGACAACGCTCTTATGACGTTTCTCTTTCATTATATGAGCCGCCTCGTGGGAAAACCAACAATGTGGTTTCCGACCAGGTCTGACACAAACCAGGCTGTACAGTCACAAAAGATGGCTAGAAGCTTCAAATTTAGGATTTGGATAGTAGTAGAGGAATTGTACTATCCGTGTAGCGAAAACAAAGACGCTGATCAGCTTCGCGGTTACCGCGAAGCTGATCTGCGTCTTTGTTTTCGCATATGCAGATTGTTTGTTTTCCCATGGGCCGGCTCATGTAATTAGTAGCGCAGTCCACTTCGGCTTTCTTTGAATCCATAGAATTTCACAATCTTGAAAAAAAATGCGTTGATATTCTAGGCATATATGAGGGTCTGGATGGGGTATAATGATTAATGAATAATGGCCTAAAAATTTTAATGAGAGTGAATAAGGAGCAAAAAATTTAATGATTAGTGAATAATGAGGCCCTAAAGAATAATGAATAAATGTAAATTTTTAATGAATAGCAGAGTAATATAATGAATAGTGAATAATAACATTTTAAAGAATAATGAATATGCTAAAATTTGGCTATGGAATTGTCTTAGATGGCCTCCCTGACATTTCAGAATTTCATTTTTTTCTGTGGTCTGGACGCCCCCAGATCCGATTTAGTTCAAATGTTGTATTCATATTTCAGAAATCCTTGAATGTTTGGAAAGACATATGTCTGGAAGCCAAGCATGTAGGGGCTCACCTCATGGACCAACTGAAAAAGAAATGTGTCATTTGAAGGCAGAGAAAAATAAATCATTCTGGATGTTTACTAAGCCAGATACTATTTCACTGTTTCGTTTGCTTATGTACATGTATTTTCTTTTTATTCTATTAACCCACTTTGTCCTTATTATGTATGTTCCAATCCTGTGATGATAATCTTTTCTGTGGATGGACATCATTTTTGCTTTTTATATGACAGAACATAATTATAGTGTCTTTTGCAATCAGAAACAAAGCAGCACTAAGAACGTTAATGCAAATCTATCTGGCGCTACATATTTTTTTCCTCGATCGCTTCGCTCGCTCGGTATTTAAGACATTAATAAAATGTGTTGTACAATCAGGCACAAGCACAAATCCATACATCACATAGTACTCATATGCTGACTAGTTTACTAAATAAAAACAACAGCATTTTATTATAACTTTTACACCTGAAGTTACAATTATTCTTAAATAACCTTTGGTATTCATAATTGAAAAGAACGATTCAGGGTAAGACTTAGGGCGTATTCAGTATTTAATTTTAATTTAATGCTTTATTTATTTAACGAGGATTCCTAACAGCCCGAAGGCCACTAGTAGGTCTCCTCACATAGAACATACAAAGACAAATACATTTATAATACAAAGACAAGGACACAATAACAGTTATATATACATATTTACAGTCCGGTGGTAGATATGAGAGTTCAGTAGTAGAGTTATGACTGAAAGACAAAGAGACAGAAGAAAGTTAAGAGGAGGATATAAGAGTGTATTAAGTTATACACGGCAACAATAAATATCCTGTTCTGTAAACAGACTATGTATATCATACATCTTGTTTTAATGAAAAGATTCGTCTTGTGCGGCGACTTCGTTTCTGTTAAAACGACCGCTTTCCTCAATATATCTAAACACTATATCGAACAAAATCTTATTTTCTTCAATAGTCAGATCAGCTGATCCTTATAATAATACTTTACAAAGATACTCTCCTAACAGCTCAGTGATAATATTATAATCAACCCCTGGGAACATTAAGTTAGCAATACTCTGAAGCATAGTTCGTCGTTGTTGAGTATATTTAGGGCACCCTAAGAAAAAGTGTTTTACGGTTTCTGGTTCGTGACACTCTGTGTTTTCACAAATAGGAGAATCAACTAAATGGTAATTGAAAAGGTGTTTCCGCAAATGACTTAAACCCAATCTCATCCTGCAGTGATTGACTTGTGACCAACCATGCCCATGAGAAAAAAGTGTATTAACTTTATTTGGTTCATAGATTTCTTTTAGTTTTGATTTAAAAATATTTACACTTCCGCTTTCTTTGGTATCATTCGACAAATTATTCCACTCACGAATAGTTTTTGGAAAGTAAGACTTGGAAAAATTTTCTCGCTTTATAAATGGCACCAGAATCGAATTATTTCTACGAAGCCTGTAGTTATCAGTATTATGTGTAATTATTCTGCATGCTTGTTGTAGATAAGAAGGAACGAGGGAATTGACAATTTTATAAAAGAGATTTAGTCTATGCATAGTTCTCCGATTTTGTAGTTTCGACCAACCTAATTCTTTTAACAGTTTCTCCTGACTTGTTATTTTAAATGCCCCTGTACATACTACAGCACATTTCCTTTGAAACTTTTCAAGAGATTCTGATTCTGCTTTAAGACACGAGTCATAAATAATGTCATCGTAGTCAAGGATAGGTCTTATAATCGTTTTATATAGAGTTTCACGGCAAGATCGTGGAATTTGATCACGGCATCTACGGATTACGGATAAACGTCTGTCAGCCTTTAATATGTACTGACCACGATAGTTTATTATTTATAGTTACTCCGAGATGAGTATGATTTTCAGATTCGCATATCGTTTCACCATTTAAGATAAGGTTAGGATGATATGGACAAATACGTTTTTGGGTTATTATCATATAATCGGTTTTAACAGCCTTAAACTTAACTAACCATTGTGCGCCATACGACGTCAGTCTTTGGAGGTCCCTATTGACTATATCAAATGAAGCTGCATTATCTATTCTTTTTTGGACTGATGTATCATCTGCGAATAAATTTATTATGCATTCCATGTTTTCGGTAATATCATTTACGTAAATGAGAAATAATAAAGGCCCCAGAATAGACCCTTGGGGTACCCCAGCTGTTAAACTACATACGGTGGACTGTCAACCATTTAGAACTACTTTCTGGTGTCTACCAGAGACATAGGATTTAAGCCAATTGAAAAGAGGTCCTACGATTCCAAGCTGTTTAATTTTGAAAAGTAGCCCATCAATCCAAACTTTATCAAATGCTTTAGAAACGTCCAAGAAATCTAAACATGTGTCTTTGTCCTCATTCAAATCTATATATATTTGGTGTATTATTTTAAGTAATTGATTTATGGTTGAATCATTTTTCTTGAATCCAGAGTTATGTTCAATTAAAAGATTGTGTTCCATTAAGTACTCATAAAGTTTCTTATATACGATTTTTTCTAGTACTTTAGACATGTTACATAATAATTCAGTATTTAAGGTGGGGGGATTATACTGCCAACAGATTCAAAAGGGGATTTGCTAAAAAAATCGGTATACTATTTCGAAAAGTTTCTACGAGGCTTTGTGGTCTAGCAGAGTATATAATTATGCTTCTCTCAAGATGTTAATGTCTAGGTTGCACTCAGCAGTCTACAATTTAATATAATAGAACTAGTCATTGTGGCTTGAGATGAGGGATGCCTTAGGTGGGGAACACCTATTTGCTAATGTATATTACCTGTTTGAAGAAGGCGTGACTGGTAATTATCATATTTTAATGAATAATCGGGCTAATTTTAATGAATAAGCCAAAATTTTAATGACAGTGAATAAATGGCTAAATTTTTAGTGATTAGTGAATACCAGGACCCCCCATCCAGACCCTCATATATTTTCTTCTAATAAATCATTCAATTACACAGTTTGTCTATTTCTGTCTTTCCCTTGTCAGGAAAAAGCGATATTAGAAGATAGTGTCTAATCAAGTGCAAAAAGGAAACCACACATGGTATTTCAGCTGCTAAATGTTTGCAGGAAAACAAAAAGTCGCATTACCTGGTGAGAAGCTAAGGGAATAATATATTTATTATAAGCTACCTAGGAGCACATGCCACTTGAAACCACTGCATGCTTCATGAAAATGCATATAACTTCTAATAGCTTTGTTAGATAGGCACAGAATAACCTTGTCTATGTCTGTTCAAATAATGTACCACTTAGTTTTATGCTGACAGCTATCATATGGTACATATTCAAGAGGTATTTAAGCAGGCTACTGCTTTTCTCTGACAAATAAATAACTAAGTCAGTATAGAACCTCATTAGCTTGGTTTCTATGTGCATCTTTTTGTATCTGATAGCAATCAACATTATCTATTTTGAACCAGTCATTTGAACGAAATGTGTATGGCAATGATAAATTCAGACGGCGTTTCTTATTTCTGTATGGGCGGTTTTCGTTAAAAACCGAAACGTAACCTCTTTTAACTATTAATTCATTACTCTTGTATGGATTGTCATAATCGTCAAAATAAATAAATAAATAAATAAATAAATAAACCACGGTGGTATTCAAGGCACATATTGCACACAATAAATCATTCCATTACACAGTTTGTCTATTTTTGTTGTTCCCTTGCCAGGAAAAACCCGATATAAGAAGATACATGTAATGTCTAATCAAGTACAAATGGTATTTCACCTGCTAAATGTTTACTGAAAAACAGAAAGTCACATTTTGTTTTAAAACTAATGTTTTACGCCGGTCTGCAGATGAGAAGCTAAGGTACATTTAAACTGTATACAAACCATATTTACATACTTCAGATACATTTGTAGTTCAACCGTTGTAGTTTTTGTTGCGCGATCAGTTTGTCTGCTGTAATTGAACTCCTTTATAGAAGTCATTTCAGTTAAGTGGCCATACACATTTTGCGATATATGGTACTATGTTATAAATGTACTATTTTGTAACTTTTGAAGATTAATTTGGACTATCGTAATGCATTGCTTGACAATAGCATATTAAGGAATTTATTAGCAGCAGTCGTTGAACATATTCCACTTGAAACAGCTGCATGCTTCATGCATAACATCTAATCAATAGCTTTGTTAGATTTGCAAAGAACAACCTTGTAGATGTCTGTTCAAATAATGTACCACTTAGATTTATGCTGACAGCTATCATTTGGTACATAATCAAAAGGTATTTCAGCATTTTGCAGCGTTTTCTAGCAAATGAATAACTACATGTAAGTCGGTACAGAGCACCATTAGTTCGGTTTCTATGTGTACCGTTTTATACCGAATAGCAATCAGCATTCTATTTTGAACCAGTCATTTGACCAACATGTACATGTATAATTATGGCACTACCACATTCAGACGTTTCTTATTTCTGTATGCGCGGTTTTCGTTAGAAACTGAAACGTGTTCTCTTTTCACCATTAATTCATTACCGTACACTTGCATAGATTTTCATGAAGTCAGAATAAAAAAGAAATATATGGTGGTATTTTAGAAAATAGTTTCTCCTAATAAATCATTCAATTACACAGTTTGTCTAGTTCTGTCGTTCTCTTGTCAAGAAAACTTGATATAAGAAGATAGTGTCTAATCAAGTGCAAAAAAGGAAAACCACACATGGCAGCATAGTATCACCTGTTTAATGTATTCTTAGAAACAAATTACGATTGAATAAGTGTAAATGAAATTGGGTCAAATTCTTGTACAAAACGAGCACAGTAGATGAATATTGGCTGTCCGCGAAAAGGTACCAAGCTTTTTTTTTTCAGCAGTAAAAATAGAAAATTTCGTTAGAAAAAGTTTGATATTTTTAATATTTTTACTCAAAACATAGATCGTGGGTACACGTTAGAACCGCCTCGCGAGGCGGTTCTAACGAGTACCCACAATCTATGCTTTGGAGCAAAAATAAGAAAAATAGGTAAACCCCTGCATACCCAGTTTTACAATAAAAAGTGGGGTATGAGGGAGTAGTCATTGCACGGACATGTTTTCCTGATATGTGAACACATTTTACAGGCATTTCCAGCTAGATAGATCAAGTGCAAAATCTTCTGCAGTTCTGTATCTTGAAATATTACTTTTAACCCATCTATGACGATTAGACTTGCCCATCATTATCATTTGGATGAGTCCACTTTGATTTTGGGGGCATCAGGAGTGATTTTTAATTTTTATTCCATTTTTCGATGAAATTTCTCTAAGCAAGATGGGACGCCGCGTTCTGCGGCGTCACATCTGGGGCTATTCTGTTTGCCTATGTCCCATAAGGGGGACGCCAGGTTTAAATGGTAATACCCTTCTAAAACGCCAGCATTCAGAACCACTCTCTGTCTATAATATTTTGCTTGGCTACCACTAACTCTACGCAACGCCCGATTTGAACATCTCTGCTTACAGTTAGTGTTATTGCATTTTGCGATTTACAGTAGCATTGCCATCCAGAATGCAAAGTGGGACACTGCAGGTTGGACTATCGGGTATTTTATGCTTCGCAATCAAAGTGTGTTCCCTCAGTGCAATAGGTGCTGGTACGAGATGAAAATGCGAGATATGTTTACGCTAAGTAGTTGTATGCTTCATCAGAACGCAAAAATATTCTCAGGAATGTGCAATGTTTTTGCAACACACTCTTGTAAATGTCTGTTCTTATTAAGCGAACAGTATTTATGTGATGTGCTGCTTTGGGAAAAATCTCAAGGCCTAACTTACACGAGTCATGTAGTGAGCAAACCATCTTCCCTATCTGAATGTGTCTACTGCTTTCGGTTTCCAGTTCTGTCCTAGCTAGTACTTTTAATCATCATGCAAACATGTCCGTGTAGTGAATACCCCCTTACACCCTATGGTAAAACTGTGGTAACTACACATGGGTATACATTCACATGTCTACTTGAGCATGGTAACTATCAAAGATTTAACTGAAAATTTTCATTTTTTTTATAGCTGAAGAAAAATCTGCATATTTCATGGGCATGTTTTTTGTAATGTACAACATTCTAAAGGCATTTTCAGTATGGTCGTTCGGTTGTGTTATGCTTCTTACGCCTTTGTTCAGAACCACTTTCTGTCTAAAAATATATTGCTTGGCTATCATTTGAGCCTCGACGCGAGAAAACCGGTCTTCGGGGTTTCCGACCAGGTCCGACACAAACCGGCCTGTACAAGCTCAGAAAAGAGCTAGAAGCTTGAAATTTCGGATTTAAGTAGAAGAGGAATTGTACTATCCGAGTAGCGAAAACAAAGGCGCTGATCAGCTTCGCGGTTACCGCGAAGCTGATCTGCGCCTTTGTTTTCGCCTAGGCAAAAATCCGGTTTTCTCACGATGCGGCTCATTTATTTCTGCTTACAGTTAGTGTTATTTTATGTTGCAACTGTAGCATTGTCCTCCAAAATACAAAGTGGGTCACCATATTTTTGACTATCGAGTATTTTATGCATCGCAATGAATGTTTACGTCAAAGTGTCTTCCACCAGTGCAGTAGGTGCTGGTACGAGATAAAAATGCGAGATATGTTTACGCTAAGTAGTTGTATGCTTCATCAAAACGCAATGCGCAATGTTTTTGCAACGCAATCTTGTAAATGTCTGTTCTTATTAAGCTAACAGTATTTATGGGATGTGCTGCTTTGGGGAAAAAAACTCAGGGCGTAACTAAAGTACCGGTCACGCTGCGCTAAAGATCGCTTAAGATCGTTATACGAGTGTCTAAATATTATTTTGGGGGTCATTTCTTTTGGCCCGATATGCAAATTAAGAAAGCATAAACACGTTGGAAAAACATAATTTTCATGCGCAGTCTTATCACAAAGCTAATGATTAAACACTCGTACGATTGCTTACGATTCAGTGGGACCGGCACTTAATAAACACGGATCTCGCCATTATGGTATATCTAAACCTCCGAAAATGGTATCCGTGGGTGGCAATAGCTGTTTTAGACAATATCAAGTGTCTAAGTTTCAAACTTAAGCATTTATTTTTACTTCCAGTGAGTAAGCTTAGCTGACCTCAATCCTCAAACACGACTTTCTGAATGTTCAATTACAAGAGCGGGCAATATATACCTTCGATGGAAATGCAGAGTTTCCAGTTTTGTTCTTATGATTGCTAGAACATTTAGTGATTTTGATTGTTTCCTATACATACCGTCATAAATCCTCATTTATGTTGGCTTGAATGTTTCCAGCATACGACAAAACGTGATAAAGTGTCCAGAAACCAGTAAATAACGTTCATATTTATTGTAGAAAATAAAACCACATAAATGGAAAAAATAGCCGCCATAGCTTTATGATCAGCTTTTTATATAATTGGTATTATACAGTCTGTATAAAATAATACATATGCTCAACTTCTACGTGTCACAATTAGTCCATACGAGACTCACTGTTTTCAGAAAGGAAAGTTGTTCACTTTATTTGATAAAGAATCAGCCAAATACTACGAAGATATATTAACTCAGTATCAAATGAAGTTAAAAGGACACTGGTAGTCTTTTTTTTATTTCAGCCATGCAAATTCCATAAAGAAACAGCCAAATGTGTGAAAGAATTTTGACGGTCATTTTTGAGTCGTACACTACAAACGAACTGAGCAGAGTGCTACACACATAGTATTAAACGGTCTCAAATGTATTAACAGACATTTTAAAAGAATCTGTTCTGTACATTTCAGCCATGAAAATTCCATAAAGAAACAGTCGAGTGATGTGAAGATAACGTTGACAGACACGACAGAGCCGTACTCTACAGAAGAAGAGAGCAGAGTTATACACCCTTCTTCTGACCCTACAGATAGTCCCCCAGGTCAATGGCCGCTCAAACGATCTCAAAGGTGAGTCCCCTTCCACCCGGTAAATAAGTCCATGTAATGTATTTAAGGATTGAAATTCAGATTTTAGCTTTCACTGGATGATGAAAAACATTAGGCTGTTTTAATGTCTTCTCGGAAACATTAAACAGCTAATGATTTTCATCATCCAGTGAAAGCTAAAATCTGAATTTACATTTCATATTATCAATCAAGTATCAGATTTTTAAATGCGCATATCACTGCTCATGTTCACGTTATTTGACATTAAATCCGAATTAACGTAATTTTGGAACAGCCAAAACGTCAAATTTTCGCGCCTAACGTCATGATACGCGACCAACGTCTCGACAATAAGACTAAACAAACAACGTCACTGGGTGGCTTTGACCTCGCCCTGCCCATACGCGTGGCCTCTAGATCACGTGACTTAATGTATTTCATTGGGAAATGAAGAACATTAAGAAAGATACTTTCATCTTGGGCGATTGCAATAAAAATGTAAATATATCCTATTATTTTATACTTAGCAGTGAAATTAATGTATATCAAAATGGATAAAAGTGATATTTTCACTGCAGAATTGATATTGATATTTTCACTAGTGATTGATATCAGCCGATATTTTCACTGTAGAGTTTGGATTACTTCTGACGTTTCCATTCACTTGACGTCATTAAATGTGCCTCACTTCAGAAATTCAGATGCCTATAACTCCGTTATTTACGAACGAAAACATAAAGTGTGGGTATTCATTTTCTTAATTAAAACGTAAGGAACAACGTGGTACCAAAATTATTTGTGTTTTCAAAAATTTCAGGTTTTTGCATTTTCACCGCCTGCCTTGTAAACAGGAAAATGCCCGTGTATTGTATAAAATAAAAAGAAAATTTACTTTTTATCGGTAAATACCAAATATATTTCATCTCGTGACTTGAAAACATCTAAAGTTTCACTCGTGCTACGCACTCGTGAAAATTTTGATGTTTTCAACTCACTCGATGAAATATATTTGGTATTCACCTCAAAAAAAGTAAATATCCTCTATTTATACCCCAACTTTATCATATGACGTCGCTGTTTTCTAGTGGATAACGTCGTGTAATAAAAAGTGTTATGACCACACGTGTATTAACACTTTTGCGGGAATGCGTAACGTCACTGACGACGTCCGTAACAACAATGTAAATTTTCATTGAAAATATGTCCACTTTGAAGGCGATAAAATCCTAATTCAAGTTAAAAGTCATATGATAATATTTACATTTTTCTAAAACCTCCTTAGATGAACCATTAGACGTTCATCTGTGTTCATACTTCCATGAACAACATTGTGTCACGCGACGTGACGTAATCCAAACTTGACGTCAAAAACATAAATCTCGCCAATCTGATTGGACGTTGTAAACGTGGACGCCGTTCCGCTGTTTGAACACACACTGTGTGTAGGTTCTCTGTTTGCTGGTAAATGTGACCGCTTTGGTGATTTTTCAACAAGCGATACAGAGAAATGAATGTAAATGCATGTATAAGCAATGAGTTTAATTTTTCTGTTGTTCATGGAGCTATGAACCGCAGTGGGTCGCTAGCAAAGCTTACATGAACCCCTTCGGGGTTCATTCACTTTGCACGCTTACATGAACCCCTTCGGGGTTCATTCACTTTGCACGCGACCCACTGCGGTTCATAGCTCCATGAACACCAGAAAAATGAAATTCATTTCTTAGATAAAAGCTCGTTTAATAAATTTCATATGAAAAGACCACTCATGTAAGATCCTCTATTTAATATAATAAAATGGGGTATTCGGGGATATACATTTTTTTCTTATTTTTCCTCCAAAACACAGATTGTTGATACTAGTAAGAGAACCACAGAGCCAATGCGGTTCTAACGAGCATCCACAATCTCTGTTTTGTATTAAATGACGGTTGAGCCTTCGGGTGCTCCCGGAACAACAAACCCACAAAAAAAAACAACCTATAGTACTGGTCTCGCCCAGGAAAAAAAAGTAGATTTTACCCCTACACACCCAGTTTCATCATATAAAATGGGGTACAAGGTGGTATATGCATGTATTAAACGAACATAATATCTTGATGGAAATGTCACAAATTGATAAGAGATTGTTGCTATATTTATTGTGGTTTTCATATGTAAGGATATGAAAGGAGTATTCCGTTTGTAACACAATGAGAATACAAAGTCTTCAACGTAATATGTGTCTTTGCGTGATCATAGGCCATACATAATCATCGCATTGGGCAATGTGGCACCAATTTATGGTAAAAGTTCGAGTTACTGTCGCCGATAAATGTCAATTTATATTATTGGCAGATATTATGCGAGGGAATAATACACAATTTCTGTTAATGGGACGTATTGCTACTTCTGACAACATAGTAAAATTAAATTGGTCCATGATCTACAGAATGCAGCTTTACATGTCAGGTATATGTGGATGATGTAATTAGAATTTATCATCTGATACAAGTATCGGAATTATTGGCGGAGACCCTCAGCCACTAACACTGGTTTCGTCTGTTCCATTGCATGCTAGGCTCCCCATTGAGTCTGAGTGTCAAGGGCACGAAAGAGCTCCTTTTGCGTACTAATGTCATCTTCAGGCTTCAGTCACCTATGTTTTGATACATTTCGTAATAATCTGGGACTGTGCCAGGCAATTTCGCATTAAACTGGAATAAAAAGATGTGATTATCCAGACGTTATATCAGATGCAAGAAATGTTAGTCTCTTGAGATTCAGGCAAGGAATTATCCGAAATTTTGTCAATAACTTCATTAAAATTCTTGGCTTCTTTCCTTTCCACTTTTGAGTCTGGTTCTAATAAGACTATCGATTCAGGTTGGACTCGACATTGATTTTGATTTGTTGACTCAAAGATGAAATATGCACCCGATGATTAAACATTGTACCGTTATTCTGTTCTTTGGTACATGACTTTTTTGACAACCACAAAATCTATCCAAATTGATCCAATCATACCGCACACTGCAAACACGGAAATACAGGCTAGAGAAAAACGGGAAAGTAAAAAGGTGCACTTTCAGACACTTTTACCGAAAGAACCTTTGACGCCATTGATTATGCTAATGTCATCATCCACCTATCGGAGCAACTACCAAACCTGTCAGAAATGTGTTATCGCAATTGTTGCCGTTGGCTACAAAAGGGTAACTGAACATAGTCTATATCGTCTTTTCTAAGATTCATAAACTCTTCTAAGCCTGCATAGGCATACTGTGTCAGTTTCGCATTAGAATATATTCATCAATCGATCTAGCATTGATTTTGGGTTTAGGTACGAAATTAGTTTCATAATGAAGTGATTCTGCAAGGATTAAAGCGTGATCAGGTCCCGTATATTTTCACACAAAATGACAAAATGCGGTTCATTTACATGTCAGCTGAAAAGTGCGTCTGACTATCTTGGCCTTCATTACGAACACATACCTATGCAATAAACAGAGATTTTTAAAGTTGTAAAAAATGAAAATTTTCAGTAGCAAATCTTTGCTATTTTTCTTATTTTTGTTCCAAACATAGATTGTGAGTACGCGTTAGAACCGCCTTGCCGAGAATTTTAATCTAATTTAAGAAAATTAGGTATACCCCCGCATACCCCAGTTTTGCTGTATTAAAGTGGGGTTTGAGGGGGTACACATTTCACGGACATGTTTTCCTGATGTTTCTAATAGTACATGGTCAACTGAGTGTTACGTAATGAAGCACGTGCTTATAATTATGCGTGTGTTCGGAGTTCTCCAATGGTACCATTGGTTGGTAACATTTGTACCATTTGTAATTGCCAATGGTACCATTGGTAAAAAAAATTGGTGCAAATGGTAAAAATGGTAATACCATTGGTACCAGTAGTTCAAATGTTACCAACCAATGGTACCGTTGGGAGAGCCCCGAACACAAGCTATATTAGTGCATATATGGTTTTCTGACAGAGAATACTTATAGATTTGTGTTTTCAATCATTGATTTTATTTCTTTCTTTCTTATTCATAAGTGTGCCATGGAAATGCACAAATCTCTGAATCGCATGTAAAACTATATAAAATTTGGCAACAAATCCCAACTTAAACATTATCCCCTAATGAAAATTGAGCCGCATCGTGAGAAAACCGGATTTTTGCCTAGGCGAAAACAAAGGCGCAGATCAGCTTCGCGGTTAGCGCCTTTGTTTTCGCTACACGGATAGTACAATTTCTCTTCTTCTTAAATCCGAAATTTCAAGCTTCTAGCTCTTTTCTGAGCTTGTACAGGCCGGTTTGTGTCGGACCTGGTCGGAAACCCCGAAGACCGGTTTTCTTGCGTCGCGGCTCAAATCTATTTGAAGAGGCAATTCATTAAAACTTCTAAGAGTATTTGTGCCATCAGGTAATCTGAATATTGTTTCAATCCAGTTCCATCTGCCTTTCATTATTTGTAAGTTCGGGGTTCTCCCAATGGCATCATTGGTTGGTAACATTTGTACAATTAGTACCAATGGCAATTACCATTTTTACCATTTGCACCAATTTCTTTACCAATGGTACCTTTGGTAATTAGATTGGTAGAAATGGTAAAAACGTGACCAACCAATGGTACCACTGGAGAACCCCGAACACACGCAATGTTATTAAGTTCTAAGGTAGATATGTAAACGAAGTGGTGTCTACGTGGAAGGGTGGGGAATAGCCGGGCTAAAATTCGGGGTCAATTACTTTTTCATAGTCCCGGCAGTGCAGAGGATATGACGCGGTTTTGATATTAAGATCCTTACCCCAGGGAGATTTCTATTGCTAAGGGCAGGGCAAAGAGCAATTTTTGACCTCCAGTCTGTCCCCTGGGGGTAGCGCCTACAGCAGGGCTTTGAAAACTGAAAAATCATAATCTCCGCCCTTCCCCGTAGGTGGGGGAGCCGTGGTTTCAATGACTGCCGCATAAACTATCTGGCTTGTTTAAACTTATCATTTATACTACGTTTCGCTACACGGATAGCACAATTCCTCCTATACTTATACGCAAAATTTCAAGATTCTAGCTTTCTTCTGTAGGTGTTTAGGCCGGTTTGTGTCTGACCGGGTCTGAAATCGCGAAGACTGGTTTTATCGCTTCGCGGCTTATCTCTGGACTTGAGTTCCTGTACAACTTAAGGCTATTCTAAACAACTAAAGGGAAGCTAAAGCTCTAGATTCAACCAGATTGTTACCATGGAATTACTCGCTACTCTTAAAATGTCGATAATATAGAAAGCATGGATGTCACACATGAACTACTGTCGTAATTGATTATTCGTGCATCTCCCTTTTCAAACTGGGCCAGTCTATCGGATGAGACTATATCTCCATATGACCTTCATGGTTGGTGGGACGTGAAACCCCAAATCAAACAAACAAACTCAAACTAGAGCGCATATGATTCAGGTTTCCTTAGCAAATGAATTTTGTATAGTCTATTCGTGCGTAATGTATCCAAACATATTTTCATTCAGCAATTTGCTAAATCCATCCTTAGCTTCGCTGAACGTATTATTATTCCATTTCCATGCATTTAAATTGATTTTAAGCGCATGTTAGCGATTTAAATTTGAGCCGCCGCATGGCAAAACCAACAATCTGCATAGGCAAAAACAAAGGCGCAGATCAGCTTCGCAGTAACTGCGAAGCTGATCAGCGCCTTTGTTTTCGCTACACGGATAGTACAATACCTCTTCTTTCTAAATCCAAAATTTCCAGCCTCTAACCATCTTCTATGACTATACAGGCTAGCTTTGTGTCGGGCCTGGTCAGAACCCAAATTGTTGGTTTTCTCACGCACAGGCTCATTTCTGTCATAAATCCCCCAGGATTAGAAAATTCACTTTCCAATGGAACTATATAAAATGAGCTTTGTCAAGAAAGAATATATTCTTCCATCAGATATGAGAAAACGACTGGCTTGCAACGGGGTGGAGCTAAAGATTCCAATAATTTGAACTTTGCTCCTACAAACATGAAGTAATGGTCAGAAACTGGTGCAATCAGAACCAAAGTTAGACCGAAAATACTAAAGATCATATCATTTTTCCAATAGAAATGCGCAATTAGGCGACGATCAGGAAAAGGCGCAATCAGAGTATAATTCCCACTCCAAAAACCGAGGTGGGAAAAAAGGAACTTATACTAATAGAACATATCGCAAGCCGAGTGAGCAGCTATTTCACAATAGGCGGCTACTCAGTAACCAGAACTGAACTAAAACTAATGAAAACGCACACAAGGCTCAAACAGCACAAGAATTCGACTCCAAAACATAAAAACAGAAGCATCGCCTTGGAACGATCTTTAATTTTTTATTCCTACAGCTGAAACAAACCTCAAGTTTATTGCATAGGCAAGTTTTCGTACCAGACTGTTTTTAGTACTGATGTACTGGGGATTTACGTTCAGTCGAAAAATGTGGCCGTCTGCTAAAATGGTGTCACGCATAAGTTGAAAAGGCACAACGAGTCACAACAAAACAACACAGTGACATAAATAACTATAACAGAAGTACAGAATTGGAATCGTACGTTTTACATTGAAATGTACTAGTTTATACGCTTACTGGAGGCTTACACCGTTTTGAGTGGTACCTAAAATGACGTCGCCAATATAAAATGATTCACACCATTAGATTTTACTTTAAACTTCCTCATCCTCAAACTACTGTCTACGTTTTGTCCATATATAGCTGATAACAATTTCTTAAGTTCTCTTAATCATGCAATATTATTCTATTTTCTGTTGTTGCACGACAAGAAATTAGTTTCTTAAAGAAGCACTTTATAAGCAGATTGTTAAATCAATATCTAGAACTAATACCAGAATGCAAACGGCAGACATTTGTTTCTTGGCATTGTTTTATCAGCTGAAATGACATTATGCGAGCTGACATTTTGTTATACAAGAGTCCCGAAGGCGTAAGTTGTTGTCTTATGTTTCAAGGACAGGCTTTCAAGGATCGTTGCCTACTTGTACCTTTTTGTCAAAGTAACTTGACATCAGGAAAACATGTCCGTGCAATGAATACCCCCTTAAACCCCACTTTCATATATTAAAACTGGGGTTTGCAAGGGTATACATATTTTTCTAATGAAAATTTTCATTTTTTACAACTTTAAAAATCTTTGTATATTGCATGGACATGTTTTCGTAATGTTTGTTGTCTTATGTTTCAAGGACAGGCTTTTGTCAGGGTTACTTGGTCAAATTAAAGTGGCAAGCATGCATGAAAAAAATAAGAATGGAAGGCACGGGAATTAATACGATTATAATTACAATCCCAATCCAGACACCGGGCGGGAAAAGGGTACAGTTCAAATCACCACAATAATGCTACAGCAAGTATGAAGAGAAAGATGACTAGCTCTTTCCCAATAAGGTAACCATCCGGCTAGCATGCGGTGACGTGTAGAGCAGAGAAGCACACAGAAAACAGAAACGTAATCGTGTAGAAGCAAATGATATCTTAAAGATACAGAACATTTACCCATATCTGACGAATGGACTTGTCCATCATTTGGATGAGCCCACTGTCATTTTAGGGGCATCAGGAGTGTTTTTGAATTTGTATTCCATTTTTCAATGAAATTCCTCTAAGCAAACAAAATAGTTCAAAATGTGACGTCGCGTTTTGCGGCGTCACATCGTGGGCTATACTGTTCGATTATGTCCCATAGAAAGGACGCCAGCTTGTACTTGTATATGAGTTAAGGGAACTTCCAAAGTCGAAATCAGGCAAGTCTGTATGTGTTTTGACCATCGTACTTTGATGCATTGCATATTTGACTTTTTGTGGTATTCTTATTCTGTAAGTGTTTCTGACATGTAGTATGTCGCCTAATTATTATTATACGCATCTCCATATACATAGAAGAAATTGCTATCGTAACAATAGACGATGTAAATTTAAATGCCTAATGAGCACTTTTGTGATATAACTTGACATTGAAGGCAACTCTTATCTAAAGATAATTTTGGAATGTGGTTGACAACAAATAAGAGGCAAATAAGCAGTCAAAACTGTGTATGTATACATATGATAGTGTTTGTTTTGCATACTTATTATGTCACACTGTTATGCGTAAACAACTCCGTTATGCGTAAATATAACCATGCCATTTACGGTTTGGTAGTCATGTTCAAGTGAACATATCAGTCTATCATGTCTATGGGGCACCTAAATTTTAAGATAAATAATAGATGCCTTATGTCTAATTTTGCTCTTGATAAAAACTATTTGATGACTGACCCAGACAATATTTTGGTTCATTGAGTGACAGAACTTAAGCTAAGTCAGTAACATTGTCGTGAACTGTACTTATCATTTCAAGGTGCATGTCAAATTAACGCGTAATCTAGTTTGTTAACCACCCGTAGGGTTTGTATCAGACTTATCAGTTTGCAGTACAGTGTGGCATCTGCGCACGTCAAAGATTCAGACTGGGCACGCAGATCCGTCATGGCTGTTATTGGAGCCTGTGTGTGAGAAAACAAACAATATGGGTTCCAACCTACAGTCCGACACAAACCGAGTTGTACAATCACAGGTTGAAATTGCGGATTAATGGCGGCCCCCGTGGCCGAGCGGTTAAGATCGCTGTTTCTTATCACTCGATCATCTCACTGCTGTGTCTGGTGTGGGTTCAAGCCCCGCTCTGGCCACATGTGAGACAAGCCAAGTTCTGCTTGCGGATGTGCCAGGTGGTTTTTCTCGGGGTTCTCCCGTTTTCGCCCACCTGCTGATTGGCCCGTCTCATATGAGCTGAAATAATCTTGAAAGGGACGTAAAACTGAAAAAAAAAAAAAAAAAAAAAAAAAAAAAAAAAAAAAAAAGAAATTGCGGATTAAAGAAGAACAGGAATTGTACTATCCGTGTAGCGAAAACAAAGGCGCTGATCAGCTTCGCAGTTACTGCGAAGCTGATCTGCACCTTTGATTTTGCATAAACAGATTGTAGGTTTTCTCATGATCAACCTCTGAATAGACGTTCTGATATCAGACCTATTTTGAAAAGGCGCAAATGGCACATTGCCTCTTTTTCCTGTGCTACGGCTCATATCAGTTCCAGTTTCCTCTCGGGGACCCCTACCAATATAGTATGCAGGATCGAAGGAAAACCTGATTTAAACGAAACGCGAAATAAAGATTCAGACCAGCACTGTACAGCTTATCAGCGTCATTGTTTTTGCTTCGCACGGACCGTACATCCGCCTTATTCTCAAGTACGAATTTTCGAGCTTTCAGAATTCATCTGTGACTATTTATGCCCTTGTCAGAGACCCGGGAGACAGACTTTCTGACGTCGCGGCTCATATTATGCAGCATCCAATGGAGCATACTACTACTAACATCAATACAATTATCTTCATTCATAACACACCGTTATCTTGAAACATAACATATGGACTGAAACCTATATCTAACTCCAGATAACGTGTATTTACAAGGATAGTTTTTATGTGTCGCTGTGACATTCCGTTCCAACCTGATGCTGTCAGGAATGCCTGATAATTCCGAGAGTAATGGTATCGGAGAAACTCTTGTAGAAGGTCAAATGGGATTATTGGAAATTCAGAATTATCACACGTATTGTTTGCAAACACGGCTGTGTAATAACGCGGTTCTTGAGTACTCGCAGACTTCCAGGCTAATACTAGAACTATGCCAAGAATTCTCTGTTTAATATAGTGGAGTAGTCTTGTGGCTAGATGGAAATATTCAGTGTATATGTGATATAAATAAGTTATCAAACCAGTGAACGGATTAAGTGAGAGAAAGGCGTGTTTCTAGGTGACAAGAAATAAATCACCTGGCTCTTATAGACCTAAATACATAATGATGTCTATATATACATGAAGGGTTATACATGTGAAGGCCGTTTCGCCCTGACAGCTTCAAGGTGAAAAGATCGAAAATGACTGTTATGTACATAATTCCACTATTCCAGATGTTTTTATTCAAATTATCACATTAATATCGAGGCTTCTGCTGAGTCTCCTTGAATGTTTACGTGATTCTCTATCGCCTAGGTTGTGAACTTTTCCGTACTTTTTCTAGGTCAAATACCAGTGCCAAATATTGTTCTCTTGCGAATTATCAGAGATGGAATGATAAACTGTCAAAACTATGGAAGGGTAGGTAGCTAGGTATTAAAGTTTATGAGTTTCTTTCCTTGGAACTTTATATACTCGTATTATTGTTGCTAAGTATAGTTAGCGTAACATAGGTATAACAGGTGCAAATATGTAAGTGCATGACGGTACATTTGCTTCGTTCATTAAAAGGCGTGACCAAACGTGTAGATGCATAATAATGAATACTTTAACTGTTTGAAAATGAATGACGTCCGGGAATACCGTTACCTGCCTTTGCGTAAATACAATTCATGTTATAGCCTAGGTAAAAGGGTCATATCGTCTTTTTTGCGCTGTTTGCTCCTTCAGTTCATTTTTCTTGATAGCCGGTGTGATAAGGCAGTCTTTCGGAAAAGAGCAACCAACTTGGTGGTTCAATGGTAGATTTGGTTATTCCCATCCAAGATTGTAACCAAGAACTCTGGTTCTGATTGCTCACTCCTGTGGCTAATGTTATGTTTATTTCTATAATTCCTAGCAGTATTTATTTGGTGTAAATGCGAATAGCTAAGTAAACATAAGAGGACACGGTATTGATTAAAAGTCTCAGTGCCAATCCGCTTTCTGTCCATATCAATGTCGGCTCAGGGTTCAGAGCTGTATTTATTGCTGTTTCATGAATTATAGAAATTAGAAGGTCGGTGGCAGTTCTGTGGGCCGAGACAGAATTTTGAGTAATGGAGGGTCTGAAAGTTTTCAGGGCCGAAACTTCTTTCACGAACTATAGAAGACGTGAATGATGTGCATGCTTTACACATCGAGAAGACGTGAAGGATGTGTATGCTTTACACATCGAGAAGACGTGAAGGATGTGCATGCTTTACACATCGAGAAGACGTGAAGGATGTGCATGCTTTACACATCGAGAAGACGTGAAGGATGTGCATGCTTTACACATCGAGAAGACGTGAAGGATGTGCATGCTTTACATATCGAGAAGACGTGAAGGATGTACATGCTTTACACATCGAGAAGACGTGAAGGATGTGCATGCTTTACACATCGAGAAGACGTGAAGGATGTGCATGCTTTACACATCGAGATAGGAAACTCTATCATCTAGTGTGTGTGTATATTGATGATAGGCAATATACACACAAACTAGAGCCATACATTTACAGTTAGAATAAGGCAAAATAATGTATATTCGGCGAGCATTGCCCATGCATTTCTTTCATTACAGCCATACAGGATAGTTTGCATATTATCTTTTTGTTACTTTTTGCTTGGACCTACATGCTGAAATGGTAAAAGTAGGCAATGATCAGGAAATGACCGCGGCAGTCGGAAAGAAATGCCCACTCCACAAACCGATGTGGGGAAAAACACTTAGCTCATACTAACATAGAACATATACATGTACATGTAGTAAGCCGAATGAGCACCTATTTCCCAATAAGCAATTAGAACCACAACAGAAGTATCGCCATGGAATGATCAGTAATATAAAATTACTGAACAACATATATATCTTCTATAAAGAGAGTGAAGTGGTTGTACAAGATGTATATATTGATTTTACACATTCCAATCTTAACGACTCATAATGTTCTTGATACAACAGCTGGTAACAGTTGTTTTGAAATTACGTCAAGATATGTCATGAATTCGTTTTACGTGTCACTTTTACAACGGCTAGTAATTTTGCAACCAGCTAAGATACATGAGGCTTCGCGCGTGAAGAAAACCAACAATTTGGGTTTCTGACCAGGTCTGGCTCAAACCGGTCCATACAGGCACAGAAGCAGGCTAGAAACTTGAGATTTTGGATTCAGAGAAGAGGAATAGTACTATCATTATTCCATCAGGATTTGCTTATAAAAATGCTTACCCCATTATGTGCTTTTGTGGTCAAAGAATACTGGATATCATTATTGTCGAAGTATACGTGTCCACATTAGCACCATATTGGTGTTTTGAATATGGCGAAAACATTTCACAAAAATGTCCTTCAAATAATTGAAGCTAAACGCCTAACTCAGTCAAAATATTGCTTTATACTGATATCAACATTTTTCATTCTGAAAAGTTTAACATTTGCAACAAGAGACAAACCAGAAGTAACGTCATAATATATCTGTAGTGTCTTTCATAAAAGCAATTAATTATATTTGTATTCCAATATTGGCACCATTTTTTCTACAGAATGAAAAATTCATGACTTTATGTAGTTTTCGTGCCAATACTCTAGAATACAATGTGTCGTAGAAAAGGCTTAATGACTTTATTGTTGAAGACGGTGCAATTGAGATTGATGCTGTATATCTGGGCTCCATTCTTCGGTACGGACTGTCTGTCTGTTCAATACCATTACATGGTAGCAAACTGTAGTTAATGAACAGTTCAACTCATTTCTAATGTTTGATTACCAATAACAGTATTACGTAAGCCATTATTGCTACGATGGCACGAAGATTTGTCTCTTTATTATTCCAGGGCACTGTAAAGACCTCAATTCGTTAAGTAAATGTCGACTACATAAGCAAATACATGTAGTTATTTTTTGTTGATGAAATGTGAGAATCCTTTGCAATGCAAAGGATTTTCACATTTTATCAACCAAAAATAACAGCGTTTTTGTAATATTCATGGTTGAAATTTTGACAAATCGTTAACTAACTATGTCGTTAATTTTGAACAACTGGGCCCTTTACTACATGCTAGACCGAACTGATTTGGTTCGAAATGACCATATAACCAATTTGATCTGTGGACGCCTAAAGCACCATTATAAAAATGGCATGTCCAATCAATACCATTGCATGGTTACAAAGTGTAGTTAATTAACTTATTTGGAATGTCTGATTACCAATAACAGTTTGGCATAAGCAATGATTGCTATGATGGCGTCAGATTCTGTCTCTGTTTCATTTTTGTCTTAAAAGAGTCTTTTATTTGGTTACAGTTTTTGGCAACTTAAACTTTATGTTATTGACGAAGACCGAACTGTTTTGACTCAAGGTGTGAACAAAACTAATTTGTGTGGACACCCAAATTATCATGCTCAAAATATTGTTTCTTTAAAGACAGTTTAAAGATCTACCTAGATTTGTATATTATTTGCGCCCTGCTTGTTGTTTGTGGGCCTGGTTAATTCTTTGGCTTTGTTTCATGTTTAAAGTGCCTACTGATACATTCTACGACAAAGGTCGCCAAGAATCCTAGACGCACTTTTCATTATGAAAACACGCCCATGCAATGTACAGAAAATTTTTTGGTTGCAAAAATGAAAAATTTCACTGGAAAAATGTTGATATTTTTCTTATTTTTGCTCAAAACATAGATTGTGGGTACACGTTAGAACCGCCTCGGCGAGGCGGTTCTAACGAGTACCCACAATCTATGTTTTGGAGCAAAAATAAGAAAAATAGGTATACCCCCGCATACCCCAGTTTTTCTATATAAAAGTGGGGTATAAGGGGGTATATATTACACGGACATGTTTTCCTGATGATCTGATGGTCAACGAGGCGCTATGAATCTAGAAGTGCTAATTATACTAAATATGAAGTGCATCAATGCGTCTATTGTGTATCATCATTCTCCAATGGGGAAACAAAACAGCAACCTCTCCATGCATGACAAACATCGAGGCCAGACAACCTTGTGGTCTTGATACAAAATAACCTTTTATTTTCATGTCTTTGTAACTATTGTAGAATATCAACAGAAAGTGCGTCCTTTCCTCTGCAATGTGACCACAGCTTTTTCATCTTACCCCTATTTATTCAAAGCACATGTCAGTGACTGCGAATTTTCTCTACAAATATGAAAAAACCTGCGCGTCCACATTGACACCATATTCATGTTTTGAAGATTTCACGATGCTTTCAAAATAATGTGAGCTACCTGCGTGAAGTGATTAGACAAATAGGATGTACCTGACAAAGCAATCTTGAAGTTGTCCTTCAATATCGCTATTACACTGTTATTCACCTTTTTTATTCATTAGTTGTTCGAGATTTTCAACAAGTTACGTCATAATCTGTCTGTAGCTTCTTACATTAAAGCAATTAATTATATTTGATTTCCAATAAGGACACAACTTATATTGTTTTCCTGTCGAGAGTCTAGAATATACCGTTTCGTGGAAAAGCCTGAATAGCCATAGACATGATAGATAAGGTCTTATACATTTGCGTGGACCCGATGGTGCAAATGAGATTGATGTTGTATATCTGGGACGTACGGACTGTCTGTTTAATCAATAACATTGCATGGTAGCAAACTGTGGTGAATGTGGTCTGATTACCAATAACAGTATTACGTAAGCCATTATTTATTATTCAAACCTTCAAGGAATGGTCGTTTGTTTTATTCAATTTTTGGCAACCTTAACTACATGCTTTGGATGAAGACCGAACTGATTTTGTTCGAAATGACCATATGACCAATTTGATCTGTGGACGCCTAAAGCACCATTATAAAAATGGCATGTCCAATCAATACCATTGCATGGTTACAAAGTGTAGTTAATTAACTTATTTGGAATGTCTGATTACTAATTACAGCATGACATAAGCCATGATTGCTATGATGGCGTCAGATTCTGTCTCTGTTTCATTTCTGTCTTAAAGGAGTCTTTTATTTGGTTCCAGTTTTGGCAATCTTAACTTCATTTTATTGATTAAGACCGAATTGTTTTGGTTCAAGATGTGAATTTGGACACTCAAACTACTTTTCTCAAAAATAGCCTTTTCCTACAGACAGTTTTAAGATCTACCTAAGATTTGCATATTATTTGCGCCCTGCTTGTGGGCCTGGTTAATTCTTTGGCTTTGTTTCATGTTTAAAGTGCCTACTGATACATTCTACGACAAAGGTCGCCAAGAATCCTAGACGCACTTTTATCTGATGGTCAACGAGACGCTATGAATCTAGAAGTGCTAATTATACTAAATATGAAGTGCATCAATGCGTCTATTGTGTATCATCATACTCCAATGGGGAAACAAAACAGCAACCTCTCCATGCATGACAAACATCGAGGCCAGACAACCTTGTGGTCTTGTTACAAAATAGCCTTTATTTCCTTGTCTTTGTAGTTTCTAGAATATCAACAGAAAGTGCGCCCTTTCCTCTGCAATGTGACCACAGCTTTTTCATCTTATCCCTATTTATTCAAAGCACATGTCAGTGACTGCGAATATTCATGTTTTGACACTGAATTTTCTTTACAAATATGGAAAAAAAACTGCGCGTCCACATGGGCAACATATTCATAATTTGAAGATTTCACGATGCTTTTCAAATAATGTGAGCTACCTGTGTGAAGTGATTAGACAAATAGGATGTACCTGACAAAACAATCTTCAAGTTGTCCTTCAATATTGCTATTACACTGTTATTCAACTTTTTTATTCATTAGTTGTTCGACATTTTCAACAGGTTACGTTATAATCTGTCTGTAGCTTCTTACATTAAAGCAATTACTTATATTTGATTTCCAATAAAACTTTTTCTACAGAATAAAAAAAATATGACTTTATATAGTTTTCCTGTCAAGATTCTAGAATATACTGTTTCGTGGAAAAGCCTGAATAGCTTTATTGTTGAAGACATAGACATGATACATAAGGTTTTATACATTTGCGTGGACCCGATGGTGCAATTTAGATTGATGCTGTATATCTGGGACGTACGGACTGTCTGTCTAATCAATAACATTGCATGGTAGCAAACTGTGGTTAATGTGGTCTGATTACCAATAACAGTATTACGTAAGCCATTATTTATTATTCAAACCTTCAAGGAATGGTCGTTTGTTTTATTCAATATTGGCAACCTTAACTACATGCTTTGGATGAAGACCGAACTGATTTGGTTCAAAATGACCATATAACTGATATACTATATACTGTGGACGTTTAAATCACCATTCTCAAAAATGGCATATCCAATCTATACCATTGCACGGTTACAAATTGTAGTTAATGAATTCATTTGGAATGTCTGATTACCAATAACAGCTTGACATAAGCCATGATTGCCATGATGGCGTCAGATTCTGTCGCTGTATTATTTCTGTCTTAAAGGAATGGTCTTTTATTTTGGTTCCACTTATGTCAACTTTATGCTATTAATAAAGGCCAAATTGTTTTAGTATAAGATGTGCATTTGGACACCCAAATTACTATTCTCAAAAATTGCGTTTTCCTACAGACAGTATAAAGATCTACCCAAGATTTGTTTATGAATTGCGCAGTGCTTGACGTTTATGGGCCAGATGCATTCTTTGGCTTTGGTCAAGTTTAAAATACATTCTACGACAATCGTCGTCACGAATCCTAGACGTACTTTTATCTGATGGTAAACGAGACGCTAATCAAGAAGTGCTATTTATATCAAATATGAAGTGCATTAATGTGTCTATTGTGTAGTCCACGGCATCACCATACTCAAATACAGAAAAACAGCAACCTCTCCAAGACAAACATCATGATAATACATCTGTAGTTTCTTTCATAGAAGCAATTAATTATATTTTATTTCCAATAATGGCACCACTTTTTCTACAGAATGAAAAAATTCATGACTTTATATAGTTTTCCTGCCAATATTCAAGAATATATTGCGTCATAGAGAAGCATTAATGTTTTTGTTATTGTTGTTGAAGACTTTAGATAAGCTTTTATATCATGTATTATGTAACATTTGCATGGACCCAATTGTGCAATTGAGATTTGCTGTATATATGGGACATCATTCTTATGTACGGACTGTCTGTCTAATCAATACCTTTGCATGGTTACAAACTGTAGTTAATGAACGTTTTAGGCATGTCTGATTACAAATAACAACATGACATAAGCCACGATTGCTATGATGGCGTCAGATTCTGTCGCTCTATTATTTCTGTCTTAAAGAAATGGTCTTTTATTTTGGTTCCACTTTTGTCAACTTGATGCTATTAATAAAGGCCAAATTCTTTTAGTTCAAGATTTGCATTTGAACACCCAACTTATTATTCTCAAAAATTTCTTTTTTCCTACAGACAGTTTAAAGATCTAGACTACCCAAGATTTTTTAGGAATTGCACACTGCTTGACGTTTGTGGGCCCGATGCATTCTTTAGCTTTTGTCAAGTTTAAAATACATTCTACGACAATTGTCGTCACGAATCCTAGACGTACTTTTATCTGATGGTAAACGAGACGCTGTGAATCAAGAAGTGCTATTTATATCAAATATGAAGTGCATTAATTATAATGTGTCTATTGTGTAGTCCACGGCATCACCATACTCAAATACAGAAAAAACAGCAACCTCTCCACGACAAACATCATGATAATAAATCTGAAGTTTCTTTCATAGAAGCCATTAATCATATTTTATTTCCAGTAATGGCACCACTTTTTCTACAGAATGGAAAAAATCATGACTTTATATAGTTTTCCTGCCAATATTCAAGAATATATTGTGTCATAGAGAAGCATTAATGTTTTTGTTACTGTATTGTTGTTGAAGACTTTAGATAAGCTTTTATATTATGTATTACATGTATGTAACATTTGCATGGACCTAATTGTGCAATTGAGATTTGCTGTATATGTGGGACATCATTCTTATGTACGGACTATCTAATTAATACCTTTGCATGGTTACAAACTGTAGTCAATGAACGTTTTTGGAATGTCTGATTACAAATAACAGCATGACATAAGCCATGACTGCTATGATGGCGTCAGATTCTGTCGCTGTATTATTTCTGTCTTAAAGGAATGGTCTTTTATTTTGGTTCCACTTTTGTCAACTTGATGTTGTTAATAAAGGCCAAACTGTTTTAGTTCAAGATGTGCATTTGGACACCTAAATTATTATTCTTAAAAATTGCGTTTTCCTACAGACAATTTAAAAATATACCTAAGATTTGTATATTGATTGTATGTGCTTGGTGTTTGTGGGCCCGGTGAATTCTTTGGCCTCGTTTCATGTTTAAAGTGTCTACTGATACATTCTACGACAAATGTCGTCAAGAATCCTAGACGCACTTTTATCTGATGGTATACGAGACGCTATGAATCTACAAGTACTATTTATATCAAATATGAAGTGCATTAATGTGTCTATTGTGTAGTCCACGACATCATCATATTCCAATGGGAAAACAAAACAGTAATCTCTCTATGACAAACATCGAGGCCAGACAACCTTGTGGTCTTGTTACAAAACAACCTTTTATTTTCATGTCTTAGTAGTTATCTGGTTATTGTAGAATATCAACAAAAAGTGCAGTCTGGTCACAGTTTTTTTTTATATCTGACCCCTATGTAATCAAACCGCATGTCAGTGACTGCGAATATTCTCTGTAACAACGAGTGATACAGCGTGTTTACTAGACTGGCTCCCGTCGTCAAACTTTTGTTTTTATCAGAAAAACATGCACAAAATCTTCTGATGGCTGAGTTTGACGTCCTATGTTCTGAGCCTAAGAAGAGGGGTAACTCATACAAGAAAATATTTATGGAGGTTATAGAACATGGTATGATAGGATGATAGTGAACATAGGACGGGTCTACGTGTTTGCCAACAATACACCCAACAAATTACGAATTGGAAGCTTTCCCCAGAAATATATGGCAAACACTGTTTGTTCGCGTCCACACTAGCACCATGTCTTGAAAATGATGAAAACCATTTCACATTGTTTCACACACTGCTTTTCAAATATTGTGAGCTACACAGACAAATAGGATGTACTTGATAAAACAATAATATAACTTTACTTTGTCCTTCAATATTGCTATACTGATATTCAACTCTTTTTCATTAGCTGTTCGACATTTTCAACAATGAGACAAACCAGAAGTAACGTCATAATATATCATATCTGTAGCTTCTTTCATAAAAGCAATGAATTATATTTGATTTCCAATAAGCACACAACCTTTTCAACAGAATGGAAAACTTATAACTTTATATAGGTATCCTGCCAAGATTCTAGGATATATATTTTGTCGTGGAAAAGCTCTGCAGTGGTATATCTCCGGGCTATAATATCTTTCTTGTTGAAGAAATAAGTTTTATATTTGCATGGACCCGACGGTGCAATTGAGATTGATGCTTTATATCTGGGGCGCCATTCTTAAGTACGGACTGCCTATCTAATCAATACCCTTGCATGGTTACAAATTGTTGTTAATGAACTTATTTTGGAATGTCTGATAACCAATAACAGCATGACATAAGCCATGATTGCGACGATGTTGCGAAGATCTTTCTCTTTTATTATTTCAACCTTAAAGTAATGGTTATTCGCTTGGTTCCAGCTTTTGGTAACATTAATTGCATGTTATTGATTAAGATAGAACTGTTTGATACAAGATATTCACATAACTAATTTCACTGTGGTATATCTACACCGGCATTTGCGTTTCGTCCTTCCACCTTCCACCGGTGTTACAGTAGACAAAATGCTATATTTGTAATCTACGTCTTAAGAAGTCCTTTCTGAGGTATGTTCGCGATGAATTTTGACCAACAAGCATCTCTGTTTGCAAAACATGATTTTTTTTTTTCAAGTTTTTGTGCACTTAAACACTTATAAAAACGAAAACTTAACAAGTACGGTTTCGTCAGAAATGTCCGGTTTTGTCATCGGCGGACTTAATTTTACGACAAAACCGTACAGTTTTGACGAAACCGTACAATTTTGATTTCGATTTTTCAAAAGATTTGGAGCATTCATTCACTAAAACTTCATGCTTTCTGTGTCGAATGATGCTTATTCTTGTTCATGATCAACTAAAATATAACAGAAAGCTCAGCATCGCTCATATTTTCCCAAAATTCTAAAATTTGATATTTTTATGTTGAAAAAGGTACAAGTAGGCAAAGATCAGGAAAAGGCGCAATCAGAAAAAGATTCCCACTCCAAAAACCGAGGTGGGAAAAAACCAAACTAACAATCAGGTACTTATACCATGAAACATATCGTAAGCCGAATGAGCAGCTATTTTCCCAATAGGTGGCCACTCAGTTACCTTAACTTAACTAAAAATATGAAAACATACATAAGGCGCCAACAGCACAAAAAAATTTTATACACCAGGACATAAAACAAAAAGAACCACCACAGAAGTATCGACTTGGAACGATCAGTAACACAAAGTTACTGGCGGGCTTAAACCGGTTTTACATGGCCATAACCTCACCCTCAGCTTCTGCAGTGGTTCATAACATTTAGTTAGTTATTCGGTCCTCGTGGTGAATCTCTAACTAGTCAATGAATCATCAAGAACAAACAAATAAATCATGATAAACATCCTGATGAATCAAAAACCAGGACTCACAGACTGACACCGGCGGAAAGACGAAGCCCAAAAGTGCCGGTGTAGATATACTACAGTGAATTTGTGGACCACCAAAAAGGCACTACTCCCAAAAATAATATTTCGTTGCAGGCATTTTTAAGATCTACATTTGTTTGGTAAATTCATTGCACCTCGATCATTGATTGTGATAATAGCTTTTCTGATTTTTCGGCCTCCTAATATACTAGTAGTACATTCTGAGAGAAGTGCCGTCAAGAATCCTAGACTATTTTAACTGATTGTAGACGAGACGTCAATGAGTCTATAAGTGCTATTTTTACCAAATATGATGTACATTAATGGATCTTTAGTGTAGGAATAAAATTTTACATTTCCACAACATCTTAAATAGAGACAAAAACAGCAACCTCTCTTTTCGACATACACGGAGGCTAGACAACTTTGTGGTCTTACAAATAATCATTTTAGCCTGTGCGTGAGAAAACAAACAATTTGGGTTCCGACCAGGTCTGACACAAAGTGCGTGAGAAAACAATTTGGGTTCCGACCAGGTCTGACACAAACCGGCCTGTACATCCATAGAAGCAGGCTAGTAACTAGAAATTTTGGATTTAGAAAGTAGAAGAACTGTACTATTCGATAGCGAAAGCAAAGGCGCTGATCAGTTGTGCAGTTACTGCACAGCTGATCTGCGCCTTTGTTTTCGCATAGGCATGACGCGACGCATTCTATTTCTTGCCTGTGTGTATATCGACAGAAAGTTCGGTCTGGTCTTTGTAATGCGACCACAATTTGTCATTGTACCTCTAATTAATCGAGACTTTAGCTACTGGCTGGGAATATTCGTTGAAACTGATATTCATATTGGCCGTTCCATGGTTCAGCTGCTGTTGCTGACCAGTAGCTTCGAGGTTCTTGTTTAGGACGCACGGATTCAGATAATCAGGCTCAGCAGTTGTCACACTTTTTTCTCGTAACAGATAGCAAAGAGATGTTCGCTGCACGAATTTTGTATTTGTTGGCTGTGTTAGACTCTGATTATATCATTAACATCCTTACTTATCTCATTCTTCTGTATCGTTTGATTTGATGCATTGTGGTCAATGGCTTGATGGCATATGCTTATTCAGAGAGAGCCTTTCTTCAATGTTTCTAATAGTTCGTACTGTTGATTGATAGAAGAATGAAACTGGTGTTTTATATTCTTTTTATCCATCATCTGCCAATGACACGTGCAGATGCCGCCATTCGTAATTAAACGAAAATACTCTGTTCTCTGTCAACTGATTGATTGATTCAAATGAATGTCGAGATGTTTACATGGAGGTACCGTGTTAAAGCATAACTTAAACTACTGACAGACCATCTGATTACCTGCTAACCACTCAGACCCAAGAAAAGTGGTTCAAGTCAAACCACCCATTCATATAAGCCTTCGTTGTTTCCTTGGTTAGTTATTTCTTTCAACCAGTGGAATTGTTTTATGAGTCACCAGAGAATCTACGCATAGTTGGCGACCACGTTTTGACACATTTGTGGAACTGTCCCGGGTTTTGTGAAAAGTTTTCAAATTTTGTTTCAAAGCAGCGAGTATGACTGGTTGGTGTGATTCCGTGTCAAAACGAAATCTTATAGCATAAGATAATTATGAACAACTCAATAACTGCATTTAGATTGTCATTAAGGTTTTTATCCGAAGAAAACGATTGCATTGCCAGACAAGTTCAAATCAATAATTGTTGTGCACGACTGCAAGAGCAGCAAGCTAAACGATTAGTTCATACTGAATATGGTAGCTGCAGAAAGAACATTTCATGACTTCATTACGAAAACACGCCCATGCAAATAAACAGAGATTTTTTTCAGTTGTAAAAATTGAAACCTTCATCAGAAAATTATTGATATTTTTCTTATTCTTGCTCAAAACATAGATTGTGGGTACACGTTAGGACCGCCTCGCCGAGGCGGTTCTAACGAGTACCCACAATCTATGTTTTGGAGTAAAAATAAGAAAAATAGGCATACCCCTGTATACCCCAGTTTTCCTAATAAAAGTGGGGTTTAAGGGGGTATGCATTTCACGGACATGTTTTCCTGATGTTATATAGTTTTTCTGCCAAGATTCTACAGTTTATTTTGTCCAGTGGTAGAAAAATCTTAATGGTTTTATTGTTGAAGACATAAATAAGCTTCTATTTTATTCACCATATATTCTTTATTATTCCACTTTAAATTCGCTTGTGTGACGGGATAGCCTCCCTTGGAAAAATACGTTGGTGCAACGTCTTAGCGGCATATTGAGTGCTTGTTATATGCAAAGTCTAAACTCGAAACTTTGTGAATCGAGTGTTGAGTATATAGCGCAGTAAACCACCCTTGGTGGATGAGCATGCTTTTCCACTGACGGGTTTTGCTGTGGCTTTGCTCGGCTGTTCGTTACACTTGGTTTAGGTTCGGCAACCTTTCGGCGATACTTATGTGGTGGTTCTTTTTGTTTTATGTCTTGGTGTTTAAAAACATTTTTGTGCTGTTGACGCCTTATGTGTTTTCATAGTTTTAGTTAAGTTAAGGTAACTGAGTGGCCACCTATTGGGAAAATAGCTGCTCATTCGGCTTACGATATGTTTCATGGTATAAGTACCTGATTGTTAGTTTGGTTTTTTCCCACCTCGGTTTTTGGAGTGGGAATCTTTTTCTGATTGCGCCTTTTCCTGATCTTTGCCTACTTGTACCTTTTTAAATGTTGATTATTGATTAAGCCGGAACTGCTTTGGTTGGAGATGTCCACAGAACTAATTTGTATCACCATTCTCAATGAAATAACATTTTGTTGCAGGCAATTTAAAACCCAGCCTTTTGTTTTATATTGTTATACATTTATTGTCCCCTCTTTGTGAGCCCGGCAATTTATGTAATTTTTGTACAGATTAATACCAGATACATTATTTTGTTTTTGTTTTGTTTACTTGTTACTCCCACCAATCAATTTCTGATTATTCTTGGGAGAGGTGTAAATTGTTCGCTCGGTGTGTTTGCAAAGTAAACATACATGCATGAGGATAGAACCTGTGTAGGGATCTTTAACATGCACAGGGGATGACTATCCATGCACAGGGGCTGTCCAGTTAACGCCCCGATCCAAAGACACACTGTATTCATGTCATCTCGGCAAATGACACGAAGGGAAGCATGTTCGGACACAAAATTTTCCTATCCGCCGACGGGGATCGAGCCCGGGACCTTCAGCACAAGAGGCCAGTGCGCTAACATCTCAGCTACCACGCTTCCCTACAAACCGTCGAGAATCCTAGACGTATTTGAAACGGATCGTAGGCGAGGCGCTGTGAATATATTAGTGTCATTTATACCATATATGAAATTTATTACATGTAGTTGGTATATTGTCAGGAAATATCATTTCTTCGACATGATGATCTAAAATTTAGGGAAAAAACTTCTTGACGGCAAACACTAGGTCAGACAACCTTGTGGTCTTACAAAGTGGCATTTTATTTCCTTGCTTGTGTTGTTATTTTAGAATATCGACAGAAAGTTCGGTCTGGTCTTTGTAATGCGACTACAATTTGTCATTTTACCTCTAATTATTCGAGACTTTAGCTCCTGACTGGGATATAAACTAATATTTATATTCGCCGTTCCGCTGTTGTTGCTGACCAGTTAATTTGAGGTTCTTGTTTATGAAACATATATAGATTCATATACATAAAGGCAAAGCAGGTGTCACAATGTTTTGTTGTTACTGCAAAGAAATGTTCCTAACACGAATTTGGTAATTGTCCGCTGTGTTAGACCTGATTTTGTCATTTACATCCTTACATATCTCATTCTTCTGATGATTGCCTACTGAAACCTTTCTGTATCGTTTGATTTGATGGATTGTGCTCTATTGCTGGATGACCTGTGCTTATTCAGAAAGAGCCTTTCTTCGATGTACATGTATTTAATAGTTCGTACTGGTTAAGGATATAAGAATGAAACTGGTGTTTTATATTTTTTATCCATCAGCTGCCAATCACCCAAGCAGATGCCGCCATTCGTAATTAAACGAAAATAATCTATTCGCTGTGTTGCTCTGTTTCATTCTAGCAGTACGGAATATTTGGTACTTTTGTATCGTATTTGATGCTATTATGTCGAAGTGTCCTCTTTTTAAAATTTTTTCCTATTATGTTTCAAAACAGCGAGTAGGACCGGAAGATGAATTCCATGTCAAAGCGAAATCAAATAGCATGAGATAGTTTGTGACATCGTTCAATATCTGAAGTCTGTTTGTCATTAAGTTTTATCCTAAGACATTATAAACGTCGGCTTTTCGGAGATTGCATTTCCAGGGCATGTTCTAATTTCTAGCCTGGCCTGCCTGGTCTGGGCTGGTCCGATTATGCAACATGATGTAACAACTAAATTGATGACATAACACTTGAGGCCAAGACAGACCAGACCAAACTTAAACTTGAAGTTCTAATCTATGGCATATGCCACTCACTGCTGATTGGTACTCTCAAGAGGATTCTGCACACATTAAAATTTCTTAGTGAAGTAAACCACACTATATTAAGCCACACCATGAGAAAATAGAAGGACAGCACTCAGTAATTCTTAATGGAAACCTAATGGCAGAAAAGATGTGACTTTTTGAAGAAAATAATTGTTTTTGTTCTTAAAATAGTGCACATGGTCTTTTCATAGTGTGCAATATACAATTGTACAAGTAGACAACAATCAGGAAATGGCGCAATCAAAAAGAGATTACCACTCCAAAAACTGAGGTGGGAAAAACTAAATTAACAATCAGGTACTTATACCTTGAAAACATATCGTAAGCCAAATGAGCAGCGATTTTCCCAACAGGTGGCCACCCAGTTACCTAAACTTAACAAAAAATATGAACTGTTCAACACATAAGGTGCAACCAGCACAAAAATTTAAACACTAAGACATAGTGTAAAACAATAAGAACCACCACAGAAGTATCGCCTTGGAACGGTCAGTGACATAAAATAGTGCACATGGTCTTTTGATAGTGTGCAATATACAGTGTATTTTGTCTTTGACTTTTTTGTTAGAATATTAAATCGCCTGTCACACTGTTCACACGGCGCTGTTCTGGCGTTTAAGTAAAATGCAGAACGCCGAGGTGAGCGCGGTACGAATGCCAGCCTATGCCTTAGCAACACAAAGGCATGTCCAACAGACGCCATGCGAGCGCCAAGAACGCAGAAGGCTGGCGTTCATTTTGAACATGCTCAAAATAAACACAAAGCAGTAAGGTCTCCATCTTACGAAACAATAGCTCCACGGGCGAACAGTCAGATTGTAGTGCAAACACCGTGGCAGCCTGATGCGTTTGCACAGCGATGGTAAGGTGTCCATCGCAATCTCACTTGTACGTGCTGGATTTGAAGTACATGTAACACTTTGATGTCTTATAGTGACCTGGCTGGTTATATTCATTTTAGCCACCACATCATAAAACAAGCAACTTGCATATGCGTAAACAAAGGCGAAGATAAGCTTTGCAGTAAATGCACAACTGATCATCTCCATTGTTTTCGCTACATGGATAACACAATCCCTCTTTTTCTTAAATCCGAAATTTAAAGCTACTAATAGAGAGAGCTTCATTTTTGGGGGGTATAACTCATTCTTGGCCAACATTTTCTAGGCAGACTAGCACATTTATTACATAACTAGAGACATTGAACTACTGCCCTCTAACTAGGGTGGCAGTTAAGGTCATCTTATATAATATTTCCATGGGCTTTGACCTTGCATATGGAAGTCTGATAGTAAATAATTCATATGAACCACAAATAAAAATAAAACTGAGGTCCTTTAAGAGCAGTGAGCATATTAAGCCTGCTTGACCCTGCAATATATATAATTCTTCTTCACACAAAAAAATCTGCTCTTTCACTGACCTTTTAGTTTAGATACTTTACATGTTTCTTTGCCACAAAAATTGGTAAAGATGTAGATAGATGAAGGTTGTTTGTTATTTCAATTATATGAATAACAAAGTCGCTGATAGGCCATGCTGTTATGTAGAATAATCAGCACCTATTTATTCTTCACCCACTTCCATGGATACATGTACACTGTACATTTGTAACTCGAAATTAGAAATTAACCGATTTAGATTTTATTAGCTCACCTGAGCCGAAGGCTCACAGGTGAGCTTATAGTATACCCATGCTCCAGCGTCCGTCCGTCGTCCGTCCGTCCGTCCGTCCGTCCGTCGTTCACATTTTCAAAGATCTTCTCCTCTGAAACCGCTTGGCCAATCAAAGCCAAACTTCATGTGGAGCATCCTTAGGAAGGGGGAACGAAAGTTTATATAAATGGTTCAGGTCACATGACCAAGATGGCCGCCATGGCTATAAATACCAAAAACCTTTAAAAATCTTCTTCTCCAGAACCAGTGGGCCGATTTCCACGAAACTTGGTATGTAGCATCGGGGACGTGAGCCCATCATAGTTTATATAAATCATGACCCTTGGATGACCTTGACCTATTTTACGGCAAGGTCAACTTAGGTCCCCAATGCATTTGAATGGGAAAAAATGGTAAATTGCTATTTAATGGGTAAAAGTTACTGGGAATAGGCAAATGGACAGAAGATTAATGTTAATGGAAAATTTTAGCCCCTGGGGGGTTGTCTGCCCCTGCCCCGGGGCTATATACATGTATATTTCCACAATAATGAAACATCTTCTCCCCTGAAACCGCATGGCCAATCAAAGCCAAACTTCATATAAAGCATCCTTGGGAAGGGGGAAAGAAAGTTTATATAAATGGTCAAGGTCACATGACCAAGATGGCCGCCATGGCTATAAATAGAAAAAACCTTTAAAATCTTCTTCTTCAGAACCAGAAGGCCAATGATTTTGAAACTTGGTTTGAGGCATCAGTGGCTGGAGCTCTACAAAGTTTATATAAATCATGACCCTGGGATGACCTTGACCTATTTTACGGCAAGGTCAACATAGGTTGCTCATGCATTTGAATGGAGAAAAGTGTTAAAATGTCATTTGTAGGGAAAAACTTGCAGGAAATGGGCAAATGGACTTAAGATTGATGATTCTGAAAAAAATTGGACCCCATGGATATGTGAGCCCCCACCCCGGGGCAATATACATGTATATTACAGTGATATTCAAAGATCTTCTTCTCTGAAACTGTTTGGCCAATCAAAGCCAAACTTTATGAGGAGCATTGTTAGGAAGTGGGAATGAAAATGTATATAAATGGTCATGGTCACATGACCAAGATGGCTGTCATGGCTATAAATAGCAAAAACCTTTAAAGAACCAGAAGGCCTATGATTTTGAAACTTGGCATGAAGCATCAGGCAATGGAGCTCTACAATGTTTATATAAATCGTGACCCTTTGATGACCTTGACCTATTTTACGGCAAGGTCAACTTAGGTCGCCCATGCATTTGAATGGGGAAAATTGTTAAAATGTCATTTGAAGGGCAAAACTTGCAGTAAATTGGCAAATGGACTGCAGTTTTATGTTTTCAAAAAGAAATTGACTCCAGGGGTTGCTCTGACCAAGCCCTGGGGTTATATACATGGATATTACCATTCTAGTCAAACAAGTTTATTGGTATATATCTCAGGTTTCAGGTGAGCGTTTTCAGGACCATTGGTCCTCTGGTTATTTTCTCCTTTATCAATGTTTCCTGTCAACCATCTAAAACATGATGGATGAGGTCATTGTTTGAGATCAGGCTTATAACCTGACATAACCCTGATTCTGTTCAAGTCCAAGGTCAAAATTGACTGGCCCACTCCTCTGGATAAAGATTTATTGAAAGAGATTGGCTACGTTCGGGGTTCTCCCAATGGTAAAATCTGCAAATCTACCAATGGTACTGTTGGTACCATTTTTACCGATGGTAACCAGAAAACCCTGAACGTTTTTCTCCAATGGTACCATTGGTACCAATGGTACCATTGGTAGATCACATGGTGGAATTTTTATCATATTGATCAATACACCTCACTAGTTTTTGTCTTTCTTATTTACTTCATGTATATTGTGTTATTTATAACATTTACATTTACATGTATGATAAAAGTATTGCTTATTTACGAAATTCATAATATATTTTTAGGCTCGCCATATTGAATCACGTGACATTTCCCGCGTTGGTAGAATTACCCACGCTGTATTCTGTCTGCACCATTTGCTGCCGTATGTTGGTAACATTGGTACCATTGGTACCAATGGCATTACCAATGGTACCATTGGTAAAACCTTGAACGGAATTTGTCTACCAATGGTACCATTTTTACCATTGGAAAAAACTACGAACGCACGCATTGACTGCAAAAAAAAAACCTGGTGCTCCAGGAGGTTGCACAAGAAACTATGTGTTGGCTTTCAATTTGACATATCAAAATTTCATAGATGTTGAGAGAAGCAACTGTTCAAATTCTTTCTGCTGAGGTAACATAATTATTTAGAAAAAGCCTGGGAACTGTTTATATTAGACTGGCTCCCGTGGTCAAACTTAAGTTTTTATCAGAAAAACATACAAAATCTTCTGATGGCTGAGTTTGACTATATTCTGAGCCTACGAAGAGGGGTAACTCATACAAGAAAATATTTATGGAGGTTATAGAACATGGTATGATAGGATGATAGTGAACATAGGACGGGGGCCAGTCTATGTTTATATGTATATGTATATATATGAAATCCACAACCCTAGACACAGAGACAAATCTTAATGAATAAATGCAGAAAACTCTTAAGTACTGCACGTAAATTGGAAAATTTCACGTCATTTTATTTCACAAATTTTCTATTTCCGAATTATTCTTAAGTTCTTGAATTTGTGAGCATGTCCTTATTCAGTCTATAAAGCTTTTAGTAAATCTCTATTAGCGATATCTTTAAATTCATGAGGAAACTTTGCGAATATTTGCGAAAATTAAGTTCTCTTTACTCAACAAAAAAAAGTTAAGGAAAATGTGTTCAAGACCTTATTACAATGAATCTATCAAAGTTTTAGAAATTCAAACTTCAAAATGGTATAAAGTGTCTTTCAATCTTTCCAATGAGGCCTTATTTGAACTGATAGCACCTGGAGTGGCCTGGAAAATCATTGTCAAAGTTGACTGGTCGTCAAACCAGTTTTCACAAAATTCCAATATTGTTTGGTTTGAGTAAAACGTGTCAATGTAGACTTATGCCTTAAAATCATAGACTCTGAAGACAAATTTTCTCATGACAACTGACCAGTGCACAAAACAAGATGTTGAGGCATGTCAGCCTGCATTTTCTGCACCAGGATCAGTTCCTAGATGACAATATCACGCTGCAATGCACCACGACCAACCAACTTTCTTTAATCTGACCAACAATATGCCCAATTTGATGCTGAGAAATCAGCCTCCGTTACCCTAGAAGCATCACAGCAAGAGCCTGGAGAGTTCTTGGTGACAGTATTTCACACCAGACCCTACCAGGCTGTTCCAGAACATGCATCTTGGTGAACGGGATGCATGTCTGGTGAATGGGTTGCCTAGTCCTTGACCACAACGTTGTTCTGACGTAGGTAATCTTGGGTGGTCTGGGACGATTTTCATCTGACGTTGCCTTCCTGGTACCAACAATGACACTAGTGCTGAAAAGGCTTTACAACAGGCCTGCTCTCACCTCAGTATGTGCACTGTACAGCTTTTCATGAGAAAATGTGTCTATGGAGGTGCGAATATTGTGTGAAAAAGCTCCAGTGATGACTGATTCACAAACTGAACAATTTGGCAATTTTGTGAAAAATGGTGGGACTACCAGTCAACTTTGACACTGATTTTCCAAGCTTCTGTAAGGGCTATTGTCTCAAAAAAGCCCTCATTTGAAAGATAAAAAGACAATTTATAATAATATGAAGTTCAAATTTCAAGAAATATAACGGTTCTTTTGTTACAGGCTCTCAAACACATTTTCCTTAACTTTTTTGTTGAGTATATTTTCGAACTTAAAAAATCTAAAGTATACTGGCGTCCAGATTAAAACAAATTTCACCCTATTACGCATCAATTGGCTTATGAATGGCATTTCAAGACACCTCGTACACTGAGGAGCACATATGTTATGCCTTGTACACACACCACCCATGTACCTGGCAGACGAAAGCAACATAGCAAGTACAGTGGCCGCACTGTTTATAGTCGCCTCCCCGTGACCAGCACTGTGTTGAGTTAACGGATCACGAAACCAAAATGACCTTTGCCATTTCATGTTTACAAAATGGCATTATAACCTGTAGGAATCTAGCTTGTATGTCTGATACACTAGGCGTATGTTGCAATTAACATGCTATAAGCATGCCTTACAGCATATGTAAGGCGTACCTTCCTATTTGTGGCATATCTGTGGTGTATGACTTAAAAAGATGTTAAAGCCCCTGTCAGACCAGAAGGCGTTCGCGCGGCGTTTGCGTGGCGTTCTTAATTTTTCTTAATTTTTCCAGAACGCCACGAGAACTCCAAGAAAAAATGATTTTATTTGTGAAAAAAGCAAGCCATGGCGTCCTCACGGCGTCCTCATGGCGTCCTCGTCGCGTCCAAGGCGTTCCTACGGAGTTCTCACTGCGTTCTGCGGAGTTCTATGTGGCGTTCCATGGAGCTTGCACGACGTTTTCACTGAGTTTGCGCGGCGCTCTTGGCGTTCGCATCGCGCTTCCACGGCGTTCGCACCGCGCTTTCACGGCGTTCTAGCACTGTTCTGACGGCTTGTAGGCAAAACAAAGTCTCACTCATTTGTACGTTTGCTTTCAAGAAGACAGCATGACTGGTAAGAGAGGAAGAAGGAAAGCGGTGACTAAAGGGAAAAGTCCAAAAAAGACAGATGACGTACCACCACCGACACTATCACCACAAGTGGAAATCAGTCCAGCAGCATCACCTCAAAAACAACGGGATGAGTCCCGCGGGCGCGCAGTGAGATCGTAGTGCAAACGTCGTGGTAGCCCATGGCGTTTCCACGGAGTTCCCACGGCGTCCATGGAGTTCTCACGGCGTTCCCGCCGCGTTGATGAAGTTTTCACTGCGTTGCCACGGCGTCCTCACGGCGTCCCCGCGGCGCTCTTATTAGAACGCCGGGTGATGGCGTTTGTTTTGAGCATGTCCAAAAGAAACGTCGACCCTTGGCGTTCTAGGATTTCCCACGGCGTTCGATGGAGTTCCCACCGCGTTGCCACGGCGTCCATGGAGTTCTCACGGCGTTCACCTTGGCGTTCTGCATTTTTGTAGAACGCCGCGAGAACGCCACGAGAACGCCACCCTGGTGTGACAGGGGTTTTACCGGTAACCGCAGCCATATTTTCATATCTACCAAGCATCTGCACCTTACTTATGGCCTACCTCGCGTATCAACGGTGTAAGTGCTACAGACACTGATGGTCAGTGGAGACGATTTGATAGGAGCAACCATGACTCGGATATTATGTTGGAAAACATGTTTTCATGCATGAAGACGTTTTAAAAGTTACTTTTTTTTATCAGGGCAACATGTTATGTGTTTCGTTTATCTATGTAATACCGAGCGAACAATAGATTTTACACAGTCCTGCCGTTCTTGTTTTTGAAAAATCTTCTTGTCTAATTATTGTCCACTAAAATCAAGGTTGGTATTGGTTGCATCCAACAGTAAACAGCAAAAATTCAACACCACCAACATATTGAAACCCCGGATTGAAACCTCTTCATTATAGGGACTTTTTATGTCAGCACTGTTTGAGCAGACATAAATTTTCAAGTACATGCTCAGCGCTTTCAGCTTTCATACGTTTCAATTGTTTTTCAGCAGTGCATATTGCAATCTGTCTGCAAACCATTAGGCTTTTATTTGTGAGTATATGGTAATTGGCATGGCTATAAATTCCACCCCACTGATATATGGTCTTCATTCTCCAATCAGAACGGTAACATGGCAGATGAAAATGGGAGAAACATTATGACAGGACACTATTGGCACTATTGATGAACCCATTATATGCTACATGGGGCACGGAATAATGAGCCTTTGCATGAGAAAATCAACAGTCTGGGTTTCAGACCAGACCTGACAGAAACCGACCTGTACAGTTACAATAGAAAGCTAGAAGCTTGAAACTTTGGATATTAACAGGAATTGTACTGTGTAGTGAAAACAAAGGCAATATTCAGCTGTACAGTTAGGGCACAGCTGATATGCCCCTTTGTTTTCGTATATGCACATTCTTGGTTCCCTTATGCGGTAGCTTGTGATATTCCTGACAGACAGACTTTGTCATGAGAAAATGCATTTCACACAATGCCCAAGCTGAGACGCAGATCAGACATACTATCAAGCAAGTGGTACTAACTCAGTTTACATTGATGGCACCGCATTAAAACCAATTTTGTTGTGATAGGAACATTTTACTTTTATGCAACTGCTACAGATATGTTTTAGGTTTATTCATCATCTCATTTGCCCACAAGGGGTTAAACTTTCATAGCTGTCTTGAACCTGCCTGTTATCACCTCTGTTATTTTTGTCGATAAGTTTCATGAGATCACTACAGTTATATGGCTGATATTCTAAATTTGGCCTGGGCTGGCCTGGTCCCAAGTGTTATGTCACCAGTTTAGTTGTTACATCATGTTACATAATTGGACCAGCCCAGACCAGGCAGGCCAGGCTAGAAATTAGAACATGCCCATTTCCAGACAAGTTCAAATCAATAATTGCTTGCAACGACTGCAAGATCAACAAGCCATATGATGCTTTCACATTGAATATGGAACACCGTGCACTTTTCATACCTCTTCCATAGCAATTAGTTCATTTTTTACCTATTTTCAATACCAGTCTTCGTATGAAAATGGCTCGAAGTCATTTGTATTGTCCTGTCCTGCATTTGGGTTGAACTGTTTTATTTGCTATGATGATGATTGGTGCTGTTCTTTATTTAATTTTTCCTCCCCAGTGGCTCAGTTTTTTCATGATAATAATAACAGCCATTCTAAATCATTCATGTTGCCAGTTTAAATACAGGTAATGTCCTCACAATGGGTGCACCTTGAATGTGGTCTACTGTTAGGCAGTTCGTAAAATGTTGCCCTTTATATAAATTATATGTACTATACCTTGTGGTCATGACTTAGACATTTCTGTCTTTGTTTGAATCAGGGAGCGGGACAAAGGGTTGCACACCTCGTGGGTTCGACGTTAACCTTTTTTTCCGTTTCAGTGGTGTAGTCTCGATCCAAAGGTACTTTCCGTTCAGAACTCGCTATACCTTGATGTCTGAGATTGCAACTTCAGACGATGTCAATCAATAATTTGTAACAGAGCTGCATTGTAAGGAGCCATTGAGTTAATGGATTCGTTATGATTGTTTACTATTCAAATATTCTGTTTCTAGCTTGCATGATAAATCATCATTATTGAAAAAAAAAGTGCTTATGCATCTCCATATGCTGGCAAATATTGCTTTCATTAGCCATTCGTTTTGTTTACTTGATCACCAGTGTTTTGTTCACTTCTTAGTGTCGCAGCCTCTTGCTAGTCTACATGTATTTGAGCGAGAAAATCGGTCTTCGGCGTCTCCGACCAGGTTCTACACAATCCGGCATGTACAGTCTCAGGAAAAGGCTAGAAGCTTAAAATTTTGGATTTTAGAAGAAGAGATATTGTACTATCCGAGTAGCGAAAACAAAGGCGCTGATCAGCTGTGCAGTTACTGCACAGCTGATCTGCGCCTTTGGTTTCGCACAGGCAAAAAGTCTGGTTTTCTCATGATCCGGCTTATTTCATCTTAAGTCTCATATTTGCGCTTGAACTTAGGGGTAAGTAGTTCATCGGAAACTTGTATAACGGGTTTTGGATCATCAGATTCATGTGGAGTCTTTTGGAAGCTTTTCTTTGCAAGAACCGGTTCATCCGGGACGTGGCATTAGCTGTACTTTATAATAAACTTATCATTCAGACGTTGGATGGTTTGCTGGTTCTTGGATCCAAAATGATTTATAAATCAATATCGCAGAGGATAACATATTTATTTACTTTCCTATCCCCATTATTTTTAGTACTGCCTCACCGCTATGTCTGGTGTGGGTTCGAGCCCCAAACGGGGCACATGTGAGACAAGCCAAGTTCTGCTTGCGGGTGTGCCAGGTGGTTTTTCTCGGGGTTCTCCCGTTTTCGCCCGACCTACTGATTGGTACGTCTCATATAAGCTGAAATAATATTGAAAGAGACGTTAATTTGAATCTGAAAAAAAAATCTCCTGCGTTGCTTTTTCATAGCTCTGCGAGGTCACCATAGATTTTCTGTCACAGTCAATAAAACTGATATTTGTTCAGTTCACCTGTATACGCGATGCTAATTATTTGTAATTATACAGATATTAAATGTTACGTTTATTGGCGCTGCTTGGCATTAACAGGGAATTACAGACTTAAATCAATATCATGTAATGGAATAAATGTATTCCAAAGCCATAAAATTGTAATATACTGCAGATGCAGCACGACATTACGAGTAGACAATTTCTCTTCTGAAAGTAGGTTATAAAAAGGAAAAATAAGGCATAGGGACTGCCATAATTAACTGTGTAACGACGCAGCCCACCTCAAAAGCGGACAATAGAAAGCTAAAATAATAAACTCTCTCTCTCTCTCTCTCTCTCTCTCTCTCTCTCTCTCTCTCTCTCTCTGTCAGTTTATGTCAGTATAGTATATTTTTATTGTTTTTCTTATTCTTATTTGTTTTACATTTTGTCTTTGTATCTTTGTATTTCACAAACATTACCCGTGGAAACTTCCAGTCAGCAAAGCTATCAGTGGCGAATATTATATATCATGAGCACAACAATAAAATTTACAAACTGTTCTCTTACATAATAGGTTGGCTGACGTTTTGCCAAAGTTGCATTTCTCAAAGAATTTCTTTCATTAACTAACGTATATTCTTAGTAATTCCCACATTCTTTCATGTCTTGTAAACCTGTTTACGTATGCTTATCATCAAACAATTTAACACAAAAACATAACCTTTTTTTCTTCTCATCGTTGCTCTAAAACTAATCGAGATGCTTTTAGGAAAGGCTGAAAATATAATTTTGTTTGTTTGTCCTCCACTTACCTACCCACTTTTTACCCCCTACCCCAAAAATTATATTGCAATTTTGTGGGGTAAAATATTTTTATTATTTGATAATTTGGTAGGAATCCAGGTTTATCGAACATTTTTTTCTGCAAATGCACGCTGTCTACCAATAATCATAAGCATTGTTGAGAGTATTATTGTTGCAATGAATGCAAAAGATCAACTGATCATACAGTCAAGATCAATGCTAGACTGTGTTGCCAGATTTATCAGGTAAAACAATAACATGTTGGTGTTTTGTCCACTTTTTATTGAAAGCAAAATATAATATAATAGTTTCCCTACCTACCTACCCAATTCTAAAATGCTGAGTAGGTAAAGGACAAACAAACAATTTTTAAGTCAGGCCTTAGCATAAATATACATGTACAAGTTTTATATTATATGTCCCTTGTCCGAAGTCCCATTGTTTATGTATGGGCCGTCGCTATAAGTAAATTTTCCTCCCGATTCTATTTAATAATGATATTATGATTGATGAAAAGGGTTTCCATTTTCGTCATTCGTCGTGGTGAGTGGTGATGCACTCTCTTATATTTAGATCAGCTCGCTAGCCTGCACTCCGATACACTTCGTGACCTCGCTCCACTTCCGTGGACAGGTCAAACGGAACAGCGATGGAAATATTCCGTCTGTCTTAGTTTATTATTTCGCCGTATATACAGTCAGAGCACTTACTTAAACAAGTGATCTTAAAATCACGCTCTCGGGTGATTTTTTGGCTCCAAGAGAAGACTGCAAAAGCATGAATATAAATACCTACTTTTTTGTTTTATTTTGAATTTCGCGCTGTTTTCCTAATTCTTAGCTATCCAAGGGGTCAATGCAAAGACGCGCCATTCAGTCACATGGTCAGAGGCAGCCAAAGTGTAAGCATCGCAGAGAAAATCGAGAAAAACTGTGAATTTTATGTGAAATTTTCGTGATTTTCAAGTTCAGTTTTGAAGGATTTCCTATTTTTTGTGAAGACAGCGCCTATTTTTTCTGATAAGTTTGGAGTCTTATTCGTTGAATAGTGAAAAGAAAGTGTGGTGCGCGCATTCAAATAAGTACTGCGCGCAGTGGGTTAAAAGTTGAAGGGTAACCCCAAAAAAATCACTCCGCATCGTGATCGGCCATTGATCGGTTTGGCCGATCACTGTTTCAAGTAACACTTTCTCAATTAAATAAAAACCACAAAACTCGATATGGCTTCTATGTTTCTTGGTTTCATCTTAGCTGACAATGCTCGCCATCTCCCTTAACATGATGGCATTTGTGCCTGGCAAAATGAACAGACAGCACCGTCCCTTTTTCTTATTTACTTAAATCACCCATGCAAGTGATTTGATAGACCAAAATAATCACCTGAGGAAGTGATATTTAAGATAATTATATCAAACAAAGGGAAACAAATCTTATATCTTATGACTGATTTATAAAAAAATTTACTGCACAAGGTGATTTTCATAATCACCTGTTTAAGTAAGTGCTCTGACTGATATATGTAGTATGCACACTCTAAATGTTGCGTTCGTCTCTTGTTATTGCAAACAAAACAGCGAATGATTTTAACAACTTTTATCTATTGCTCTCGTTATATGTAAATGTTTTCGAGACAGAAATATTTGACTGGTTTCATACAACTGAATTATGTAATAAAACGTTGTAATAAAGCGTAGATATATGCTACATCATGCTGTCTTGCCATAGATGAGTGGATTTATTGCTTGAAATAGTAATCCGTTTTCATATGATGTAGACAATGCATCCCTACTTTATATTCTATATCGCTCCTTTTGCGATCACAGTAATTCTTAAAGAGCTTAAATGTCTGGCTTTCTAGTCAGAAAACCTTTCTCCAGGACGTAAATTGAAGATGTTTTCAAAACATTACGAAAACTTGCCCATGCAGTATACAGTGATTTCTAAATTTGTAAAAACTGGATACTTTCAGTAGAAAATGTTCGATATTTTTCTTATTTTTGCTCAAAACATAGATTGTGGGTACACGTTAAAACCGCCTCGACGAGGCGGTTCTAACGAGTACCCACAATCTATGTTTTGGAGCAAAAATAAGAAAAATAGGTATACACCTGCGAACCTCAGTTTTACTTTATAAAAGTGGGGTCAGTGCATGGACATGTTTTCTTGGTGAATAAATATGCAAAGTCATTGCCTGTTTTAGTCTTCAAATCATTAATGTTCGGTGCACTTGTTTTAATGATGACATTTCTTGTTGAACAAATATGTTGCATCAAATTTCTTCCCATGATAATTCATTTTACAAATGTCACCGACTGAAGCATTATATAACAATTCTTCTTTAAAGCAACCTAACCAGGCAGATAAATAGTCAATATTTGGAGCATCGCGAAAATTTAGTCTATGTCCTCAAGGTTAAACTTTCTTGCACGTTGAAAATTTAGTCTATGTCTTCAAGGGAAAAACTTTCTTGCACGTTGATAATTAAGTCTATGTCTTCAAGGTTAAAACTTTTTTGCACGTTGAAAAGTTAGTCTATTTTTTTTTTCAAGGTTTAAACTTTCTTGCACGTTGTAAAGCTAGTCTATGTCTTCAAGGTTAAAACTTTCTTGCACGTTGAAAATTTAGTCTATGTCTTCAAGATTAAAACTTTCTTGCACGTTAAAAATTTAGTCTATGTCTTCAAGGTTAACACTTTCCCGCACATTGAAAAGTTAGTCTATGTTTTCAAGATTAACACTTTCTTGCACGTTGAAAAGTAAGTCTATGTATACAAGGTTAACACTTTCTTGCACGTTGAAAATTTAGTCTATGTCTTCAAGGTTAACACTTTCTTGCACGTTGAAAAGTTAGTCTATGTCTTCAAGATTAACACTTTCTTGCACGTTGAAAATTTAGTCTATGTCTTCAAGGTTAACACTTTCTTGCACGTTGAAAATTTAGTCTATGTCTTCAAGGGAAAAACTTTCTTGCGCGTTGAAAATTAAGTCTATGTCTTCAAGGTTAACACTTTCTTGCACGTTGAAAAGTTAGTCTATGTCTTCAAGATTAACACTTATTTGCACGTTGAAAAGTTAGTCTATGTCTTCAAGTTAACACTCTCTTGCACGTTGAAAAGTAAGTCTACGTATACAAGGTTAACACTTTCTTGACACGTTTAAAAGATGTGTATTCAAAGTTAACACTTTCTTGCACGTTGAAAAGTTAGTCTATGTCTTCAAGATTAACACTTCTTTGCACGTTGAAAAGTTAGTCTATGTCTTCAAGGTTAACACTTTCTTTCACGTTGAAAAGTTAGTCTATGTCTTCAAGGTTAAAACTTTCTTGACACGTTTAAAAGATGTGTATTCAAAGTTAACACTTTCTTACACGTTGAAAAGTTAAAGTTTAAAAACTTGTCTCTGATAATTTTTTTTCTTCGTATTTTTGTGTGGAGGACGATAGGAAAATTATTTTCATGTCAAAGTCTTGATCTTTGTTTGTCCTAAAAGGGCATGCAAAACTTTTGAAAATCGGTCGGCAGATAAATTTTTAATGGCCAAAATGAATTTTGAATAGGTATTTTGCATTGGCAAGGGAGATAATTTATGATCATGAAAATGGGTATGTTTTGATAATTTTAACTTGATCATAAAGATTTTGTATCAGTTAAGTCATTTGTGTCGTTTTATATTGATTTTGAGCAATTATGATGAAATATCAAGAAATTTGAATTTTTTGCGGGAAATTATTTACATGTACCTCCCTTTCATGAGATTTTTGTACTGAAAATTCCCATTCAACAATATCCCATTCAAATTCCCATTCAACGATTTGTGAACCGGATTTTAAAGTTTTTGCTGCCCATTTTGCGACATACTATATGCTCAATTGTGCCAAGAAAATATTTCATCTAGATTTAAACAGTTGCAAAATATCTGCGAAACACAAGGAAGCACACTTTAGACTATGTCTTGCACGTTGAAAAGTTAGTCTATGTCTTCAAGATTAACACTTTTTTGCACGTTTAAAGGTAAGTCAGTGTATTCAAGGTTAACACTTTCTTTCACATTGAAAAGTTAGTCTGTGTCTTCAAGATTAACACTTCTTTGTACGTTGAAACGTAAGTCTATGTCTTCTAGGTTAACACTTTGTTGAACGTTGAAAAGTTAGTATATGTCTTCAAGGCTAACACTTTCTTGCACAACGAAAAGTTAGTCTATGTCTTCAAGATAAACCCTTTCTTGAACGTTTTCACAAGCGCTTGTTTTTTTTTTTTTTTTTTTTTTTTTTTTTTTTTGTTTTTTTTTAATTAGCATTCCTCTTTTGCTTTGCGTGATTTTATTGTTTTGGGGCTTTTGAATTGGACTAAAATACGTCTACGTGAATGCACCGAAGCCATCGTTGTGGCGTATTAAAATAGTTTTTGTAAAGCAGTTACTTATATATACTTAAGGAATAAAGAAACGCAACACACACTTTGGGTTGCTGTAAGCAGGCTTAGTAATGCAACTATGCGGTGTTACTGAACTTATTATATGAAAGCGATATCTAAACATCAAATTACAGCAGGTTTAGTTACTATGTCGGTAACGTATGCTTAATGACGTGGGCGAAAGCGCACTGACTTACAGTAGCACACCATATAAGCATGATCATTAAACGTTAACTGTGAACGAAAATCAATAGTTTTGATCCCAAAACCCCCTAAACCTAATTGCAGATGTAACCACTCATCTGTTGGTAACGTTTAACGTCATCAACGTCAATGGAAAAATGCGTTAAAAGTCTGTAAAATTTTATTCGGCTTGCGTTTTATTCAATAAAATGATTATCTTTGTAAAATTATGACATTCGAACTTCAGACGGCAATAAAACGTCCATAATAACGTCAAAATCCAGAATCCTTCATTCAAGAGAACGCCATTATGTTCTTCAATTTTTCTGAATTAAAATGATCAACTGCCAAACTTCAGATTACAGTACGCTAATTTAGTGTTTACTCAACACAGATTATCCGCATTTCTCCAGTTTGGATAACGTCATATTCTGTTCAACGACCGTCAAAAAAAAAAAAAAAAAAAAAAAAAAAAAAAAAAAAAACTCCGATGGCCAATTTATATGGTACCTGTAACGTCGCTGATGTTCAAAAAGCATGTCGTGTCGTATCTTGTTTCGATGTGAACCATTCAGCACAAATGGTCATCATCGAACAAGTCGACGTCAGGTAACTCAACATGCAAATGATTGGGCATTTTCACCTTCGTCCCGACGTTTACGTCACCATTAACGTTTTTCAAGTATTTTGACGTTTGTCGTTATTTTGATCAATAAAATGACGTTTTCTCATTTCATCATTGGCAAAAAGCAGTCAGTAAGTCATTTCTAAAAAGGATTTTATCAAAACATCAAATACTTTTGAAAAAGTTGAAATTCCTTGTGTTGCGTATTTTAATTCTTTAAGTATAGTTCCAATGCGTGTACTTGTACACTTTCAACATAAAGCATGGCCTGAACTAATATTGGCGCTTTTAGTGCACTTAATAAGCATTTAACGTGCACAGTCTTATCCTTGATCTTTGCATTTCAAGTGCAGTTTGAGTGTCCTGCACATTCCCTGTGCAAGACTGTTTTAACCAGCCAATAACACACACATATTATCATGGAAGATCAGTCAACATGGTCAATACCCTGTGTCTTCGACGAATTTGATTTATTGTTTTTGATACAACGAAACAGCGTTAGCTGTCTTTTCTTTCCTCGAGATCCTATAGAAACATTTTACATCAGGAAAACATCACCGTATAATGTATACCCCCTTGAACCCCAATTTTATATTGAAAAACTGGGGTTTGCAGGGGTATACCTATTTTTCTTGTTTTTGTTCCAAAACATTGATTGTGGGTACTCGTTAGAACCGCCTCGGCGAGGCGGTTCTAACGTGTACCACAATCTATGTTTTGAGCAAAAATAAGAAAAATATCGAAGTTTTTTCAGGTGAAATTTTCATTTTTACAGCTGCAAAAAATCTCTGTATATTGCATGGAAAAGTTTTTTGTAATTCCCATATGACACGGTGTTACTTTCTTCCGTCAGTTTATATCATTCTTGCACATCTCAATCATTAACCTCGCTATTGCCATAAAACTTCACACCAGTAATACTTCTCAATCAATCGCATTGTTTCGCTGGTAGTTAATGCCTGTTCGCTATTAGAACTTTCTAAGCCAAATATAGTCAAATCAATAAGCTACATCGCCTTATCGCAGTAAATGATCTTGGTTTCAACATGTTACTGATCATTGCAATAGACAATTACTGGAGAAAACTTGTAAAATGTTAATAACTTGTGGCAGAATGTTTTGATTGTTCGCCATATTGTGACATGGATTTTATAACTTAAGTCGGTATGAAAAGGTAAATGTTTATCAGGTGATATTTCCATTTTCAAAGCTTTTGTCGTATGTTTTGTAAATATATTGCATACATTTACGAGTCCCAGTGGACGTCAAAATGACATTTTCTTACTTCAGAAGACAATTTTATTTCGTATATGATCATGATGTCATTTGAGCCGCCCCATGGGAAAACCAACAATCTGATAGGCGAAACCAAAGGCACAGTTACTGCGAAGCTGATCAGCGCCTTTGTTTTCGCTACTCGGATAGTACAGTTCCTCTTCTACTTTAATCCGAAATTTCAAGCTTCTAGCTCTTGTACGGGTCGGTTTGTGTCGGACCTGGTCGGAAACCACATTGATGGTTTTCCCACGAGGCAGCTCATTCATTATTTTCTCTCAGTCAAGCAGTGGTTTACAGTCCATCGCTTTTGTCAACTTACCTTTGTCAAGTTACCTTTGTCAACTTACCTTTGTCAACTTACCTTTGTCAAGTTACCTTTGTCAACATCCATACTAATCATTACGAAAACTTGCCCATGTAATAAAAAGAGAATTTTTGACCTTTAAAAACTGAACATCTTCAGCTGAAAATTTTTGATATTTTTCTTATTTTTGCGAGGCGGTTCTAACGAGTACCCACAATCTATGTTTTGGAGCAAAAATAAGAAAAATAGGTATACCCCTGCATACCCAAGTTTTGCTATATAAAAGTGGGGTTCAAGGGGGTATATATTACACGAACATGTTTTCCTGATGTATCGTCTTGTGTTAAATATGTACTAGATCATTCTACTAAACCATTCATTGCTTGCTTACAGTGGGCCTCTTCTGTTGATTCAAGAGGAGCATTTGTCAGTTTATCATGAAAGAAGTACGCAGTAGGAATTAGTGGTCTGCTTCTGAAAGACTTGCCCAGCAACAGAATGTTTAGCATTGCTGACGGTGCCGACATTGACTTGACCGTGACGTGAAATAGCAAACATACAAACAAACAAACAAATAAAAAAAAAAAAACAAACATACCATATTTAAGCATCATTTACTTTACATAATATAGCAGAATAGCATTCAAACAAACCAAACTTTAGGTGAAAGCTTCTACTTGTAACTCAAGTTTGTGTTCCATCTCGTTTCAGTGTTGACAGTCGAGACAACCCGTTCCTACCGGGTGGTGATCTGGATAAAGAGGCGGAGGAGATTTTATCTCGGGCTACAATTATTCGTGATAAATTTATTCTTAAAGACAAAGACAATGAGAAGTTGGAACACAACCCGAGCTCGTCAAGTGCGAAAATTGAATCTAACGCAGTTCCGGAAGTTGGATTAAATGCACTTCCGGTTGAAGAAACTGTTTCCGCTGAGGAAAATAAAATGACGGAATCGTTGCCGAATGCACGACCGAAAGTAAATGGACAGGTGACAGAATCAGAAGACTCCTTAACACCCGGTAGTGTTAAAATGGAACTAACTGAAGAAAATAAAGATAAAAAGAAACAAAAGAAATGTTGTACGGTTATGTAGGTTTTCTATCGATTTAAGTTTAAAGGAAATATTTTTATCATCGGAGCTTTGTAAATCTGCTGAAGCTAAATGTTTTACAAGTCAAGATGTGAAGTGCTATTTATTACAGATCAACTCAGTTCACAAATCCATCCTCAGATCAAAACATTGTTACATCATATCCTTTGTTACATATTCAATTACTACTTATGAATTTTGCTGTATCTTAATATGTGATAGATGTGGAATTTGGAATCGTTAAAACGTGGATTTCAAGATTTGTTAGAAGTGGAAGCTGTGTGGGAAGTTTCGTGGCTTATTCACTTGCGAATAGGAAATGTGGTGCTGGAGAACGTGGCATCACTTAAGACACGATTTGTATATCTAAGAGCAGGATAAGAGTATAAGGCATTCGAAAGGCGTCAACTGTTTGAGAAAGTCGTTCTATCTGAACGAAATAATCACAGAAAATGTATCATATAAGAACATATACCAGAGATTAGAACCATTATGATATAAGATTAAAGCCTATGGACACGGATGGAGCCACGGTTCGATACTGAATGCTCAACGGAGGACGCGTTGCAGTACGCATGTAAAGTGTATGTTAATGGTGTTGGTACGATCAAGCCTTATTGGATTGCTATTTTATGCTCAGATCTGGTGAGCATGAAATGCTGAACTACAAAAACAAACGTTTCAGTGTAAACCTCGAGCCCAGGCAAAAGTGATTAGCTAGTCCACTGTATTATTGTAAAAATTGTGATTCAAGCATGAAATTGATAGAAATCTAGTTCTTCGGATCTTCTAAATTTCGGGACACTGTGCAATACTATTTAATGTTACTTTGTGGATTACATCTGCCGATGATACAGTTTGCTGTGATCTTTGTGGAAATGATCAAATGAGCCCCATCATGAGAAAACTTGTCAGCAGGGTTGATCAGATCTTGCATACAATGAGCTGTATAGCAAATTTGGGCTTAATATATATGAGCCGCCGCGCCAGAAACACAACACTCTGCTAATGCGCAAACAAAGACGCAGATCAGTTGTGCAGTAAATGCACAGCTAATCCAGCTAATCAGCGTCTTTGTTTCCGCTACACAGATAGTACAATCCCTCCTCTGCGTAAATCCGACATTTAAAGCTTCTAGCCCGCTTCTTTGACTGTACAGTTTAGTTTGTTTCGGGCCTGTTCAAAAACCACATTGTTGTTTTTTATTTGCAAAGGCTCATTATAGAATTGAAGAAGAGCAAAAGAAATTGAAGTGCTGATGAGCTATGGCACTGTTATTTTGCATATGTAAGACATGATGTCTCATGAAGCGGCGTAAATGGAAATGAATGAATCTGGAAAAATCATTGGTAAAGCACTTAAGCAGAAAGTGTGTAATCAGTGTTATGTGATTAATTAAAAATCCAGTTCAGATAGTGCATATCCTCCCAATGTGGCTTTAAATCAGACAAAAATATATTAATTACCTGAAAAATGCTTAAAGGTGCTCTGGACATATCCGGGAGCACTTGAAATGGTGTTGAGACGCAAGAAGATTTCAATGGATTATACCTAATTTCGTATGCTATGAATACCAACATGAATCATTTGTATGAAATCGATGTTACAGCAAAATAAATATGATTTATTGTCAAGTATTGTAGATGACCTTAATCCCAACAAGTTTATTATCTACATGTGCATGGAAGTTACTGTGAAATATATTGCTGTAGAATGCAAATATGTTCAGATAAACCAGAGTTTGGACCACCCCGTTGGTTGTGTAAGCGCTAGATTGATTATGTTACTAAATTATGAAAACACGCCCATGCAATTCTTAGAGATCTTTGAAAGCTATATCTTAGATTCATTGACTAGTTAGAGATTCACCACGAGGACCGAATAACTAACTAAATGTTATGAACCACTGCAGAAGCTGAGGGTGAGGTTATGGCCATGTAAAAAGGTACAAGTAGTCAAAGATCAGGAAAAGGCGCAATCAGAAAAAGATTCCCACTCCAAAAACCAAGGTGGGAAAAAACCAAACTAACAATCAGGTACTTATACCATGAAACATATCGTAAGCCGAATGAGCAGCTATTTTCCCAATAGGTGGCCACTCAGTTACCTTAACTTAACTAAAAATATGAAAACATACACAAGGCGCCAACAGCACAAAAAATTTTTAAACACCAAGACATAAAACAAAAAGAACCACTACAGAACTTATGGCCATGTAAAACCGGTTTAAGCCCGCCAGTAACTTTGTGTTACTGATCGTTCCAAGTCGATACTTCTGTGGTGGTTCTTTTTGTTTTATGTCTTGGTGTATAAAAAATTTTTGTGCTGTTGGCGCCTTATGTATGTTTTCATATTTTTAGTTAAGTTAAGGTAACTGAGTGGCCACCTATTGGGAAAATAGCTGCTCATTCGGCTTACGATATGTTTCATGGTATAAGTTCCTGAGTTAGTTTGGTTTTTTCCCACCTCGGTTTTTGGAGTGGGAATCTTTTTCTGATTGCGCCTTTTCCTGATCTTTGCCTACTTGTACCTTTTTATCTTAGAGATCTTTGAAAGCTATATGAATTGAAAATTTCATTGAATAAAATAACATTTTTTTCTTATTTTTAATCAAAACATAGATTAATGGTACACGTTAGAACCGCTTCGGCTACCCACAATCTATGTTTGGACCAAACTAAGAAAAATAGTTTTACTCCTGTATACCCCGGGGTATATGGGTGTATACATTACACGGATATGTTTTTGTGATGATGAAAATAAAAGTGCTCAAGATGAAACGCAAAGATACCTTGATAATGTAATGAAAATTAAAACACCTTATGAAACCAAGTAAAAAGGATAATACATCGAAAAAAAAACATTATCAGTACAAGTTACAACAATGAAAATAATTTTAAGAGCATACGTTACATGGATTTTACAAAGAAAATAACTGATCTTTTTTTAGGAAAATATGTTACGTGGATAATACATTTAAAAGGAAATCTTCTAATAAGTACTAGAGTTATACAATGAAATATAAAATTTATAAAATTTCCTATGGAAAACGCAAAGAAAAATATATATATATATATATGCATGGGCACATGTTATGTGGATAGTACAAAGAAAACAAAACGTCTTGTAAACAAAATTTAAGTAGATAAAACAATGAAAATAAATGAAGCTGATTATGATGACATGTTACATTGGCAATAGCATGTAACTAGAACTGTTTAATAGCACTCGTTACATTAGCATAATAAAACATCTCTTTTTAGCATATATAACTTAAATAATTAATACAATAAAAATAAAATTTCTTTTGAGCACACGTTACATCAATAACACAATGAAAATGAAATTTCTGATGGATATCAAAATGATCCAAACATTTCTTATGATCATACATTACACGGATAATACAATGCAAACAATACTCATGAGCATACATTACATGGATAATACAATAAAAACAATTCTCGTGATCATACATTACATGCATAATACAAAGTAAATGAAATTTCTTATGATCATACATTACATGGTTATTACAATGAAAACAATTCTCGTTATCATACGTTACCTGAATAAGTGACAATGAAAATACAATTTCTTATGAGCATACACTACATGGATAATACAACGGAAATAAAATTTCTTATGATCATATATTACATGGATAATACAATGAAAATAAAATTTCTTATGATCATACATTTCAGGGATAATACATTTAAAATAGAATTTCTTATGATCATATTACTTGGTTAATGCAATGAAAACAATTTTCGTGATCATACGTTACCTGGATAAGTGACAATGAAAATAGAATTACTTATGATCATACATTACAAAGATAATACAATGAAAATAAAATTACATTAAAATTTCTTATTTCATTACATGAAAAATGCAATGAAAATAAAATTTCTTATGATCATACATTACATGGATAATACAATGATACAAATTCTAATGATCATACATTACATGGATAATGCAATGAAACAAATTCTGGTGATCATTCATTACACGGATAATACAATGAAAATAAACTTACATTAAAATTTCTTATTTCATTACATGAAAAATACAATGAAAATAAAATTTCTTATGATCATACATTACATGGATAATACAATGATACAAATTCTAATGATCATGCATTACATGGATAATACAATGAAAAAAATCTCATGATCATACATTATATGGATAACACAATGAAAAACGAATCTTATGATAATACATTACCTGGATACGTGACAATGAAAGCATAATTTATTATTAACACACGCTACATGGATAATACAATATCCATAAAATATCTTATGATCATACTTTACATGAATAATACAATGGAAAAAAATCTCACGATCATACATAACATGGATAACACAATGAAAATAGTTCTTATGATCATACCTAGATAAGTGACAATGAAAACACAATTTATTATGAACATACATTACAAAGATAATACAATATCCATAAATATCATATGATCACGGATACGACAATGAAAACAATTTTCATTAGCATACATTACATGGATAATACAATGAAAAGAATTCGCATGATCATACATTACATGGATAATACAATGTAAATAAAATTATGATTATTACCTGGATAATACAATGAAACAAAATCTCAACATCATACATAACATGGATAATACAATGAAAACAATGCTCATGACCATACATTACATGGATAATACAATGAAAATATATCTAATGAGCATTCATTACCTCGATAAGTGACAATGAAAATACAATTTCTTATGAGCATTTATTACATGGATGATACAATAATCATTAAAGTCCTTATGATCATACATTACATGGATAATACAGTGAAAATAAAATTTCTTATGATCATACATTACATGGATAATACAATGACCATGAAATTTGTTATGATCATACATTTTTGATTATATTTTCCTTTTGGTCCTTTGAGATCAGAGAGGGTATTTTGAAAATTATTATCGGTTCAGATTCATTTCTGACCAACGTAGTAACTGCGAAGCTGATCAGCGCCTTTGTTTTCGCTACACGGATAGTACAATTCCTCTACTTTCTAAATCCAACATTTCCAGTCTCTAGCCATCTTCTGTGCTTGTACAGGCTGGTTTGTGTCAGACCTCTTCGAAAACCACATTGTTGGTTTTCCCATGAGGCGGCTCAAATGAATACCCATTAGTGACCCTTTACAAACTGGCAACGAAAGCCAGATACTTGTACTGCAGCAATTTTAACAATTTACATCAGGGTAGTCTTAATCAAAGACTTGTATTCCAATAGGGACCAAGTAATCAAAATAATGTTTTGATGATTTTTCTTAACATTTCATCTGTTGTAGATAATCCAGACATTCTTCAAAGGATAAAAAAAAAAACAATCTGCACTATTGATGATGTCTTAGGACCATTACACTGCAAAACACCAGCCGCAGTAATAGCAAATAACGAAAATGGTTAGAATCGTTGAACGTTATAGGAGACGGTTGACAATCTTGTAAAAATTCGGATAATGAACTCTCATCAATGACCCCTCCTTACACACTGGCAACAGAAGCCAGACACTTGTACACATCAAAGACTTGTAGTCCCAAATGGGCCAAATTTCAAAATAATGCTAAAATATATTAGCAGGTATTTATTTTCTTGCATAACAACATAATGGCCCTGAGCAGATAAGAGATAAGAATCCCTAGGTGGTATATGGGGTTCTCTGAGGTAGAGGCCACTTAGCGGTTATCAAAATGAATACCAATACGTGTCGATTATTACCCTCTTTATGAGCCGCGTCATGAGAAAACCGGATTTTTGCATATGCGAAAACAAATGCGCAGATTAGCTTCGCAGTGATCAGTGCCTTTGTTTTCGCTACACGGATAGTACAATCACTCTCCTTAAATCCGAAATTTCAAGCTTCTAGCTATCTTCTTTGACTGTACAGCTAGGTTAGTGTCACACGTGGTCGGAAACCCCAAAGACCGGTTTTTCTCGCGTCGCGGCTCATATGGCCCAGGCAGGTAAAGTCTGTGCATTGTGTTAGGGTTGTGTACCGTGTAAGGGTATGGTAAACCAAGTACTAGTAATAAGGAGAAATAAGGGAGTCTGAATTTAATGGACTGAGCTTAACGATCTAGGTATTAATTTTCTCTGACATACTGTGATGTGGTACTTGCCTAGCGTATCCAGCTAAGTTAGTTCTAAGATAAATGAAATATGTTCATCTTGAGTTGGGCTAATTACACTGATAACAGGAAGTTAAATGGTAAATAAGATAGGAAGGTATCCTTGAGATACTCCAACAATATGTTAACTTACTTGTAGAAAATGAAAATTCTGAACTGAGGAACCGCAGTTTTGCATGCATGGTCTTAAAGAACTAAACTGTAAGCTACCATGACCTGGACATAGAAACAATGTCATACAGTATGATTACATACAGTATTTTTTTTTTTTTAATTAAACGTGTGTGTGTGTGTGTGTGTGTGTGTGTGTGTGTGTGTGTGTGTTTTCCCCCAATAATAAGGCTAACACTAAAAATATGAATGAAAAGAATATTCAAGAGAAACAAAAAACTATGAAACAGTTTTTAAAAATTCTAAAACAGACATACCCGGGGCCGAACCACCCTATGTCCCTATGCTGAAATACAAAATAAACTCACGCAGGCTACCGATTGCGATATTGGGCCTGAACTAATGCGTGTATGCCTAAACAAATGAACTGCAGTTTTGCTAAAATATCGGTCTCCTATTTTGGAAAGTAAACCCGTCCGTTATAATGGTAAAGTTATGCAATTTTAAGCGAAATCAACAATAAATGGCGCTAGTTGTTGTCAAGGTAAAACCTTAACCCATTTATGGTGAATGAACTTGCCTATTACTAACTATCATTTGGGTGCATCCACTTTCACTTCACTTTTATGTGTGATTTTAGATTTTTATTTCATTTTTTCGACGCATTTCTTTTAAGGTGGCGTCATACCTAGCCGATTTTGACACACGATGGCCACACGAATATGAAATTTTCAATTTCGCGCGATTTTCGTCACGAATTTGGTAAAAAGCCAATATTGAGCAGATGCATACACGAAGCCTGCCGATGGCCACACGATGGCCACGCGATGGACACACGAATAGCTCACGATTATACCCGAAGGACTCGCGAAGATAGAGGAACTGGCAGTTTTGCATACGATGTTGATGCGAATGATACACGAAGGCCTCACGATGGCTTCACGATGGCCTGACGACATCACGTGAATCAGGAATTCATTATCGGTTAATATTCATTTTCTTAAATGTTTAATATATTTGGCCCCATTTAGATAATATTAGTCTTTGTATCGACTACCCTGTTGAAAGTTCAGTAATTCTCTTTGGCTCCATGTTGCCATACATAAAGCGTCACTGACGAGACTTTAATAGTCGGAACCGCGGTATGACCCATCCCCTTTCTCATTAATGTGCTAGCTGCTCTTAAAGGATCTCAAGTTTTAATTTTTATTTATGGGTTGGAGTCAAGGCTAGGAGTCTTGGAGTGGTCTTAGGCTGCCGTATTGGAGTGGATTCTTGAAGTGGAACCCTGGAGGGAAAGTTTCGAGTGGAACAGGAAATCTTTCTTTTTTTTTTTTTTTTTTTTTTTTTTTTTTTTTTTTAATACAAAGAAACTTTCCGATATGGGTGTTAATTTCAGTCATAGCCATACCATGTTCAAACAGATTATCTAAGATAAGGATCTACCAAAATGTACATGAATGATGTGCTAAGACATTAACAGTCATCTCCAAAATAACGTTTTAATGGTTTTGTTTTGTTATAGTTTTCTGCTCAACTCCGCAGTTCCACTGCACTCCATGCCTCCATAAAATACACGGTACCTACATATACTGTAGGCTGGTGGTTGAACGAGCCCCAGTCTCATTTGCGTGCAAACATGGTTTCTTTTGTGAAAGCATTTTTGTATGCTTTCGTTGTTGACGTCCATAGTAATAAGTTAATTAATATCAGTTACTTTACAACACTGTTCAAGCGTCATGGTGACAGTTTGCTAGTACTTTAAATCCGTCTTTCACATGAAACTGGCACAAAACTGTTCTTGTTAAAACGCTCGTTTGTCGAACTCTGCAATGGGGTTGTCTATTAGAAAAAAAAAACGGGCGCTGCTTTAAAGACAGAGTAATGAACAAACCAAATACCTGTAAGAGATGATGTTGCTCCTGCAGGAGTTTTTTTTTTTTTGTCATGCACCAGCTTGATGTATAGCAGCAGTGCTGCAGCCTTCTTTTTCCTAATTGTTTTTTTTTTTTCGACGCCATGATTTAAAAGTATTCCACTTGAGGCTTCTGAGAAATGTTGTGTGGGTGCTTATTGTTTTTGTTTTGTAAGTCCACGTTATCCGGGGAAATATTATAACAGTTTTGGTTAATATCGTGTTTCCATCCTGGTGCCATCGTGTTCTAGATTTTTCAAATACGATGCTTATACGATGGCGTTGCGAAGGCTACCCGATGTCGTGTTGCCTTCGTAACACAATCGGGCAGCATCGTGTGTCCCTCGTAGTGCCATCGTGTAGCAAAACCTAGCCGATTGTGCCGATGACCACACGACAGAAGTACGATGTAGTCCCGATGTGAGAAGATGGCCTCACGATGGCTTTACGATGGCCAAGATGTACTCGCGAACTCAACACGAAAATGAACCATCGTGTGTCCTTCCTGTATTTTTTTGGCATGTCAGAGATTTTGATGCCACTCGCAATGGTACTGCCGAAGGCTTAAAAAATCTCCCGATGGACATACGATGGGTAACGATGCACTCACGAATAGCCCGATGTCTTCACGATCCCCGCCGAATTTGAAAATTTTCATAATCGTGTGTCCATCGCGTGTTAACATCGGCTAGGTATGACGCTTACATTAAGCAAACAGAATAGCCCCAGATGTAACTCCTCGTTATGCGGCGTTACAACTGGGACAATACTGTTTACCTTTAAAAGGACAGCAGGCTTTATGAGTCTTGCAGCAAAAGCTATAAACTTCTGTCTTGCCTAACATTGTCTATGAAGCTAAAATGAAGTGTTATTCAGTTATTCACAATTTTCCTTTGTATTTTCATTATTCATGTAACCTGAGGCAATCTACAGACACAGTGTCTGAAAGCTTATTGCAGTATTGATTGCCACTTCCATTACGAAAACTTGCCCATATAATACAGAGATTTTTTAGCTCTAAAAATTGAAAATTTCATTGGATATTTTTTATATATATCTTAACATTCTTTGCTCAAAACATTGATTGTGTGTACACGATAGAACCGCTTCGCACTAGAGGCAGCTGTAACAAGTACCCACAATCTATGTTTTGGATCGAACATAAGAGAAATAGGGATACCCCTGTAAACCCCAGTTTTGCTATATAAAGGTGGGGTATAATGGGTTGTAGATTACATGGACGTGTTTTCGTGATGGTTACGTGACTCCTGAATGACGCTTGATGCTTTTCGATTTTAAGGTAGAAATGAATGTGGAATTGATGACAAGATAGATGACTTCTTGGTTTAAACATGATTTATTTGATCAATCTTAATAAACATACATATTTTCAGATATAAATACATAAACAGTACAACATGTACAATGGGATTTGAACGTAAGCAATAAAAGCTTAATAAGTTCATCTCCCTAGTCATTATTGCTACATAAATATCAGCGTGAATTTTCAACTGTCATTTATCATGATTAATTTTTTATAGTTTTCAGTGATTTTACACTAGCTCTACACTAAAAAAAACAAAACAAAACAAAAATAATAATAATAATAATAATAATAATAATAATAATAATAATAATAATAATAAACGCAGCCCCGAGCTAGTCACGCTTTCATGTGACTCCTTACAATGGGTGGGGGCGGGAGGGGGGCTTTACTTAGTCGGTTTACTGTAATTTACGAGACTTTTTTCACGTTCCCGCACAAGTCATGTTAAACATTTGTTTAACTGAGAAAGCAACGTTAAAATGATATGAGTTCATGTGCCAAAAGACCGACCCTGAAATTTCGGTGGTACTCTGCGTCCTCAATATTGTATCATGTCAAATGATCAATCCTAAAATTCGTTGGTATGGTACGTTATCAATATTGTTTCATGTGCCAAATAGCCGACCCTAAAATTCGTTGGTATGGTACGTTATCAATATTGTTTCATGTGCCAAATAGCCGACCCTAAAATTCGTTGGTATGGTACGTTATCAATATTGTTACATGTGCCAAATAGCCGACCCTAAAATTCGTCGGTATGGTACGTTATCAATTTTGTTTTAATGTGCCAAATAGCCGACACTAAAATTCGTTGGTATGGTACGTTATCAATTTTGGTTCATGTGCCAAATAGCCGACCCTAAATTCGTTGGTATGGTACGTTATCAATTTTGTTTCATGTGCCAAATAGCCAACCCTAAAATTCGTTGGTATGGTACGTTATCAATTTTGTTTCATGTGCCAAATAGCCAACCCTAAAATTCGTTGGTATTTACGTTATCAATTTTGTTTCATGTGCCAAATAGCCAACCCTAAAATTCGTTGGTATGGTACGTTATCAATATTGTTTCATGTGCCAAATAGCCGACCCTAAACCGCCGCGTGGGTATTGTGCGTTGTCAGAATTGTTTCCATGTGCCAAATTGCCGACCCTTCGTTGGAATTGTGCGTTATCAATACTGACTTCAATATTGATTTCATGTGCCAAATGGCCGACCCTAAAATTCCTAGGTATTGTACGATATCAAAATTCATCTCATGAGCCAAATGGCCACCCTAAAGTCCATTGGTATTGTGCGCTATCAAATACTGATGTCATATGCCAAATGGCTGACTCTAAACTGCGTTGGTATTGTCTGTTACCTATCAATTATTGACTTCATATACAGGACATTGACGTTTAATGTCTAAAAGCATTGAAGCAAAGTAAAAGGTCCAAAGTGCCCTAAAACCCCATTTTTTCTCTACTGCTGAGCATAGCGAAGCAAGGAGGGCAACGTTTTATGTCTACAAGCATTGAAGCAAAGTAAAAGGTCCAAAGTGCTCTAAAACCCCATTTTTCTGTATTGCTGAGCGTAGCAAAGCAAGGAGGATAACGCTAAAAGTGGGTGTGGTAAACTGTCAATAGATATTCATGCAATGTTCAAGGGTTCTTAACTATAATCCCTTGTGTGTCATGTATCATAATGAATTATAGTTTTCAGAGATTTTACACTAGCTCTCTCAAAAGCAATGCAGCCTCGAGCTAGTCACGCTATCATGACTTCTTACAATGGGTGGGGACTTTACTAACTCGGTATACTGTTAGGTATTTTACGGGACGTATACTGTCGTGTTGATACTTTTGGTTTACAATAACATTTTCCAATAACAATAATCTATTTTGAGGACGGGCTTTTAATAGAACACCAACATGTACGTAAGTTAGTAATTGGGAAAGTATAAGACTACTGGAAAACGTACTGCATTCACCCATATGCTAACAGAGCAATGGTTACGGTGATGTGCTATGAATTTGTCGGTCCTAGGTTCAAATCCTGGTATGGTCAATTTTTTTTTCTTCCAAAAACTAGATCGGCGCATTTTTTTTTTTTTTCTTGTTCTGAGCGTGATTTTTATAAAATTAAACTTTACATGTTTTGTATTAATGCTTGCATTATATGCTGTCACATATACTTTATTCACACATTGTAATTTGCCCTGGCATTTTGTTGCATGTTTCATTAGCTCATGTTTTCACTTTAAATGTTTGTCTTTGTTGTTTATAGAATTTATTAAAAGAAAGAAGGGCGGCCCTCGTGGCCGAGTGGTTAAGGTCGCTGACTTCAGTGCTCTTAATTATTCGATCATCTCACCGCTGTGGGTTCGCGCCTCGCTCGGGGCACGAGTCACATGTGGGACAAGCCAAGTTCTGCTTGCGGGTGTGTCAGGTGGTTTTTCCCCGGGTACTCCGGTTTTCGCCCCACCTACCGATTGATTCGTCTCGATATGAGTGAAAAAGCTTGAAAGGGACGTAAAACGGAATCAAAAAAAAAAAAAAAAAAAAAAAAAAAAAAAAGAACAACAAAAAACAAATAAAACAAATCAAACATACATGTATGAACAAGCAAACAAAAGGAACAAAAAACACACGCTCGAATACAAAACACACAAACAAAAACATTAAATGCATAAACATAAAAAAATCAGTACTGGGTTTCGATCTCACAACCTGCGGAACGATAGTCAGCATGCTAGACCACTGAACTATCCAGCCAATATACCTGTTTGTACAATATTATAAATTCCATTCTTTATTGTACCTAAATATAACCGGTGTTTATGTTTACCATTCTCTGTTTACAAACTTTAAAAAAGATACTAGTGTCACTAGAAGTCACCAGACCTGTTTTTTGTATCATGTAACAAATGACCGACCCTTCGTTGATATTGTGGGTTATCAATACTAATTTCATGACCCTGACCCTAAAATTCGTTGGTATTATACCTTTTCAATATTGATTTCATATGCCAAATGGCGACCCTAAGCTTCATTGGTATTCTATGCTATCAATATTAGTTTCGATGCAATTTTCAACAACGTCCTTTGGACAAATTAAAGTTAAATTTTCAACTGCTGCGTTAACCGTGTCTCTCAAACAAGGTGGTTCTGAACAGTTGGCCGCGCGATCTTTAGCTCTTGCCAAGGAAATAGATTGCAAACTTGATTCTACGCAGTTGCTATATATTACAGGCATCACGAAAAAAACAGTCCCCACATAAACGGCGTCGCTTCATCTTGACCCTGACTGTTTACTAGGATGTTACGCAAAATACCAAACAAAGAGATAATCACCTGTAGATATGGTCAATGGTTTTAGAATAAAAATGTATTCAAACTTCTTTTTTCTAACCGCTTTTTTATTCCAAAATATAAAATAATACCTATGAATTACGAAAACAAATTTTCGCATATACCTTCCTGAAAAAAAAAAAAAAAAAAAAAAAAAAAAAAAAAAACCACCACGATTGCTTTTAAATGTCATTTTGTCTAAGTAACGCTCAGCCTTACTATTTTGGACCAAAAACATACATAATTTTGCAACTTGAAGTGGATGACATTTTTTTCGACTCATTTAACAACCCTATCCCCTAATTTGAAAAATTGGAACAATCCAATATTTATAAATGTTCCAAATCGATACTTGTAGATTCAAACTTTTTCTTGTACTGTCACACAACACATGACTTGCTGATATCATTCAAATAAAAGAATGGAATATATAGGGTAGTGTGCATATAAGACAGAAACAACAACTTGAAAATCGTCTTTTTAAGCCTTTTTTCGGCCATTTTATTCCATTAAACCACCCAAAAAAATTAAAACTAGCACACCAAAGAAAGAAATACTGATAGAGAAGACCTTGTATACATCTACCACTGCTGAATAAATATCAAATCAGTGCAAGTAATTTAAAGATGTATGATTTTCAAGTTTATTCAACCCTACCCCATAAATTTTGTTGACACTTTAAATTTTCTGAAAATGAGGTGAAAAATGAAGTTCCATAGATTGACAATTTTCATGACTCGTTCAATGCATATAATCAATATGTATTCAAATGTGAAATATTAGGAAATATCTGAAATCGATTACGAGATATTCAACAAATTAAAAACCGGAAGTTCCAAATGTTAGCAGCGAACATCCTTAAATGAACAATCTTCTTGGGCTAGGCGCATCAAGCGGGTTACACGTAATGGGTAACCGAATTTAAACAGGTCTTTATAATTGTGAAAATATACAAGTAGGCAATGATCAGGAAAAGACGCAATCAGAAAAAAACCACTCTTAAAACCGAGGTGGGAAAAAAAACGTAAATTGACAATAAAGTACTCATACTAAGAAAACATTGTAAGCCGAGTGAGCAGCTATTTCCCAATAAGCGACCACTCAGTTACCCGAACTTAGCTAAAATATGAAAGCGTACATAAGCAGGTTCAAATAGCAAAAAAATCGACTCCAAAGAATTAAACAAATAGAACCGCAACGGAAGTATCACCTTGGAACGATCAGTAGTATAAAATTTCTGATACGGGGGCTTAAACCGGTTTTACAAGCGCCTAGCCTCACATCTTCCGCAGTGGTTCATTACCTTTTGTAAATTGTAAACACGATCAACCGTGACGTCATAGACGAAAGTTCAGAAACTATTTACCTACATTTGCCTTCATATAACATATAGTCGGAAGTTGCAAAGATGCATATCAGAAATTTGTTTTATTTTATGACTATCTATCACAAGTTCTAATTTCCGAGTAATATCATGGCACTATATTATACGTTATTTATGTTATTTTTCTCTTCGAGTATGATACATCAAAAGTGACAGCTAATATCCTGATTGTTTCTTCTTACAGATGATGCTGATTAACTCATATAAGCATGACGTCCTTTTTGTGCAACAAAGGCAAACAGCAAAGCCAAAAGTGTGACGACGTTCTATCTGGGGTTATTCTGTTTGCTTAGAGGATTTTCATCAAAAAATGAGATTAAAAATAAAATCACTCATGGAGCTCCGAAAAATAGAAGTTGAATCGCCCAAATGACAGGGTTAGGAAAGTTCATTCCTCAAAAATGGGTTAACTGGAGTAGACGACCTATCACGTTTATCGTAGTCTGTGATACAACACAGCTACATGTACATGCATACTGGCAAAATTAAAGAAAACATGTGATAAAAACGTTGTTTAAAGGCATGTTTCCTCTCTTTGTATACGAAACCCAGACACCAACGCTTTTGATACAGACATTCGTTATGAACACTGGGAAATCATGGCCAGGGTTTGACTCAGAAGTCTGAAACAGAAGTCCGTGGTGCAGCAAACCCCTAGTATATGCATTAGGTTTACCAACGTTATGCAAAGAGACATAATTATTTCCAGATACAGAGCAGCTCGGGAACCTTAACTATCCGTCCTGTGGAGCCAGTGCACTCGTCCTTCGTATAGATGCACTCACCCATAAGGTACAACGACACTGTGTCCGTCATTTTTTAAAATGTAAAAGCGCATCACACTGGAGTCACGTGACAAGTGAGAACTTCCAAAACTGCATGATTATTATACTATGTACATTTGCAATGGTGCATTGTTATCAAACAGTTCTGTTATAGATACACTTTTCCAAATTCCCTACGCTGGTTGTAAGATTTTGTAAAATATTTCAAGCACGTGAAGCGTGTCAAACGGTCCGGGAAGATATACGATTATATACGTATACTAATTTCCAAAAACATGTACAGTAAGATTCTATTAAATATTTCAAAACCGTAACGACTGAAAGCATTGAAATTATCTTCATGCTGAAAACAACCATTTTCAAACAACATGCTGAAATTGTATCACAATATGTGATTTCTATCGCACTTTACACTTATCACTCCTGTATCCATCGCCAAAAAATAGCTCCAATGGAGCTGCATGAGCCGGTAATAAATCTCAGAAAATATATTGTAGCTTTCAGTTTTTATCATCATTATCAGTAGACTGTGAAAAGAGCAATTAACAGTCTCCAGATGTCCTATATCAGGTTTCATTTTTGTTCAGTTTTCTCTCGGTCCATTTTGTGTAAGAAGCTAGTGGGTACTTATATATATGAATACTCAAAATTGGGGTATTCAAAAATTGGTAGCACTTTTAAAATTTTTGAAACTATCCTTTTTATTTTCTCAAATTTTGGGCAGATGAAATTTTTGGTCTTCAAATTTGTTGGTACCCAAAACACGTGGGTACTCAAAAGTGTGGGTATAATGAAATATCAAATTTTGTAGGCACACAGAATTGGTGGCAAATAATAAGATATAGATATTTTAGTGATGTTACTACACAAAGTTTAGGTACTTGAAATATTCAATGAGTCTTCAAGTTTGAGTGTATTCGAAATTAGTTGGTATTCTAAAGTGCATATATTGAAACGTTGGGAACTAATCTTGTTGTTACACAAAGCATGGACAAATTATGTTTGTCTTTACTATAAGAGTGCTCACAAAATTAAAAATCGCATAAAATTGTGGGTATTCGGATTAAGCTGGTTCATGAAATTTCTAGTCAAGACTTGAAACCGTTAGTACGAAATCGTTGAGGTCTTGTTGGGGTACTCATAAGTTCGTGTTTATTTGTATGTACATGTATTCGTAAATTGTGGAATTTCACACTGGGTGGACACTCAACACGTGGGTACCTAAATATTTTGATAAAAATGCAGCAAGTATGCACATGCATATGTATTGAAATTCTCAATGTTGAAAAAAAAAGCCCCCTTAAAATCTTTATAGACTCAGATCAGCGTTTCATTTAGTCTAATCAGGCACTGCATCCACTGTTTAATTTTGAAACAAAGTCGAAATCAGAGGCAAATGGTTTCATCTTATTATTGAAACAAACAGGTGGCCACAGTCAAGAAGTTTATCTTTATTTATCTTATTGCTGCAAAAGCAATTATCTTCTTTATAAGAATTTATTGTGACAAGCTAAATGATTAAGAAAAAAAAGCAAAAACTCTGGAAACTGGCGATGGATATAGAAGTGTTATGGAAGTCAATTAAAATTTGTCGAAAGTAAGCGTCTCAAATTAAGGACCAGGATTCCGTCAGTTTCTTTTATCAAACAAGCAGTACTCTTCTTTTGCTCTCACTAGCGCTAAAACGATTTTGCATGGACACAATGTGATCAAATCACAATTTTGCTAATGTTAAATTCGAAAATAAACGTTTCCACTTGCATGTGATTCTATGCACCGGTAAAATGTGGCAACGTCTACGGACAACAGACAGACAGAAGTAAAGGTGGTGGTAAATGCAAACAATAGAAGAATAGGTCGACACTCAAACTAGAGGTAGTATGATACCACGCGACGTAGTAGAGAAGGCAGGCGAATTATTTTGACTGCCATTCGACGAATAACTACCTTTTTAACTCATATAAGCCTGGCATCCCTTTTGTGGGACATTAGCAAACAGTATAGCCCCAGTTGACTCACCCAAATGATAACGATGGAGGAATCCATTCGTCAAATATGGGTTAATTCCGTTTGAAAATAACCAAAAGACAATCCCCGCGAGAAGCATGGATAGAAATGAGCCGCCTCGTGGGAAAACCAACAATGTGGTTTCCGAACAGGTCCAACACAAACCGACCTTTACCATCACAGAAGAGAGCTATAAGCTTGAAATTTCGGATTTAAGTAGAAGAGGAAATGTACTGAGTAGCGAAAACAAAGGCGCTGATCAGCTTCGCAGTTACTGTGAAGCCGATGTGCGCCTTTGTTTTCTCATATGCATATTGTTGGTTTTCCCAACTGGCGGCTCAAATCTTGTTTTTGCATAATATTCTTATGACGTGGTCACGTTATGAATAAATTTTCTTGAAATCATCTAGTAGTTGAGCGTAATTGCTCGTCAGATAAGAATATGCAAACTTAAAAAGCAAACTATTTCAGGAAACGAAATCCTTTCATGTTAAAAATGTGTGTTTGTATCCTATAATATTATGTTCCTCTTTAAGGACAGTATAAAATATTTCAATGAAGTGCAACTTTCAAAATACATCTCTCTTGGGCGTCATGTATTGACAACCCTCAAATATTAATCGTTCAAGCCTAAGGTAAGCATCAGTTTTCTTTTCCTTTTGTATTTTCTTTTTATATCCATTAATAACTGCTCATACGCTGCCTTCCCTTCCACTGTATACTCCACGAAGTACTGCTCAACAAGTCCCAGTTCCCGGCTGAATTCTTCAAAGTGCTTAGGGCGAAGAATGGACACTTTTCCAAAAATTCTTGACCTTATTGTTCGTATAATGTGCTCTCCAAACAAGAGTTTACAATGCATTCGGAAACTGTCAGTACTTTGAGAACATATGTTCACCATCATATTCAAATCGTCTGAGAAGGTTTCAACAGCTTGGTTCATGATTTTTCCAAACTGGTAACACTTGTCCACAAAGTTCGCTGGTTTCGTCAAGATCTCTTTAAATACCCATTCGACGTCACGTCGTGTTATACCCATATCATGCAGGAAACGACCGTTCCTTGTCCAGGAGTATGAACTTGAAATATCCTCTGTGCTTCTGTCTAGAAACATACCCTTAAAAGCTGTGATGATTGCTTCTTCTACCTGTTTACTGAATATCATGTTATGAGGTATCTTCGTGGACAGTGTCTCATTCTGGTTATATTGTTCTGCCGCGTACAGTAAAGCGTCTGGTGTATAATTATCCTTGTTTCGCATGACTTCGGCAAACGCCCGTTCCAAGTGCTCATCGCTCTGCTTCAAGAAGTCCATGACCTTACACGAATCAGCTGTATGCTCAAAATTTCCCATTAAATACTCAAATATAGGATCCAGTATGCTTTCAGTTAATAACTCTGTATCAATTTCGCCAATCATAGCCTGTATAACTTTGTGCACACCATGGTTATGGAAGAACAACGCCACATCCTTCCACCTTGACAGGATCAAGGCAACAGCCTTCATGTGTAACCTTTTACACAAGAATTCAATTCTTTCTTGAGTTTCGTATACCGACAAATGGAAGGTGTCGCCGGCATCCATGTTGTTGTGAAGTTTCATCAGATGAAGCAAAAGTTTCAATATGCCAAACTGATTGTCATCGGAATGGTCGTCTTGAATAAATCGAATTAGTTCTCTCCAAAGCATTGCCAGTGCCTTGCCATCTTGTGTTGTTTCATATTTCTGTAAGAGCTGGAAAAGAGTGATTTGTTTGTTTGTTTGATTGACTTGCAGATGATCAAATGGAGACGGTCAATTATTCTAGCTACTGTTCCTAGCAGGCTTCAAATCGTTAGTGTACATTTCTTTCACCACTAGCAGACATAAAAAATTGTACTCTTGAGAAAAAACGGAAGAAGCAGGATGGTTGTATAAATGTTTTCTTGATCTTAATTTTCCGAACCTGTAAGAACTATCGCCGATTTACTTCATGAAGAATCGGATACTTTTTTTAACCGGTACATTAAAACGTTAAAATAAATGTGTTACATAATTGCTTTTTTTACTATTATCATTATTACGTTTTACATCTCTTTCAAGATTATTTCAGCCCATATGAGACGGGACAATCGGTAAGTGGGGCGAAAACGGGAGAACCCGGAGAAAAACCACCTGGCACATCCGCAAGCAGAACTTGGCTGGTTCATTTTGACAGTTTGAGAGGGTCGCTATTGACAGGCTTATTAGCTTAAAATGTAATATGGACCAGTTCAATGTGAACAGTATTATCATTGCTCTGAATGGCATTAAGATGTTTGTCCCTATCTAACGTAATGAATAATATTTCAAATATTTGAAAAGGTTATGCGTGTACCTTTTCTAGCCATACATCACCATGTAGATGTCCTTTTATGTTAGCTAGAAACATAACAGTTACGTCAGAATAACGTATCATCAGGTTGTTGTAGGTATTCCTATACTTGTCATTTCCACCTATTAAAGAAGAACACAACTATAATGATTAAGTTCGCCTAAAAGATATCAGTTTGTCATTACATTCGTGGCATTAAAATGCAAATTATCATTTTACTAACATCGAATGTCATGAGCTCTGTATCTGTATAACTTCATCATATGTCTACACCGGGGCCAATCATACAACGTAAACATGTCCATGAAATAATTATTTTACCCCCTTATATCACACTTTTATATAGTAAAACTGGAATATAAAGGGGTACATTTTGTGGGTTTTCTTTTCTTATTTTTGACCCAAAACATAGATTGTGGATACTCGTTCTAATGATACCCACAATCAATGTTTTGAGCATAAATAGTTCAAATCATTTAATCATTTAAGGCTTAATTAGCCGAAACCATGGTATGGCCCATCCCTTTTCTCATTAAAATGCTCACTGCTCTTAAAGGATCTCAGTTTTATTTTTTTTTGCTACTACTGCAGCTGGTGTTATGCCATGTGGCGGCCCTAAAAAGACTCCCCGTACGTCATCCATAGTGCAGATTATATTTTCCTTTTGGTCCTTTAAGATCAGCGAGGGTATTCTGACAAATTATAATTTCATTATCGGTTTAGTTTCATTTCCTAACCAACGTTTTCTATATATGGCACTGGATAATACTAGTTGGAGAGAAGATAATTAAGGCTAACGTAATGTTAATTGTAACGTAACGCTAGTGTAACATATGTAACGTCATTTGTCATGTAAAATAGTTTAGACACGGCGCCATACTATCGATGGGCCTAGGAATAGTATTTTGATTTATAGATTATCGTCAAACTCATCATCGGAGTTAAAGTATTTTGGTTCGATTCCATAATCGGGAATATCGTCGTTCCAAACTGGTAGCAGAGCGAGGTTATTGTACAAGTATGGCAAGGCAAATGGATAACCTTGAATCAGAAATAGAGGTTACAAAATTGCAATTCTGTTTTGCGGAAAACAAAATTCAGTCGTTTGCAAAGAGACACAACTTACCAAGCCGTGAGGAAATTATAGAGGTGCTTGGCATGTTGGACAAATGGTCAGAGCGAGCAATGGACATAATGTCAAACTTATTTGATCTTTATGTTCAAAACGGAATATTGGAGAAAAAAACTCGCAATCGTCGGCGAAATGGAAATTCTGTACGAAGAATATTCGAATGCTAGCGAGATAGCTATGGGACATTTCGAATTGCTAAGGTCTAGTAAATCGCCTAGCCGATCCAAGGAAACAGAAAAGAAATTAGTTCATGAGGTAAGTGGTCAAACTTTGAGTTGCATGGAGGGGAATATCCGCTCAAACGGAGGGAAATATATCTACTCTTAGAAAGAGGTCACTTTCAATGGACATTGGCGATGATGCATCAACTTCTCGCACGGAGCCAACCTCAAAGATACTCAGTAATTCAGAATCTAAGTCGAGGAGTTCTCATTCGATAAACAGGTCTCGTTCGGGGAAGAGTTCCCCATCGGAAGAGGGATCTTTATCAAGGAAAAGATCAAATTCTCGAAAGTGGTCTACGTCGAGGAAACGTTCTCAGTCGTGTAAAAGGTCGCACTGGAAGAACAGGTCACAATCGGGGAGACGATCTAGGGAGAAATGGGCACATTTAAAGAAAAGGTCTCAGTCGGAAAAGAATTCTAAATCGGCCTCAGCTGAAGAACATGTAGGTCTCGATGAAGAGGTCTCGGTCGGAATGGAAGTTTCGGACGCAGGGAAGATTTCGATCGGAAAAGTATTCGGATGATCTCAATCTGAGAAAAGGTCTGAATCGGAGAGGAAGTTTTTGTTGAAGAAGAGGTCTCGGTCAAGGAAGAAGTCTCTGTCCGAAAACAAAGTTACAACGATGAAGAGAACTCGGTCGTTGAAGATGGTTCGATCTTGGAACAAGTCCCGGTCGTGGATGGTATTTCAATTGTGGAAGAGGTCTCGATTGTCGAAGAGGTTTCGGTTGGGGAGGAAATTTTGATTGAAGAAGAGGTCTCGACTGAAAAAAAATGTTTCAGTATAGGAAGACTAATCGGTTGATGAAGTCTTGGTTAGGGAAGATGTTTACTGTAAGAAAGAGCTATCGTTTGAAGAAGATGTCTCTTTTGAGGAAGATATCTCGGTTTAGGAATGGGTCTCGGTTGAGGAAGAGATATCGGTTCAGGAAGAGGTATTGGTCGAAAAAGCGGTCTCAGTTGGAAAAGAGGAACGTTACAAGAAAGCTCAGTTAGCAGTTCACGTCGCAGATCAGGGCCACGTAGGTGACATGGTCCATGTCGAGAAGGATGTCGAAGGCATGTAAACGGGGATACGTTGATGAAGAAATCTACGTTGATGAAGACGTCTTCGTCCAGGAAGTGGCCAGAAATGAGGAAGATACATTACTTAAGGAACGGTTATAAACCATAGACACCTCTATCCAACAGTCTGTCCATTATATCATGTGAAACGAATGACTTTTATCTTTGCTAACTGAATTAAATATTTTTTCTAACAATGCCTCAAATTACGTTGATTTTGCATAAATGTCTTACGGTAGCTGGAACAAGGCAGAAATAATAAGGATATCTACGGGGGATTATGTTTAACATTAAGGGTATATGTTGTTTGCAGAATTTCCTCTAAAACATATTTGTCAAAATATAATATTTTGAGGAGAGGAAAGGAAAATGGAGAGAAGATAATTAGGGCTAACGAAATATTAATTGTAGCGTAACGCTATTGTAACATATGTAACGTCAGTTGTCATGTAAAATAGTTTAGAGACGGCTCCATACGATCGATGGACCTAGGTATAGTATTTTAATTAATAGATTATCGTCAAACTCATCATCGGAGTTACAGTTTTTTGGTTCGATTCCATAATTGGGAATACCGTCGTTCCACTAGTCTTTGCATCGACTATCCTGTTGAAAGTTTGAAAATTACAACTCCATTAGGCCAAATCTAAAGGGTCACTGAATAGGCTTAATTAGCCGAAACCATGGTATGGCCCATCCCTTTTCTCATTAATATGCTCACTGCTCTTACAGGATCTCAGTTTTAGTTTTATTCCTCTGGAAATTTTCAATTTTTCCATCTTTAAAATATCTCTGTATATTGCATGGGCATGTTTTTGTAATGATCAAATGTAACTTACCTTGATTTAGATTAGATAAATATCTAACTGGCATGTTTGAATGACACAGAGTGTATAAACACAAACTTCTGGCAACATTATAGTCTTTTGGCGAATTATCGTCAAAGGCTCGTTTGACCAGGAAGGCAATCAACTCCAGGGGTATTGCATTTTCAAAGAAGCATTTCCCGTCTCTGTTACATTGACAAAGCTTTTTCATGTATAGTCTTTCTAAGCTCGATGATTCATCTGAGCTAACTAATCGTTCAATGTTTTCTTCGTAAAATTTTATCAGCTTCTCTGTGAGTGCGTCCCAGGAAATTATCTCTTCATGGTTGATACTCTCCCTATTTTCAGTGGAGACCCGTAGCCTTGTTAACTCAATAGCCCGGAGCGTTGCAACCGCTAGCAGTTTCTTCTCTGTTACGGTTAGATGCGTGTCAAAGTTTTTTGTTTTGTATATAGTACAGCAGATGTGCATGAGGCAGTAAGTCAGTTGTTCCTGAAATCAAATCGAAAACCAAGTTTAAGCGTGAAAAATATTTTTTCCACTTAATTTGAAACTAAGGTATTGGAATACAAGTTGAAATTGTGAGAAATCTTGCGAATATATAATAATAAAAATAATATACTGGTACTATTAACAATCTTTTGAGTGATTAATAGGAACCCAGAAAAGAGTTAAACACATTTTACATGCGAAATGTTGATGCTACAAACATGTCGTGGAAACGGTCACTTAGGTTCCGTGTTCCGTTAACTTCACAGGTAAACGGGACAAAGTTGCTCACGGGGAGGTAACAATCAACAATGTCAGGATTATATAAAATGTTTGACCATGTATTATAGGCTATAGAATGAAATGGTACAGCTCGATTTTGACCTTTGGCGCTTCAAAAGGCAGGCGAGTCCATGGAGGACGAAAACCCTCAAGTTTTTTGTAACACATCGGCTACATGCACAGAATGTATTTGTACGAAAACAATCCTTTTCATGGGCTGCCTAGTGGACTCGTCGATCTTCGGTGCGCCAGAGATCGAAATCGAGCTATATCTAATTTGTATGCCGCGACATCGTATCAACCATTAGAAATGTACAACATTGGCTTACCTTCGAAATTGATTCTATTTCACAATTACACTGAAACAAAGTTATAAAGAGGCCACTTTTCAAACTCATTTTTTGTTTCTAAGCCAAGTTCAAAATTGCACAATTTTTTGCCAAAAGACGTGTCTTTCAAGTAAGTAAAGTTCCAAAGTGTTAAGAAATAATTTTCTTTTAATAAAGGCGTTTTTGGAGTAAAAATGCAAAAATCAATGTTTTTAAATAAAAAATTGGATACAGCACACCATTTATTGAATTTAGGAACGGGTGTCATCAAAGGGGTCGTTACGGCTCGGAAAAACATCAAACATTCGAATTTTCTCTACTGGTAGAATTTTTATGCATTTTTAAAAATCGCCAATTTTGAGATTTTTTGAAAAATTCATAAATGTGCCTCTTAAACATGTTGACCCCTGTTAAATTCACTTGATGAGGCCTGGAAATGAGAGATATAATTCGACTGAACTGTTTTTGACCATTTTCGAGGACCAACATGTCAAGGCTGCCGCACACTTCCGGTTTCAATGCCAATTTTTAACGAACAAAATAACAAAATTTATGGACGATTTTTTTAATTTTCAAAGTTTATCAGAGGCTAGTATTTGACCTAAATAATCGCTGAAAATTTCAATGCCGTGCTGCTGATAATAACGCAACTGGAGAAGAACAAAGTTGGTATGCAAATTGCATACAAAAGCTGAATTCCTGTTATTCAGGTTGTTGTCTTCTTGCATGTGCAAAACAGAAACGAAGATTCTTATTGCAGCAACACTTTTGACTTAATTTTATCTTGCATCATGGCAGTCAGTAGCACTTTCAAATAAATTAAAATGTAAAAACACAACGTCATAATATGACATTTAATTTGATGTTAATAAAGTGCGACTTTTCGAAATAGGGTACCTTTACACATGCTTCGTCTGTGTGAGAAGTATCACGCATTTTGGAATGCAGAAACTCACAGAGCCACTGTTATACATTGGTTTATTCATATGATCATGAATTTTAATTGATCGTATTTTACTTTCTGAACTAGAAGACAAAATATGAGGTGGCCTCTTATAACTTTTTTTCAGTGTATATGTTCCCATTGAGTACATCATCATACAAAGATAATCTAAGGACTTCAGCCATTCAACTTGGTCGATTGACCAAATGTCTCTAGATGTACCATCTGCGTTATGCTCTCTAACAATACCATGAATATCTTTCAACATCGTCTGGAATTCGGCCAGTATTTCCTTCTTTGTTCCCGCGTTGGAATCGCCATTTGTGCGAAGCTCAGCCAGTGTTTCTTTGTTTGTTTCGTCGTTAGAATCGTCACATGAAGCGTTATTTGTATCTTCTTGTGTCACGCTATCTGTTTTTGCCCAAACATCAAGCAATGTCTTTCTCTTCTTCGCAGGTAGTCTATAGTCAAGTGCTAAAATGACAAATAAAGGTTTGAGCTTCAACAAAATTAGACAAAAACTTGTCGTCATAGAACAATGTTGAGGGGACAGAAAGTACTGCTTCTGTTGTTTATTATTTGAACGAAATGAATTCATGCGGAACTCGTTAGTAGAGATTCGATCTCAAATTGTAATGCATTTTATAAATGACGACCGTTGTTCACCAGAGAAGTAATAAGATTTGCACTTTCGGACGACTTCAAATTTACGCCAGCTATACATAACGTTTGCTAGAGCAAAGTAGGTATGATTTTCGCTTTTTTTTATAAGGACAGTACCTTTTTCTTCAGCCACCGACCTCCGTTTGTTTGTCATGGAATGTGTGTTTTCCGGTGGTAGATCAGGCTGGTGGATAATGGAAAACTGAAGTGGATGAAGGTTACAAAAATCAAATTCTCCCCGTTTAGAGACTTAAATCAAGAAAAACCCGTTTGACTTTGGAACCAACAAACAGGATATAAGTACTCATTGGGAAGCGTATACATAGGTTTCGAACAAATCGAGTTACTCGAGTAACAAGTCCGAACAGCACGAGCTACTGTAACACGCATGTGTATCTACGTTAACTCATATAAGCCTGGCGTCCCTTTTGTGGGACATAGGCAAACAGTATAGCCCCAGATGTGACGCCGCAGAACGCGGCGTCCCATCTGGGGCTATTCCATTTGCACAGAGAAATTTCATCGAAAAATAATATAAAAAGTAAAAATCACGCCTAACAACCCTACAAATGAAATGGGACCCACCCAAATGATAACGATGGGAGAATCCATTTGTCAAATATGGGTTAAGTAACTCCAGCTGTTCGGCCTTGTAAGTCGAGTAAGTCAAGTTGGTACATGTAAGTCGAATATGCTCCTTGATGTGATCACTCAATGAATAAGATTTTCAGATCCTTGTACATTTCTAACCCCCCACTAACACGGTCAGGAGAAAACCTGTAGTCGGGTTTTTAGCTCAGGTCAATCCCAAATCGGGTTTTTAATGGCTACATGTTGGCCATTTGGCGTCTATACAAATACAATGTAGCCAAGGTGCTCTTAAAATAAATTGCTTTCAAAAAGTCGGAAAACGTGTCTGTGTAATGTATACCTCCTTGAACCCCGCTTTTATATAAAAAAAAACTGGGGTTTGCATGGGTGTACCTATTTGCGTTATTTTGGCTCCAAAACATAGATTGTGGGTACTCGCTGAATATTCTAATGTGTACACGCAGTCTATGTTTTGAGCAAAAATAAAAAAAAAGTAACAATTTTTTTCTACTGAAAATTTTCCATTTTTACAACTTGGGGAAAAATCTGTATATCACATGGGCGTGTTTTCGTAATGTTTGTAGATATAAGCCGCCTCGTGAGAAAACCAACAATGTGGTTTCCGAACAGATTCGACAGAAATCAGACTGTACAGTCACAGAAGCAGGCTAGAAGCTTGAAATTTCGGATTTAAAAAGAAGAGGAAGTGTACTATCCGTGTAGCGAAAACAAAGGCGCTGATCAGCTTCGCAGTTACTGCGAAGCTGATCTGCGCCTTTGTTTTCGCCTAGGCAGATTCTTGGTTTTCCCATGTGGCGGCTCATATGTACAGTAGATTATGAGACCATTGTTATTTACATACTTTCTGTGTCAGATGCAACAATTTCCGGATAATAACAGCACCAATTCTAAGAGCTTCAGGTCCTTCCTTTCCGCGCTTTTTCCAGTGTCTGAGACCTTCAAACCGCAACAACATTAGGGCAAGGGACTCATCGTAAGTACTGAAAACATATACGGGTATGTTTAAAGCTGTCGAAAAGATGATTTTTATAACATAGAGTGTATAATGATTATATATCCCTCTACAATAAAGCCTAGAAAGTTTTCTCACAATGAAAAGGAGGTAAATATTAGCGAATTATACAAATACGTCCTTTGAAATGTTGCGGGAGAACAGCAAAGCCAAAATGGCATCAGGGCAAAGCCAAAACGGCATCAGGTGAAACACGAACAGCTGAAGCATGTCATCTTCTCGTTTGGTTGTGACTGCGTCTTTTATTGTGTGTTGAATGAATTTCTTCCAACCTCTGAATGGACTTTCAAAGGAGAACAACCGTGTCGAATAAAGGTTCATTGACTAGTTAGAGATTCACTACGAGGACCAAACAAGTAACTAAATATTGTGATTCACTGCAGAAGATGAGGGTGAGGTTATGCGCCTGTAAAATCGATTTAAGCCCGCCAGTAATTTTATATTAGACATTTTTCACTTTTGAACGTAAATGCTGCTGGTGCGTGCGGTTACGACTTTCTGTGTGATGGGGGACGACTCTTGAGGGTATATGTGAGACTAAGACGAGGGGCAATATGAAGAATTACACAGTCAAAACTACCAACAGCCCAACGGAGACGAATTAAATAAGACATGCAATTGTTATAGTGTAGAACGTCTAGCTCTGTAGCTCAGTAGCTAGCGTGTTAGGATTCAAAACGAAAGGTTCTGAGTTCGAGTCCTGGTCGGACCGCTTTTTTTTCTTTTCTTTATTCGTCTCCCCTGTGACAATAAAGCTAAGGAAATAAAAAAAAAGTATTATCAGCTGATTATATTTATTGGCGAATGCAAGAATCAGGAAATGCCCTTGTGCATAAAATACTTAAATCTTAAAAGAATTGAAGTGCGAGACGGCACCTCACATTAATGTTTCTCTCTTGTTGACTTTTAACCTGTTGAAATCGACAGCTCGATCGTATATTTTGGTAGAAGAGCTGATCTTCGAGCGATTTCTTTCTTGGGGACATAAAAATGTTCATATTCTGAAGGCTTGTACAGGAATAATGTGGCTAGGATAAGTTAGCCACCCTGAATGACTTTAAGGATTTATCAATATTGACATGAGTGGGTGGGGTATGTAAAACAGAAATCTACTGTTTTCTTGAATCTGTCAATCAAATGATGCTGTGTATTTATTGCCAATAGACGTCACAGATACTAGGAATGACTCAATATAGTTATTTTTTTAAAATTTAAAATAGCTTGGTGTAAAATTGGAAATGTAACTGGTTTTCGTGGGACCCATTTCCTGGAAAATGGAATGCATTTGAATAAAAGTTACGCAAAGCCTAAATGTCTAGGATACATAATCTGACAAATTAACGATTATTTTGGGGTCATGGAAGTGCATTTCTCTGGGAAAAGTTAGTGTAAACATGTTTTTCTGGAAAATTCTGAAAGTGGGTAACTTTGGGCGGCTCACGTGTGCTTATTGTTTGCTGAAAGATGACATGCCTTTTGTTTCAGGTTCTTATATGATTGAAGTCAATGACTACATCGAAAAAACTGGCTTATTTTTTTTTTTCAAAAAGCTAAGAAAAATGGGTCCGACGATTTCAACCCGGAAGTAACTGAAAAATGACTCACTTGCTCTGAGCTGACCACTCATTTCACAATCATGTATACACAAATCCATGTATTTGCAACATATTCAACAGTCCCATGATAAAGCATGCTAAAGAATTTAGCATTGCTGACAAAATAAACAATGCTTTTTTATACAGGTAAATCTTCTATTATGTATATACAGTGACCACCCATAAGTCCTTAAATGTTTTCCGCGGACGAAAGGCACTAACTCAAATAGTATAGTGTACCTGTACAGACATATGTATATTTATAAGGTGTAAAAACTACAGTTTCACGTGCTGTCTCGTGAGCGAACATAATTCATTTGGCAAGTTTATACATGTATTTCAAACAGATACTGGAAAGCTTGGTGGGGTTTATTTGGTTGATGTTTCGTTTGATCCCATTCAACAGCCATTTGCATGTCATAAGTGCGATATCCTAACTACATTATGCACAGCCATGTTTTGTAGACCTTCAACAGTATTTCAGCCATATCGAGTGCGATAATTACGAATTTTAGATGATTTTTGCAAGCCACAGGATTTCTGTATGAACCTCATTTATTCTCTTGTAGTATGCGTGCTGTTTGACTGGTTGACTTCAAATAAATATAATTAATCTACAAACTAACACAATGTTATTTTCAAGTAAATAGATGATGATAAAACTGAGAAACATCTAGTCTTTTTTTAGCTCACCTGAGCCGAAGGCTCACAAGCAGAGCTTATAGGATGGCCATGATCCGTCGTTCGTCTTCGTCGTCGTCCAGAATTTCAAAGATCTTCTCTGAAACCACTTGGCTAATCAAGTTGAAATTTTATGTGGAGCCTCCTTGTGTAGCGGCATTTCAAGTTTGATCGCGAAATCCATGTCACATGACCAAGATGGCCGCCACGCCCATATATGGTAAATACCACTCAAAAATCTTCTTCTCCAGAACCGGCGGGCCGATTGCTAGGAAACTTGGTATTTACCATCAGTGACTCCAGTCCATCAAAGTTTCACAAAATGATGACCCTGGGATGACCTTGACCTATTTTACGGCAAGGTCAATTTTGGAAACATAGGCTTTTACATGGGAAAAAGTGAAAACTATGGATTTTTTGAAAATGATTGCAGGCAGAGACCTGAAAGGATGTAGATGCAGACAACTAATGGAGTAGATGAAGGCATGTGATTAAATTAGGTCAAGGTCATCTCTTGACCTTGGCCAGTCTGTTTTCCAAACACACTTTTCAAACATCTTCGTCTCTGAAACCGCTTGACCAATCAAGTTAAAATTTTATGTGGAGCATCCATGGGTAGGGGGGACGAAAGTTTGATCACTAAATCTGAGTCACATGACAAAGATGGCCGCCATGCCCATCTATGGTAAAAACCACTCAAAATTTTCTTCTCCAGAAGCGGCAGGCCGATTTCCACGAAGCTTGGTATGTGAGCATCAGTGACTCCAGCCAATTATAGTTTGATAAAATGATGACCCTGGGATGACCTTGACCTGTTTTACGGCAAGGTCAATTTTGGAAACAGGCGGTTACATGGGAAAAGGTGAAAACTATGGATTTTTCGAAAACGATTGCAGCCCGAGACCTGAAAAAAGGCAGATGCGGACAACTAAGTATGTGATTAAATTAGGTCAAGGTCATCTCTTGTCCTTGGTCAGTCTGTTGTTCATACACTTCATGGCGGCCCCCTTGGTCGAGCGGTTGAGAGCGCTGTTTCTTTATCACTCGATCATCTCACCGATGTGTCTGGTGTAGGATCGCGCCCCGCACTGGCCACATGTGAGACAAGCCAAGTTCTGCTTACGGGTGTGCCAGGTGGTTTTTCTCGGGGTTCTCCCGTTTTCGCCCCACCTACTGATTGGCCCGTTTCATATATGCTGAAATAATCTTGAAAGGGACGTTAAACTGAATATAAAAAAAATCTTTATCTCTGAACCGCTTGGCCAATCAAAGTGAAATTTTATGTGGAGCATCTATGGGTAGAGGGGAACGAAAGTTTGTTTGTGAAATCTGGGTTACATGGCCAAGATGGCCGCCACGCCCATATATGGCTAAAACCACTCAAAAATCTTCTTCACCAGAGCCGGCAGGCCGATTTTCACGAAAATCGGTATGTAGCATCGATGACTCCAGCCCATCATAATTCGATAAAATGATGACCCTTGGATGACCTAAGTCCTTGTCCCATTTTACGGCAAGGTCAATTTTGGAAACAGAGGCTTTTACATGGGAAAAAGTGAAAACTATGAATTCTTTTAAAAATGATTGCAGCCCGAGACCTGAAAAGTGGTAGATGCAGATAACTAATGGAGTAGATGAAGGAATGTGATTAATTTAGGTCAAGGTCATCTCTTGACCTTGGCCAGTCTGTTGTCCATAGCATCTTCATCTCTGAAACCGCTTGGCCAATCACAGAGAAATTTTCATGTGGAGCATCCATGGGTAGGGGGAACGAAAATTCCGTATATGGTAAAAACCACTCAAAAATCTTCTCCTCCAGAACCGGCAGGCTGATTTTCACGAAACTTGGTATGTAGCATCGATGACTTCAGCCCATCATAGTTTGATAAAATGATGACCCTGGGATGACCTTGACCTTTTTAGCGGCAAGGTCAATTTTGGAAACTTAGGCTTTTACATGGGGAAAGGGGGACAACTAGGTCTCCAGGTTTTCATTACGTGCTGCTGACGGAATATTTCCATCGGTATTCTGTTAGACCTCTCCATACACAGAAAAGGAGCGAGGTCACGAAGTGTATCGGGGTGCAGGTTAGCCAGCTGATCAAACGTGCTGCGAACCTTGCTTAACCCTAAAACAGGACAACAATATTCTGAATTTTAAGCGCGCATACACACTCTAACTCACAAATACACACTCACGCAAACACGTTCCGTAGAGGACTTTGTCTCGCAGTGGCTCAGTCAGTCGCCTCTTAAAATCACATGGCGAGAATAAATAAATAGTTGATATAAGACAGGTACAAAATGAGTTTAATAAGAACATTTGACTCGTTTCGCAATTTGAGCGCGAGAACGAAACGCCTAAAAATGAAAATTGTTGTCTTTCCGTTAAACTGTCTAATTCTGATGGAACAAGGAACCAGAAGTGACCTTTGACACGAAATATTTTCTAAAATCGCATCATATACACTCCCGCCCGTGTAATTGTACTCATTGAATGCGCGTAACATACGTGAGTAATACTCGCGTAATACGCACCTCTTTCATACGCGTATGTGACAATAACCAGTCAAAATTCAATTATTCTTACGCGTATGATACGCGTAATGCGAGTACATTACGCGTAATGAGTTTAACCAATGAGCGGTGAAATAGAAAAGCAAGTCATCACGCGTATTTGGAGTATATACGCGTATATATACGTATCGTTATAACCAATCGAGAGTAAAAGTCTTACGTAAAAAATGACGCGTAATATACGCGTAATGAATGAGCCAATAATCTTGAGATTGTATGGTTAAACCCAATCCCGGATTTCGCTTTAGACCAAAATAATATCTAACCATTTTCAAATTAAGACCTGCAGTATTAACGGCCTCGAACACTTCATAAATACAAAATAACATGTACCAGATCGCTCTCGTGAAAAATATTTCAAAAGATTCATCCCTAGATCGGTACCTGATCGGACACCGAGTTTCTGTTATATTTGCTTGCGGTTTTATTTCGAAGAAATAAACACTCGAGTTCTGTTGAATAATTGAATATCAATAAGAAAGAAACATGGGATGAAACGAGCGAAAATCAAACATGCATTATAGGTACTGTGGTGCCTCTAAAAATAGAGGGGAAACCCTACAACAATGAATAAATTGAAAAGAACTGAACATGGCTACCTACACTTTACTTAGTGTCTTACTTATCGGTACACTTGTCTTCCCGAGACGCTTTAAAAAGTCTAAAATAATGTTCCTCACTTCGATGTTCATGCTGATTTTTTTTTCGCCGTCTTCGGTACAAGATTTATTTATTTTCAACGAAATCTAACTCACTAGTTAACACGTTATCGTAGGGTCACTGGGTCACAGACACATAAAATATTTTGACAATAACTTGAATAAGGTCAAGCCATTTTCACGATCACGATATATCAATAAAATCCATGAAACTTGCACATTCTTTAGTTTCGATGGAATAATAAAATCAACCGTTAGGTACATTAGCTTTTATACTCCTTGTCATTACGCGTATGATACGCGTCAATACGCGTAAACATATTGCCAGTCTGATTGGCCGATACTTCATACGCGCAATGCCTGAACCTTACGCGCATCGACGCATTTATCTCTGCTTATGAATATTAATGAGATATGTTACGCGTAAATGCGCGCAAGTTACGCGTAAATGCGCTTAATTTGCCTTACGCACGTAATACTCACGTAATACTCGCGTAATACGCGTAAATGGAGTACAATTACGCGGGCGGGAGTGTATATATAATCACTTATCATGTTTGCCATTAAAGATGCGCTACTCGTTCAATGGGAGTCGGTTTTACAAATGCTTGGCGCGAATAAAATGCCTCCATTTCAACAGCTTCCAATGCAGAATTCGATTATTTTAGACACTCGTGTGTATAACTAGGTGTCGCTCGTTTGATAAACCGAGGTCCCGTCTTCATATGACCATAACTGTTGGTGGGAAAACCAATATCAACTATTTGTTATCGCCATGTGACATTTTACATACTGGCTTATGTATATACATGTACGTACATTGGTTCTGCTAAGCTACATTTTCACGTGTTTTTCGTGAACGCACAGAAAACTAAATACATGTATATATGGCATGATTTACGATTTGAAACATAAGTTGATCTTTAATTTTATGTGCAGTTTTTTTATTCTACGCCTTACAACGTTTTGACATATTTCAAGTCATCTCGAGCATGGTCGGTTATCCATATCAGGATAACATGTTCGTGAATACCCCATGCACCACACTTTTATACAGCGAAACTTTGGTATGCATGGGTATACCTATTTTAAGCTCATGTGAGCCTTCGGCTCAAAAAGCGAGTTTATAGGATGACCATGCCCCGTCGTCCGTCCGACGTCGTCCGTCAACAATTTCCATGATATTCTCCTCTGAAACCAAATGGCAAACCAAAGTTAAACTGCTTGCTGAGCATTCTTAGGAAGGAGGAACGAAAGTTTGCATAAATGACCAAGGTCACATGACTAAGATGGCCGCCATAGCTATAAATAGCAAAAACCTTTTAAACAATTTCTTCCCAGAACCAGAAGTCCTATGATTTTGAAACTAAGTTTGAAGCATCAGGCAATAGAGTTCTTCAAAGTTGGTATACATGATAATGCAGGGATGACATTGACCTATTTTATGGCAAGGTCAGCTTAGGTCGCCCATACATTTAAATGGGGAAAATAAGTTATAATAAATGTAATTAAATGGGTGGAAACTCGCGATGAGCATGCAAAGGTACTGAAGATTTATGTTCATGAAAACATTTAGTCCCCAGGGGTTTGTCTGCTCCTGCCCGGGGGCTATACATATATACATGTAAATGCATATGACCAAAATATTCAAACATCTCTGCAACCGCATGGCCGATCAAAGCCACACTTCATGGAAAGGGAACGAAAGATTGTATAAATGGCCGCCATGGCTATACACTGCAAAAACCTTTAAAATGTTTTTCAGAACCAGTAGGCCTATGATTTTGAAACTTGGCATTAAGCATTTACAAAGTTCATACATGGCCTAAATCATGACCAGGGAGATGATATTGACCTATTTTACGGCAAGGTCAAACACAGATTGTGAGTACTCGTTAGAACAGTCTCTGCGAGGCAGTTTTAGCGTGTACCAACAATCTATGTTTTGAGCAAAATAAAAAGATAAAAATGTTGAACTGAAAATTTTCATTTTCTACAACTTTGAAAATGTTATGCTAGCGTCAAGATACACGGCACCATTTTAGTGCACATGTATTACACATGCTGACGACAGAGCTACATGTACAACACCTTCATCATTCTTAACCTTACTCATATAGGCATTTTTGCGTCCGGAACCGGGCGAGCATAAATGCACATAAGCTTCTTACTCAATCAGAATTGACGTAAATAATAAATTTAACTGGTTTGTTGATATGAGGTTTAACGTTAATCCAACAGCAAAGGTCATATGGAAACGAGACATCAGTTTATAGTATCCTCCGACAGGCTTAAGGATCCCGGGATCAAATCCGCGGTCCCTGGTTTAAAAGGACAAAAACATGCCGTTAACACTAACTGATTTCGGCTTGTCAAGCAGCAATGTGGTTTGATAAATGATCCTGCTTGATAAAATCTTTGTTTTTTATTTCGAGGGGCCGTGGGACAAAAATTCAACAGCCAAACACAGCACAGTATTAGGTTCACGGATGTCGTTTCGTTTGTTTACATATAAAAAGCCGGTAAATTGAGCACGTAAAATGTCTGCGTGATATACTGTACATGAATATGTATATTCAGGAATTGTCTATCAGTGTCAGCACCATCGTAAATGCCTGCGATACAACAAAAGTCCTTACACCAAGGATTGATACAACATCACACAACATGTGATAAAATGGAGTAATTGAAAAAAAAAGCAATGTCGCTTTGGCAACAACCATCACCAAGACAATGAACACTTCGTCGTAGGTTGCTGCCCAATTGATCAGTCTTACAATCACATGTGACACAAACCAAATTCTGCTTGTGGGTGTGCCAAGTCGTTTTCTCAGGGTTCTCCCCCCCCCCCCCACACTTGTTACTGATTTATCCGTCTCATATGAACTAAACTAATTTTGAGCGGGGCGAAAATTGTATAAAAACGAAATGAAATTATGATCAGAAATGAGCACAATCAGACCCTTATCTGTAATCAAGTAACAATAGAGGGACCTGGAATCGATATTAAATTTCACATCCTTACTAAGGTGGGCGTAGTGTAATTCTTGGCCCTGATTAGATTTTAACAGATAGCAAAACTTCTCCGATGTTACTCGCGCCGATAAGAAAAAAAAAAGCATTTATATTCCATCATGCATGCATGCTTAATGTAAACCATATAACGAGGAATATTCGGGGTCTCGCGTGCAAATAACAACTATTTACATACTGGACCTTGGTCGGTCGGAGTTACGCGTTGGATTGAACGCGCGGCCCGTTTTACGAGGCGACTGACTGAACCACTACGACATGGAGTCCTTTATGGAAACACTTTAGCAACTCATAAAAATAATATTGTGTTAGTTTGATTTTAATCATATTTATTTGAATTCAACCAGGTAAACAACACGCATACAATATCATACAGAATAAATATGGATCAAAAAGAAAACTTATGTCTTGCCAAATTAATTTACTACATCGTATTCAGCACACTGGATATGGCTGAATTACTGTTGAAGGTCTACAACAAACAAAATTAGTTGTGTGGCTTGGCGTAATGCAGCATCATGTAGGATGTTGCCTCCATCGCACTTCGTATGGCATGCAGATGACTGTCGAATGAACGAAACTTCGACATCAAGCTGATAATCTGTTTGAAATATAAACAGTATGAATTATGTTCGCTCACGAGACAGCATGTGAAACTGTAGTTTTACATCTAATAAACACAGATATACATGTATCTGAACATGTACACTATACTATTTGATTTATTGTCTTGCGCATTTTAGTTCAGTTTTACGTCCCTTTCAAGATTATTTCAGCTCACCAATCAGTAGGTGGGGTGAAAACGTGAGTACCCTAAGAAAAACCACCTGGCACTCCCGCAAGTTGAACTTGGCTTGTATCATATGTGGCCAGTGTGGGGCTCGAACACACACAAGACACAGCGGTGAAATGAACGAGTGATTAAGAAACAGCGCTCTTAACCGCTCGGCCACGGGGGCCGCTTAGTCATTAGAGGCGGTCAACTTATCCTAGCCGCATTATCTGTACCAGCCTTCAGAAAATAAATGTTGACGTGAGGATCGGTCGCGGGTCCGCTCTTCTGCCGATAATTACGATCAAGCTACCGGCTTAAATCGGTGAAAAAACAACAAGACTTAGTGAAAACCTATACGTGCGGACTGCCTTCTCACTACACACTTTAATCCACAAATTTACGATTTTAGTATTAAATGCAGCAGTGCATTTTGTGATTCTTGCTTTTGTTTTCTTTTCTTTTCTTTTTTTCATTTTCTAAGCTATATTGTCACAGGGGCGAAAAAAGGAAGCAATTAAGAATAGAAAAAGAATTTTTGTCCTAGCCGGACTCGAACCCAGGACCTTTTGGTTTTATTCCATACATGCTACCTACTGAGCTACAAAGTAAGACGTCGTGGACTATTTCTTTTTTGCCTGTTTTGTTTAATTGGTCTCCGTTAGGCTATTGGTAGTTTTGACCAAGTAATTCTTCATATCGCCCCTCGTCATCGTCTCAAATATGCCCTCACGAGTCGTCCCCCATCACACCGAAAATCGTAAACGCACGCGCCAGCAACATTTACGTTCAAAAGTGAAAAATGTCTAGTACTGATCGTTCCAAAGCGATACTTCTGTGTTGGTTTTATTTGTTTTATATTTTAGAGTCGAATTTTGTATGTTTTTATATTTTCTTTAAGTTCGGGTAACTGAGCTCGAGTGACCGCCTATTGGGAAATATCTACTCACTCGGCTTACGATATGTTTTCTAAGTATAAGTACCTAATCGTCAATTTAGTTTTTCCCACCTCGGTTTTTGGAGTGCATTTCTTTCCGATTGCGCCTTTTCCTGATCATTGCCTAGTTGTACCTTTTCATTAATTGTTACTACACACACAAACCGTCTTATCGGTAGTGCAAAAAAACATGCTAAAGAATTGGCTTAGAATGTGAAGCAGAATTCTTATATAGAACAACTTGAGTTTACCTGCATGCCGCTTCCGTGTTGCCATTCAAGATATTATAAAATTCATCTGGAGGTTCTGGAGCTATGTGAACACTAAGTGGTTCATAAAACAGACATTGTGGTTGTTGTCTCGAATCCAGCGGTTCCCCGATAAGTTCGACCGGGAATAAGGATGTCACGGAAGGCAGGTCTGTCCAAATACTTCTCCAGGAGGACGTCTGTAAGTTCCTACATTAAATTGAAGAAATTAATAATTCCCATAATGCATTGGCCATCTGAAAAGGAACAAACCTATACGAGCTTTACACACCTAAAAGTGGACCCTGACCTATTTCATTGCAAGGTCAGCATAGGTTGTGTATGCGTATGAATGATGACTTTAGAAGGGAAAACTTGCAGGAAAATGGGCAAATGAACTGAATATTTATGATTCATTAGCCACTACCCAAGCGATATATACATGTTTATAACCATAGTATCCATTTATACTTTATGCTTATGTGTATATGTTAAAAGGACCATTGGTCCTCTGGTTTAATATTGAAAACAAAAGAACTCATTCAGCATATATGATTGTAAGGCATGCAAATATCGTCAATGTTTCATTATTTATGGCATGAAATTCACCAAACCACACATGAGGGTTCTTTTAATTCAGCGTCACAGACTTGTTTCACTATCGTAGGAATACAGAAAATATGCGGTAATCTAACGAAAATTGGAAATGTTTTATAACCCTCGGCTAATTCTAAGGAAAATAACATAGATCTGTGCTTTTTTTTTTTTTTTTTTTTTTTTTATGAGCGTGTTTATGTCATGTATTGTTTAATAATTTATTTTATAATGCAACGACCCTACATATCGGCCTAATAAAGCGGGGTTCATAAATAGAAGCTTTATTTAGCTACTGACCGAATAAAGGCCATCTCTACTGACTAAATAAAGACCGCACTGCAATTTAGTTTAACGCAACAAAAAGAAGCGCACCAGTGACGTCAAATTTAGTCACGTTTTGTGACGTCAATCTCCGCCATTGTTATGCAACGTTACGTAGATGAAACAATGGAATGAAAAAATTAAATTATCAACAGAATCTACTGCTACGGTGGCGAATTTGGAGGAGTCGTTCTGCGGACTGATTGCTGAGCTGTTGACTAAATAAACAAAATGGCGGAAAGCAAATCTCCTCATATCGGGTGAGTTTTTTCGCGAAATTTGTCGGCTTTCGTTGCATTATAAAGTGAATAACTACCCCGTGACCAAAAATAACCGATTTATCACGCTCGGACCGTAAGCAGATGAAAGGGCTCGCTGAAAGCTCGCCCTTTCATCTACTTACTAATCCTCACGTGATAAATCGGTTTATTTTTGGTCACGGGGTAGTTATTTACTATTTATGTTGCATGGATGCCTTAAAGCATACCTTACCTGCTAATGTTTTGACACAGCTGGACAAGTTCTCTCCTGCCTTTACCCGTAAACTGTAGGATGTACAAGCAGCAAACCTTCTCTAGCATCTTCATGAAGTCCCGATATCTCTTTGATTCCTGTATTTCGTTTCCTAATGAAGACAAAATATAAAGGCGTGTGTTGAGGTTATGATTTTCTTGTTTGCATATTGGGAACGGGAATCCTTATGTTATTTGATTATGCACAGTGTCTGCGATGCTGTTTTATCACACATGTACCTTTCTCAGTATTTTGTATATATATAGTAAATAACTACCCGTGACCAAAAATAAACCGATTTATCACGTGAGGATTAGTAAGTAGATGAAAGGGCGAGCTTTCAGCGAGCCCTTTCATCTGCTTACGGTCCGAGCGTGATAAATCGGTTTATTTTTTGGTCACGGGGTAGTTATTCACTTTATAATGCAACGAAAGCCGACAAATTTCGCGAAAAAACTCACCCGATATGAGGAGATTTGCTTTCCGCCATTTTGTTTATTTAGTCAACAGCTCAGCAATCAGTCCGCAGAACGACTCCTCCAAATTCGCCACCGTAGCAGTAGATTCTGTTGATAATTTAAATTTTTCATTCCATTGTTTCATCTACGTAACGTTGCATAACAATGGCGGAGATTGACGTCACAAAACGTGACTAAATTTGACGTCACTGGTGCGCTTCTTTTTGTTGCGTTAAACTAAATTGCAGTGCGGTCTTTATTTAGTCAGTAGAGATGGCCTTTATTCGGCCAGTAGCTAAATAAAGCTTCTATTTATGAACCCCGCTTTATTAGGCCGATATGTAGGGTTGTTGCATTATAAAAAAGGAATAGTTATCTTAATAAAAAGAAAACTGTTTGTTATATTGAGGTTTAACGTCCGAGTCAACATCTTTCAGTCATTTCTTGATGGAGCTAACGCTTCCTGGGTTTTAACCATCACTTTGTGAAATTAACTCATAAATCAGGTTAAACATTTTCCATGTACTTGTTATGATGCAATTATTGACAATTCATTTGATTAACGGAAAGTTGGATATTACTATTATATCGAAACTGAAAATGTATTAATACATATGATTAAAAGTGTAACTGTGATGGTCTACAGCACTACAATATTGCAAAAAGATTTTAATAGTGACGCACTGGGTATTCAACAAAATGCGATACAGGTACTCGTATATCACAGTATCTGCTTTTGTTTTATACAGTCATTTTTTCAAGGAGGTCTGTAATAAAAGGATTGTAGACAAATCCTGCTAAATTTACCTGCTATTAAATTGGATGCCTCTGTGACCAAAGTTACCAAGAGTTGTCCAGCTTTCTCAACTTCTCCCATATTGCAAAGATTAACAATCTTCTGTATGTATAGGTTATAAAGGAACGTGTCGTTTGTGCAGGATAACATATAACGGCTAAAACTAAAACAATGTTTTTTATTCAGATTGCAAAATACATTTTAGCTCATCTACAAAACATTCATTACAAATACATTGTACACAAATACACTATCTTGACATATTTTATCGTGAGTACTAGATGACCGCAAAGCAAATGTTGAGGAATACTGATGCAGTGCCGAGAGCGGCATCCCTGATCTAGGCCGTGTCTACCAGCATCCATAAAACTGCGATCAAATCGGACATCCAATTCGCATGAAAAATAGAAAGGATGATAAGCATATGGATGGTAATTTAACAAGATATCATTTATATATGTATTTGGATAACCTGTTCACAAAATGCATACATCTTAAACCCCACATACACCTCAAGGAAAACATGTCCATGAAAATTATACCCCAGATTTATATAGTAACACTGGGGTATGCAGGGGTCTACCTATTTTCTTATTTTTGATACAAAACATAGAGTGTGGGTACTCGTTAGAAGCAAAAATAAGAAAAATATCTGACATTTAACATAAGGTCAACAAATGTTTATATAGTGCGGTTTTGACCCCTGAGCCATGATCTCCAGGACGAGTCCACTGTAAACGGGCGTGCAGGTCAGCTGACGTTAGACGAGTGGTAACGGAGATTTGATTTTCGAGAAGTCCGTTATAAGTAAGTAAGTAAATAGACTATATATACTTTATTAATATAGGGTATCTACATTTAGCATATACTGTACATGTACATATATAAATGAGAATATATGCAATAGCTAATCTTCCATGAGGCCCTCATTAGGTAAACATGCGTATTAAATCATGTGCGTTTTCTAAATTGATTCCCAGTTAAACTCCAGCCGTGTGGTCACGAGTCTGTCATGCATATCAACATATTTTGTGAGGGTGGGGGTGAGGTTCGAAACCAATATGCGTTTGTTTGTTGTTTCTTTCTTGTTTGTTAGTTGTTGTTTTTGTTCTTTTTTGTTTGTTCGTTTGTTTGTTTTTATGTATATATATAATATTGAATATCATTTCTATTTGTTCTCTCACAAATGTATAACTTCAATTCTGGCTTAAGTAATAGGTACATGTAATTAAAATAGTTCAGTTTCTGTATTAACAAGGACGATGTGTGCATACTACTTGGCAGTCCAAATCCAAAAAAGTGGCTTAGTTTTGGTTTTGTTGGCATTTTTGAGTACATTATTCTACCTATGCTCATAATATTCCTTGGCATGTGCCCAAACTCGTACGGGTGGATGCCAAGTCTGTAAATGGCCCTGGGCCACAGAACAAGGTCAAAGGTCAAACGAGTGCAAAATAGCAAAATTCTGTAAAAATGAAAATAAACATTATTGTTTTGGAAAATAATGGACTGATTATAGGTAACTTGTACATATGTCATTCCTTGACATGTGTCCATAGACATAGAGGTGGATGCCAAGACTGTAAATGCTCCTGGGTGACAGAATTAGGTCAAAAGTCAAATTTTGAAGTTTATCGTATCACTGGAATTAATTTTCTGACCGGGTACAGTTTTATAATATTTTGGTGAAAAGTTCATTTTTGAGAATAAAATTGCGAATTTCTGAAATTTCTAATTGCCTCAAAATACCAATGCCCCGTAGGTGTTTTCTAATCAAAGTTGTTACTAAAATATTGGCAACATTGCGTTCTTAGTTTTCAGTATGTTTTCATCCAGCCAAAGATTTTCAGTTTTGGGGAAAATCATAGTTTTTATGACAAAAATCGTGATTTTTTTTAAATTCACCTTAAAAAGTTTTCTGTATGAAAATTATACATTCAATCGCTTTCCAGTAAAATGGTATAGTCATCATAGACATCATTATTCGGGCTTTTCATTTTATTTGAACTTGCACTCGTTTCAAGTTCCAATGAAGCTGGGTACCAGAAATAAGCAATGGGTGTATTTTCAGAAATATATGACATACGAGTGCGTGGCTGCTTTGCTAGGCAGAAATTGGGCGTCATGAAAGTTTTTTTTTGAAACTTATAGGGGTTGTAAAGTGCAAATTAAATAGTTTTGCAGGTGTTTACAAGATTGACATTGTGTTTTCCGGTGTTCAATTTTGGTGTAAATGATGATATTTTAGCCGAAAATCGCGAATTTTTGTAATCCACCACATAACGTTTTCTGTATATACAATTGCTTTCCAGAAAGATGAAATACTGAGCCAAACGACTTTTTATTTTCAGAACGACTGCATGAAGTGCATTGAGCTATTCTAGACACCTCGGTCGTCCATGTTCTTGTGCACATGCGCGTTCCCGTACCCATGCGTGTCACACTTGTGTTCAAGTTTTTAGAAGTCCATAACTTGACAGATACTGACCATAGGTAGCCTGTTCAGTTAGACTTTTTCCATGGCATCGGGTCTTAGGGTCCATGCCCCAGGGTGGGGCTAAAGGTATAAATCTAGAACACCTTCAAAATTGCCTATTTGCTGTTAAAGTTTTCTAGAAGTCTAAATATTGACAACCCCTTATCAGAAAGTACTATTATTGATACATGGACCGTTGGTGCGCGGAAGTGTTGGCTTTTACTTCATGACATCAAAGCCCTGAGTCCTTGCTGGGTTCAAATCAAGAACACCATTGAAATTGTCTTTTCTGTGTTAAATGTGTCTACAAGTCCAATCATAATGCAGCATTCATAGTAGAGATGTTGGTGCCATGTAGGTTTGGTTGCATTTCAGTTCGTGGCATGGCATCGGATCACCAGGTCCATGCCTGGTGGTGGAGCTAGAGGTTAAAAGCTAGAACACTGTTAAAATGGATGTATTGGTGTGTAGCTTTTACAAAGAGACCATATCTTGACAACAACTTATCATAAAGCATTCATACTTCATGCACTTTAGGCCCCGTGACATCGGACCACAGGGTCCGAGCCAGGGCTTGGGATAGAGTTCAAAATCTAGAACACCATAAAATATTGTTTTTCTTTTTATTTCTAGATAAAAATAAATAAAAACAACTTAGAAAGATGGTCAGTCGTTCACCTTTAAACGAAGTTAAGGCTGGGTTGACCTAATGTCCATAGCCCAGTGATTTTGCCTTATATCTTGACACTCATTTAGTATACGAGCATACTTTTTACACCATATGAGTAAATATGACCAGACCTTTGACCCTAGTGTATGAGCATACTCCTTTCACATTGTGAGTGATTGTGACCAGACCTTTCATACCACAGTAGTTATAGGTCGCTGTGACCTAATTTCATGGTTCAGTGATTTTACATCTCATCACTAATTTAGTACATGAGCATACTTCTTTCACTATATGAGTGAATATGGCCAGACCTTTGACCCAAAATAGTTAAAGATCCATGTGACATAATTTCATGGTTCATAAGTTATTGAACCATGAAATTAGGTCACAGCGACCTATATATCTCGACAGATATTTGGTATATGATCATACTTTTTCACATGACTAGACCTTCGACTCAAAATACTTATAGGTCACTGCGACCTAATTTTATGGTTCAGTAAAGGCAAAAAGATATATGAGCATGATGCTTTGGGTTGCAAGTCGAGTTGGTCCTACCGTCTGACAAAGACAGAAGCAGTCGAGCACGCTGTCATGTGAAAGTATTTTTTATATATATTTTATGTATTTTATTTTATTTTTAAATGATTGCATCTGTATCATTGTTTTGAGTTGGGTACCAGAAATTAACAGCTGTGTATATTTTCAGAAATAAAGGTAACACACATATCCAAAGCATTATATACAGAAAATAATATTTATAATATCATTATGCATATTACTAATGACTGAAAAAATCGCAAAAATTCTACGACTTCAGATATTTTAAAGATTAGATTTAGAGACAAAAATAAACAAAAACGCACTGGACTTATTGCATCAAAACCATATCTCAAATTGATGATAAAACTCCACGACAATTCGTTCAGTTTTCAATTCTATGCTACCGGATAGTAAAATGACGCTGTGATATACGTGGGTGGTCCAAGAAGTAATGCAGACACGTATTTCCCAATGTAATCCTTTGGCAGATAGTGACGCCCACGGGGCGGGGCCTGTACGGGGCTCAGGAGCATGCTTGATAGGATATAACGAGGATTACTATTCATTGCTACACACAAATTATAAACGCTCTGGGCCTTTCAGAGAAGAAGTTTTTTTATGTTTTTTCATTCTAAGTCTATGGGAACTAATGACCCCGGGGATGGGCCATCTTTCACCCCAGGGGCATGAATGGCAGGATTTATGTATACCTAATTATAATATTGCTGCATACAATACATACAAGCTTTGTGTAATTTGGTTTCAAAGAAGAAGATTTTCCCATGTCATAAGCCTATGAAAGATAACAACACCCCGGGATGTGGTCTGTACGAACCCCAGGGGCACTGTTGGCAGAATTTGCAAAGAGGGTTACTATACATAGCTACACATAAAATGTAAATACTCTGGCCCTTGTGGTTTCAGAGAAGACTTTTATGTTTGTTTGTTTGTTTGTTGTTTTTTTTTGGCCCCAGAGTCATGATTTGCATGATTTACATTCAGCTCCACATAACAATGCTACATACCAAATATTGAAGCTTTTGGTTTTGTAGTTTCAGAGTTTATTTATAGAAGATAATGACGCCCTGGGGCGGGGCCTGTATGGACCCTAGGTGCATGATTGGTAAGATTTATAAAGAGGAGTAATATACATTGCTACACACACAATATTAAACCTCTGAGTCTCGTGGTTCCGGAGAAGAAGATTTTTTCATGTTTTCCCATTGTTAATCTAAGGGAGCTATATGTTGTCATGGAAACCAGAGTTCTTGCCCAAAACCTAATGCGACAATCCCCCCATCATTTTACCTAAACTAGAATTCTGGAAAACACAAAAAAGCAAAAAGCAAGAGAGCTAGTTCAGTTGCAATTGTATAGTTTTCATGCAGAGAACTTTATAAGGTGGTTTGCAATAATTCGCAATATTCTGCTAAAAACATCTTTGTCGCCATTGCAATTCGTGCAGCCGGGCTTAAAAAGGTAGCTTGAATGACACTTCTTTGGCTTAGTGTTTCATTTTACTGGAAGCAATTGTATAGTTTTAATGAAGAGACGTTTTTATGGTGGTTTTCAATAATTTGCGATTTTCTGCTAAAAATCATCATTTACCCCCAAAATTGAACGCTGGCGAACACATTTTCAATCTTGCAAACACCTATAATACTATTCTGATTGTTTTTATCACCATTTTAAGCTTCAAAACACTTTTATAAGCCTCGATCGATCATTTCTGACTAGAAAAACGGTCACACACTCGATGCCATATATTTCTGAAAATACACCCAATTGCTATTTTTGGTACCCAGCTTCATTGGATCTCAATACAAGTGCAATTTCAAATAAAATGAAAAGCCCGAATTATGGCGTCTATGATTACTATACCATTTTACTGGAAAGCAATTGTGTAATTTTCATACAGAAAACTTTTTAAGGTGAATTTCAAAAAATCGTGATTATTGTCATAAAAACCATGATTTTCCCCAAAACTGAAAAGTTTTGGCTGGATGAAAACACAATGAAAACTAAGAACACAGTGCTGGCAATATTTTAGGCGTGGGTTTGATAAGGAAAAATCTACGGGGCATTGGTATTTTGAAGCAAATAGAAATTTCAGAAATTCGCAATTTTATTCTCAAAAATGAACTTTTCACCAAAATATCAGAAAACTATACCCGGTTAGAAAATTAATTCCAGTGATACGATAAACTTCAATGTTTTCTGTAATCAAAGGTGTTATCAAAGTCCATTTTACTCTCGGGGAGCATAGAATCGAAAACTAAGCGACTTATCTTGGATTTTTTCCTCTAGTAAAAGGATTCTCACATTTTATCAACAACAATAACAGTGTATTTGTAATAGTTGACGAGTCGTTAACTAATGATGTCGTTATTATTGAAACTGGGCCCGGGTAACAGAGGATATCGTCCTACACTACTACTACTACTACTACTACTACTACTACTACTACTGCTACTACTACTACTACTACTACTACTACTACTGCTACTACTACTGCTACTACTACTACTACTACTACTACTACTACTACTACTACTACTACTGCTACTACTACTACTACTACTACTGCTACTACTACTACTACTACTACTACTACTACTACTACTACTACTACTACTACTACTACTACTCACGTTCTGTTACAATCGGCATGGAATGAACTTCTAATTTCTTCCAGTGTAAGATCCCACGAAGACTGTGACTCGTGCTCTAGGCCGAAAGTTGGATCAGGTACTCCAGGGATTATGTTCATTTCAGACGTTGGATCTTGGACTTGGCCTTTGAGCAAAAGAAAGAAAAGAGGGGGTTTATAGATGTTGTTCGGTGTAGTTGTAGAGTTAAGTAATGCCACTCAACAGTACCGTTATTCGTTATTGTATCAGTTTCCGGATTCTTCTTCTTCCAATAAAGTTCATCCCTCGGAAACCCGGGTATTTTCGAATTACAGTAGAACTTGGCTTTTGTTGTGTTTCAACATATCAAAAGAGTCTTGGGAGCAGGCTGCACATGATCTGTCAAAACTGCACTGTTTCGTCAACAAAGGAGTAGCTCATTATGAAAAAAAAAATTGTGAAGCAGAAAGAAAGCAAAGTGAACGTGAAGCATAAGCCTTTTCCTGACTTTTCGACATTGACTTACTTTACTTGTTACAGACAATTTAGAGCAAACATTGGTTTAGTCAGCCATCAAAGAACTCACCAATGTTTCATCATACATACCTATTCTTCCAAAAACTTTTCCGAGCAAGCTTCCGGGGTCGTCATTTATTGCATAATATAGAAGTTTCAGTAGTTGATCACGGTTCAGAGAAGCAAGACTGTCCATGACCGGGGCATGAATGGGAATCTGCAATACATGTCACTGTTATGTATACCACCTCATATTCCACTTTATAATAGTTAACATTGGATAGAACAATGTGGTGTTTATCATTGACTAGATATGGATTCACCACGAGGACCGAAAAACTATGTGTTGTGAACCACGGTGAGGTTATGGCCATGTAAAACTAGTTTAAGCCCGCCAGTAATTTTGTATGACTGACCGTTCCAAGGCAATACTTCTGTTGTGGTTCTTGTTGTTTTATGCCTTAGTGTTTTGTGCTGTTTTCATATTTTTATTAGGTTTAGGTAACTGAGTGGCCGCCTATTGGGAAATAGCCGCTCGCTCGGCTTACAATGTCTTTTCTTAGTACTAGTATCTAATTGCCAATTTAGTTTTTTTCCCACTTCGGATTTTAAGGTAGGAGTTTCTTTCTGATTGCGCCTTTTCCTTGCCTACTTGTACCATTTTCACAGGGAATATATTTTTGGCCTCAAAACATAGATTGTGGTAATTCGGCAAGGCACAGTATGTATAGAATAAAAATAAGAAAAGATCAACTACTGTTTTTTAATTTTTACAGTTGTCAAGAAAATCAGTACATTGCATGGGCGTGTTTTGTAATGTTATTTGGATACAGAAAATAAATTAGCTCCTGTAAACTGTCATTATAGTGACTATACCATAGGATATACAGTTACCCTAGAACCCGAAATCCTGTATCTCGCATATTTAGCATTGGAGGTGACATCTCCTGCTATAGTTGGTTTGAATGCATTTTTGGCTAGTCCTAACCTTCCCTAAGAAGGATTGGGTGGGCTGCTCTGGAATTTTTTTTTGGCACGATAGTCTAATCAGGCGATGTTGTATGGAACTGCTATGACATAAGCTTTAAATCTAATAAACAGACAACTACATACCTTTCCATTATCCAGTCATTTTCTCTGTCTGTATGACTTGCTTTTGTATTTTAAACAATTTTAGAAACTATTGATTTGATAATGAAACACCTGTATTGCTAAAACATATTTCTGTATTAATATTTTTACCACTTAACATGTAAAATTACCCCACCCACCTTAATAATATGCATGTATGCGATTTTAGTGTCAATCTTCTTATGGTTAGTTTGTTTTTAACAATCTATCCTCTTTAACGTGCTTAAACAATAGCCTGAAAAGCAATAAAAACTGTTTACTAAACTGTATGGACCTATACTTAAGGTTATACCTAAATGTGGTAATGCATCAATGGTATCAAACAGCGTAAAATCAACTACATGCGCATTTGTACTAGTGAATATTTTCACGAAGTCTTGGTTTGAAAGTATTTCTAAATTAGACATTCTTCCTTTTAAATGACTGATTCAAGTTAATGGCAAAAGAAATGTGAACTAAGAACTGATAACTTGCCTCTATGCACAGGAGCGGTGGCGGCTACGCGACTGACAGCCCGACAAGACCATAACTCATTACCGAGTGTGTAATGCATTAAAACAATCCAGACTTTAATTAAAAGTGAAGTTTGTGGCATTTTCTTAGAGCTGAATGATGCATATTAAATCAATTTAGGTATATTTGGTAATGGTCAAGCTCAGTACAAACACAAGATACCAATTGTATGGACGCTTAAGCATTATTTTGTAATATTTCTGATACTTACCTTACTATACACTGAAATCAAATATTGTCTCTTATCCTAGAACACAAAAACCTGTATCTCTCATATTTTGAGTTTGAGGTGATATCTGCTATAGTTGGTTTGAATGTTTTTAAGTAGTCCTCACCTTCCCGATGAAGGATCAAGTGGGCTACTCTTGAATTTTATTTGGCATACTGCTCAAATTCATGGATGTATGGAGGTAGTGCTATGACAAAAAGCTATATATCATATGAAAAGTCTGCTAAAATGTAGTACATGTATATAAATTGGTTCTTGTTTCTTATTATAAGTTACTTACCAATGCATTGTATATTGTTTGTAAGCAAAAGTATAAAGTGCAGTCTCATTTTACACTAAAAACCTCATGATCTTTTGAAAGTATGGCATTATTTCACACAGAATTACCCCACCGACTTTAAAACTCTGCATATCTAAAAATTCCGAAGTATTACTCCCATTTAAATGAAACTATAAATTATATTATGTTATTATATATCACAGGCAACTGTGCAGTGCCTTAGCAATACATGTAATTGGATGCCATTTGAAGCCTTACAGGTCAATCAGCAGCCAATGTACAGGTAATTTTGTGAGTCAATGTCTTATTTGTCTGCATTTTGCTCTTATTTCTTAAAAATATTAAAAGATAAATTCGCACGATTTATATATCTGAATATGGACCAATAGAGCATTGTCTTAGCAATCATATGATGCCATATACATCTCTATAGGGCCATAAAAAGCCAAGACACAGTAACTTTTGTAAGTATACCCCTTCAATTTTTCCTCATTTTTTCTCTAATTATTTAAGTTTTCATAAATATTTTTGAAAATTGAAATCACATAATTAATTTATTTGAACATATACAAAAAGACAGTTGTCTTGGATATCGTTTTGCACCATTTTCAGCTCTTTATGGCCATTTGAGGCCATGATAGAAGGACTTTTGTATGTACACCCCATTATTGTTTCCGCATTTTTCCCAATAAGTTTTGTGCATGCATAAAATTATAAAATCATTTAATCGTATGGTTAATATATCTGAATACCAGCTAATGAGCCTTGGTCAAAGCAATCATTCAACACCATTTTCAGCTATTTGGGGCCACCAGAGGCCGAGATACAAGAACTTATGTTAGTATACCCCTTCATTTTTTTCTCAATTTTTGTTTAAGTATTTATGTTTTCAATAATATTTTTGAAACTTGAAATCATATGAATAATTTATATTATTACACTCAAATAGATAATTGTCTAAACAATCATTTGATGCCATTTTCAGCTCTCTATAATCATTGGTTGACTAGAAACAAGAACTTATGTAAGTATACCCCTTTATTTTTACCGCATTTTTCCTCCATCTTCTATGCCTTCACAAAAATTATTAGCACTCAGAGTCACTTTGATTTATATATATGAATACAAACTTATAGAACAAAGTTAAAGCAATCATTTGACACCACTTTCAGCTATTCCGGCCCATCAGAGGCCAAGATATAAGCTTTTTTGGTAGGTATACCCCATTTTATTTCCCTCACTTTTTCTTTAATTATCTATGTTTTCAATAATATTTTTAAACTTGAAATCATTTTATTAATTCATCCTAGGCTAATGGCCAGTAGGACAAACCCTCCCCCCCAGGGGGAATTTTCTGCACCATGATTTTCTGAAAGTATAGTGAAAAAGCTATCAAATCCTGTTTTCTGCCCTCTTGAAGTGGAAGCGTTTGCATTTTACGCTATGTTTTATTATATGACCTGATACCATCTTTTGTATAGAAATAATGGGGGTAGGCGTAGAAAATCGATCATACCTCTGCTGTTACTAATCCTAGACCATTGAACTTGGTCTTTTTTTAAAGCTTAGACATAGCCCTTTCATTCTATGATAAGTAATACAAAATATCTACTTTGCATATTCATGAATATTAATGAAAACATGAAAATGATAGAAAATCATTAAAACCCCATAGATTAACGCATTTCAGGCCTAAACTATAGTTGTGACACATTTATATTGCACCATTTAGACATATTTCATAAATTTATTGTTGTCATGAGCCTATGTGAAAATTATCTCATTTGTATATTCATGAATATGAATTAAAAAGTATAAAATCCTGGAAAAATAGTGTGTATACATATAGTATCATTTGTACCTGGTCTGTTGATAAACATGGAACACTAATGTGGAATCAAATGAATGCTATGGCCATGTTCTATCACCCTTATACATATAATACATGTATTTAAGGATATAAGGCTCATCTATTTTTTTCATGAATATTAATGAAAACTAGAAATCGCAGAGAAATAATGAAAAAATGAACTGGTAAACCTATAGAATGACTTGTATCTGATTATTTCTGTTATTTTCATATTTTTGTGCATAGAATATAATCCTATCAATCAATTGATACCAATTTCAGTTCTCTAGAGCTTTTGGTTGCTGAGATACTGTCAATTCTATTGGTATATTCCCTTCATTTGTCTATGTTTTTCTCTTATATCTAAAGTTTTCTTAAATTTTGGCCACAAGATAGTCAACTTTTTCCTATATCTTATTATATAATTATAAATTATTGTCATATCTATCATTTGTTACCAATTTCAGCTCTCTAGGTTTTTTTTGCTGTTGAGATACAAACGTTTCAGTTGGTATACCCCCTCTATTTTTCTGTGTTTTTTATCTAATGTTTAAAGTTCTTGTCAATATTCGAACAATAAGAAAGTCAATTATTCATTAATCATATTATATGATTATAAAACATTATCATAGCAATCAATTGATACCAATTTAAGCTCTCTAGAGCTTTTGGTTGCTGAGTTATTAACCTTTTCATTGGTATACCCCCTCCATTTTTCTTTGATTTTTCCCTTAAATTTAAAGTTTTATCAATATTCGAAAAAACAAGAAAGTCAGAATCTTTGTGTGTCTTACCACATTGTTACAGAACATAATCCTAGCAATGATTTGATACCAATTTCAGCTCTCTAGAGCTCTTGGTCACCGAGATATTAGCAATTTTACTGGTATACCTCCTTCCTTTGGCAGTGATTTTTCTGCTATAACTTATGTTTTTTTAAATATTTGAGCAACAAGAAAGTAAGCTTGTTTATATATTTTATTACATGATTGTAGAATATTGTCATAGCAATTATTTGATACCAATTTCAGCTCTCTAGGAGATTGGGTTGCCGAGATATAAACGTTTACATTGGTATACCCCCTCTGTTTTTCTGTGAGTTTTATCTAATGTTAAAAGTTCTCATCAATATTTGAACAACAAAAAAGTTTGATTATTTATATGTCTTATCATATGATTATAGAACATTATCATACCAATCATTTGATACCAATTTCAGCTCTCTAAAGCTATCGGTCACTGAGATATTAGCAATTTTATTGGCATACCTCCTTCCTTTGGCAGTGATTTTTCTGCTATATCTTGTGTTTTCTTAAATATTTGAGCAACAAGAAAGTAAGCTTGTTTATATATCTTAGTACATGGTTATAGAATATTGTCAAAGAAATTAGTTGATACCCATTTCAGCACTCTAGGACATTTGGTTGCTGAGATATAAACGTTAATATTGGTATACCCCCTCCATTTTTCTTTGATTTTTATCTAATATTTAAAGTTCTCATCAATTTTCGAACAACAAGAAAGTTAGATTATTTATATGTCTAATCCAATTATAGAACATTATCATACCAATCATTTGATACCAATTTCAACTCTCTAGAGCGATTCATCACTGAGATATTAGCAATTTCATTGGTATACCCCCTTCCTTTGACGGTGATTTTTCTCTTATATCTTAAGTTTTCTTAAATATTTGAGCAACAAAAAAGTCAGCCTGTTTATATATCTTATTATAAGGTTATAGAATATTGTCAACGCAATCATTTGACACCACTTTCTGCTCTCTATGGCTTTTGGTTGCTGACATATAAACGTTTCCATAGGTATACCCCCTCCAATTTCTGTGATTTTTCTACTATATTTATTGGTTTCATCAAAAGTCAAACAGCAGAAAAGTCTGATTGTAAATGTATCTTATTTCAGGGTTTTAGAATGTTATCATAGCAATCACTTGTTATAAGTTTCAGCTCTCTATGGCTTTTGGTTGCCAAGATATAAACATATCTGTAGGTATACCCCCTCCAATGTTCTGTGATTTTTCTCTTCTATTGAAAGTTCTTATCAATATTTGAACATCAAGAAAGTCAGATTCTTTCTGTATTTTATCACATGATTGTAGAACATTATCACAACAATCATTTGATACACATTTCAGCCCTCTTAGAGTTTTTGGTCACTGAGATGTTAGCAATTTTGTTTGGTATACCCCCTTCCTTTATCTGTTTCTTTTCTAATATCTGAACTTCTTTTTAAATTTTTTAGCATTAAGATAGCCAGTTGTTTATATATCTTAATACATGATTATAAAACATTGCCAAAGCAATCATTTGATACCTATTTCAGCTCTCTATGTCTATCAGTAGCCAAGATACATGTGGTAATAGAGGTGTACCACATTAATTCCTCTGCTTATTAGGGGTGGGTGTGATCACTCAAATGGACATTAAAGTGATCCTCTGACCAAATTGGCACCCATGAGCATTTGGTCTAAGGTTGCAAGGTACATCCTACAACCCACTCAAACTCTTAAATGGTAATAGAGTAAATTTTGATTTTCGTCATTTTCATTAATATTCATGAAAATGCAAATGAGAAAATTTTCATTAAGGTCCATGGCCTCAACAAATTTGTCAAATAGTAATATTGGTACAATAACAATGCGCCACAATGATAGTTTAGGCCTGAAATTAGTTTTTACGGGGATAATTAATTTTTAAATGTTTCGTTTTTCGTTTTAATGGAAATTCATGAATAAGCACATTAGATATTTTCCATTACTTATTATTGGATTAAAGGGCTATGTATAAGCATGAAAATGAGACCAAGTTCAATGGTCTAGGATAAGAAACAATTGAGATATCTTCAGTTTTCTATGTGTACCCCCATTATTAAAACGCAAAAATTGAATATTTAGGGTACTAAAACGAAACGTAGCATAAAACGCAAACGCTTCCACTTCCAGATGGCAGAAAACAGGGTTTGATAGCTTTTTTAATGTACTTTTAGAAAATCATAGTGTAGAAAATTCCCCCTGGGGGGGAGGGGGGTATGGGTAGCTAGAAGACTACGATTTCATACCAAAAGATAATTGTCATAGCAATTATTTAACACCATTTTCAGCTTTTTATGGTCATCTGATGCCATGATACAAGGACTTTTGTATGTATACTCTGCCATCGTTTCCACATTTTTCTTCTATATTTTTTACGTATTCATAAAAATCATTAATACATTTAATCATATGGTTTATATATCTGAATACCAAACAACGTCCCATGGTCAAAGCAATCATTTAACACAATTTTCAACCATTTTGTGCCACCAGAGGCCGAGATGAAAGAACTTAAGTAAGTATACCCCTTTATCTTTTCCTCATTTTTTCTTTAACTATTTATGATTTCAATAATATTTTTGAAACTTGAAATCATATGATTAATTTATCTGATAACAAACCAATAAATAGTTGTCTACACAATTGTTTGATGTCATCATCAAAGTTTCTGCTCTTTATAATCATTGTTTGACTAGAAACAGGAACTTTTGTCAGAATACTCCTTTATTTTTCTGACATTTTTCATCCATCTTCTATGCCTTCATAAAATTATCACCACTTAGAGTCATGTGATTTTTATAATATTATATGAATACAAGCTTAAAGAACAACGTCAAAGCAATCATTTGTTACCATTTTCAGCTATTCAGGCTCGTAAGAGACCAAGATACAAGCTTTTTGTGTGTATATCCCTTTACTTTTTCCACATTTTCCCCATATCTTCTATGCCTTCATAAAAATATTATAACTTTGAGTCAATTCAATTCAATTCAAACTTTATTTCACTCAATCCATCATATAAATGGCAATATGAGGTAATGTAAAACACTTTGACAATGGAGGCTCTAAAGAGTCATATGATTTGTGTATATGAATACAAGCTTATATATCAAAATCAAAGCAATCATTTGACACCATTTTCAGCTATTCATAAGTATACCCCTTTTATTTTTCCTCATTTTTTTTCTTTAATTATCTATGATTTCATTATTAGATTTAAACTTTTAAATCACAATGATTAATTAATCCGATTTCATACCAAAAAGATAATTATCTCAGCAATTATTTTACACTATTTTCAGCTCTAAATGAGCATTGAATGCCTAGAAACAAGAACTTTTCTGTGTATACACCTTTTATTTGTTGGCATTGTTCCTTTATTTTCACTGCATTCATCAAAAATATTAACATTTTAAGCCATAAGATTAATTTATTTGAAAACCAGCCTATAGAACCAAGTATAAGTAATCATAAAACACCATTTCAGCTATTTAGAGCTGTCAGAGGCAGAGATACCAGAACTTTTGTAGGTATACCTCTTTATTTTTTCCATTATTTTGTGTAAGTGTTTGTTTGTTTGTTTGTTTGTTTGTTTCATAACTTTTTCTTGACACTTTAAGCCTCATGATTATATATCTGACAGTGACCGACTTTACATTGTTTCAACATTTTTTCTGATACCATTTCCAGCCTTTACCGTGAGAAGCTGAAGTACAATAACTTTGAACAGACCGAAAACGGTCAGCTGTATATACAAATTCCCAGATAGGCACAAAGACAGAGTGTAATCTCAATCAATGATAATGTTTCAAATAAAAGTATCTAAAACGCAAAGTTATAGATAATTTTGAACACGCGCATTGCTTGAAAGTGGGTGGGGTAACTTGGCATGACAAAACCCTACATTATAAAGGATTTATAGCACTTTAAGATCTTTAAATACATTTTGAATTGTGTGAAGTTATTCATATTCAAAGTATTTGCATAAATGTGCATTGTTTTATTTATCAAAAAAGCTTAATGACCCCATAAATGATGTAAAAATCTGCTTTGTATGGAATGCGTATATTCCTATGGTACCTCAGAACATGGTGTGAGTAAACCTATCTGCCAAAAAAAAATTCCAGAGCAGCCCACCTAAACCATTTATGGGAAGGTTAAAACTATTCAAAAATGCATTCAAACCAACTATAGCAGAAGATGTCACCTCCTTCAAAAATTACCCTGGCTGGATTCTAGGGTAAGTAAAATGGATATTGTTCTAATAACGAACAGAAGCATATCAGCATATGGGCATTCATTTACATTTTTATGCTATTACAATTCATTAACATTTAAATTTGAAATATTTGGCATGCTCTTATACTTATGTTAAATTGGTTCAATATTGTAACACAATCCAAAACACAAATATTTCTTATGAAACAACGTTATATCGTATTGCGTATGTTGCCATGGCAACCGTTGTGCAATTTAAGGACTACCCTTATTTTAAATACAGAGTACGCCTTTTGTTATGCATGTTTTATCCCTGCCTGAATGTGTGCCTATTCCATAGTCTATACAGTGGTATACATGTAGATGTTGAAATTCAAGAAACACATGGGATTTAGAGCATTTTAGTCCTTGCTTCTTTTTATCATAGTGATATAGAGACGTTAGTTAACGTCATCTACGTCAAAACGTCATCAACAATTTTCATGAAGTCATTTTTAGATTGCAGCAACTACACAAACTTCAACGTTCAGATCTTCAAATTTACGAGAAATACTCAGAAGAGCTTCGTCTTTCAAATGCTATAAATATTTTAATTTTGAATTTTTGGCCATAAGACCCCTTTTGTCAGATCTTGGCCCATATGTGTCTGTGTGATGTGTCCTGGTAAATATACTGAAAATAAAAGAAATTTTCGAAACAAGCAGTTTATTTTCCAAAAACACCAATTGTCAAAATTTGTAAAACACTGCCAGATCTCAAAAATTCAAAAGGTTTTGCTGTGTTTCTGTAGATGATATTATGCAAGTCACATCTATACTGAAAACTTCTTGATTTTTACATTTGTAATCATTTTCCAGATAAATGCAATTTTACTATATTCGACCCCAAGTTGCTGCATTAGCATCCACACTCTTGAATTTTCTGCAGAGTCAAAGATATTGGACTAAACCAAGAGTAATATTAGAAATCATAAAAATGCTGCAAGGTAATCTTAAAAAATACAAATCTAGGGGATGCAAGACTTTCGATTTTCAGTATACTATTGGGGACATTGATATTAGGTGATCATACCGAATCAGCATTGTTTATCCTGTATATAATGGCGGCAAACACATGACTACACCATCTCTGTTGACAGCTGTCACATGACGTAGAGGTAATGTTTTGCTTCTCGAATGTGAAATATACATTCTTGTTGTTTACTACTGAACACACCATAAACCCTGAAATTTTATAAGGTTAGTAGCTGTATATAGAAGGTTTTCCATTCAAGGTTCATACAGCTTTCGGCTTTCCCTGCAACGTAAATACAGCATGTGTGCAAAATATGGATGATATTGTAACTAAAGCGGAGTTTGGCAAACCTTATAAGTTTGTCTGCCTTGCTATGTAAACTGGTCGAAATAAGTCCCTGCTATTTTTTCATATACTGAAAACAAAATCTGTCATAACGTTAAACTGAATAAACAATTTTGTCTGCAATTTCAGCAATAAAACTGGAATGCTTCTTATAAAATTCTATCGCTTATTCAATAAGTTATAGCAAGATTGGTACATATTTCATTAAGCGTCACGTAAACCTTCTGTTTTGTTTGAGTTGTGACTTAGCGTCCCAGTCAACAGCTATGTACATCTCGGGGCGTTGTCTCCATTTTATTGGACTACTACGCAACATTAGGATGACATGACACCCAAAAACCACCAAGGTAAACCAAAATGCTTATAGTTATGTACGGTTTGACTTAGTCCACTTCAGACTCAGACAGACTCTGTAATCAGATGGTCGGTCAGTAGCGCATAAGCTTTGGCAGGAGGCACGAGCAGCCCTTCTATCACACAGTGACAATTGGTACTTCCTACAATTGGCAAAACGTGGCATGCGCTCGAGTAATTTAGCACAAAGTTTACCACATTTAATAAGCAGATAAGGTACCATCTATGTCCTAAGGATAACATGTCCGTGTAATATAAAACCCATTACATCCTACTTTTATATAATGAGCTGGCCTGTACAGTATTTTGCTTCTTTGTTTGTTTGTTTGTTTGTTTTGCGCGTGTTAAGTTAGCGTAATGGTAACCGCTTCGGGAGCGGGAGGTCGTGGGTTCGATCATGGACCTGGCCATACCAAAGACATTCAGAATGGTACTAGTGGCTACCTTGCTTAGCGCTCAGTATTTGATGTCTGTCGTATGCCAGGTGTTTTTCCTCGGGGTTCTCCCGTTTTCGCCCACCTACTGATTGGCCCGTCTCATATGAGCTGAAATAATCTTGAAAGGGACATAAAACTGAATTTAAAAAATGATGTCTGCCATGATAGTAATTTATGTTATTGTTGTTGTGGTGGCGGTATTGGTTGTTTTTCTCATTTTTGCTCAAAAACATTCATTGTCGATAAATGACCTGAAAACTATAAATATAAATTAACTGGAAATCAAGTTATATTTTTAGACATATTTTATTGCATTACATTGACCAGGAACTATTTTTTCGGACCAATCATATACAATCCCGATAGTAAAAGTAAAACCCGATACGATTACTCAATTGTTTCCCAAATTATACATGCTTTTAAGGATTGGCAAGTCATATTATTTTCCAACGAAAGTCTTTTCATAGCAGTGAAGTTTGAGTAACAAGACGAGCCAAAGTCAAGCCAGACAGATCCATATACTGAAACTTCTCATACCCATGCAATAGCTTACAATGTACAGTAATTATGCCATCCTCAGTTGATTCACAGCATTTATCCAAAATATATATCTGATAGTGAAAAAATACATGTAGAATACGTACCAACTTGCACCATATCGCGCACGAGGTCTTTCTTAATGTAGCTCCGTCCCTGATCCCATTCATTGCCTTCTCGTAACGTAACGTCAGCTATGGCATGTAAAACCTCTATATCTTGTGGACACGCCCAAAATGCAACCTAGAGTGATATTTGATGAAAAGAAACGTTTTGTTTGCATAAACTCCACATGAATACCCATACAATCGCATAGTGTGATTTCCAGGAGATTTAAAGTCTCTTTATACTTTCAATCATTTTTTTCAATTTTGATCATTTTTAATATGTTCTAGTGCTTCGTTTGCCGAACATGGATCTGTCGAAAACTTCCCAAATGCATTACGGATAAACCAATTAAAGACTAATTAAAATTTGACAAAAATGAGTGACAGTGATAAATATATATTTTTGCCCGCCCTTCACACTCGAATTTTATGCGCAAAGGTCTGGAATACCGGAGGTAAATAGAAACACGTGCTAAACTATATTTACGACCAAAAAGCAACTCGGAGTTATTAAAATAAACACATTTGAAAGTATGATCGTGTGCATAGACAAATCCTGTTCTTCACTACATGTCCCATGCATTGAAAGGCAATGGTGTGTACCACAAAGTGATATTTTTGTTGAACATATTTAATCGATTCTTGTCGATTTTGATTACGGAGAGGCGACATACGGGGAAATTAGGAAAGATAACAATAGGCGCGGTGAAAGACCGTTGAAGTACTCAATTTCACATTCTTTAAATGCATTACGTGAACGACGGTGCATTCATCTTTACACCAACATCTTGGCCACGTCACATTTCCTCCTGTAGTAATGCTGTATTTTGCGGCCAGCATTCATACGGTGTGGCGTTGCAATAAAATAAAAAAAAAACAACTTTATACGTCTACCGCAACAATTCTTAATGCCCCGGGTTAAAAACGAGAAGAATGTTGTCAGTGATCGAGTAAGAGCTATGTCGACCCGGGAACATCCAGAACTAACCGTGTAAACCAGCTAACCGTCTAGGTTATTCGCACATGCACACGTCATTTACATGTATAAGAATGCGACCCAGCAGGTACTTCTAATACGCTACCGTGCATCGGATGTACGTAACGATAAATACATGCGCATCACGAAAAGACGGTGTATAAATGGTGTAGATATCGCTGCTGCTCTTGCAGATCATCAAACTTCATCTTAATTACATATGGGCCTTCGCATTTAAAAAAAAAAAAACAATCGTTGTTTTCGACCAGCTTTGACACAAACTGACCTGTACAATCATAGGAGAAGACTATAGAAGCTCTAAATTTGGATTTAAGAAGAGGGATAGGGGATACCCGTGTAGCGAAAACAAAGGCGCTGATCAGCTGTACTGCACAGCTGATCTGAGCTTTTGTTTTTGGCATATGCAGATTGTTGCTTATGTTATGTGGCGGCTCATATAAACCCACTCGATTAGCCTTAAAGTAAGACCTCTTTTGAAACAAATGTTTTGAAATTCAATCAATGTTTAAGCGACCAGAATGCCAACTGATCCCGGCCTCAGTACATAGATAGCATTGGGGTCGATCATTCTGTAAATATGGCGGCCACACATATTGGGACTAGGACACATACGCCACAGTAACGTCAGAGGCACGTCACACATACGCAGCTGGAACATTTTACGTCATTTGTCTCAGCGTATCAAGTCAAGTCAAAATGTCTTTATTCCCTCGTGCAAGGAAAATCTAGGAAGAACAGTATAAGTAGCTCGACAATGACCCCAGACGGATCAAAGACCGGATAAGTATCGAAATTGACATGCACATGTCACTGTTACATGACAGTAGTATATTTACTGGGAGTGTATGGACTCACAAGATTTTATGAACATATTATTCATGAAAGATAGACCTATACATGGATCTCTGGAGAAAAAAAAAAAAAGATTCCGTGGTGTGGTTTTACCTGGCAAAACAGGGGTATGTGTTCAACCCAGAGATCCTTTAGTCCTTCGGATGAGACATTAAATCGAGGTCTCGTCCTCGTACTACCATTGGCTGTTGACTGGGGCGTAAAACACCAAATCACACAACCCACTGAATGTACATGGTGTACGATTTCTTCGTGTCGCTAAAACTGTCTACATCATTCCATGATTTGGTCTTCCTTTCAAACTGACTTTTCCACCCAAACTTTTACTCGTATCCCAGGGTTTCAGCATATCGCTATAAGCGTTTCGTGTTGGTGTGCGGGTTGTATTGCTTAAAATCCTCTACATTTTTACTTAAATATTATCTCTAAGATGTTTACTTTTAAGGTGTATACTTTTTCATCGAGCGTGTTGAAAACAGAATTGTCACAGGTGCGTAAAAATAAAAACAACAGCTGATGTTCCTTACGTTTTAAGACAATGAATGAATATCCAGATTTACACTAATGACTACCCAAATTTTCTGTTAAATATACATGTAGGAGTTATAATTTCTGAAGTTTGTTAGTTTGCTATGTCTGGACGGCCCCAACGCTCCTGGGGTTTTCACCAGTACTCTGGTTTTAATGTGTCTTGCTCAAGAACACAACACGGCGCCACCAGTGTGGATCGAACCCGGGACCGCTTAATCAGGAGTTCGATGCTCTAGCACTACGCCATCGCGGTCCCCTGTTTTCTGAAGTGAAACAAATAAACTTTGATGAAGTCTATTGAATGGAAACGTCAGAAATAACCAAGAAATTACTCTAGAAATGTCGACTGACTTCAATCAACAGAGAAAATATCAATATCATTCCATTAGTGAAAACACCATTTTTATAAAATATTTTTTTTTGTTAAAGGAATAGGCCCACAAACTATTGTTTGTGCGTTTTATGAAAGCCTTCATGTAGCCGAACAGTTTGCAACAAATTTTATGAAAATCAACCAAGGTATAAGAAAATTATAGGGGTTTGAAAATTTTGATGGCCCAAATCCAGAACGAGGCTGTGAGGGTATGATGTCACTCCCTCACAATCATGGAATTGTAAATATCTGCCATTTCCATGCATATTAAAGTATGAAAGTTGTTGAAATACTTTTCATTCACTTAATAGAATCATACTGATCTGTTTTCAAATGTAAAAATTAACGTCTACTACTGTAAATAAGCATTTTTCCTTTTTGGTCACGTGACTAGCTAAACAAAATGGCGGCCACCATAGGCGGCCATTGTTGAATATTAAGACTTTCTTCAAAACCACATAACCGATTTTAATAAATGTGGTGTCAAAATGTTTGTTTCGCTGATCTCTTTCTTTTGAAATGAAGTATAATGTTTGTAAACCTATTCCTTTAATATCTTCATTGACTTCACTGCTAAGTTAAATCTTGTAAAAGATAGATCCGTTGGAGCTCGGTCACTGACGAGGCTCAAGTAGCCGAAAACATGGTATGGTGTAGTGGTTACGTTTCTCGCCTTGTAAACCAGGGTGTCACAGGTTCGATCCCGGGCTTCTCCAGCCCGTCGGATGGGACTATAAACCGAGGTCCCGTCTCCATATGACCTTAGCTGTTGGTGGGACGTTAATCCCCAATCAACCAACTTTCTCATTAATATGTTCACTGCTCTTAAAGGATCTCTGTTTATATTTTACTGCTGCGTTCTAACACTTTCGTCACGGTGCAGGCAGGTGGGTCCCGGTTTTATTTCCGAATCAGTAGAGCCCTATGTTAAACTGGTTGGTTCTTAAGGGTGTCGTGTCATGCAACGGTCTTGTGCTGGTGTTTCACGTTGTTGAAGAAAGTACATGTAGCAACCACTGAGATTCACGGGGTGAACCGGGACTCCAACGGATCCAAAATGGGCTTCAAGGTAGGAAAACTTTTAAAGACCCCCTGTTCATTAAGGTGGAATCCCGGTGAAGGCCCGGTTTGTGTCGAATGGCACGGTGTCGTCCCATTTACCCACAGTTTACTTTTGATCATCCCGGTTTATCACGGTCGAACCCCGGTTGTATAACGTTTTGCACTCGGTGTCGACCATGGCCAGTTCTGCAACGGAATTTCCCGGCTTGCCACGCATGTCTACGGTGACGTTATGGTTCTACTCCGGTTCAACACGAGTCATCCTGGTTAACCGTAAATAATCCAGGACTGTGAGAACATAGCTTAAATATCTTCCAAACACCGTTTGATTAACACAAATGTGACGGCTCGCCAGTAAACCCCGGTTCGTCCCTGTATGCCAAAGATTTCCACGGTGGCGTCACGGTTTATCCCTGTCAGTCGACGCGGTTCATTCCGCTTGACAGCGTAAAACGGGACAGTGAGAACAGGACCAAAACATCTCCCAGACACCGTCTGTCCAACTTTTAGCTGAATCATCCTGAACTTAACTATGGTTGGTATCTGATTGAAGTCGCTCATAATCAGCCAACATCGTCTTCGGTGCTATGTTCGTCATCCTTCCCGTGTACTCCGGCATTAGACTTTCTCCTACTGTGTAAGTTGGCAACGTCTTTTGTTTGAAGGCTTTGCCTACAAGAATAATTTTAATAACAGTAATAAATTTTAAGATCAGGAGACATATCCATGAAAAGTATAAGCCAAAATCCCTAACTTTACATTGTAAAACCGGGGTATGCAGGTGTTTACATATTTTTGATACCAAACATAGATTTTGTTTACTCGTTAGAACAGACTCGGCGAGGCGGCTCTGACGTGTACCAACAATCTATGTTTTAAGCAAAATTATTCAAAATATCAAATTTTCCTATGAAATTTTCAATTTTTACAAATGAAAAAAGAATCACTGTATATTGGATGGGCAAGTTTTCTTAACGATAAGGTAATCTTTTGCAAACGAGCATAATTAGTGGTAGTGGGCAAGTCTGCAGCAAGAGCTAGGCACGATAACTACTTCTGCCGTGTAGTGTTCTTCAACGAGGCACTTGATAAAGCTTCGCATAATACTGGTTGACACCCGAAAACCGCTGGCGTCGTCCCAAGATGACTGAAACATTGTTGATAGTGGTGTCAAGCCATAACCAAACCAACCCTGATGTTACCTACTCTCAAACATTGTGAGTGAATGGTATTTTAGGCCGCACACGAAATTATGACATTCATTTTCTCTGACTTTTTTTTTTTGTTGCTCCTGCTTTGCTTTTAAAGCGAAATGTTGTTTGTTTTTTTGTATTTGTTTTTTCTTTAATGAATGCTTATGTCTTTCAACATATTCAAAACTTGAGAAATTGCAGACATACCGGGCCTGCGTTCGTTTGTATTGAGGTTTAACGCCCCAGTCAACAATTTTCTAGCCGCTTCAAACAAACTATCACCATTTGATTATGGGTCGCCAGCAATATTGCGAAACTAATCTTGTAGACTAACTTCAAAAGATTAAGAATGAAAAATGAAAATGAGAGAAAGCCACGTTAGCAAAACATTGAAGAGAGAGAGAGAGAGAGAGAGAGAGAGAGAGAGAGAGAGAGAGGGAGAGAGAGATCTATCCCACCCCACGAGTGCATATCACGACTTCCAAATGATTGGAAGAAGTCCAATTAAATGGAGGCACCGTCCCGACATGACCATAGCTATTGAATGTGACGTATTGGATATATTGCGTGAGAGTGAAAATAGAACTTACATCTGGGCCCTCTTGATAGGCATTGACAGTCTCTGTGTCCGATTTTCACTAACAATGCCTAAAACGATAAAATCATTACATGGAATATTACGTGAATGCATTGTTGTTATGCACTAGTCATTTGTAACCAAGGCCCTAACTCTTAACCCCGGTGAATAGTGGGGACCTTGACGTTTGGTCCAGCAAATCCCTGCTAAAAGCCACCCTGTGGGGACTGCTATATTTTCATTTCACCAACCTTTATGCCTATATAAAGCAAACCCCAGATATTTCCCCCACGCCGCCGTGGCCAAACTTTGGTCAAAGCCCCGCTCATATTCCGGGGGAGCGTGGTTACAAATGACAAGAGCATTACTGGCTATGGGCAACAGTGTGATGATCTGTGATTATCGATAAAAATCTCAAAGTACAGCTCGACACTTGTTATTATTAATGTTTTTTTAGAAGCGAATTCTTGTCTTAAGTAGACATACCCCACTGTGAACCTCAATTAAAATTAATGTACATGTACATGATAATAAAATCCTGTTCTTATACCACTTTCAATTGTTACAATGTCTAAATTTGCATGGTGGACAATGTGCGATTCAACAGATTTATATCCACGTCCATTCATGGGGCATCTTGGCTCTTTAAGCAGGATGCACAAAGCTAAAAGCATTCAATATACATGGGTTATTTTAGTTTTATACATGTTTGATAAATTGAACTGAGACTGAACCCTTACCACATGTCTAGAAGTTTTGAAGACGCCTCGTCATGGGACCTCGCATAATATTCCTCCTCTTCCCTAAGCTTCTCCTCCATATCCCGTTAAAGAATCACTGACTTCTAAAATTATTGCCTCCACTTTGACGAACCGCTCATGGATACATGTTGTTTATATTTTAAAGATGACGCGAGACTATTTGAGTGCGCAAGCCTACTACGTTTCCACGCCTCTAGCCACGCCTTTAACTCATTTTATTAATTTGGCTAAAGACGAAAAATGTAAATGAAGCAAAATTAAGGTATTTCCCTTAATTTTAGCTCAAATTAAGGCGCGTAAATGAGAATTGTAGTGCCCATGTTTAGGCACCATTTTAGCACGAAACTTATAACCCAAAAAAAACATTTTTCACATATAAAATTGATTGAAAGTATAATGAGACTTTAACACGTATAAGTTAGTGGTTTGCTATCTTTAAATAAAACTGGTTGGAGTCCATAATCATAGACCAAACAAAGTAGACCTAGACAGAAAATACGCTTGCCTTTTCTTAGGAATAAGCATTAATTGAGCCGCGACGCGAGAAAACCGGTCTTCGGGGTTTCCGACCAGGTCCGACACAAACCGACCTGTACCAGCTCAGAAAAGAGCTAGAAGCTTGAAATTTCGGATTTAAGTAGAAGAGGAATTGTACTATCCGAGTAGCGAAAACAAAGGCGCTGATCAGCTTCGCAGTTACTGCGAAGCTGATCTGCGCCTTTGTTTTCGCATAGGCAATAATCCCGTTTTCTCACGATGCGGCTCAATTATTGATTCAACAGTGCAGAAGTGCTTTACTTTTACTGGTAGATGATTCGGTCCATATAGCCCCAGAACTGTAACAGTTTAGCGTAAGACTCGGGTACCTTTTTCAATAATCTGTCATCCAGTAGGGGCTGCCGGTGTTCGATCTCTTCGCAAGACAGATGTTTTGCCGTGACCTTGACCGCCAAGTCGAGCAACGTCGCTACTGTGGGTTCAGCAGCTATATGAGGATTATCATCTGGTAAATCGTGTTGTGTTTGTGATGGAGATTCGATACTGTCGTCAGCTCCGACAGAGCTATCAGAACCCCAATGACCTGGTGAGTCCATGTAGCCTCTAGATTACGCAATCACCAAGTATACTACGTGGTTATAAGGTCATCTGCGAAGTTGAAATGAGCCGCCTCGTGGGAAAACCAACAATGTGGTTTCCGAACAGGTCCGACACAAACCGACCTGTACAAGCACAGAAGATGGCTAGAAGCTTGAAATTTAGGAGTTAAGTAGAAGAGGAATTGTACTATCCGAGTAGCGAAAACAAAGGCGCTGATCAGCTTCGCGGTTACCGCGAAGCTGATCTGCGCCTTTGTTTTCGCCTATGCAGATTGTTGGTTTTCCCATGACACGGCTCAAATATACATGTAGTTATGGACGAATTGTTGCGATACGTCGTATGTCGAATTGTGAAAATTTATGACGTGATCGCAAATAACCATTTCCTTCATTAAAGGGAAACATCACTACCCGATTCCCGTACACCATTTTTATGAAACTTCAGGTTTCAAGATAATTTTATCCTTGGATTAAAATCGAAAAACAAATGAGGGATCACGGGCCGCGTTTCCATGGTATCAGAACTTTTCGGATGTTTCCCGGGCCTTTAAGAAAACTGCACTCGTAGCGGACATTTGTGCGAAGACGTGCATATATAACAGTGATGTTTCTCCTTAAGTGACTATTCAAATGAGCTAGCACATTCATACAACGGATCTATCGACGGAAACATGGCCCTATGTGATCGCCCCGTATAACTTTAATACACGTATTATTTGTAGAGGTGGGCGGTAAAACCGGTAAACCGTGGTTCTCTTTTGTTTTGGTACGTACCGTGGTACTTTTTCACTGTACCGGTTTTATGGTATATATAGGCAGTCTCCATTGTGAGGCTGTTTGCTAAAGAAATTGCTAATATTTCCATATTTGTATGAGTCCTTAAATGATTAATTTGATCATGATCTTATATTAAAACATCTACAGAGAACAATTTTCAATTGCCCTTCCTCCACCAAAATGTTGGCTATGTTGTTTTCATTCTAAATTAAATTATCCAAAGTCCGAAAAATTCAGACATGCTTGAAATGACTTACAAAAAATATGTACATATGTTAATGGTTACATATAGCTCAAGCTGTGGGTGTGAAAGCACCATTACGTCATCACTTTCTGTGTACGCAAAAGTTTTGGTCTGTGTACGCAAAAGTTTTGGTGGACAATTTAAATGGTATTAAAATTTCAGCTTTTCTGATTGACTAATGCTGATAGATATATTGATAATTATTTTCAATTATCCAAATATAAAGCTCAAAGTAATGGAATTATTTAGCTACAGTGATTTATTGATTCCAGGTGTGGTTGCAAGTCAATTTTTCGTTTTAATATTTTTTCAGGTCGCTTCGGTCAAATATCTCCTCCTTTGATGGCGCACCTCATCGATAAGTAGTACTACCTGATGCTCTAAAATGCAACATGAGGTATGCTTTTTTTCTTCTTAACTTATGTATGACACCCTAATGCAAACAAGTAAGTGGATAAAAGTTTCACCAAATTACAGGAAACATACTGTTTTAGCCAAAATGTTTGTATTGAGGTCTATGGGATTTTAAATGGTGCTTTCACCCCTGTGGTGTGTCGCTAAGTGTTGAGTATATTTATCAACCAAACATCTGTAAAAGCCAATTCAATTTACTGGTGGCCAGAGATATAGATTAATCAATCATTTGATTACAGCATGTACACAGACTCATGACAACTGATATGCCCTAAAAAAGTCCTACACTTTATGCCCTAATAGGCAGTGTTAAATCTATCTTTTTAAGGTTGATTTTGGTAATGGAAGAAAAACAAATGAATTGCCCAACCCCCACACATTTAATGTGCTGCACCAGAAGGCCCAAACTGTTTCTATATATAGCTTCTGGTACACCGCGATACATACCACGGTACTTGACTGAAAACCGTGATATACCGTGGTACATTATTTTTCGTGGTACCCAGCTCTAATTATTTGTTGCAATTGTTTTGACCGTGCCGTTTTCCTCTCCAGGCAACTATACTCAGAGGCAAAAGAAAGTATACAAATGTTTGATTATCCATACTTTTCTTCATTTTCGTAGCATCGACTTTAAATTTTGCACAGCATGTTTTAACCAATAATACAATTTAACGTTGGGCATTTTGACTTGCTTGGATAGACATGCTCTGGTTACATGTCGATTTTGCATAGTTTGGCTGCGCACCAAATTGGACCATCGACTATTTCTGTAAAATCTGCATTTGGCGACCCCTGTGGCCGAGTGGTTAAGAGCGCTGATATTTCATTACTGCACTTAACCATTCGATCATCTCATCGCTGTGTCCTGTGTGGGTTCGAGCCCCACTCTGGCCACATGTGAGACAAGCCAAGTTCTGCTTGCGGGTGTGTCAGGTGGTTTTTCTCGGGGTTCTCCCGTTTTCGCCCCACCTACTGATTGGTCCGTCTCATATGAGCTGAAAAAATCTTGAAAGGGACGTTAAACTGAATAAAAAAATCTGCATTTGATTTCTCTGTTGGCATTAACATTAAACAACAACTTTGAAGTTTAGATGACGCGATCATGCAACTTTGTGTAGCTGACAGAATTCGGTCTACATGTATATTAAGTCTATATTTCTGTCTAAAAATGAACTTAATCAATAAGCCTCGTTCTCACTGTCCCGATTCTATCCCGGCTCGCCCTGGTGAAGACAAGCCTTTATAGTCACGGCGTAGCCCCGGTCTTGGTCACGGTTCACCCCGTTAGCGTCCCAGTTCACAGGGTGGCGTCCCGTTTCATTCCGGTAACGTCCCGATGACTACCGCCCCCCCCCCTAATGTACTACAATGTATTTATAAATTATGACCTTTGGATGACCTTGACCTATATTACGGCGAGGTCAACATAGGTCGCCAATGCATTTTAATGGGGAAAACCTTTAAAATGTCTTTTAAAATGAAAGTCTTGCAGGAAATGGGCAGTAGGGCTGAATATTAATGATTCTGAAAAAAATTGGACCCCAAGGGCATCTTTGCCCCTACTGCAGGGCATTATACATGTATATTACCATACTATTCAAACATCTTCTTCTGTGAAACCGCTTGGCCAATCAAAGCCAAATTTTATGTGAAGCATTTATATAATGAGGGAATCAATGTGTATATAAATAATCAAGGTCACATGACCAAGATGGCCACCATGCCCATGTATGGTAAAACCCCTTCAAAATCTTCTTCTCTGGAACCGGTGGACGGATTTCGAAGAAACTTTATGTGAAGCATCTATGGCTTAAGTACTACAATGTATATATAAATCATGACCCTGTGATGACCTTGATCCAGTTTATGGCAAGGTCAACATGGGTTGACCATGTATTTAAATGGAGAAAACTGTTAAAATGTCATTTGAAGGGAAAAGCCAGCAGGAAATTGGCAAATGGACAGAATATTGATTATTCTGAAAATAAAGAAGAAAATGGCCCAAGGGCTTCATCTGCCCCTACACTGGGGTTAAATACCATAATATTCAAACATGTTTATTGGTCTATGCAGCAGATCTCAGGTGAGCGTTTACAGGACCATTGGTCCTCTTGTTTGACATCTCTCACGGTTCGCCCCGGTGGTATTAAACATTTAAATGCAATCGTGAAAGCTCCCCGATTTACCACGGCCACGGTAGCGCTACGGTTCTATCCCTGTTTGTCACGGTTCATCGCGGTTTATCAAACCGGGGCGAACAAGGGAACTATACCGGGTCAGTGAGAACATAGCTTTTATTAAAGAACATAGTGTTAACGATACATAATGAAGCGTTTACAGTATATTCCCGGCGGTTACGGCAGCCACGTTTCAGACAACCGTGATCAAATCGGGATAAACGTGAGGCAACGCAGGGGAACGGGATATGCAAACGTAGCAGGCCATGAAAGGCAAATTTTTTGACAGTTTGAAAATCTGCCTCGGCAGTCACGGTGGAAAAGAGAAACGTAATGGGTCGTGATAGAACGGGCTGAACGTAACACCGTGACAGTACGTAACAGTACGTAGCGAAACTTGGAGGCGATCCGTAGTGCAACGGGAAGCTAGTGAATAGCCAGGCAAGCTACGGATCTTCCACGTTCAGCTGCGTTTGCTCACGGTCGTCTCACGTCTCGTCCCGTTTCCTACGGAATACCCAACACGTTTTGCTGCTTTAAGTTATGGTGCGTTAGGGTCTTTGACGGTGTTGCCCCCTTTCTACTACGTATGTCACGTTATGTTAAAAAGCTGTCACACGCTACGAGTTAGCGCAAATCATATCTCGCCACTTGTCGCGCGAGTTGCTACGAGTTGTAATGCCCTACGAGTTCTACACGACATCCCTACGATCTAAGTCGTAGGAACTCGCCATGTTTGACAAGACGCCGAGAATGCACGACATCCCACGACATTACTACGAGTTCTGTACGATAAGCTACGAGATCAGTACGAGTTATGCTCCGCCCATGCCCCGCCCACTTTAAGACGGCGAGTTGCTACGAGTTGGGAAGACTTCTGTACGACAACCGCCGACATAGGGCGAGTTCTCTACGAGTTGCAACGAGTTCACCAAAAAAGTGGGAGGAGCTTAACTCGTAGGTCCAACACGTGAGTGTCTGACAGGGGTTTTACGGTTATCATGGCGCGTGAAGTATACAAGAAAAGATATGACACAAAGTGTCATATCATTTGACTCAATTATGAAGAAGATGTTGCTGCAGATACTCTTCTACAAGACCGAAAAATGTTTCCCCAAAATGCCCCTCCCTCATCTGTTTTAACCGCCCCTCATCTTATGGCTCAAATAAAAAAAAGCCTCTTTTTTTGTTCAAATGTGATAATTTGTAGTAGTCTATACTTGATATTGGTTTTTGCTATTCATAGCCATGGCGGCCATCTTGGTCATGTGACCTGGATCATTCATACAAACTTTCGTTCCACCGTCCTGAGGATGCGCCACATGAAGTTTGGCTTTGATTGGCCAAGCGGTTTTTGAGGTATGGACGACGATAACGACGACGGACGACGGGGCATGGGTATAAAAGTTATAAGAGGCCGCCTCTTATTATTTCTTCTAGTTCGGAAAATAAAATACGATCAATTCATGATCATATGAATAATTCAATATCTAACAGTGGCTCTGTGAGTTTCTGCATTCAAAAATGCGTAATATATCTCACACAGACGAAGCATGAGTAAAGGTACCCTCTTTTCATAAAGTCACACTTTATCAACATCAAATTAAATGTCATATTATGGCGTTATTTTTTACATTTGAATTTACTTGAAAGTGCTACTAACTGCCATGATGCCAGATAAAATTAAGTTAGATTTGTTGCTGCAATAAGAATCTTCGTTTCTGTTTTGTACATGCAAGAAGACAGCAACATGAATAACAGGAATTCAGCTTTTGCATGCAATTTGCATACGAACTTTGTCCTTCTACGGTTGCGTTATTATGAGCAGCATGCCATTGAAATAGATTATTAAAGTCTAATACTAGACTCTGATTAACTTTGAAAATTTAAAAAATCGTCCACAAATTTTGTTATTTTGTTCGTTAAATATTGGCATTGAAACCGAAAGTGTGCGGCAGCCGTGACCTGTTTGTCCTCGAAAATAGTCTTAAACAACTCATTCTAGTTATAGCTCTCATTTCCAGGCCTCAACAAGTGAATTTAACAGGGATTAACATGTTTAAGAGGCATATTGATGAATTTTTCAAAAAATCTCAAAAATAGCGATTTTTAAAAATGCGTAAAACATCTACCAGTAGAAAAAAAATTGAATGTTGGGTGTTTATCCAAGCCGCAAGGGCCCCTTTGATGACACCCGTTCCTAATTTCAATAAATGTTGTGCTTTATCCAATTTTTTATTTAAAACAATTAATTTTTTTTTTGCATTTTTACTCCAAAATACGTTTAGTTAAAGAAAAGTATTTCTGAAAACTTTGAAACTTTACTTACTTGAAAGACACGTCTTTAGGCAAATAATCGTGCAATTTTGAACATCGCTAAGAAACCAAATTTGGGTTTGAAAAGTGGCCTCTTATAACTTATATAAGCTCAGGTGAGCTAAAAATCTTAAAGGTTTAGAGCACATTTGTGTTACGTCCCAGACACGCCGCTAAGCACGAGCTGTAGGCGCGCAGCAAAAACGTTCAACGCGCGTCTCGCACACGCTTAGGCTACGCTACTGAAGCAATATCTAATTAAATCGGAACGCGCATGTAGCGTACACTGGCGTGCCTTAAACGTGCACCAAACAAGCATGTTCAACGTGCCTGGAACGCGCATGGAACTTATTCGAAACGTATATGTCAGACGTCCGAAACACGCAGAGCTTCTAGAAAACTTTTAAGCATGTTTATTTTTTATCCCAAACGCGCATGAAACACACACCGTTTTTAGCGACGTACAGCGCGCGCACCGGACGTACACCAAGGGTACCCAACGTACTCGTATCGTGTCACGTAGTTTGAACGTGTCTCCGACGGGCGTCAGGCGTATTCGGAATTTTGCAATTTTTTCAACACGCTCGGTGCGCGTTTCACTTACACTCTAATGTGTGATTTCACTAGCAATCCAGATGCCGCTAATATGTTAGGAAATTTCCGTAAATTTGGTCGCTTCCCGGCCCGGTTATGGTTTTTATCGATAACCGTGACGTAATGTTCTAAAAATAGATATGAACGCATTATTCCTAGTCTTAAAAATAGATATCGACTAATCCGCGAATCTGTAGTCTGCACTAAAGCAGAGTATTGAGTCGTTTCGACCCAATATAAAATAAAGAATATCACAAAAGGACAAATAAATGAAGCCAACAGTGCATCACGAAAAACAACCATTATGAATAATTACTCTCACGAATAGACAGTCAATGTTAACATTATAAAATAGCTAAAAATAATGTTTTGGGCATTCTGTACTGATACCTTAGAAAGCAAAAACAACAATCTGTATCGAAATAGATGGGGGCGAAAAATATAAGTCACCCACAGACCGTGAACTGAAATGGCTGGACAATTTACGCATTATGGCCAATAATCTCACTTTTCAATTCAAAACTTCAATACCATTCAAATTTTTAAGTAGCACAACTGACCAAACAATTGATTTTCATTAATAGGGTTATAATTTTATTTCCAAAAAATAATAATTTCGACAAATAAACAGTCTTTCAAAAACGGACTATTTTGTTCCTCGGACGAATATCTATAGTAAGTTTTGCAATACATAATGACATCTATAATTGGATATGGAGTGAAGAGCTTTGAGTCATAAAAAATATAAAATGGCATATCACTGGGACAAGTTTCTTCATATTGGAGCAATAGAGACCATACCATACGCTGCACTATGCCATTGAAGAAGAAATAAAATCCCGAACTTTCTTAATCAACTCAGCAGTCGGTTGTAGAGGAGAGCGGTTGATATTATTTTAAAGGACCTATTTTTAAATAAAATCACTGAAAAACGCTTTAAACTGCATGCTGTCTACGTTTGGTCCGTAGCTGACTGTGACAGAACGAAAAAAAAAAACAACGTCTTACGCCTTCGTCAAAACGGAGATGATATCGCATATGCGGCTTTCACACTAGAGCACGATCTGTTACGAATACCACGATTGACAAATCGCAGCTAATCGGGACATTTTGCCGTTCTGATACGAGTCGTTGCGTTTGGATACGATCTGTTGCGATCTGATACGATAGGGTGGCGATCGGTCAAAATCTGGTGACACAATATTGGTCCGGATAAATACGATTAGTTACGATCCGATAAGATTATTACGATTAAACCCCGATTCTAATGCGATCTGACACGATTATCACGATACTTGACCGCGATTTGATACGAACTGATACGCTTAGATGCGTTCTGGTACGAGTCTCAAGAACTGATACGATATGTTGCGATAGTTTACGATTGTTGGCTTGATTTTTGGTGATTCTGGCCACGATTGTGTCACGATGAGACCGCGATTGGTATATTTACTTCGAAAACAAACATATACCTCATTACGTTTTTAATCTCTGAAGCCGAAACAACATTGATGATGGAGGAGCAGAGAATGACGAGAATGCGACATGTGCATTATTAATGCCTTATCCTTCCCCTTTCCATCCGTGTCTCTGCTGCCATTTCCTGGCATCCTTCAGACTACGAATTAATACTGAAAAGGACCACAATGATATTGACTTCTCTGTTGTTGATCAAGGAATAAAAGTTATCTTGCCCGATGTATTTAATGTATTGATAATTCGTAACAGATCGTAAGCATCCGTGGCAAAAGCGTGGCTTGTCGTGTCTCATCGCATTTACTCGTATCAGATCGTATCCTGTCGGAAGTCGTTCGCATCGCCTCGTAGTTTATCGGGCCAGGCATTTTTTCTCGAATCGTAACAGACCGTAACAAATCGTAGGAGATCGCAACTCATCTCAACAGATCGCAGTGTTTTGGTCGATCCCGATCACCGCGATTTAGGGACAAGGTGAGATACGATTTGTTGCGATTTGTTACGATGTCATACGATCTGATGCGATGGTCACGATAGTCCCGCCAATCGTGGTAATCGTGGCAAATTTTTTGGCAGCCAAAAATTTTTCCACGATTAGCCCGATTATCACGATTGATATCAAGATGTGATGCGATCTGATAAGATTGGATACGATAGTCCCGATTGGTCCACGATGAAGACCACGATACTAATCGTGGTCAAATCGTGGTAAGTGTGAAAGCTGCGTAGGAACGTAGTGTTCATGCCGTAATAGAACGTGCTAATAATCGTGATAGTCGTGGATAACCGTAACGAACCTTAGCGCCTCCGTTTTTATGCACCAGTCATTTGTATCCCCGGCTCCCCAGGGGCCGGGGATAGCGGCCGGGGATAGCGGGGACATAGCGAGGCTAAAGTGCCAGGCTTTAACCTCTGATGTGTCCCGGCAGTGCCGGGGATTTGCCGGGGTTATGATTTCCCGCCAATGCACTGTCACATTAATTCAAATTAGATTTTAATGATATTTTTAACATTTGATTATCTTTATGGTACTTATTTAATTTCCAAATGCACCTAAACATTCACATGCATAAATTGCGGTCCTTCTCCCATGTTTCAGTTTCATCAGAACAACTCCCAGCTGTTGTTCCACGTTATTGTCAGCCCCTGGGGAGCCGGGGCTTTTAGCAGGGGTTTTACCAAAATTCTTGCCCGGCAGTGCCGGGCTTTTAGCCGGGCTTTAAAAATTGAAAAGTTAAAAGCCCCGCTATTCCCCGGCCCCGGGGGAGCCGGGGATACAAATGACTGGTGCATTAAAACAAGACGTTATAGATCTTGAAAACAGAGAAATATATGTATATGACAAACGCAATATAAGTGTCTAAAAAGTTCTATTAGGGTACATTTGGGATAGCATAAAATAATATTCAATTGAGAACAATTAAATGCAAAATGCAATGGAATTCATTTTAAAAGGAATCATTTTAATGCTAGTTTATAAATGTTATTTTTTCCTCCACCCCTTGATTTATTTCATTTTGAATCTTCCTTATTTATTTTGGCGTGTTTTACTGCTAAATCAATAAAAGTTTACCATATCAAGTAGTTTCAATATCAATTATCAGATCCAAACGAGAAATATTTACCAACAACAATAATTAAATAACGAAGACATACCCATGTAAAATACAGATTTTTTTCTGAAATTGTAAAAAAAAAGAAAAATTTCAGTAGATTTATTTTTTACAGTTTTCTTATTTTTGCTCAAAACATAGATTGTGTGTACACGTTAATACCGGTGAGGTGGTTCTAACAAGTACCCACAATCTATGTTTTGGAGCAAAAAATAACAAAAATAGGTAAACCCCTGCATACCCAAGTTTTGCTATATAAATCTGGGGTTACAGGGGGTATACATTACACGGACGTGTTTTCCTGATGAGCTCTTGCATCATCTTGGTAAGTTGAATAAGTAACCGGATTTCAAGAAAACTTACGAAAAATGATTATTATTCACCAGGAAAATATTGAATTGAATACCCCTTACACCGCACTTTTATATACATGTAGTTATATTTTCCAATGACATTTTCATTTTTTGATATACTGCTTTATGCTGGAATCCCATGTCATATGGTCACAAATAATGGTTTACCAATAAATGCGAAAACGGGAGAACCCCGGGAAAAACCACCTGACACACCCGCAAGCAGAACTTGGCTTGACTTATGTGGCCAGTGTGGGGCTCGAGCCCACACCAGACACAGCGGTGAGATGATCGAGTAATTATGAGACAGGCGCGGCTCTTAACCGCTCGGTCACGGGGGCCGCCATCATATGTGTATGTCGTAAGGGTCAAGCCTGCCGCAAAAATATTCTCCACTCATATAATTTACACAACATTAATATAATCTGTAATGTTCCGAATTATAACTGGATTAATTATTAAATACGGAATAAATGAAAAAGATAATACAAAAATGTATCCTTACTTTTCTGTGATACGTAAAATATAACGCAGTTTAGACTGGGATTGTCGTTTTTCTAGGTAGTAGTAGCTATAAATACATTCTACTGACTCATAGGGGAATCCCAACAAAACAAGAATCCCAAAAATGTTTATTAATAAGGTTTTCGAAGTCGACCGATAATAATAAGTCTTTATTTTATACTTTACAGTGAAACCCAATGTATATCAAAACTTGATAAAATTGGTATTTTCATTGATATGAAATTTCACTGATATCAAATCTCACTGATATCAAAAGTCACTAGTGACTGATATCAGCCTATATCGTCACTGTAATGACGTCAGATTTTTTGGATTACTTCTGACGTTTCCATTTACTTGACGTCATTAAATGTGTCTCACTTCAGAAATTCAAACGCCTATAACTCCGTTATTTATGAACGAAAACATAAAGTGTGGGTATTCATTTTCTTAGTTAGAACATAAGGAACAATGTGGTACCAAAATTATTCGTGTTTTCAAAAATATTTTGTTTTTGCATTTTCACCGCCTACCTTGTGCATTGGAAAATGCCTGTGCATTGTATAAAATAAAAAGAAAATTTGCTTTTTTTTCGGTGAATACCAAATATATTTCATCTCGTGAGTTGACAACATAATAATTTTCACTCGTGCTGCGCACTCGAGAAAATTCTGATGTTTTCAACTCACTCGATGAAATATATTTGGTATTCACCTAAAAAAAGCAAATATCCTCTATATATTTAGCCTTTCCTATCCGGAACAAGTTGGCTGCTTTTAAAAAAGCCACCAATGAGCTGGACATGGCAAATAGCAAACTTTTACGCACATACACAGTCAATTGCACATGACCAAATGGATGTGGATAGGGCCAAATGATTTTAACTTGAGCAGGGACAAATGACGACGGGCAAAATGAAAACTGTTCACGTTGATCGAGCCAAATGAAAATTATTCATGTAGACAGGAGCAAACATAAAGTGACCATGGATTGCTCATGTGGACAGGTCAAATGAAATTTGTTCGTGTGAACCTGGCAGAATGAAACATTTCCATATGAACAGGCCAAATGGGAAGTGTTAAAAAAATGTTGATGTGGACAGGGTCATCTAAAATGAGGTAGGATAGCCTTCCCACAATAGGTACTCTAGTTTCCAAAAAATATAACTACAGGGTTACTAAACTAACTCCACTATAGCTTGCTTTCTTGGCAGCAAGCCAACAACTAAACCTAAACATAATGACCTCTTGAAATGGTTTCAGAAGCAATCTATTTTAAGTCATGACTGATCACAGTTGCATTGCAAATGTTAGTCAATTTTAGCAATGAATAATGACTTCCAGTCACATGACCCTCCGTGAGCATCTTCAATTGTGGGCCTATTTAGTGGCTGGGCCGTCATCGGCCCAGCCAATAATAAAAACATAGCGTTTTTCCTAGTTTATACTAAGCTTCAATAACATACAAAAAAAAACACAAATAACTGGGTAAACAATATAAAGATATTTATTTGAACAAACGTTCAAATTAAATCAGGAATGTCCAAAACTTAAAAACATCGAAAATCGGGAAGTACAATACATTTTTCCAATCAGAAAGCATATTTACAGTCCCTTTCATTCGGGTTTGCCGTTCAGTGAGCACATTTGCATAACACAAGAAGACCATGTGTTCCGGTCTGAGTTTCTTTTCATGTTGTCCACAAAGACATCTGGATTGATTGATCTGCTGATTTGAGTGACAGTCTCAAACTAAATGACCTTTGAAACGGCAAACTCGAGTGAAATTTTTAACTTACTATGTGGAATTTTCGCCATGTAGATACCGATCAGGTAACTGCTTAAATTGATAAAACTCTGCTTTTGTCTCTATCCTGTTTCAATTGTGTGTTCTTAATATGCATTGTATATGTTGTGCAAAGAATTTTGAAATAAAAATGTGCCTTAACCAAACAATTACAATGTTTTTATCAGAAGAGGTGACATCATTACCTTAAGATAAATGCTGAATATATTTTCAGAACACCTGGCACCTGGGACACTGTTTCAGTTCTGAAATAGAATAAAAAGTTACCTGATTTATAAACAAACGGCAAACTCGAGTGAACAAACTTGATTGACCTAAATGCTCAAACGACAAACTCGAGTGAAAGGGGCTGTATTTATTTATTAAAATTGGAACGCAAATTGGGGCCTACAGGAATAGATGGGCTGCTTGTGTCTCCAAGCAAAGACTGACCATCTGATTACTGGTTAACCACTCAGGTTCGAGCCTGCCCAAATAAAATGGTTTCAAGTCAAACCATCCATACAGAAGCCTCAGTGACTTACTTGGGCAGTTATATTTGAAGCACATTTTGGGTATGCATGTAAGTCCCATAAAGTGATTATAATTTAACATATTACAACAAACATTTATCAATCAGCATTTAGCAAATAGCAATATGAGCTGAAATAATCTTGAAAGGAACGTTAACCTGAATTAAAAACAGCAATTAGCTTCCATATCTTCCATATATAAAGTTTATTGTCATAGCAGTAATATCGTTGGAGATTAGACTGGAATAGAAAGTGCAGTTTATTTTTTGTTCAGTATACATTTTTATCCTGTCACGTGAGCCTAATGTCATGCGATTTTGAAGGGCCGACATCCAATTTTTACATGACAAGATCACAAAAAAAATCGTTGAATCGATGTACATAGCCCCCGGACAGGGGTAGACAACCCCGGGCCAAATGTTTTCACAAACATAAAAGAGGGTCCATTTCTTATTTCCCAGCACGTTTTCTCCAGTTGAATGCATGTACCTCATTCAAATGCATAGGCGACCTAAGGTGGCCGTACTGGAAACTCATATCAGTGACACAACATAGAGTCCTTGATCATATAAAAAATATGGCAAGAAATAGGTCACGGTTATCCCCAGATCATGATTTATATAAACTTTGCAGAGTTTGAGACCCTGATGCTAAATGACAAGTTTCAAGATCCTAGGCCTTTTGGTTCTGAAGGAGAAGGATTTAAAAGTATTTTGCTATTAGTATAGTAATAGAGGCCATCCTGGTCATGTTACCAAGTTTCAAGTTTCACTGTTGATATAGTTTCTTTCCCTTTGCCCTTCCTACGGATGTTCCACACTTGGCTCTGACTGGCACTGCGGTTTCAGAGATGTATGAACACTGTGGACATCAACGCCAGAACATGCCTATCTTATAGCTCACCTGCATGCCTATCTTATAAGGGCACTTATGAGCTTTCGGCTCAGGTATAGCTCTGTACACACCAGTTTTATTATAATTGAGCCGCTGCATGAGAAAACCAACAAATTGCCTATGCAAAAACAAAGGCGCAGATCAGCTTCGCAGTAACTGCGAAGCTGATCAGTGCCTTTGTTTTCGCTACATGTATAGTAAAATTCATCTACTTTCTAAAACCAAAATTTCCAGCCTCTAACCATCTTCTGTGACTGTACAGCCCCGTTTGTGTCGGACCTGGTCGGAACCCAAATTGTTGGTTTTCTCACGCACAGGCTCATATAAAAGTCTGGTGTAAGCGAGGGTACATTTCATGGATATGTTGTGGTAAGAACAAGCCCTTATTCCTTATAAAATTTAATTATTTCTGATTGCACAAGTAAACATATTACACAGTGATAATGGCACAATAAATTACGAGCCGCATCATGTGAAACCCTGTCTCTGGGGCTTCAGAACAGTGACAGTGAAACAGAACATATAACTACACTCACGGCAAAAGATTTGTTTATTTGTATAACCAGACAGTTTTTCAGTCATGGTTGTCGGATGGAAATATGGGACCGCAGCCCATTGAGGCATAAAGAAATAAATAGGCTGCTTGTGCCTCCAGACAAAGCTTCTACTAGCTACTGACGTTCCATCTGCCTCAAGTCTGAGCCTGCCCAGGAAAAGTGGTTCAAGTCAAAGCATCCATACATATAAGCCTTACAGTCGGGGAACTCAAAGTATGGCCAACATAACACCTAAGTTTCTTTCAAATGTTGCAAACATTCTATATAAATTCATTGATGAATTGTTAGCTTCTTTGTGAAGTAGTGAAGAGATTACCCTATCAACTTGCCAACATAAAAATAATCTTCCTGACAATTTTCATGTGGTGATTGATTTATAAAGCAAGTTAGATTGGTACACAATTGAAATCAGCAGATTTGGCCACCTATTGTTGGTTCTCTTCAGGGTTGACCAGAGCAATTTGCAATTGATTTGGATTGTGGAAAAGTAGGAAATTTAAGTTTGGCCACCCTAAACAATTTAAAGATTAAGAAGTAACAAAAGAATCATTCAGTTACTTTGGCCATAATTTGTCTTCTTTTGGTGTAATGGCTTAGTTGGGTGGTTATATTTGAAGAATTTTTTTGATGTTATGACATCCTAATTTAGGGTTCAAGTCCCATAAAATGGAGTCCCGACATGATCATATCTGTTGACTGGGACACTAACCCACAACTCAAACAAACAAACAATGTTTTTTAGTCATATGTAAGAGTAAAATGAGCCAAGATGCAAGAAAACCGGTCTTTGGAGTTTCCGAACAGGGCCCTGTTGCATAAAACTCTATTAACTCTTAATTGCAGTTTAAAGTCCCAGTTAAAGTAATGACAGCTTTATTCCTGCTGCATTTTTGTCTATGAAAATTAACACTAGAGTATTCTTAAAGCTGTCATTAGCTAATGTAGCTCCAGAGGTACTTTACAATTGTTTTATGCAGCAGAAAATTAATGTCATCCTTTAATACTAAGAGAGTTCTTGAACTTAATGGCAGCTAAGGGTTTAATTACAGCTTAAGTTCATGCAACAGGGCCCAGGTCTGACACAAAACAGCCTGTGCAGCCAAAGAAGATGGCTAGAAGCTTGAAATTTCAGATTTCCATGTAGCGAAAACAAAGGCGCTGATCAGCTTTGCAGCCTTTGTTTTGGCATAGGCAAAAATCATGTTTTCTCATGACGCGGCTCAAATACAGGATTTCTCATAATGCTGCTCATACATTCACAACAGTTAGTTTGATTTGCAAATATTCTGGTACAACAGTTTTAACCAGAGGACAAATGGTCCTGTAAACGCTCACCTGATCCAGACGGCTTCCCTTCTAGGGGAACAAATGACCCCTGCCCTGGGGTGTTGCCTGTATGGACACCAAGAGCACACGTGGAAGGATTTATACAGAGGATTACAAAACATTACTACACACAAAATATGAAAGCTCTGGAACTCAAGGTTTTTTAGATGAAGATTGTGTATGGTTTTCCCATGGTAAGTATATGAGAGATAATGACCCCTTGGTTGGGGCCATTTTGAACCCTAAGGGTATCATTGGCAAGATATATGTAAAGCACCATATAACATTGCTGCATACCGGTACTTAATATTCAAGCTTTGGGTCTTGTGGTTTCATAAACAAGATTTTTTTCATGTTTCCTATTATAAGCCTATGGCAGACAATGATGTCCCTGGTGCGTGGCCTGTATAGACCCCAGGGGCACGGTTAGCAGGTTTTAAAAAGATGACTACTGCTACACACAAATTATAAAAGCTCTAGGACTCATGGTTTCTGAGTAGAAGACTTCTGTGTGTCTTCCCATTATAATTATAAGGGAGCTAGTGACCCACAGGGTGGGGGCATTTTTGACTCCAGTGGCATAATTGGCAGGATTTATGTAGAGCACTACATAGCATTGCTGCAGACTTAATATATAAGCTTTGGGACTTGTGGTTTCAGAACAGAAGATTTTTTCATGTAATTATAAAGCCTATGGCAGATATTGACACCCCAGGGAGAGGCAAATTTGGATCCCAGGAGCATTGTAAAATGGCAGGATTTATGAAGGGATTTATGAATAGCCATTGCTATTTACAAATTATAAAAGCTCTATGCTTTGTGGTTTCAGAGAAGAATTTTTTAGTTTTTCCTATTGTAATTCTATGGGGCCTGATGAGCCACAGGGCAGGACCATTTCTGATCCCTGGGCATGATTGGCAGAATTTATGTAGGGTACCAATAAACAATGTCACATGCTAAATACACAAGCTCTTTTCCCATTATAAGCCTATGGCAGATATTGATGTCCCCAGGGCATGGTCAATTTGGACCCCAGGGGCACACTTGTGGTTTCAGAGAAGAGGATTTTTTAGATTTTCCCATTGTAAGTCTATGGGAAATTGACCCCCTGGGGCGTGGTCAATTTGGTTCGCAGGGGTATGGTCGACATAATATATAATGGGGATTACCAAACATTGCTACCTACAAAATATAAAACTCTGAGCCTTGTGGTTTCAGAGAAGATTTTTTTTAATTTCTCCCATTGTAAGTCTATGGGAGTCTGTCTGTTGCCATGGAAACCACAATTTTGATACTATCTGTCCCAAAACCTAATGTAAGCAATCCCTTGACACAATGGTTATTCACATTAAATTTGATCAAGATTGACCCACTTCTTCTTTGAAATTTTGGGCGGACGATGGTCGATGACGGATGCCTGCCTATCCTATAAGCTCACATGTGAGCCTTCAGCTCAGGTGAGCTAAACACAACTTAGTGTAATAAAAAATACCCCGTCAGATTAAAACTGCAATATTTGTAAGGTAAATCTCTAATATTTACCTGAATTTGCTCTTATTACTGTACCTTGTGACCTACTATTATGCACTAGTCATTTGTAACCACCTACACCCCACGCACCCTCCCAGAGTCGGAATTTTACAGTCAGCTTGCCCCCCCCCCCCCCCCCCCCCCCCAGTGGTACAGGGCTTTTGGCAGAGATTTGCTATGAGGAAAGTCAAAGTCCTAGCTATTACAAATGACTAGTGCATTAGGATTTAAGGTGACACAAGCTGTATTTGTTCGAAGTAGCACACAATGTGCTTATCTTTTCAAAATAACTAAAAGTTAAGGTAACAAAATATATTATCTAATAAGCACACATCTGAGAGCTTCTTAAATCCTGTGAAAAATAGACTGAAAACATGCAAAAAGTGTTATTTCGATGTTTTCTGAGCGTTGCCATTGCAAGGTTTACTATTAGAATAAAAAAGTTGCACTAGATTTTAAAAACAGGGACATATCTACCTGCTATTTGCAATACTTTTCTCATCACATTTCCAAAATTTTCCAAAATTAAACTCTTTACCAAAACAGAGGCCAAAATCAGGCCTTAAACTCCCTAGGCCTTTGAGATGTAAAAATTATCAAAACAGATAATGCAATATGCAGAAAGCAAATGTAATAAGTAAAAAGTAATAATGGAACAACTAGATATCTAATCTGGCTAAAAGCATTTTACTCATGCTGAAACTATGCAGTAATGAAGTTGTCTAAAATATACATTTTTTCAATAAGTTTTTCAGACAAAGGTATGCATGCTAATTAGAACGTTTTTAAAATGATTAAAAAATGAAACAACTGTGCGTTTATTCATGAAAACATGGCCGTACGACATATACCCCATTAAACACCATTTTTATACAGTAAAACTGGGGTTTACAGGGGTATACCTTTTTTCCTTATTTTTGATCCAAAACATAGATTGTGGGTACTTGTTAGAACCGCCTCATCTAGAACTGCCTCAGTGAGGCAGTTCTAACGTCAACACACAATCAATGCTTTGAGCAAAAATATCAAAAATATCGAAATTTTTCCATTAAAATTTTAAATTTTTACTGATGAATAAGTCTCTGTATATTCCATGGGCGTACTTTCGCAATGCATTGGTACAAATGCAATAATAATAAAAAATACATGAACTGTGTAAAAAAACTAATTTTCAACAGTGCCTATCCAAACTGAAAATGAATAAAGAATACAACATAATTGCTCTTCAAAAGGTTTATAATCCAAACTGCAACTCAGGGTTTCCAACCGGATCCGACACAAACCGAGCAGCATAATCACAGAAGAAGACTAGAAGCTTGAAATTTATAATTTAAGAAGAAGAGGAATTGTACTATCCATGTTGTGAAAACAAAGGCGCTGATCAGCTTTGCAGTTATTGCAAAGCTGATCTGCACCTTTGTTTTCGCATATGCGAAATGTTTGTTCTGCCATGATGTGGCTCATTTATACAGGCACGCTACAAAAGTCTAGTTTAGAAAATTTAGATATTTGACCAATTGCAATGGACACTGATTGTTATAGCAATACTATGTACTGATAGCCTCTGATTAATACTCTGATGATCATGACCTACCATCCATTAATTCTATCTTGATTCTAAGAAACAGATTTCATTTCCAAGTTTCATCAGGGAAGTGTAAGAGAGGTATTTTACACTTCCCTGGTTTCATACAGGTGGCGATTGCAAACATAAGCACAGGAGGTTAATTTTCATATTTTCTATGTTTTGAAAATCTCTACACCAGGCCTTTTTTGTTTCGAATCATAAGGATAAATCATAACATGCCGCAAAAAGTGTACCCTGTCATACCCCACTTTTATATAGTAAAACTGGGGTAAACAGGGGTTAACCTATCTTTGTTATTTTTTATGCAAAACATTTACCATGGCTGTGTACCCACAATATATGTTTTGAGCAAAGATAAGAAAAACATCAAAAAGTCTCTACTAAAATTATCAATTTTTACAACTTACGAAAAGTTAGTATATTACATGGACATCAGGGTTGGGGTAATTAAAATTGTAATTGTAATTAATTGCAATTTAATTACATTTTTCAAAATAATTGAAAATAATTGTAATTCAGTCTTTACTTTAATTACAATAATTGAAATGTAATGAATTACAGTGTCAAAAAGGGGAGTAATTCACACTTACTTTGAATTACTTTCAATTACTTTAAGGGAAAAAAACTCTTACATATATTTAGAGCTCAATATTGTAAGAGAGTAGAGTCAGTACTGTAAATTATCCTGTTGAATATTGTTTCCTCAATGCATGTCCTATTGAAGCATCATTACTCAAATAGAAAAAAAAATCTCATAGCCATCAGTTACAACAGTTGTCAAAATCTGTCTCTTCATCTATTAAAACTTTCTGCATCTACTGTCTAAGTCTTGGGTACTTTTAACCCTTTCCTAACTGATCAATCAATCATTCAATGATTGAGCAAAGAAAGTGTAAAACCTCAAACAATCATTATCTTTTCTTTTGTGCCCTTTATTGGTGTTTGCCTACAAAATTCTTTGTTTTAATTTTTCGCACCTCACTGATAAATTCATAATTAAATAAGATGCATTGTTCAGAGTAGTGTTTTAGGCTATTTAAAAGATTTGAAGTCATCTTAACCAAAATGGTCACAAAATTAAACTGCCAAAATTAATCTCTCTAATTGACTGGTTAGAGATTCTCCACAAGTAAGGTCTTCATGCATAACACCCCCTTGTATCTCTAAAATATAAAACATGGAGTGAAATTGAAGATAATGTTTTCCAAATGGGAAACTGATGGAAATTACTTGTCAAAATATCTTAATATTGTATCTATGATTGTATGATACATTTACATCAGACAGTTTAGACCTTGTTAAGGACAGTCCATGCAGACGTTGGACCCTTTGGGTGTTTTACACATGAAATGTTTTTTTTTATTATTATTATATTTTTTTTATTCATTTGCCATTCATTAGAAATCAGGGGTGATCATTTCCCCCATCTTTCATCAATAACCCAGCATCACTGTCAACAAACTTATCTTGGAAGAATTTATTAAAAAATATTTATTATGTGCTTTAACGTGAGAGTCAACAATATTTCAGTCATGTGAAAACAGATATATTTCTTCCAAGTGATTAACTTATTAAAGGGTGACATGAGGAGTTCTTATATATGCAAATAATGTTTTGACATTGGATGGGATATGTAACTATATTAAACTTAAGACCATATCATTTGATGGATAATTCTGTATACATCAGCGTTTTGTGCAAAAAGAAGACACATACATGTATTACAAAAGGTTCCTATCAGATAATTCTTAGTCGTTATCACTACATGTGTTCACAAATTTTATTTCCGTATATGATTATTTTGGAGTATTCAATTTTCATGTGTCTCATCACCGTGACCCGATGCAAAGTAATTGTATGTAATGAATTACATTAGTTTAAGTAATTGTATGTAATGAATTACTTTCCTTAAATACCTAGTAATTGTAATTGTAATTTAACTGAACAAATATCAATGTAATTGTAATTCAATTAATTTCTTTTCAAAGTAATTGACCCCAAGCCTGATGGACATGTTTTCTCAATGTGAGCCACATCATGAGAAACCTGCTTTTGGCAAATACAAAACCAAAGGCACAGATCAGTTCAGGGTACCCACGCTTTTGTCAAAACCAAATTCCAGGACTTTTCCAGGACTTTTCCAGGCCAGATGAGTAATTTTCAAGGTCTGATCACAACAAAATTCCAGGACTTTTCCAGAATCGTCAAATTTATAACTCGCAACAAGAAACAGTTTTTCTTATCTGAAACAGCGGACCTCGGTAATTGGGAGTTTAAATTTTAAACAAACCTTTTCTCGAAATTCGAAAACGCATCCGCGTTAACTTTGATCCGTGTGTATTCGGACTCCCTCGGCCAAACCGATTATTTCCCTTGATCGGTTGGGTATGAAAGCCCCATCCCAGCTGTATATAAGACGGTACCGCAAAAAAAAGACCGGAATATAGCGTCGCGCCCGAAAATATGATCAACAACGATCGATACCTATTTTATTGTTCACTTGTTCGCCGCTTTAAATCTTACACTTCTTTCTGGGCCTGACTTTTCCAGGGCAAACCATATTCCCGGACGATTCACGGAAAAATGATGAAAATTACAGATTCCAGGACTTTTCATGACCGGGAACACTGTTATACTAATTCCCGGACCTTTCCCGAATTCCCGGTAGCGTGGGAACCCTGTCAGTTGCACAAAAACCTCTGACTTTTCTGCAGAGATAGTGCAACCCCTCTACTTTTTGTAAATCTGAAATTCGATTGATTGGTTGTATTGGTACTTTATATCCCACTCTACAGCTAAGGTCATACTAACCCAGGACCTCCATTATGAAAACAAGCTATTATGAAAACACGCCCATGTAATATACAGATTTTTCCTAAATTGTAAACATTGAAAATTTTCAGCAGAAAAGTTTTGACATTTTTCTTATTTTTGCTCAATTTTTGCCGAGGCGGTTCTTACTAGTACCCACAATCTATCTTCTGGAGCAAAAATAAGAAAAATTGGTATACAACATTATTATACCCCAGTTTTGCTTTATAAAAGTGGGGTATAAGGCTGTATATATTACACAGAAATGTTATTCTGATGTCAGTTTAAAGTCCCAGCAAATAAGATGGGAAAAGCCTAGTACAGTAAATGCACATGACCCCTGGTTAACAAGGCAAGTAACTTTTCCAACTACATCACAATGGCTTCTAAAAATAAATCTGACATTTCAAGCCTTTATTCATCTGCCATGGCTGTACAGGCTGGTTCATGTTGAACTAACCTCAAAGGCATGATTTCTTATGATGCAGCTCAAATTTCAGTTGATAACAAAAATCATTAAGTTTCAAACAATGAAGATATACATGTAACAATGCATCAGGAAAACATGTCCATGAAAAGTATACCCATTTGAACCCCACTTTTATCTAGAAACACTGGGGTTTGCAGGGGTATACCTATTTTTCTTATTAACATACACTGTGGGTACTCATTAGAACTGCCTCAGTGAGGTGGTTCTAATGTGTATCCACAATGTATGGTCTGAGCAAAAATATTAAAAAATCAAAATTTGTTCCATAAAAGTTTTCAATTTTTACAGCTTAAAAATCTCTGTAAATTGCATGGGCATGTTTTCCTAATGTAATAATCTATAGGGACTTATCTATGAAGCCTGGATAGCATAATGTTAAACACACACATTTGTCACCACTGGGATTGGGGTTTGAATTTGGCAAAGGCACGTGGCCCGGTACAGCTCTCCTGTCTAAGATCAGTGGTTTTCCTAAAGTCACAGTTTTCTCCACAATGTATGATAAAACAAACACTCAGGATGAGCTTTCTGTGCAAAGAAGTTAAATAAATAATGTTTAAGACTTATAAATAACTCATTCTTATTTGATCTAAACCATGAAATTTTTGTACTTCTGGATCCAGCTTAAAAACAATTATACAATTAAAATTCTGACTTCATGAGTTTATAGATAAAGAGCCAAACTTATTATATCTGGGGGAAATAGGCCTTCTCCTCTTGTTATAACACAACACTGCAACAACAATAAATAAAATAAATATAACCACCCCAAGACCCCCTATCACGTAGTACATGTATCGCGGTGCCGGTTTGGGGTGCGGAGTGTGGTGATGGTGGTGGGTGGTGGTCCTGGGTTTGCCGGTGGTCCCGTACACTGCCTGTAATCACTTATGTCTAGTTCAGTTATTGCACAAATATGTCGTAAATAGCATGTGTCATTGCATGTGGGCTCTGTGTCATATTGCACACTGTTAAATTTCAAATACTGCCGGAATAAACGATTTGTTCTATCCTGAAACGACACGACCAGTTCGTTTAACTGGCGTGGCGATAGCTCATCAATGGCAAAATCCACAGAGGTATCATACTCCAGACTCCACTCTGTCGGATCCCCATCTATATTTGCTTGTGTTAGGTTTAAGTAGTACTGTTTTATTCGCTGAAGACGTCCATTATCTCTGTCATACTCAAAGAGTCGGATAGAAGGGTTGTTGGCCCCTACCCCAGGCAGGGTACTTTTCCACGGCGTCACTGCTGGGCTCAGAAATAACGTACTTGCAGCTTTTGCTGGAACGAAAAAAAAAGTTTATGACATTAATTGAAAGATTTGTTTTCACCTCCACATAATAATTATTATAAACCTTATCTGCGATGGATAGATAATACTATTTCTTTTCAATTATACAGGTTCTTCACTATTTAACAAAGTGTAACTACCTTAACTCATTTAAGACTGGCGTCCTTTTTGTGGGACATAGGAAAACAGCATAGCCCCAGATGTGACGCCGCAGAATGCGGCGTCCCATCTGGGGCTATTCTGTTTGCTTAGAGAATTTTCATCAACAAATTGAATAAAATTTAAAAATAACTCCCGACACCCCTAAAAACGAAAGTGGTCTCACCCTAATGATAATGATGGGAGAATGCATTAGTCAAATATGGGTTAAACACAAACTTTTCGCATGCATTTCAACTGAAAGGCCAACAGATCTGTTGGTTATAAAAGATAGTTCAGAATAAGAATTGTCTCCCTTTTTGTACATTGTTTGCTTTAAGCTGAAAGTTAATCTGAAAGGTGAAGAAATCTTCTTGTTAAAAGTTATTTCAGAACCAGAGTAGTTTCCCTTTAGCTGTAGATGCGAACATTTTAAACTGTGCAGTACTATGCAACCCTATTGTTTGCGCAAAACAAAAAGAGTTGCATCATGAGAAAACAGGTGTTTCACATAGACAAAAACAATAGCACAGATCAGCTTCGCAGTAACTCTAAATTTTGCTCTAGATCTTTAAATCCAAAATTTGCAGCCTCCAGTCCTATTCAGTGGCCACACTGCCTGGTTTATGTCAGATTTGTTCGGAACCCCTGACAATGAGTTTTCTTGTGTCGCAGCTCAAATGGTAGCACACTGCAGCTGATTAGCCATGTTAGCTCTACATTACGAAAACATACCCATGCAATATACAGAGATTTTTTAAGTTGTTAAAAAAAGGATTTTTTTTTATTTTTCTTATTTTTGCTCAAAACATAGATTGTGGGTACACGTTAGAACCGCCTCGGCGAGGCGGTTCTAACAAGTACCCACAAGCTATGTTTTGGAGAAAAAATAAGCAAAATAGGTACATGTATACCCCCGCAAACCACTATTTTTCTATATAAAAGTGGGGTTCAACATGTTTTCGTGATGACACAGTAGGATTCTTTCAAATTTTGAAGCCTCTAACGTCTTAAATTTACAAACCTGTAGCTGTACATCGCTGTGCATCAAATGGAGCAATTATCATAAAAACACTGTCTGGAAACAAAGGGCGTGTAAGCTATCATTTGTGTCATGGGTAAATTTAACAATCGGACTGAACCTAAGTTTGGAAAATTTCTGGTGCCATTTGTGTAAGTTATTTGTGAAATATTTTACATACCCTAACCCTACCATATGCAGTGCACACAATCGATTGCATAACTGTAAAAATTTTCATGTCTTCATCTGGTCACTGTGTACACTTAGGAAACTTAAAAGTTCCAAAGTGAGCCGCGACGCGAGAAAACCGGTCTTCGGGGTTTCCGACCAGGTCCGACACAAACTGGCCTGTACAAGCTCAGAAAAGAGCTAGAAGCTTGAAATTTCGGATTTAAGTAGAAGAGGAATTGTATTATCCGAGTAGCGAAAACAAAGGCGCTGATCAGCTTCGCGGTTACCGCGAAGCTGATCTGCGCCTTTGTTTTCGCATAGGCAAAAATCCGGTTTTCTCACGATGCGGCTCAAGTGTTCTCAATGTTGACAAATGTTTCAAAGAAAGAAAATATTGCTAAACAGTGATTCTACTATGCTGCATATGATAACATATAAGTTGCACAAGTTTCTTTAAAATAGCAATGTGTGACTTTCGAAATTACATGCAGTACAAACTCGCTCTCTACCGTATGATACATACACAAATTATAGCAAACATTCAGTTTGTTTCCCGACACTGAGAAAGAAAGGTTTTCCCATGCTACAACTCACCTTGCTTATCATATAGTATCCTGAAACTGTCTGTATGTTCATGTCCATACATCTGTGCTTGTATGACATCAGTGTATTTCTGTAGAAGGTCGAGAAATTTTCTGTTATACTCCGCATAGAACCAGGACATACCCTCAACCAACTCAAACACACCAGGAGGTACATGAGCCACTATATAGACCTGGAAATTGAGAATGGTGAAAACTATGGCATTTGTTAAAATTGATGTTTTATTTTTGTTTCTTTAAATTATTTTTTCACATTTTCAATATTAATTACAAATTCAGTTTGGGTTGCTTTAATGTATCATGCACATAAAGACTTCATATTTTTTTAAAACAAATTTTCTTATCTACTTCAGACCTCTAAATAACATGCACAAAATTGCCAGGAAGTTCTTCAGAATAATATATGATGTGCATGTAGTATACACATAACAATAAACATTGCACTAAAAATGACAATTCAGTAAGAGCTGTATTTTCATAGCTACAAAATTAGCAATTTACTTCAGAACAAAAACAATTGTATAGTTGTTCTTGTATATATTCAAACATGATCATAGATATGCAATAAACTGCAATTAAGTTACACAAATGAGCCACTGCGTGAGAAAACCAACAATCTGCACATGCGAAAACAAAGACGCAGATCAGCTTCGCGGTAACCACGAAGCTGATCAGCGCCTTTGTTTTCGCTACTCGGATAGTACAGTTCCTCTTCTACTTAAATCCGAAATTTCAAGCTTCCAGCTCTTTTCTGTGACTATACAGGTCCGTTTGTGTCGGACCTGGTCAAAAGCCACATTGTTGGTTTTCCCACGAGGCAGCTCAAATGAGAATTATCTTTACTAAAAATACTGTGTATTGCACACACCCATTAGGACAATGCTCAGCTTGCAAATTACATGTACATCAAAGCTGTTGTACATCAAAACAATGTCATTTTAACATAAATAAGCCACATCATGAGAAAACCAACAATTTGAATATGCAACCAGAGGACCAATGGTCCTGTAAACGCTCACCTGAGACCTGAGATATATAAATGTACCAATAAACTTGTTAGACTAGAATGGTACAATGCATGTATATAACCCTAGGGCAGGGTCAGAATAACTCCTGGAGTCAATGTCTTTTTCAAATCATAAAAATTCAGTCCATTTGCCAATTAACTGCAAGTTTTGTCCTTCAAATGACATTTTAACAATGTTCTCCATTCAAATGCATGGGCGATCTAAGTTGACCTTGCCGTGAAATAGGTCAAGGTCATCCCAGTGTCATGATTTATATAAATTTTGTAGACCTCCGTTCCTTAATGCTACATGCCAAGTTTCAAAATCATAGGCCTTCTGGTTCTGAAGAAGAAGATTTTAAAACGTTTTTGCTATCTATAGCCATGGCGGCCATCTTGGTCATGTGACCTTGACCATTTATATAAACTTTCATTCCCTCTTCCTAAGGATGCTCTACAAAAGGTTTGACTTTGATTGGCCTAGCGGTTTCAGAGAAGAAGATGTTTCAATACTATGGTCATATACATGTATATAGCCCGGGGCAGGGGCAGACAACCCCCTGGGCTAAAAATATTTTCTTAAACATAAATCTTCTGTCCATTTGCTCATTTCTAGCAAGTTTTTTGCCATTTAATTACATTTTCCTATTTTTTCCCATTCCAATGCATGGGAGACCTAAGTTGACCTTGCCGTAAAATAGGTCAAGGTCATCCAAGGGTCATGATTTATATAAACTTTGTAGAACTCTATTCCCAGATGCTTCACACCAAGTTTCAAAATCATAGGCCTTCTGGTTCTGAAGAAGAAGATTTTTAGACGTTTTTGCTATTTATAGCCATGGCGGCCATCTTGGTCATGTGACCTTGACCATTTATATAAACTTTCATTCCCCCTTCCCAAGGATGCTCCACATGAAGTTTGGCTTTGATTGGCCTAGCGGTTTCAGAGAAGAAGATGTTTGAATATTATGGTCATATACATGTATATAGCCCTGGAGCAGGGGCAGACAACCCCCCCAGGAGCTAAAATTTTCCATTAACTTTAATCTTCTGTCCATTTGCCTATTCCCAGTAGGTTTTACCCATTAAATAGCATTTTACCATTTTTTCCCATTCAAATGCATTGGCGACCTAAGTTGACCTTGCCGTAAAATAGGTCAAGACCATCCTAGGGTCATGATTTATATAAACTATGATGGCCCACGTCCCCGATGCTACATACCAAGTTTCGTGGAAATCGGCCCACTGGTTCTGGAGAAGAAGATTTTTAAAGGATTTTGCTATTTATAGCCATGGCGGCCATCTTGGTCATGTGACCTGGACCATTTATATAAACGTTCTTTCCCCCTTCCTAAGGATGCTCCACATGAAGTTTGGCTATGATTAGCCAAGCGGTTTCAGAGGAGAAGATCTTTGTAATTGTGGACAACGGACGACGACAGATGACGGACGGACGCCGGAGCATGGGTATACTATACTATAAGCTCACCTGTGAGCCTTCGGCAAAGATGCAGATCAGCTTAGAGGTAACCATGAAGCTGATCAGTGCCTTTTTTTCACTACACAAATAGTACAATTCCTATTCTTTCTAACTCCAAAATTTCCAGCCTCAAGCCATTTACTGTCCTTGTACAGCTCTGTTTGTGTCGGATGTGTTTGGAACCCACATTGTTGGTTTTCTCGCGTTGCAGCTCAAATGTGCTGTAAATGTGCTGTAAGATTGATATGGCATCATTAAGACATTAAGTACCCACAAAGAATGCACTTTAAAGTTTTACAAAGAAATTCTTCTTCCTGGCATCACTAAGCCTGTCTTTCAGCCACCTGAACTGGTCAGTTGGGTCAACCCCCCCCCCACCCCCCACCCCCCCCCACTTCGTGAGCATGTCCTGGTTGTGGTGTCACTAGTGTGACATCAATACAATGTTGTTTCAACATTGAAAATCAAAGTTGAACTGACTTCCTGTGTCCAATAAGAATGTACTTACAGAGAAATTCTTCTTCCTGGCATCAACAAGCCTGTCCTCTAGCCACCTGAACTGGTCAGCTGGGTCCACCACCCCCTTAGTTAGCTTGTCCTGGTCATAGTACAGGTTGGTGTTCAGATTTAGAATCCTAAGTTTCTTGCTAGAGGATGGGGTACCCATGTAGTAACCACCTAATAAGGCAAGACAAACACATGCATGATATAATGCTAAGCAATTAAACATGTGAAATGGCTCTCAAATGACAAATGAGCCACCTTGTGGGAAAACAAACAATGTGGTTTTTCGAACAGGTCCGACACAAACCAACTTGTACAAGCACAGAAAAGAGGTAGAAGCTTGAAATTTCAGATTTAAGTAGAAGAGATATTGTACTATCCAAGTAGGGGGAAAAAAAGGCGCTGATCAGCTTCACAGTTACTGCGAAGCTGATCTGCGCCTTGGTTTCGCCTATGTAAATTGTTGGTTTTCTCATGAGGAGGCTCAAATGTTGTTTCTATTCTTCCCTTTGCCGCTTACATTTGTGTAGTAGCAAAGCAGGAAGTGTGCAGGCACCCTGTTTTGCTGTACATGATATAGTCATTCATTTTCCTTAATTTATCATTTATGCCATTTAACTCATTTAAGCCTGGCATCCCTTTTATGGGACATAGGCAAACAGAATAGCCCCAGATGGGACGCCGCGTTCTGCGCCGTCCCATCTGGGGCTATTCTGTTTGCTTAGAGGAATTTCTTCGAAAAAATGGAATTAAATTTTAAAATCAAACCAGAAGCCCCCAAAATTAGAATGGACTCGCCCAAATGATAATGATGGGTGAATCCATTCGTCACAAATGGGTTAAGGCTATAAAGCCCGGTTTGTGTCAGACATTATCTGAAATTTCTTCAACAGGGCCAAGTTTCAACAAAGCATTTAGGGTAAATATTTGTCTTACATGTCACTTAAACATTGACAAAGATATAACTTAGGAAGCTCCTTAGACAAAAATCATATGAGCCACATCATGAGAAAACTGTATTTTCGCATATACAAAAACAAAGGTGCAGATTAGCTGTGCAGTAACTGCACAGCTGATCAGCGCCTTTGTTTTCGCTACACGGATAGTACAATTCCTCTTCTTCCTAGATCCAAATTTTAAGCCTGCTTGATTCTTCTGTCACAGTACAGGCCAGTTTGTGTTGGGCCTCATCAGGAAAACATGCACGTGCAATATATACCCCCCTAAACCCCACTTTTATATAGAATAAGAGCTGTCGCAGGACAGCATGCTCGACTGCTTCTGACCTTTGTCAAACATAAGGACAAACCCGACCAGTAACCCAAAGCATTATGCTCATACATCTTTTTTGCCTTGATGCAGTAAGGCAAAATCACTGAACCATGAAAGTTAACTATAACTACCTAAGATTTAAAGGTCTCCATCATATTGTGAAAGAAGTGTGTTCATATACCAACTGAGTGCCAAGACACAACGCAAAATCACTCAACCATGAAATAAGGTCACACTGACCTTAAAGTATTTCAGGGTCAAAGGTCTAGTGATACTTACTCATAATGTGAAAGAAATATGACCATATACCCATTCAGTGTTGAGACATAAAGCAAAATCACTGAACCATGAAATTAGGTCATAGTGACCTATAAGTATGTTTGGGTTAAAGGTCTGGTCATACTCATTCATAATCAGAAAGAAGTATGAAAAAATACCAACTGAGTGTCGAGATATAAGGCAAAATCACTGAACCATGAAATTAGGTCACAGTGACCCAGGAATACTTTACGGTCAAAGGTCTTGTCATACGCAAACATATCGTGAAAGAAGTATGTTCATATACCAATTGAGTGCCGAGATATAAAGGAAAATCATTGAACCATGAAATTAGGTCATATAGACCTAGAACTACTTTAGGTCAAAGGTCTTGTCATATGCATAAATATTGTTGCCAAAACCTGTAAAGAAATTTTAGATCGACGAAGATGTTTTTTATATAAATAATGTATATATGCTTTTAAGCAATTATCGTGTCTCATAACTCTGTCTAGAGTAGCTTGTGTAATTCTTTATATTTTATGTCTATGTATTTGTATTTCATGTATTACATGAGGTGACACGTTAATAAATCATTGAATTGAATTGAATTGAATTGAATTGAATTGAATTGCAAACATAGTGTGAAAGAAGTTTGTTCATAAACCACTTGAGTGCTGAGATATAAGGCAAAGTCACTGAACCGTGAAATTAGGTCACAGTGACCTATAACTATATTGGGGTCAAAGGTCTGGTTATACTCACTCATAATCTGAAAAAAGTATGAAAATATACTAATTGAGTGTCAAGATATAAGGCAAAATCACTGAACCATGAAATTAGGTCACAGTGACCTAGGACTATTTCAGGGTCAAAGGTCTTGTCATACGCAAACATACTTTGAAAGAAGTTTGTTCAAAAACCGTTTGAGTACCGAGATATAAGGCAAAGTCACTAAAACGTGAAATTAGGTCGCAGTGACCTATAAGTATATTGGGGTCAAAGGTCTGGTCATACTCACTCATAATCTGAAAAAAGTGTGAAAATATACTAATTGAATGTCAAGATACAAGGCAAAATCACTGAACTGTGAAATTAGGTCACAGTGACCTATAAGTATATTGGGATCAAAGGTCTGGTCATACTCACTCATAATCTGAAAAAAGTATGAAAATATACTAATTGAGTGTAAATCACTGAACCGTGAAATTAGGTCACAGTGACCTATAAGTATATTGGGGTCAAAGGCCTGGTCGTACTCACTCATAATCTGAAAAAAGTATGAAAATATACTAAAAGATATATCAACCGACCCTTACCGTCATGACACACAAGTCAGTGTCACAAAGTCAAAAGATGAATGACGAACCATCTTCCTAAGTTGTTTCTATTAAGAAATGAAAAGAAGAAAAAATATAGGGAGTTCTAGATTTTGACCTCTAGCCCCGCACCCCTGACTCCGACCCAGAGGTCTGATGTCATGGAACCTAAAGTGCATGAAGTATGAAAACTTTATGATAAGTTGTCAAGATATGGACTCCTTGTAAAAGTTACACAGCAGTACATCTATTTTTTACAGTGTTCTAGTTTTTAACCTCTAGCCCCACCCCCCAGGCATGGACCCAGAGATCTGATGCCATGAAATGAAACTCAACCCTACAGGGTACCTATGGTCCGAGTATGAAAGCCCTCTGATAAAAAGTTTTCAAGATATAAACTTCTAGAATACTATATTACAGAAAAGCCATTATTATTACTGGTGTTCTAGATTTTAACCTCTAGGCCCACCCCCTGGCATGGACCCAGGGATCTGATGCCATGGAATGAAAGCCGACCCTACAGGGTGTCAATGGCCCAAGTATCAATGCTTTCTGATGAGTGGTTGTCAAGATATGGACTTCTAGAAAACTTTAACACAAGAATTGCCATTTTTGAAGGTGTTCTAGATTTTAACCTCCAGCCCCACCCCCTGGCCTGGACCCAGGGGCACGATGCCATGGAATGAAAGCTAACCCTACAGGGTATCTATGGTCCAAGTATGAATGCTTTCTGATGAGTGGTTGTCAAGATATGGACTTCTAGAAAACTTTAACGCAAGTGTGACGCGCACGGGAACGGGAACGCACACAGGAACGGGAACGTGGACGACCGGGGTGACTGCAATAGCTCTATGCACTTCGTGCAGTCGAGCTAAAAACTGGGGTATGCAGGGGTATACCTATTTTTCTTATTTTTGCTCCAAAACATAGATTGTGGGTACTCGTTAGAACCGCCTCGGCGAGGCGGTTCTAACGTGTACCCACAATCTATGTTTTGAGCAAAAATAAGAAAAATATCAAAAATTTTCTACTGAAAATTTTCATTTTTTACAACTTAAATAATCTCTGTATATTGTATGGGCAAGTTTTCGTAATGCTTGTCAAAAATCCCGGAGACCTGTTTTCTCTCGTCGAGGCTCATATGATGAAACTGGGCCCAGTTTTTTATTAGATGAATGTTTGCATCAAATCTTTGTCTAAACATAAAAACAGATTTAGTGAAGCAAACTTTTATATCTGAGCCGCCCCATGGGAAAACCAACAATCTGCATAGGCGAAAACAAAGACGCAGATCAGCTTCGCAGTAACTGAGAAGCTGATCAGCGCCTTTGTTTTCACTACTCGGATAGTACAATTCCTCTTCTACTTAAATCCGAAATTTCAAGCTTCTAGCTCTTTTCTGTGCTTGTACAGGCCAGTTTGTGTCGGACCTATTGGGAAACCACATTGTTGGTTTTCCCACGAGGCGGCTCATCTGATACCATTCAAGAAAGCTTCCACAACCTCAAAATCGAAAATTTCAAGCTTCTTTCTTTCTTCTGTGGCTGTACAGACTGGTAGGTCTGAGTTCTCACTAGGATTTTGAAAATTGGAGTAAAATTGAGGTATTTCCTAAACTTTTGGATTCTTCCTATACTTTACTATTGAAGCTTTCCAAAAAGTTGAAGTCGGAACCAATAAGTTGGAGTTAAAAACTACAATACTGGAGTTAAGGAGAACTCTGGGTCTTTGTCAGACCTGGTCAAAAACCCTGAAGACTGTTTTTTCTTGTATCCCAGCTCAATTTGCATCTTATTCTGATGTGTGTACCTTTCAAGAAAGACTCCATTGCCTCATGTTCTAACAGCGTGTCCCAGTTACTGTGATTGAGTATCCTCCTGTAGTAGGCGCTCTTATCTGTGTCATATGGCATCTGGTTGGCAGGATAGGGATCGTGGTTCCCTAGGGTCGGGTAGATAGTTGTGTTGGGGAATGTGTCCCGCAGCTGGTCAGTGACGTTACCTATCAGCATGTAGACCTTGTTTTGGTCTAGATCACTGTCATTCACATGTGGTACACTGTCCCTGCAATAATATTATTAGTAAAAATTGAGTTGCAATGCAGGAAAAACCAGACTCCAGGGTTTTCCTACCAGCTCCGAAACAAACCAGCCTGTACAGTCACAGAAGTTCACGTGCGAGTATGCGAGCAACATTTTGTCTTAGGTTAAGGCCAGCTAAATGACTGTCTCTGAATCAGCAAGCATGGCATACCATTTTAGACATTTTCCCTTCATTTCAATGATGAAAGTAGCAGGGTAAATAATATTTGATATTGTTTTACATTTAAGGATTATACTGACACCATGGGAAATAACTCTTGTCAGAGCTAGTTTTGAATTTTAAAAAATGGAGGATTTATGCAAAACAAAAATAAATTTTAATGTACTAATTAACTGTCTAAATAGCATCAGTGCAACTTGATGAAGTTTTTGAATAGAAATGATACCAATGACCTCATAATAATAAAGTTGACATTTACATTGCATTTAGATCAGTTTCGTGCTACACTTTTTGGCGCAATGACTTTTAAATTTGCAACACTGGCCTGATTAAACTGCATGTTTAATTATACAAGCACACAGTATGTTCTCAACTTTTACTGAATATCAACTAAGAAACACTGCGCTATATATTCAGGTGTATCATTATTGTCTAAAAACTACAGTGAAATTTTGACACATACAAAAATCTCAAAAGTCATAAGCAGAATCAAAGGGGATGGGGTACCATAGTTGTCTGTACTTCTTGTTTCGTTCCATTGACCACATGATTTTTTCTCATTAAATTACTTGTTATAAGATGGTCTTGCATTAAAAAGTTTTCTGCGGGAATTTATCACCGAGTTATTAAATAATATTAGACTTGCTGTGTTAATGAGGATGATAACAAAATGGCCATAAAAGCACAAATTTACCAGATATCTCTTAGTTATGCCACTTTTAGGCAAAGCTCACACTTGATGAGTTTCCAAATTTAGTTTTAAGCATGAGTTGTGTCAGTCCTGGTTGGAAAATACATATACAATGGCTCAAAATCACCTACCCTGTCCAAAGGATGAAATCCGGGTCTGACTTTATTTTGAACATCCCTTGTATAGCTGCATTCACCAGTTGCCATGGTGCATCACACAGGTAGTTACCATAATTACCAATATTACTTGAAGTCATGGTCATCTGGTTGTCTTGGTGACACATGTGACTGGGATTTCCTGTCTGGCTATAATTAGCATCATAGTGGAAGTCTGTTACTTGCCAGAAGAAACCTGGAATTTATGTTTTATTTGTTTGTTTGTGTGAAATCTTTTGAGGTTGAACATCCCAGTCAACAATTTTTTCAGTCATATTGGTATGGTGCAACTGATGCCTGTGTATTAATCATGAGTACTCTTTGCTCAAGTACACAACAGGGTACTGCCAGTGGGGATCAAATCCAGGGCCTCTTAATTTGGAGTCTGATACTCTACCAGCAAACAATCAACAAAGGACTAGCATGTGACCACTGACCAGAACCCCCATTTTATGATTGGCCAGTATTATAAAGTGTTCATGTATATTGGTGACTGTGGTTTCTTCTGGGCTATTCATGCTAAAACACTACATGTAATGATGTTTATAATCTTAATGGTAACTTTGACGGACGATGTTCAAAAGTTATTGGCATAAAATCAAATTATCTAATTTATCAATATTAATGAACAAATAATTAAAGTGAGCAATGTGTTTGAGTAATGTCCTGCCTCCCGTGCTGACTGAACAATGGCTGAGGCTATCTGCACGAAGGTCAAGCTGATAACGAATGTAGTGCGGATAGCCAATGCTACAGGTATGTGTTTATAGCTATTGAAATACATTCGAAATTTACATTTTGTTAATTATGAATAGGAAAACTAATTTGTTCTGATTATTCCAGCTGATGTAAACTGAATCATGGTAGATGTGAAGAAACAGTGAAGAAAAATATAACCATTGCATCACGAAAACATGTCCGTGTAATGTATACCCCCTGGAACCCCACTTTTATATAGCAAAACTAGGGTATGCAGGGGTTTAACTATTTTTCTTATTTTTGCTCCAAAACATAGATTGTGGGTACTCATGTACCCACAATCTATGTTTTGAGCAAAAAATAAGAAAAATATCAAAAATTTTCAGCTAAATTTTTTTATTTTTTTAAGCGCAAAAATTCTCTGTATATTGCATGGGCATGTTTTCGTAATGTAAATGCTTTTTACATGTGTTACCGAAATGTTCCCATCTACTCCATTGTTAAAATCAAAGGCTGTTTATTCTTTTAGATTATCACATTCTTTTATTATTTAGGTTACGATAATTACTTTCTCATTTAAGCATATGCATGGCTGATTTTACAGGTAAATTCAAAAGTAAGCCAATTTCAGCAAAATAATAATTTTGTTAGTTAGAGTAAAAAAAATCCTCCATGGGGAATATTCTTTTTCAGTTTTGAAACAGGTATATAATATTTATCAACTTAAAATGTATCCATTTCTTAACATTTTTAACATTTAAATATAGGTTTCCCTGTCGTGCGGATAATGCCGCTTATCCAAATGACAGTCGTGCCGATAGGCAGCGTTGTCGGCATAACCGTCATGCGGATAGCCAGTGTCTTGAACAACATGCTAATAAATCACTGTCCACTCCAAAGTGTCCTTAAATATCCTGAGGTATTCTGAGGTCCCTATTTGGTAATTTCTTTGTACTTTCTTTAAAGTTAATAAGCCTCAAGGCCATGAAATAAGGGCGTTTATTGAAAGCTAATACTTGTTATACATGAAGGAAGCAAATGTTTCACCTGTATTTTTAGCTAACCCTGAAGTAAATAATGTCAATAAAACGCATATAACGAGGGAAAATAATGAAGATTCCATCTTGCAAACACGTTATTTAAATCAAGGCTTGATATCACGGCATTTTTTCATTGAAACTGCGAAATAAACCAGGTTTCAAAGTCCAAGGCAAAATGTAAACACAAGGGAGATCACTATAACGTATCAAACATATTGTTGTTGTATACATTAAGTCCCTCCAATGGCTTACTGCGGCACCACGTGTGATGTACAGGTGGTCGTTCGTCTCTCAAAGAAAGACCCTCTTTATTATTATGTTCATGTGAGTGGGTGAGTACTTTGATGGCTTACTTATCCAATTTTAGCTCTAAACTGTCGGGTGCAAGTACAAGTCACCGTTGAAGAGACTGATGATGGCCCATATTGACGCTGGCTTTGTGGCCTCTGTGCTTTCTTTCAGCTTCACAGATTCTCTTTTCTTCATAAAGAGCTTCCCCGTTGTTGATTCGACCGCACCACTTTGATCGATCCTGTGCGGCCTGAGACTTTATTGGTATGTTGAAGCCCTTCAGTGAGGCTTTGCGGGTGTCTTTGTAGCGTAGCGCTTTCCCTCCAATGTTCTTTGGAAGTTCGATCAGGCATTCTCGTAACATGGCCCGTCAATCTCAGCTATGCTAGCATTAATACTATATGCCTGAATCTGAATCTGAATCTGAATAGTTTACTGGTGACACGCCAAATGACATTATTTCACCAGGGGGTTCGGATGGGGGAGAAATTAGTCCATTGAACGCACGAGTGAAGCGAACTTGGACACACAGTCATCAGACATTTCAGCAGAGGAGATAAGTGAATCAGGGAGGTCATTCCAGTCCCTGATAGTCTGTGGAAATAAACTACTTTTGTACGCTTCTTTGCTAGCTGAAGGTATCTGAAAAGCCAAAGAGTGTTGGTTTCTACAACCCCTATTCTTTGGGATAAGGTCATCTGCTGGTATTCTGGTTTTTACCCTTTAGACCTTTGTATAGCAGTATAAGTCTACTATCCTTCCTCCTTTTCTTAAGAGATTCCCATTTCAGTTGACCTAAAATGCCAGTCATGCTCCCAGTTTCAAAAACATAATTTCCCGTCACAAACCTTGCCGCACGATTTTGGACCTTTTCCAGTTCTTCCTGGAGGCCATGAGTGTGAGGGTCCCAATCTGAGCTTCCATATTCCAAGATCGGCCGCACCAGTCCTTTATAAGCTGCTTCTTTCACATCTGGAGGACAAGAATACAAATTTCTCCTCAAGAATCCGAGAGTTCTGTTAGCCTTTGTACAAACATTGGAAATATGAGTATTCCATTTCAAATCATTTGTGATAGTTACACCCAGGTATTTTATGCTTTCAACGTTTTCCAGTACAGTGCCCTCAAGGGTGTAGTTAGCCTGTATCTTACTAGACCGTTTTTGCATCTCTGCCTTCTTCAGGACCTCTGTGTCTGGGATATTGTCTTGTCATTTGATTTTTAATAATTTTCTCGAACAGCTTAAGCCTCTTTGCATAAACGTTGATATAGTGTCCATGCAGGTCACACATGCGTATAAGAGAGTTGGCAGAACCACAACCTTGTAGAAAGGTACAAGTAGGCAAAGATCAGGAAGAGGCGCAATCAGAAAAAGATTCCCACTCCAAATACTGAGATGGGAAAAACTTAATTAACAATCAGGTACATATACCATGAAAACATATCGTAAGCCGAATGGGCAGCTATTTTCCCAATAGGTGGCCACTCAGTTACCTAAACGTAACTAAAAATATGAAAACATACTATCTATCTTCATATACTGAGTCGATCAATTTCTGATCATCATCTCAGGTGTTGGGTGGGTGCTAAATTTTGAATTTAGCAAGATGGGGAGAACATTCGGGATGGGTCATTAAAACTATTTACAAGAAGCTAAGCAGAGGCATACTAAAACGTATACCTCTGAACCCCTGATCTAAATGAGAGCCTTAAATTCTTCAGCAGTCTTTGATGAGACCACTGAAGAGGGAAGACTATTCCATAAAGGGATAGTCCTCGGGAAAAAAGAATTCTTCAGAGCATCAGTATAGGACAAATATCTTGTGTATTGTGAATTATGAGTCTGAGATGCTCTGGTACTTCTTAAGTTGGGTGCCGGGGTCAGTTATCTATATCTTTATCAAGAGACACTGTACCGGAGTGAATCTTGTAAAAGAAAGTTAAGGAAGACTTCACCCTGCGGTCCTCCAGGGATGGCCACTCTAGTTCGTCCAACATATCGTCGACGCTACTCCTGTTACGCCATCGCCTGCAGGTCCACCTGGCTGCTGTCTTCTGCACTTTCTCCACCTTTTTTGTCTCACTTTCATTATAGGGATGCCAAATAGGAGCTGCATACTCAAGCTGAGGACGAACCAATGTTTTGTATGCAACTTCCTTTGTGTGCCGAGGTACAAGAGCCAAATTGCGCCGAAGAAAACCCAATGTCTTAGTTGCTTTACAAGAAATTTCTGAAATATGTTTACCCCATTCCAAGTCGTCAGTGATACTATAGTAAGTCCAAGGTATTTGGCGGATCGAACCTGTTCCAGAGTTTGCTGATGTAGAGAGTAGCTGAAATGTATTTGATTGCTAGGGAGGTGCCGGGTCACCCTCATTGAGTGACATTTGGCAATGTTGAATTTCATTTGCCAATCGGCCTCCCATTGTGCAAGGCTATTCAGGTCTTCTTGTAGGATTTGGCAATCAGTGAGTGAATTTATATTCCTATACAAAACACAATCGTCTGCAAAAAGACGAACAGATGACCTGATATTGTCCGGAAGGTCGTTAATAAATATCAAGAAAAGGACCGGTTCCAAGACCGATCCTTGGGGGACTCCAGATAAGACCGGGACTGGATCTGAGGCTTGGCCATCTAACACCACTTTTTGATAGCGCTCAGAGAGCCATGAAGCGATCCACTTGTGAGTAGATCCTCTAATCCCGTAGTATTGCAGTTTGTATAGTAACCTCTTGTGTGGTACCTTGCCAAAGGCCTTTGCAAAATCCATGATGATCACATCCGTTTGTCTGTGACCTCGGTTCTGGGCTCGATCCAGGTTACTAACCATGTCGTAAAAGAACTGAACCAGCTGGGTCTCGCAAGACCTCTGACTACGGAAACCATGCTGACAGTCAGCAAGAATATTTTCAAGGGAAAGATGCTTATTTATGTTGCTGACTATAATATGCTCTAAGGTTTTGCAGCAGATGCAAGTTAGCGACACCGGTTTTTAATTAGCTGCATCATATTTCTCACCTTTCTTATACACCGGGGCCACATTTGCCTGTCGCCAACCATCTGGTACAGTTCCCTGAGCAAGCGACTCATTGTAGATAAAGGCCAAGATGGGGGCAATTTCAGAACTACATTCTTTTAATACCCTAGCACTCAGGCCGTCTGGCCCAGGTGCCTTGTGAACCTTTAGCCAATTCAGCAGTTTGAGGACCCCTTTAGGGTCAACCGTGATTTGCTGAATGGACATAAAACGAAAGAACCACCACAAAAGTATCGTCTTGGAACGATCAGCAATATAAAATTACTGGCGGGCTTAAATCGATTTTACATGGCCATAACCTCACCCTCAGCTTCTGCAGTGGTTCATAACATTTAGTTAGTTCTTCGGTCCTCGTGATGAATCCCTAACTAGTCAATGAATCATCAAGAACAAACAGATAAATCACGATAAACAAAACGAGGACTCCACAGATCAGAAAGCTGCCCGACGATGGAGATCCCTGGGCGCCGAATAACTTACTAACTCCGGAGCAAAAGAAAAACAACAGTTGAACCCCGGTGGGCCAAGCAACAGACAAGAAGCTCCGGCCCCAACCAACTAAAATGAATAGCTTTAAGTCGGGAACGTCATAGAGTCTGACGCCCGACCCACCGGCGTGCAATTAAAGAAGGCAGCATAGTTATCAACCATGATTGGGTTAAAAACTAAGCATGCAGACTGTTTCATAACATTCAAGTTATAACCTTTACGTCTATAACGTGTAATGATTTTTCTGAACTGAAAAGAAAAATCATTCCTTCCTATAAGTTTCTTAAATTTGTAAAAAGGTACAAGTAGGCAAAGATCAGGAAAAGGCGCAATCAGAAAAAGATTCCCACTCCAAAAACCGAGGTGGGAAAAAACCAAACTAACAATCAGGTACTTATACCATGAAACAATCGTAAGCCGAATGGGCAGCTATTTTCCCAATAGGTGGCCACTCAGTTACCTTAACTTAACTAAAAATATGAAAACATACATAAGGCGCCAACAAGGCGTAAACCAAGTCACCATAAAATTCTGGTTCCGAAGGGCCATCACCTAAAAGCGTCTTTAAACCAACATTATATATGGGAATCAATTCATAGTGTCTACGGTAAAATTTAGAAAATGTTTTTCGAAGTTTATGATACTGATAACCCTGTTGGAGAAGTTTGGCCGTTAAACATTTATTTATTTCGAGCGTTGAAGTCCGTAACATGATTGCAGACTCTAGCAAACCATGTAAAACTTTATTGCTGTCAATTACCAGGGGGAAATTACACAGAATTTCCGTCAAATAAGCTTAATCCGATATAAATTTTCCTTGTTAAAAGGAACGCTTGGCTAGTCTGTATATACCATTATTTGTCCGTGTGCTGTGGTTTTCCGTAGGTTTGTGGAGTTTTTCGGTAACTCGATGGATCACATCGGTCTTGCTACGGTGGATTTCAAGCTTTCGTACTTGGTCGGACCTAGCACAAAGTTCCGGGTTTTAACATTATCCGCCCAGAACGCCACCTAAATGTAAAACGTTAGATCCAAATACGTCATTCTTCCCACAAGTCCTTATAAAAACGGCGGAGAGCAAGTCTGGTTTCCGTCTTCAATTGCTTTATTATGCAAGAAGTGTAGCAAAATATTGCGACTGGAACCAGGCCCCTGGATGTCAAAGGGAAACCCCATAGGTTGAAGGAAAAACCCCACAGATTGAGGAGAAATCCTCATTCCGTTTCAATTGCTTGACGCTGTCGCGCCAAGCAAAAAGAAGTTATGTCCCAGTAGGCCGCGGAAACCGATATACCTGAGTTTTATCGATATTGTGTTTCCTGTAGTTTTGACCGATTTTTCATTTACCTGTATTTTACCTGAACAATGAGGACGAGAATCTAGCCTATTGCGAGAATCTCGTCTAAGGGGTGATAGCAGATAGTGAGCTCGGCTCCATTTTTATCCAATAAAATAATCAGAGGAGTTACATGTAGTTATTTAATGCGTTTCTCATGACTGAATAAATTCTTCACATGACTTAAATGAAATAGCTCAATTTGGTTTTCGTTGCGTTTTTCATCTTTGTTTAGCACATTTGGGTTAATTTGGGTTCGTCTGCATCGTCACAGCCTATGCACTGTACACAGATATACCACCATGGCGGAAAATAAGCAATCAGAGCAAATAATAAAGTGAAGAAAATTGAGTCAACATTTTGTTTCAAGTGTTGATGTAAAAGTAGAAGAAAACATTGAGCACTAAAATGTAAAACAAATCATAAAATGTAAAAATAAAACACAAAAATCCGTATTATAATTTGTGAGATGAAAACAAATAGTGACATTACGAAGACTTGCCCATGCAATATACAGAACTTCGTTCTGCAGGAAAAAAATCAATAAAAAATGGATTTTATATATATATACTCAAAACATTGATTATGGGTACTCGGCGAGGCGGTTATAACGAGTACTCACAATCTATGTATTGGATTAAAAATAAGGAAAATAGGCACTACCCCTGTAAACCCCAGTTTTACCGTATAAAAGTGGGATATGATGGGGTGGGTATACATTTCACGGACATGTCTCCCTGATGGAAAAGTTTTAGGGTTTTAAGTATTTCATAAAAAAAGAATTCGAGGTTCATTGAAGTTCATTAAAGAAACTTTGTATGAAAATAAATATAAAAGCTTTAATAAAACCTTTGGCAGTAATTACATTATATTACGAATACAGTCAGTTTTCCATGGGAATGGTGTGTTGTACAAGAACAGCGATCAACTATGGTTATTTTATTGCAATTAGAAGAGTCTTTCGGGAGCCCTTTGAACCCTCGGCCTCAGGCTAAAACAACTTTCTCCAGCCTCTGCAAATGTTAATACAGTATATGATTGACACCTTTAACATGTATCTAGAAAATATTAATTGAAGAAAATGCATCACTGTCTCCATATCGTACCATTTGCTATTTTATTTTACTGATTCATCGGTCTCAATCTTCCACGATGCATTTCTGTGTCGCATATTAAATTTTAACAAAGTCTACGATGCATACGAAAGATGCTTATCTTACTGTTTTTCACGCTCAGTAAATACGTGTGCATTTACAAAGCCATTTTGATACATATTTCAATAAAGACACCACAAGACTGTGTTATACTTCTTAGTTTACGGCCAAGAATTAGAAAAACAAAAGGACTTTAAGAATGTAATGTGTTTTCGTGGCAACCTTGTATCTACCTGTCAACTTTATAAACCATTAGCTGAAAAATACAAGTGCCGTAAGTATTCCAATTGACTTCAAGTGGAAACATAGAAGATTTTTGCAGATCATAGTGGACGCCGATTTGTAAACTCGGCTTTGTTTATTTTCACGAGAGCAAAACATGTGGTACTTACCGTCCAAGGACAGAGGATGTTGAGCGTCGCATTCGTAACGAACTCGCCGACGCATACGAAACTTCATAGTAGCATGCATTAACATTCCACGTCGCATCAATAATCACGATTAACAGTTGGGTCCCCGTGGAATACTTGCCCAAGAAATAAACAGAGGTTTTTTAGCTTTAAAAATTGAAAATTTTCAGCTGATTTTTTTTTTCTTTTTTTTTTTTTTTATTTTTCTTAGTTTTACTGAAAACATAGATTGTGGGTACACGTTAGAACCGCCTCGGCGAGGCGGATCTAACGAGTACCTACAATCTATGTGTTTTGGAGCAAAAAGAAGAAAAATAGGTATACCCCTACATACCCCAGTTTACTATGTAATAGAGGGGTATACAGGGGTACTTATTTCACGGATATGTTTTCCTGGTGTAAGCAGGGGACAATTTTATTATCATATTTGATATGATAAGATTAAACAAATTATCATTTCAAATTCGAGCAGAATCTTGCGACAACTTGTCTGCGTGTTACAATCGTATAGGCAGACCTGCAAAGCGCTGAAACACCATTTTCCATAAGACCGGTTATTCTTATCCAAGTATGCAGTTCAACCATAATACAGTTTAAATGATAACCAATCTCGTCTTTGTCTGACGGGCCTAATAAGCTTTGAAATGTATACACCATAAGAAGCACGACGAGGAACGTCACCATCCAAAAACGAAAAATTTACTATATCAAAATCAAAGTCATCGCGCTTATCATATATAGAAGAAACAAATCCATTTGCAACAGAAAGATGTAATCTAAAAAGGGGGCTTCGGTATCTGAGGTATTGGCTTTGTTCAACTGTAGTTCAGGTGGATAAATTTGATTGACCAACCTTCAAAATAAAGGTTGTCAATGTTCAAAAGGTCATCGAGGTACCTAGAAGTCGAATTAAAAGCCTCGATAACATCAGCTTGATTATCATGGTTACGAGAATCCATGTAATCTCTTTCGTAGCAGTATAAAAATAAATCAGCTACGAGAGGTGCGCATTTTGTACCCATCGGAATTCCAACAATTTGCCAGTATAACTTGGTCCCAAATCGAATATAAATATTATTCAGAAGATAGGATAAGGCGTCACACTCATTCTGACATGACCAAAGTGTATACCGACTTTGGTCAGAGGAAGTGAAAAGGACCTTTCTGTCATTATAGGCCAAATAAAGTGAACCATAGACTTTCAGCTTGCTTACTTGCTTGATTCCATTTTGCCCCAATGCATTTGCAAGGAGTCTTCCCAATGCCACACTGGCTTTTGCAGTTCTGGCAGTGTTATCATCATTAATGTGCACTGCTCTGGACAGAGTGCTTCCCAGCGGGCTTCCCAGGTAGTTCATCAGGAAAACATGTCCGTGCAATGTATACCCCCTTGAACCCCACTTTTATATAGTAAAACTGGGGTTTGCAGGGGTATACCTATTTTTCTTATTTTTGCTCTAAAACATAGATTGTGGGTACTCGTTAGAACCGCCTCGTCGAGGCGGTTCTAACGTGTACCCACAATCTATGTTTTGAGCAAAAATAAGAAAAATATCAAAATTTTTCAGCTGAAAATTTTCAATTTTTAAAGCTAAAAAAATCTCTGTTTACTGCATGGGCATGTTTTCGTAATGTGAATTTATCAACAACTTTCAGCTTTTGTCCACTCACAATGATGGTTCGTTAATTTTACGCCTTTCTTGGTTCTGGTTGGTGTACAGTCTCGGTCTTTTCGTGCTTATTGTGAGGTTCTTTATCACATGATTGTGAAACTTAGTCAACTGCTTCTTGCATTTTTGCCTCTGAACTGGCGTTTTCATGTCATCAGCATCGATAATCCCATCTAGCACGACTGTCTGCACCTTAGTTTTGGCTTGCAACCTTCTTAGGTTGAATAACTTGCCATCAAAGCGGTACCTGATTGGGAAACCAGTATCACAATCCTGAAAAGCATCCATGAGCATGACAGAAAACATCATGGTGAACAGTGTTGGTGCCATCACACAGTCCTGTTTAACCCCATGTATCACCCGAAATGGTTTAGAGAATTCTCCATCATCCTGAACGAGCCTGCATGCCTCCATGCCATTATGAAATTGCCGTACCATTGTTATGAATCTGGGTGGACAGCCAAACTTCGATGATGATTTTCCTGTGTTCACCACGACTGACTGTGTCGAAAGATTTGATGAGGTCGACATACGTCATACATATGGATATACATGTAGCTCTACATTCTGTTCTTGGCACTCTCTTGAAGTTGTCTTTCTGTGAAGATAATGTCTATTGTCCATCTGTCTTTCTCGAAACCTCATTAACTTTCTGGGAAAATTCAAGCGATTCAACAGCATTTTGGTAGTGTTTTTCCAGTAATTGCAAGGAGAGAGATGTCTCTGTGATTGTCACAGATTTGACGATTTCCTTTCCTTTTGTATAGGTGGATTATGATCGATTATGAATGCACCCGTAACATTTTGTGGGATTGCCTCCTTTCTCCACATTCAGTGAAACAGTTCTGTCAGTTTCTCTGCCATGGGCAGTCCCCCAGCCTTATATACCTCGCACCATGAAAATATATCCATGCAATGTACACCCCCTTAAACCACACTATTGCATAGTAAAACTGGGGTATGCAGGGGTATACATAGTTTTCTTATTTTTGATCCAAAACATAGTGTGGGTACTCGTTAGAACCGCCTGGCCGAGGTGGTTCTAACGTTTATCTACAGTCTATGTTTTGAGCCAAAGTAAGAAAAATATTGAAAAAATATTAAGAATTATCAAACGATTTTTTTTTTCAATTTAAAAGGCAGAAAAAAAATCTGTATATTGCATGGCCGTGTTTTCGTAATGGACAGGAACTGCATCTGCAGCTAGAGATTTACCAGATGACAGTTATTGAACTGCTTTTCTTGCTTCCAAGATGGTTGGAAATTCATCAAGCTTGCATTCTATCTGTAGGAGTCTGTCGATAGCATCATCATTGATACTTAATGGCCGATTGAGTGTTCTGTCCACCTTTCTAAGATAGCATCTTTCTTGAAGAGGTCTTCCATCTGCGCTGAGCAATGAGGTGGCCCCACAAGTCTTTGGGCCATAATGGGTTTTAGTGCATCATGAAATTTCTTCAGTCTAGGCCAGGAGTCTTGCATGTCCCTGAGCTTAAACTTTCTTAAAAATGTTGTTGTAGGCTGACTTCTTGGATACTGAGATTATGTCATCTTGATGTGCCTTGGGCAACTGGTGCCTTTCTTCAAGAAGCTTCTGAATTTCTTCATCATTCCTTAATGTTTACTTGATGGATCATGGATGCCCTAAAGTAGTTGCAGCTGAAGAATGAACCGCTTTATGAAAAACTGTCCAGTTTTCTACTGGGTCCTCTGAACTGAGGTAGGTTGCATCCATTAAGTTGCAAATCGTGTCTCAAGCTGTCTTGATTCAGCGTTGAGGCGTCCAGTCTCTTCGCTTTCATGCCATGAATGGATTCTAGGGTTGAGTTTGCTGACAACCAGCCTGTAATCTGTCCAGCAGTCTGCACCATACAAAGTCTTCGTCACTCTGACATCCTGTCTGTCTGTTCTCCAAACTATGCCATTGTCTACGGGATGGTCCAAGTCAAAGTTCAAGGCAAGCGCAGTGGTAATGTTAGTGCCTTCAAATGAGATCAAAGTGTTTTGAACATTGCAAAAGCTGAACACCATAAACACGTGTGCAAATCGACAAAAATCATATGGATGGTGCAGTTAAGTCAAAGATTCGGAAACATGCATATACATGTACAACACGTACAATCTCTATAAAGTTTAATTTTCGCTGTGTACTGGGATCCAATAAACGTTCCGAGCTGTGTACTACATACCGGGATTTGTTATTGACATGGTTATAATATATATGGGTCATTATCAAAAAATGGAGCAATCCAGAAAGGCAAAATGAAAAAAAATAATTGTCCATTTTTTCTTTTTTTAATGGGATAGTTTTATTAACAGGAGCATATAGAATATAGAAATAAAATATGCCGAGTTTAATTGAACAAATAGTGCACCAGCATTAATTAATTGTATGATACCCTTGAAAAAATATCAGTGCTGTCACGAACAAACTTTCTTGCGTAAAACGCTCATGTGATAAGACTTCCCCAATCTGTAAGTGGGGGCATATATAACTTGTCACGAACAATAGTTCACACAAACCTTAAATACTTTCAATTAATTAACGAGGAAGAGATCTTCAATGAAATGCACATACTGTGATTTGTTCTGTTTCTGAAACGCTTTATTTTTGTAGACATTATCTTGTAGGATTAAACCAAAAATTAGTTCTGCTAAACGTTTACTATTTCAGTATGGTATCATTACATACCAAAAGCAATTACTTTTATATGATGCGTTTTGAGTATTTTAAATAATTATGACCGTGACAGCACTTATATCGTGACAGCACTGATGTCGCGACAGCACTGATAATTATCCGATCTCGCCTTTTTCATTCCAATATTTGCGGAAATGATTAAATTCTGACCATTTACCGATGAACTTAGAGGCAGTGACTTACTTTAGGTCGCAACCAACGAAGCCTCGGCTGACGCTCTAACCAGGAACCTTTGCGTAGATCCAGTGCTCTAACAAAGCATGTTCGCTTCACGCAAACAAAACGCGATGTAACACGCAAAGCGCAGTAGAGGAGCTCTTCATTTTAAGCTGCAGCATGAGAAAATGTGTCTTTGGGGCTTTCGACCAGGTCTGAAACAACCAGGATTGTTCACGACAAAAGACCGCATTAAATTTGGAACCCTATCACGGGTTTTAGGCAGCTGGGTAGCAGGGCCATTTTGTTTGTTTGTGTCTGTGTTAACGTCCCAGTCAACAATTTTTCAGTCATGTCGGGACAAGCCCAACGCTTCCTGAGTTTAACCAGTACTGTGGGGAGTTAATGTGTCTTGCCCAAGGACACATCACGGTGACGCGTGTGGGGATCGTACCCAGGACCTCTCGATTCAGAGTCCGACGCTCTACCAAAACGCCACCACGCTCCCCAGGGCCATTTTGTTTTCAGGGAGCCTGGGAAAACTGGAAAACAATTGAAGGGAATTTGGGGTTACTGGAAGAGAACACTCTTGGTTTTAGGAAGCTAGGAGCAAGGAAAAGATTTTTAGGGAGCTAGGGAGAAATACCATTTTTCTTTTAGTGAGCTTGGAGCTAATACCCCCTTGCATGGGCCTTAAATTTAGGTTAACTTGCAGCTGAGCTGCACATTTGCTTTCACATATATCCCATTAAATCCCACATTTATGTAGTGAGGTACACAGGGTAAAATGGGGTATACAATGTTACTTCTTTTTGTTTCTTAAATTTGATCCTAGGCGGTTCTAACGTGGAAGAGTATTAGGGCCAGGTAATATTTCGACTTACTGTCTCGAAATTTCGACTTATTATCTCGAAATTTCGACTTAATAACTCGAAATTTCGACTTACTATATCGCAAATTTCGAGTTATAATCTCGAAATTTCGACTTAATAACTCGAAATTTCGACTTAGTAACTCTACTGTACGTTACTCTACTGTACGCCAGTTTCCTGTAATAGATAGTAAATCGAAATTTCAAGTTACTAAGTCGAAATTTTGAGTTACTAAGTCGAAATTTCGAGTTATCAAGTCGAAATTTCGAGATAATAAGTCGAAATTTCGAGATAGTAAGTCGAAATTTCGAGTTACTTAGTCGAAATTTCGAGTTACTAAGTCGAAATTTCGAGATAATAAGTCGAAATTTCGAGATAGTAAGTCGAAATTTCGAGATAATAAGTCGAAATTTCGAGTTATTAAGTCGAAATTTCGAGATAATAAGTCGAAATTTCGAGAAAGTAGAAGTTTCGAGTTATTAAGTCGAAATTTCAAGTTACTTAGTCGAAATTTCGAGTTACTAAGTCGAAATTTCGAGATAATAAGTCGAAATTTCGAGTTATTAAGTCGAAATTTCGAGATAATAAGTCGAAATTTCGAGAAAGTAAGTCGAAATTTCGAGATAGTTAGTCGAAACTTCGAGTTATTAAGTCGAAATTTCGAGATAATAAGTCGAAATTTCGAGTTACTAAGTCGAAATTTCGAGTTACTAAGTCGAAATTTCGACTTAATAACTCGAAATTTCAAAATTAAAAACAAAATACCTGGCCCTAATGCTCTTCCGTAGTAATCTAATTTGGAATGGACTACCAAAATGGGCATTTATCGTGCGACATACACAAACTGTCTAAATATCATTATGGGAGTAACACCCCCGGGGCTAATTGTATACAATGGTCGACGAAGCATTTTGAATTTGTAGTTTTGTATCACCTACACACACCTCAAATGATTTTCAAAGCGATATAAATTGGCCACTTCTGGCTGCTGCTGGCGTAAGCAGCCGAGACCCTCACGTGACTCTTGTCAGCCTAGGAAATTAACTGAATCCACACCTGCTGACAGAAGTCAACTCAGTGCTGTCACATCATTACTGTCACGACCGTGACAGTACTGATCCGTGACAGTACTGAGTTTCACACAGAAATTTAATTCTAATGACTAACAACAGAATGCAGGATAAATACTTTGCATGTCTTTTCTAACTGCTCCTAAGTTGAAATTCAGTCATGGTTTTAAAATGTATGTGATATTTACAAGAAGCGGCAAAATGCACGTGATAGGACTGATGCTTGTAAAATTCCCACTCCAATTTTGACATTTCTTTATGGTATAGGAACGGAGTAATGCGATTTGTTAAAAAGTTTTTTACCATTACTTCTTCAGCTTGGTGTCGTCTACAAAACGCGATGGTTTTGATCTGAGAAAATGATTCGTAGCTCTGGTCAAAATCAATTTTCAATAAATGTGACAGCACGGATACGTTTTCCAGGGACAACACTATATATGTGCCCCCACTCTTAAATAGCACTTTATATATCACATGGTTTCTGAATTTGACTTCAATAACATTATATGCAATAGATTGTCACAGAAAATGTGATTTCTGTCAAGCTTCTTTTGCAATGGAAACAAATAAAACTACTTACCCTGACCCGGGGACACGGTAAAAATCGATAAAATAGCACTTCTTGCATATCTTTTTTACAAATAACATACTCGGAAACGTGAAATCGCGTGTGGTTCTAGTAAAGCACCGCGGATAATAATATTATACATGGAAAAAGCAAACCTCGGACATCGCGCTTGCGAAAATAAGAGCTGTCGCAGGACAGCGTGCTCGACTGCTTCTGACCTTTGTCAAACATAAGGCCAAACCCGACCGGTAACCCAAAGCATTATGCTCGTACATCTTTTTGCCTTGATGCGATAAGGCAGAATCACTGAACCATGAAAGTTAACTATAACTACCTAAGATTTAAAGGTCTCACTCATATTGTGAAAGAAGTGTGTTCATATACCAACTGAGTGCCAAGACACACGGCAAAATCACTGAACCGTGAAATAAGGTCACACTGACCTATAAGTATTTCAGGGTCAAAGCCTCAAAGGTCTAGTGATACTTACTCATAATGTGAAAGAAATATGATCATATACCCATTCAGTGTTGAGATATAAAGCAAAATTACTGAACCATGAGATTAGGTCATAGTGACCTATAAGTATGTTTGGGTTAAAGGTCTGGTCATACTCATTCATAATCAGAAAGAAGTATGAAAAAATACCAACTGAGTGTCGAGATATAAGGCAAAATCACTGAACCATGAAATTAGGTCACAGTGACCCAGGAATACTTTAAGGTCAAAGGTCTTGTCGTACTCATACATATCGTGAAAGAAGTATGTTCATATACCAATTGAGTGCCGAGATATAAAGAAAAATCACTGAACCGTGAAATAAGGTCATATTGACCTAGGACTACTTTAGGGTCAAAGGTCTAGTCATATGCAAACATAGTATCAAAGAAGTTTGTTCATAAACTACTTGAGTGCCGAGATATAAGGCAAAGTCACTGAACCGTGAAATTAGGTCATAGTGACCTATAAGTATATTGGGGTCAAAGGTCTGGTCATACTCACTCATTATCTGAAAAAAGTATGAAAATATTCTAATTGAGTGTCAAGATGTAAGGTAAAATCACTGAACCGTGAAATTAGATCACAGTGACCTAGGACTACTTCAGGGTCAAAGGTCTTGTCATACGCAAGCATACTTTGAAAGAAGTTTGTTAATAAACCATTTGAGTACCGAGATATACGGCAAATCACTGAACCGTGAAATTAGGTCACAGTGACCTGTAAGTATATTGAGGTCAAAGGTCTGGTCATACTCACTCATAATCTGAAAAAAGTATGAAAATATACTAATTGAGTGTCAAGATATAAGGCAAAATCACTGAACCGTGAAATTAGGTCACAGTGACCTAGGACTAATTCAGGGTCAAAGGTCTTGTCATACGCAAACATACTTTGAAAGAAGTTTGTTCATAAACCATTTTAGAACCGAGAAATAAGGCAAAATCACTGAACCGTGAAATTAGGTCACAGTGACCTATAAGTATACTGGGGTCAAAGGTCTGGTCATACTCACTCATAATCTGAAAAAAGTATGAAAATATACTAATTGAGTGTCAAGATATAAGGCAAAATCACTGAATCGTGAAATTAGGTCACAGTGACCTATAAGTATATTGGGGTCAAAGGCCTGGTCGTACTCACTCATAATCTGAAAGAAGTAAGAAAATATACTAATTGAGTGTCAAGATATAAGGCAAAATCACTGAACCATGGAAAGTAGGTCAACCGACCCTTACCGTCATGACACACAAGTCAGTGTCACACAGTCAAAAGATGAATGACCAACCATCTTCCTAAGTTGTTTCTATTAAGAAATAAAAGGAAAAAAATTCGGGGAGTTCTAGATTTTGACCTCTAGCCCCGCCCCCCTGACTCCGACCCAGAGGTCCGATGTCATGGAACCTAAAGTGTATGAAGTATGAATGCTTTATGATAAGTTGTTGTCAAGATATGGACTCCTTGTAAAAGTTACACAGCAGTACATCTATTTTTTACAGTGTTTTAGTTTTTAACCTCCAGCCCCATCCCCCAGGTATGGACCGAGAGACCCGATGCCATGAAATGAAACTCAACCCTACAGGGTACCTATGGTCCGAGTATGAAAGCCCTCTGATAAAAAGTTTTCAAGATATAGACTTCTAGAATACTATATCACAGAAAAGCCATTATTATTAATGGTGTTCTAGATTTTAACCTCTAGCCCCACCCCCTGGCATGGACCCATGGATCTGATGCCATGGAATGAAAGCCGACCCTACAGGGTGTCAATGGCCCAAGTATCAATGCTTTCTGATGAGTGGTTGTCAAGATATGGACTTCTAGAAAACTTTAACACAAGAATTGACATTTTTGAAGGTGTTCTAGATTTTAACCTCCAGCCCCACCCCCTGGCCTGGACCCAGGGGCCCGATGCCATGGAATGAAAGCTAACCCTACAGGGTATCTATGGTCCAAGTATGAATGCTTTCTGATGAGTGGTTGTCAAGATATGGACTTCTAGAAAACTTTAACGCAAGTGTGACGCGCACGGGAACGCGCACGGGAACGGGAACGTGGACGACCGGGGTGACTGCAATAGCTCTATGCACTTCGTGCAGTCGAGCTAAAAACATCAGGGACAAGGATTGCTCCATTTTTTGATAATGACCCATATATACAATAACTTGCTCTGCATCCTCACCGGGTGATTATATTAAAAGCTTGATAGTCACCTTTAATTTGTAAATCAGAATGATATTGTCTTAGCACTTGTATACTTAGTATGTACATTATTTTGTGATATACTAGCAGCAGTCACAGCTGATAAACACGTGGTATTGAATACATACAAACCGATAAATGATCGGTACCCGAAGTTGAGATGAAAAATTCGAGTTTTCTCCTATACCATTTACTCTATTGACTGATAGACAGGCGCAGTCCATGCAGAAATTGAACATTTATTGAACGAAAGTATTATAAGAAATCCAGGTTATTTCGTTTTCGCAAACACTTCCGCCCCATGAAAACATATAGTGCTTCCAACACATAACATTGAAGTGTTTGCGAAAACGAAATAACCGGGATTTCTGATGTTACTTTCTTTCAATTAAATGCTCAATTTCTGCTTTGACTGCACTTATCTATCAGTCAGTAGAAGAAACGCTGTAGGAGAAAACTCGTTCTCAATGCAGTGTGTGTCACCGATCATTAATCGCTTGTGTGTATACATTACCACGTGATTATCAGTAGTGCCAGTGGCTTCACGAAGTATAACAACCGAGGTACATAGGAGACTAATAACTACTTCATGTATCGATATGATTTATCACCAGGATCACAAAACGTGTTACATGGCCACAGGTCTTCTGGAAGTCTGTTGTAAAATTAATAAAACGTGAAAGTCAAGGCTCCTCCGAGAGTCAAGAATGAAATCAATCATGGTCGAAATATTTCGTCATAAAACAGCAGAAATATTTATTATTCATCAGATTTCGCCAAATGATACCGCCAGGTTAAGGTTTTAATCCTGCAAATGTGTTGTTTTACTGTAGGGCGCAATAATCTGCATACTAATCGCGGGTATTTTATTGTCTCCGCAGGAAAAGTAGTCCTTGCAGCTATGAGATATTCAAATTTCACTTTTCATTATAATATATATTGCAGTATTTAATACTCCCAGTGTAACATATTGCATTCGACATTGCTCCTCAAATCTTTTTTGCGGAAATGCTGATATTGCGTCGACTGAAGTACCACCATTCATTCAGTAGTGGCTCTGGCGTGATATCCTAGTCAGTCAGTTAACTACATGTACTCTCTCAAAGGTACACATTGTGGGAACGCGGTGGCATAGTGGCAGAGCATCGGAGAATCGAGAGCTCCTTGGTTCGATCCCCACTGGCGGCTCTGTGTTGTTTCTTTGAGCAAGGCACATTAACTTCCCAGAGTACTGGTTAATACACAGGAAGCGATGGCTCCGTCCCGACATGACTCGGACGTTAAGCCTCAATACAAAGGCACACGATTAACACTTAATGGGGTATTTTGGTATGCTTCTTTTTTGTTTATACTGCAGAAGATGTTCGTTTCCTCTGCAATTTCAGTATTCTGTTGAGCCAGAAATGAATATTTATTTACTATTATAAATCACTCTTTTAACACACACAGTAATTTCTTTTGATCTGTGCGTGTTTATAATTGCATGTTCTGTGGTATAAACTACCAAAGTCAGAACTTGACTGATATTATGAAAACTTGCCCATGTTATATACAGAGATTTCTTTTCAGAAGCAAAAATTGAAAATTTCATTAGAAAAAAAAAAAGATATTTTGAATATTTTTCCTCAAAACATTGATAGTGGGTACACGTTAGAACCGCCTCGTCGAGGCGGTTCGAACGAGTACCCACAATCTATGTTTTAGAGCAAAAATAAGAAAAATAGGTATACCTATGCACACCTCAGTTTAACTATATGAAAGTTGGTTATAATGAGGTATACATTTCATGGACATGTTTTCCTCATGATTAGCTTGGAGGCTTCTTTAAGAACTGACAAAGCACAACCCGTTCAATAAATTTGAATCATCCAGTAATTATTTTTACTGACCGCTCCCATGCGGTTCTGTTGTGATTTATATTTATGTTGTATGTTTGGACAGTTTTATTCTCTGCTGAGCTCGCCATTTTTGCTGAAAAAAAAAACGGATGTCTGTCTTACTGGGAAAGAGCTAGTAAGTTTTTTCTCATCAAACATATTGTTTTATTTTTTCAAGTCTGTATAAAGTATTGTCCCTTTTGTCTTGGTTTGGTTTTTAAATTCTATTGTCTTCTATTCTTCCAGTAAAATTGGCCCCAGTAATTTTATATTACTGATCGTTCCAAGGCGATACTTCTGTTGTGGTTTTATTTTATGTTTTGGAGTCCAATTTTTGTGCTTCTTGAACTTTGTGTGCGTTTTCATAGTTTTAGTTAAGTTGGGGTAACTGATTAGCCGCCTATTGGGAAATAGCTGCTCACTCGGCTTATCTTTTATAATTATAAGTACTTAATTGTCAATTTAGGTTTTCCCACCTCGGTTTTTGGGGTGAGATTTTTTTTCTGATTGCGCCTTTTCCTGATCATTGCCTACTCATACCTTTCCATTACGCATCACTTCAGCCAGAAGAACATTCCTGGGTTGGCGCTTTAAACCAGATGGCCCCTGGAAGTACTGAGTTTAAACTAGACTAGAATCCCAAGACATGAGCGAATCTGTAAAGTTTGCACTTCGCAAGAAGTGGAAGATGAGTATCATTTCTTATTCTTGTGTAATGCGTACCTAGACATACGACAAAAGTTTATACCTGCTAAATTTTATACAGCCCCAAATAAGCATAAATTTTACGTTCTAATCGCTACAAGATCTGATAAATATAAATTAGCACTAGCTAACTATGTGTATTATGCATTTGAGAAGAGGAAACTTATGTTAAATTGACTGTATTTTCTACGGCCTTAGTGTATTATTGAAACAAGAATCTCTTTCTAGTTATTCTTGAGTTAATACCTTTATAGGCCTATACTTAAAACCAGTTTTGAAATGGACTATTCCGAAGTGGGTGTGCTCACTTCTGAATTATTGCAGAAAAGTGTATTTATTGAATTTTGACGCGTTTCAAAAGCTGATGTTTTGATATTATGTGGTCTCTGTAAAAATTAAAAGGTACTCATTTGTCTATACAGTGAGTTTTTGCTTTTCGAAATTTGGTTAAGAAGTACCTGAATCACCCTTGGACTACCAACTTCGAAATACGTCATAAGTCAGGAAGCAGTTCCATTAATTTAATAATGGCGTCCTTTCATGAAGCAGTTTCATTCATAGATTTATATTTAGTGATCATATTTCAGGAGTTATTCATGCTGTATCCTAATAATCATTGTATTAGGATGAAACGTATTCTATTATCAAAGCATTGCTACATAGAATATAGTGTCAAAGCAACTAGTTTTATTATTTTGGTTGACATTAAATCAATATGGGCTGGTCCATGTGAGACCGTTACAACATTGCCTTCAATCGAAACGGGGTGTAAAGAAAAGAATGAACATGATTCACTGCTTTCTGTTTCATAACTGTGTATAATAAATTTTACAAGGAAGGTCCAAATTGGTCATTTTGAAATTATAATGAACAAAATCTAGTACTTAGAATGTAGAAATTGAATGATTAATTGTTTTATTCACTTGACATACCTGTAAAACGTGTTATTCACTATAATAGAATAATCCAAACTTCCAGCACACTTACTACCAATTATCAATGAAGGGTTGTTCCATTTAATGCACAGGGGTGTAAACAAATGCTTCCGCATGCTTCCGTTGCTTTCTATTTTATAACTCATGTTCATTCATTAATCTCCAATCACGAGAAAATGTCTTTTCAAAGACAACTTGTGAAAAAAATCTAGCATTTAGTATGTAGAACTATATGTAATTTAGTTTGTTTTCTTATAATACCTGTAGGTCAATAGAATGGGCAAATCCAATATTCCAAAAATAGATTGTCTTCCTAGCAATTTGGGTAAAATACATCACCAAGTATGGTGTACTGGAAGGGTCAAAATGACCGAAGTGGTAAACCGAACTGTCCGTGCCTATTTCGAAATAGACATGCACCCGCAAATATAGGGGTGCACCCACATATTTAGAGGTTCACCCCTATTTCAAGATAGAGGTTAACCCCTAGAATGCCGGTACACCGTCATAGATTGTGATTTTGTCTGGTAGTCCGTTTGATTGTGACTGCTTGGTGGCACTGTTGAGTGTGACTCTTCCAGGTAGTCGTGTCTGTATTGTTGTACGTTGGTATAAGAAATATATTATGTATGTATCATATTAAATACTATGTTATGTTCAGTTACATGCACTGTGTATGTGACATGTTATTTCACATATGTGGCGTTATGTTATGTTGCATATATAATGTTAGGTTACATATGTAATATTATGTTACATCTGTACGTTATGCCATTTTGACCCTTCCAGAACACCATAACTAAGATTTTGAGTGCGTCGTCTTAAATAGGGTAAAATACATTAATTAGTACGAGTCACTTCGTCTTAAGGTTAAGATTTCTGAATAAAAAAAGTTGAATTAAATAAAAAATAATAATGAATAAATCATGAATCGCCAAACGTTGACCGAAATATGCGGCATCGCCCATGGATCCGCAAATGGTTTTTTTTAGCTATAATTAAATAAATATTACATCTTCATTGACCATTAGGTCGTAAGAAAAAGACGAGCTTCTTGACGCCTAAACACGTATATTGCGGGCATTTTGTTGTTGTAATTCAGAAATGGTGACCCAGTCCCGACATAACCATAGCTGTTGCGTTTGGTATCAAATCAAATAAATGCACAAGTGTGTATTATTATACTCCATATAGCTACGTTCATACAGTTACATGTGAGTGACTAAATAAACAGACATGCACTGAACAAACAAAAAGCTCTTAACACTTTTTAACGGTTGCCTTACTCCGCGTTTGAGAAATGGTGTGACAGTTGATAGAGGCCAAATCCAAAATAACAAATCACGCCCAGTTTCGAATGATGTCTCTAAAGTCATTGATTGTTGAAAATGTTAGAACGCATGAAAATTAAAGTTGACCGCTATTAACCGCTGACCTACATGCGTCATGGTACTAAAAGGGTTATATCTCGGCGCTGTAGCTTATGTCACTTTAATTTGAATGCGTCGACGATGTCTCCGCTTTTTATTTTATACTTTACAGTGAAACCCAATGTATATCAAAACTTGATAAAATTGGTATTTTCATTGATATGAAATTTCACTGATATCAAATCTCACTGATATCAAAAGTCACTAGTGACTGATATCAGCCTATATCGTCACTGTAATGACGTCAGATTGTTTGGATTACTTCTGACGTTTCCATTTACTTGACGTCATTAAATGTGTCTCACTTCAGAAATTCAAACGCCTATAACTCCGTTATTTATGAACGAAAACATAAAGTGTGGGTATTCATTTTCTTAGTTAGAACATAAGGAACAATGTGGTACCAAAATTATTCGTGTTTTCAAAAATTTTTTGTTTTTGCATTTTCACCGCCTACCTTGTGCATTGGAAAATGCCTGTGCATTGTATAAAATAAAAAGAAAATTTGCTTTTTTTCGGTGAATACCAAATATATTTCATCTCGTGAGTTGAAAACATAATAATTTTCACTCGTGCTGCGCACTCGTGAAAATTCTGATGTTTTCAACTCACTCGATGAAATATATTTGGTATTCACCTCAAAAAAGCAAATATCCTCTATATATTACATATAATACGTTATTTATGTTACGTTTGTAATGTACGTAAAATACGTACATATATATATTACATATGTTGCATGGCGTGCATATTATGTTATGTAGTACAATGTTATATATGTCGTATTATGTCACATACGTTACATTATGTTTCATATGTTATGTTACAAATGTTACATTGCTACAACATGTCGAGATTATGTCGAGAGTATATCGAGAAGCATGGCGGCTTCGAGTACAATCCACTTCTTCAAACGTAAATGCATGAAAAGGCATGTTTGATCGGCCACTCAATATTAGCATTAATTAAAATGAAACAAGGCCGTGTATAACATGTAGCACATGTTATAGTTTTTCTTGTTCATCTTTGTGTGTTTATTGTAACATTGTATATGTATATTATTCTTTCTATGTTCATATATGTTGCATGCGCATGTCTGTATTGTATTATACTGTTCTTTGTGTAATGGGCCGGTGGCCTTAATCGCTATTAAATAAAGTTTCAAAGTTTCAAAGTTTAGACATTCCACAAAATCTGTAGTGACGCTTACTACAAACTGTACTACATGGTTTCCGAGAAGCTAAAACTGATCAAAACTCGCCATAGAGCGCCGCAGAATAATTTCATCAGAAAATTATAAAATAAATACAGAGGAATTTTGAGACTTCGTGAATTTCATTAACGACAACGCCGCAAGCCCCAATAAAACAATGCAACGTAACGCGCAGTTTCCAGAGAAATTTAATCACAAGTCGTCGAAAAGACGTTTATTTCTGTTGAAGATCAGATTTGATGAAATCTACTTTAGACATCGAAGACAAAATGACATCTTGTTTGCTTGCTTGTTTGTTGATTGTATAGAATAAGCAGAGAAATGGCAATGAGCATCGTAAACGAAAGATCGATCCATTTATTTACTGACTATTCCAAGGCGGTTCTGCTTTGACTTATTTTCATGTTACCTGTTTATTCGGCCCGTCCGTCCGTCCGTCCGTCCGTCTGTCTGTCGTCTGTCTGTCTGTCTGCCCTGTTTGTCTGTCTGTCTGTCCGTCCGTCCGTCTGTCTGTTGTGCACGTCACCTTTGTTCTTGGTTAACCCATATTTGACGAATGGATTTTCCCATCACTATCATTTGGGTGAGTCCACTTTCATTTTTAGGGGTGTTAAGAGTGATTTTTAAATTTTATTCAATTTTTCGATGAAAATTCTCTAAGCAAACAGAATAGCCCCAGATGGGACGCCGCATTCTGCGGCGTCACATCTGGGGCTATTCTGTTTGCCTATGTCCCATAAAAAGGAGGCCAGGCTTATATATGAGTTAATGCTTGCCGGATGGCTACCTCGCCGGGAAATAGTCTTCTGCATGGTTCTTTCTGTGTATTGCTATTTTTGTGCATTATCTTATGTTGTTCTAGTTTCCACCTGGTGTCTTTGGGTTGGGGTTTTAAATTTAAGCCATGATAATTATTATTTAGACAGGGAATTTCAATATAAAATACATAAATATGGTGACATTAGATCAGCATGCAAACGACAACGATGCAGATTAGAGTAAACACCAATATTGTACATTTTCAAAGAAATGTTATATGCACAGCTGAGAAACACGTGGTCTGGAATGCCGAGATGACGCACATTGCAATTAGCGCCGAAGTTAAGGTGAGATATTCGAGTTTTCTCCTATAGCGTTTACTCTCAGCTATTATTGACTGATATACATGTAGGTGCAGGCGATGCAGAAATCGAAAATTTATTGAATGAATTTCAAAGTAACATAAGGAATCCAAGTTATTTTGTTCTCGCAAACACTTCAGAAAAAAATGAACCTATAGTACTTCCATCACAATAACATTGAAGAGTTTGCAAAAAGGAAATAACCGGGATTTCTAATGTTACTTTCTTTCAATACATGAGGAAGCCAGCTCAAAAGCTATTTGATTCCACCCCCTTCACAGAAATATGGTTTGGCAGTGCACCCAGGCCTAAAACTTTGCACATTGAATGATCTCCAACATGAAACTATCAAACCTTTTATGTGGAGGGGTTGGAACGAAATTTATTTTTGGCCATGCTGGCTTCTGTGCTATCAGCTTTAGATCACCAAAGCCTGCAATTTAGGAGAAGAAAAAACACATAACAAACATTTTGCTTTCCTTCTCACCATTTTTCAGATTTGAATACTCGTATTTAATGTATATATGTCTATGTTGTCTATAATTTATCTTGAAATAAAATGTGTTTAAACCAAAGCCTGTAATATTTTGTCTCAGCTGATTTGAGCATGAAAAATGTTTTACATGTATAACCTCAGGCATGGCCCCGAAGTTATTTTTTTTTTTCATGCTCAGCTCAACTAAGACTAAAATTTATCCTGCTCGTAAATATTAAAATGCCAACAAATGTTGGCATTTACATTCATGGGCAGGATAAATTGCAGGCTTTGGAGTTCTAAACCTTCAATTTCAATATATTTGGGCTATTTCAGAGTTTATGAGGATTTGAAATTTCAAGCTCAGCTGATTTGAGCATAAAAACGGTTTTTAACCTCAGGCCTGGCCATCCACATCACTTTGGGGTGATGCTAGAATGTTATAAACTAGTGGTATAATGCCTCCTGTTTTTAACATTACGATAACTTGCCCATGCAATATACAAAGAATTTTGGCGGTAAAAACAAGAAAAAAACTCAGTAGAAAAATTTCGGTATTTTCAGTAAGTTTGCTCAAAACATTAATTGTGAGGCGAGGCGGTTCTAACGAGTACCCACAGTCTGTTTTGGATCAAAAATAAGAAAAATAAGCATGTCCCGGTATATCCTATTTTCACTATGTAAAAGTGGGGTATAATGTGGTATATACATAACACGGACATGTTTTCCTGATGGACATGTTAGTTCATAGTTATACAAGATTTGTTTTAAATAGGTATACCCCTGCATACCCCAGTTTTGCTACATAAAATTGGGGTTCAAGGGGATACCCCACTTTTCATGCCATGTTTTCCTGATGGTAATTAATTTACCAATATAACAACCTCTAACATAAAACTACATATGAACATGATCTGTATTTTAACATATTGATGCAAATTATTTGAAATGTGAATTATTTTTGTCTTCATTGGTGGCAAAGATTATACATTAACGAGAACTTTTTATGTATTATCACAATATGAACATCGGTAGGTAAATTGGCAAAAAGCAATCGGTTTGATGTGTTATATTCTGTTTATGGTATATATCTAATTGTTTTCGTCCGTTGGGGGCTTTTACACTCGATTGTTAATATTTTATGAACTTGTCTTTAAGAAGAATGTCTTGAAAGCTTTTCATTTTTTTATTATTTGACGCCATTTATATTCATAATACGGACATACAGAATACCTGCTAAGCAAGATAGCCTTTTTATTTGAGGTGTTATATAGCTCATCTGTTCAGACTTGTACGTGCTCGTTGCTGGTCCCAACAATTCTCAGAAAACAGAGCACAATAGTGAATTTGTGTGAAAATTTCATATAAAGGCAGTTTCCCACAGCCTATAGAACGATGCGACTGTGACAATGAAATTGACGAATATTATATACATGTTCTTGTAAGCGAATTTGCTCCTAGCCGGCTGCGGTAGTCAAATGGATACCGTGTTCGCTTTGCAATAAGGAGGTTCCTGGTTCTATACTGGGCTGATACAGTACATGCCTGTTGCGTTGGTGATTAATGATCACCATGACGTAATAAATAGGGTGTATCATTATTTTAGATAATCGGTGTTTCCATTGAAGGAATAGAAACTGTTTCAATAAAATATTACACAGCCTCCCCTAAGCGCACAAACTAGGCATCTAAGTCGAGACATGTACGCCGAAGAGGAGCAACAAAGTTCGTTCGTGGCTAGCATGTTAATTTTATCAGCTGTCTTCTTCATATGACTTGCTAAATAATCAGGGTCAAACAGTGTCACAAAATAACGAGGTCCCAGCGAGCAATTATTACGAGCGTGTCTCGCAGATAAAAGACGTCTTGCTCGTTACTCAGGTTTACAATTTTTGAGAAGTCCTACATAGTTCATACAGCCAATATCAAATCAATAACGAAAATCATGTTCCACTAATTCAATACCAAATCATTTTCCATACCGCACTTATCCTACGCCTCAACGCATTATTTTTCGTTGTGGACTCTTTCGTTATTTACGTCTGGTTGACTCTGTGTCTGCGAATAAAAAAATCTGCCCACTTAAGCACAACCTTATCATGCGCACTACCACACTTTCACAAAAATGAGATGCTACGTATCGTGAAAGTGTAAGATGGGCCGCTGTATCGACATGACATATGATCCCTGCTCAATATGAGTCTTCGCCCAAGAAAGCCAAAAATCTATGTTTTCAGTCAACAAGGTCCGACAAAGCCGGTCTGTAGAGCCACAGTTGCAGGCTGGAAGCTTTAAATTCCAGATTTAAGAAGAAGAGGAACATAACTATCTGTGTTGCGAAAATAGAAGCGCAGTTACTGCACAGCTGATCTGCCCCTTTGTATTCGCATTGCGTATGCTTGTTGTTGGTTTTCTTCTGAGTCGGCACATTTTCTATTATTTGACTCATGAAATGCCAAATTTTAGTGAGCTGCTTATCATTTTACCTTTTACGTTCCTTGTGATCAGTATGTATTGTGTTCAACTTTCTAAGAAACTTTCAACTTTTATATATTCAACTTTCTAAGCCAACTGACTGATTCATATATTTCATGTTTCCTAATGTAGTTTTAATCATTAAGAATAATCATTAAGAGTAAGAATATTTTCAGTATTAAATTTTTCACGTTTGGAGACATCTTCTAAACAATGTTTTCATTATTTGACCCGAAATTGCGCAATATGGCCCATACTACCTCTCTTTGAATGTTTTCACTGCTTCCAACGGATCAGACTTTTATATGATATTTAATGTAGTTCCAAGGCGATACCTCTGTTATGGTTCTACTAAATTGGTTTATGTTTTGGCGTTGAACTTTTGTGCTGATTACACCGTCCCTATGTACGTTTTCATATTTTTTGTTAAGTTCGGGTAAGTGAGTGGCCGCCTATTTGGAAATAGCTGCTCACTCGGCTTACGATAAGTTTTCTTAGTACAAGTACCTGATTGTCAATTTAGTTTTTTCCCCATCTTGGTTTTTGGTGTGTGTGAGTTTCGTTTCATGATTATTGTCTAATTTTACCTTTACTTCTAAAAGTATTTTCTCAAGAATTTTATGGTCATTGATGATGTTTTTCTACAAGCACGCTCCCTACTCTCTAGAAGCTTGCGACTGTGTGTTTTCGTGTTTTTTTTGTGTACATGTACATACTTATTTTTGGTATTGCTTACAAAAGAAGACGATTTAGCGTTATTTTAAAACCCACGTCTGGAAAATAGAGCTTTTAATATAGTTTCCTTTCGGTTTCTCAATATTATCATGGTGACATCACTTCGAGATATCGTTTCATGGCACTCATTGCACGCCGTCGTCCATTTGCTTTTTCGTCGTCCATTTTACTTTTTCAAAAGTTGTATCCTATTTTAGTTTCGAGGCCAAGTCATCTTCAAGTTCCATCTTTATTAGTTCCTGGTCATTGCTTAGTTTTTGTTATGTTTAAAAAAATCCGATTTTACCAGTTCCGTGTCATTGTTTACTCTTTTCTTTTTATCTTGGTCATTATTTTCGATTAAGTAAAACCGAGAGTCTATCTTTTCTCCCGAAAATATTGCAGTTGGAAATGTGGCTGTACGCTTAAACGTACTTGTATACAGTATTTAGTTTTGCCTGTCTGCTTTGGTTTGTGCTTTGGTTTGGTATAAGTTGTTTTGGGTGCCACCCATTTTATGGTAACAGAGAGTCATTACGAAAACTTGCCCATGCAATATACTGAGATTTTGAGCTTTAAAAATTGAAAATTTTCAGCTGAAAAAAATTGATATTTTTGTTATTTTTGCTCAATACATAGATTGTGGGTACTCGTTAGAACCGCCTCGCCGAGGCGGTTCTAACGTGTACCCACAATCTATGTTTTGAACAAGAAGAAGAAAAATATCAAACTTTTTCAACTGAAAATTTTCAATTTTTAAAACTAAAAAAAAAATGTCTGTTTATTGCATGGGCAAGTTTTCGTAATGTGGTAACAGAGTGAGTTTTGATTTTGTTTGCACCAGTTCGTCGTCTTTTGTATTGACAGACATACAGACAGACATACACTATATTGATTATAGATTATTACATGGAAACAAACATGTACCAGCATAGTTACCCATACACAGCAAACTTAGTATATCTCATATTTTCGTCTGCTTTCTTTCTCCATTAATTTTGATTGTATCGGGATGTCTTTGGGCGTTTCTATATAGATAATGACAAACTGGAATATTTTGATGAGATTTATGCGAAATGGCTTCCAGCTAAAACAATAAAGCAATACACACAAAGATCCGCCCATCAGATAATAGCTATTGTCATTTTGTTACTTCATATTAATTGTATATTGTACCATTTATAAAATTGCATTCTTGATCATTCTTATGACATTAAATAAAGAAGTCACTTTCTGGCTGGAAAATGACTTTTTCTTTATAATATATCGAATGACAGACACATAAACAATAATGCTTATATATGAGCCTGTGTGTGAGAAAACAAACAATTTGGGTTCCGACCAGGTCCGACACAAACCGGGCTGTACAGTCACAGAAGATGGTTAGAGGCTGGAAATTTGGGATTTATAAAGTAGAGGAAATGTACTGTGTGTGTGTCGAAAACAAAGGCGCTGATCAGCTTCGCAGAAACTGCCTATGCAGATTGTTGGTTTTCCCATGCAGCGGCTCATATCATTAACATGCTGTCAAAGAAGAACCTCAAAGGTCAATTCTCACAAATAATTATGGATTTCGATTAATGAAGCCATTGTTCACCATAATGGTGATATTCCTATACACGATTATTTTATAAATTTTGGACAAATTCTGTCAAACCATTGCATTTGTTCTACCTACGTTATTGCATGTTAAGTCCAATTCGCATGCGCGAAAAATATACTCCGGTGTGTAATTATACTCCGGTGTGCAAATCAACCTCTGAGTAAATCTAAATTGCGTTCGCATGGGTTTTATCACCAGGAGTATTTTTGTCTGTAAATAGATCATTTCTGAATTAAAACCTGTTCATTTAAGTTTTCTGTATTTGCAAAACAAGAAGAGGCTGCTTCAAAGTGTTCTTGTAGGACTTTGGCAGCATAGGATAATCATGTTATGGACAGGCTTAACCTTATCATCCTTTCACGAAGAATTATTGTTAAAATGCCCCAAGAATCTTCACCAAGAATGATGAAGAAATAGTGTGGCTTTTTGCATTCCATATGATTTAAAATGTGTTGAATGGCAAAAAACTCATATTTAGCAACAATGTCAACAGTCTTAGCAACTGTTATATAATCAGTTCAGAACAAAAAATGTGAAAATTCATTATCTAAAAGCAGATATTGACTTGAAATAAAAATACTCATGAGTAAATTTTACTTTGCGTTCGCATGGGACATAATAGTAAATTTACAGGTACGTATTTGTAAAAATAAAGAGTATATTTACACGCGTGTATTTTTGGCGCATGCGAATTTGGACTTACGTATTTGTAAAAATAAAGAGTATATTTACACGCGTGTATTTTTGGCGCATGCGAATTTGGACTTAAGCTTCTACCATGGCGGATACTATCATTAGGAAAACATGCCCATGTAATATAAATAGATTTTTGAAATTGTAAAAATGAAAATTTTCGCCAAGGCGGTTCTAACAAGTACCCACAATCTATGTTTTGGAGCAAAAATATGAAAAATAAGTATACCCCTGCATACCCCAGTTTTGCTATATAAAAGTGGGGTATAAGGGGGTATATATGACAGGGAAATGTTATCCTGATGACATGCATACTAACAAAAGTAGAAAAAGGAGACCAAAACTCCCAGCTAGTAAAACTGCACTGTTTGAGCAAAATTTGGACTATTTAAAAACATCTGAACTAGAAGATGCCATTACCAGTGCTAACAATAAAATAAATGAAATATGCCATCAGTTCTCAGACAATTAAGTAATGCAGCTCAGTAATGCATTAAGAATGACTCAAATTCAAATCCCAACAAAAGCAAAACAGTTTGGTTTGGAAGAGAGTGTCAAAAGGCTCGTAAACATTACCACGCTTCCAAAACAAAACATTCAAAATACCCTTCACTTTCAACAAGAAATGAGCTAATACAAGCAAGTAAACATATAAGAAAAAGATGAATTATTTTATTAATAAACGCAACAAATTTACTCAGGACAAATCAAGAAGTATGAAAAATAAAAGCCCAAAGGAATACTGGAATGCAATAAATAACATTGATAATAAAAAACAGAAAGCAAGATCGAACTTGACACACTATATAATTTTTTCAAGGATCTTAACAAACAACCTGAAGCTGAAAATGATACCTGTGATAAGAATATAGAAATTTCTATTGATGACAATGATGACATATCGAATTCGCAAATATCAGATGGTGAAATTTTAAGATGCATTAAATTACTGAAAAATAATAAAGCATGTGCAAATGATGAGATAATAAATTAATATATAAAAAGTACATCGCATATCATGCTTCCACTGTATACATCAATTTTCAACTTAATACTAGAAACAGGAATTTTGCCTGAAGATTGGCTTGAAGAAATTATAAAACCAATTTACAAAAAGAAAGGTGATCCCTTAAAACCAGAAAACTACCGCCCTATAACAATACTAAGCTGCTTTGGAAGGCTATTTACAGCAGTACTAAATTTAAGATTAACTACTTTCCTAAATGAGCATGAAACATTATATGAAAACCAAGCGGGTTTTAGGGCAGGTTATTCAACTTGTGATCATATATTTACGCTTCATGCTTTCACTGAAAATTTTTAAGTTAAAAAATGAAATTGTTTTGTTCTTTTATAGATTTTAGTAAGGCCTTTGATTCTGTCTGGAGAGTGGGATTGTCGTCAAAGCTTATGAAGAATAATATAAATGGAAAGTTTTTCGCATCATTTTAAACATGTATAAGGATATCAAATCTTGTGTATCAGTCAATGGGGATCAATCTAGTTTCTTCCCTTGTTTACGTGGGGTGCGTCAAGGGGAAATTTTGTCACCTGTATTATTTGCCCTATTTCTAAATGACCTAGAAAACTCCATGGATGTTAACAGATGTTCTGGAATTGACTTAGAAAATGTTAGAGATGATTTATACAATTATGTCCGTATTTTAATATTATTGTATGCAGACGACACTGTTATTTTTGGTATAGATGCAACAGATTTCATAAAAAAAAATAGATGCATTCTACGATTATGCTAAAAGATGGCAGCTTGACATTAATTTCGACAAGATAAAAATATTGATTTTTGGTACTCGCAATGATGACCGCTTCGAATTCAGAATTGGCAATAGTATAATATAGATTTTTGTAAAGACTTCAAATATCTAGGAATAGTTTTCACCAAAAGCAGAAGTTTTTGTATAGCAAAAGCATAATTATGACCAAGCTAAGAAAGCTATGCATCTTCTGTACAAGCGAATTCGAAACTTAAACCTTCCCAGTGACTTACAAATACAGCTATTTGAGCAAACTATTTTACCGATAGCCTTCTATGGATGTGAGATTTGGGCATTTGAATATACAAGAATCATTGAGAAACCACAAAATGAATTTCTTAGGTTTATTACAAATTCAAAAGAGTCTACTCCAAAAGAGTCTATATGTTGCAAGCAAAGCTTTGCTGTATGCCGGTTGATATAAAAATTAAAACTCGCATGATTGGGTTCTGGCAAAAAATTGTGAATAGTAAGGATGCTAAGTTCTCTAAGATTTTATACAAGTTTCTTCTTACTGAATTTGAAAATGGTACTTATCAACATAAATGGATCAATTATTTATTAAGACATTCTAATCTCTGTGGGCCGCGTTGATCTCCTACGGAAAGAATACATTGACAATCCGAACATTATCAAAATGCAAATTTCTAAAGCACTTCATGATCTGTATATTCAAGACTGGCATACTAAAGTCACTGCATCCTCGAAGGGCAAAGATTTCGTATAAACTTTTGAAAACAGATGTTAATTTTGAAAATTATTTATATAAATTAAGTAGAAATAAAGATAAAACTGAGATCCTTTAAGAGCAGCGAACATATTAATGAGAAAGGGGATGGGCCATACCGCGGTTTCGGCTATTTAAGCCTCTTCAGTGACCCTATAGATTTGGCAACATGGAGCCAAAGAGAATTACTGTAATTTTGCATTTTTCAACAGGGTAGTCGATTCAAAGACCAAACGCTCTTTAGTACTGCTGAAGTTTAGATTAAGTAACCACAGGCTTCCAGTTGAAACTGGCCGCTGGGAAGACAGAAAATGTACGATTTGTGATTCTAGTGATATTGGTGATGAATTTCATTATCTTTTCAATTGCAATTACTTTGAATCTGAAAGAAGACAATATCTTAAACCATACTTTTATAAGAGACCAAACAGTATTAAATTTGGTGAATTATTATCTTCTGAAAATGTAACACTTTTGAACAAATTATCTCGTTTTTCTGAAATGATTATGAAGAAATTTTCAAATGCTGTTAATTGATATTTTATTGGGTACTGTTAAAATTGTATTCTCTTACTCTTCAATTCCATGCTATTATGTTTATTTTTGTCTAGATAAGAGCCTTGTCGTGGGGAAAAATGCAGTGTGTGGATTAAACTTGGTGAGGTCTCGGATGAGTCAGTCTGATCATGGGAGTTTACTTTGTTTATGGAGAAAGCTACTTGTGTTCTCTTTGCGGTCATGAGTCGGATCAGTCTGGGTTTATCTCAGATCTGCTTTGGGTCATTAGACTGCAAAGGCACTGCTGTTTTGTCACAATATAGTTCTTATACTTTACTTATCACATGTAATTTGTATGTTTGTCATGTATGTATAATTGCTCTCTTACGCCATCCATGTATGGCCTGAGTTTATATGCAATAAAGTTATCTTCATGTTCATATTTGGTGTTTGCATATATCAATTTGTATCAACCGCTGATGCCTACATGTCCTCGAGACACTTTGGTATGCCAGGGAGTTTCTTATGACAAAACGTCCTAGGACCTCTGACCCCAATATCCTTCAACAATTGCCTTTAAACCTTAATTAACCACAAACTAAAGCTCTAAATCCAATAAATAACCCAGTGTGAAACGAACCCAGCATCTTATATTACGAAACATTGACACTAAACTTAAGACAATGTGATATGAACTAAAGACGTTAATAACATTTTGAGACTAAAATCTCCAAGTTGACTCTATTATCTAAGACTGTGGCATTTTTCACAAGATTCTTCGACTCCAGATGACAAATTACTCTAGCATTATTCTAGGAAAAATAGACGCTCTGCCTTCAGGGTCCGTAATACAGATTTCTTAACCCACAAAGACATATAATTCCCCACCCCTCGGGGCTTCTGTGATTCGCATTTATTCAAACACACCCGGTACGGTACAACCAATTAATACTGAGCTCGCGATCACTAATTAACGCTGTTCGGAGGAGCGCTCGCCTTTCAATATCGTCACAAATTACACATAATTATGTCTCAATATCGCAAGAAAATTAGAAAATAGTCAGAAATAACGGCGAATTTCCGAAGCTCTTTCCGGAATAAGGATTATATTGAAAGTTTAGGACTTTCCCCTGGAAATCAGAGGAAATTTGGTTCCCATTATTGTCAGTGGCTTGTTGTGTATTATTAATGGATGAAAGAATTAGAAAAAATGCTACAATTGATATCTGACAGAGCTATTATATTTTGTCAAGAAAATAACATTTTTATGAAGACGAAAACGCAACGAAATAAAGTTTAGTTGATGTTGCTACCTCTGACTGTTTCTGGATCTAAGTCAGTATGATTTACCCAATAAAACTGCTAAACAAATAGATTTTGAAAAGAGTATAAACAGAAGAAAAAAGAATTACAGTTGATACCAAACTGCACTGATAATCCTACCAGTGGTACCATTTCATAGCCGTGACTTTCACAAAAAAATGATTACAAGCGTTTCCATTGCAGTAATCTAGAATATAACATTGGCATAACTGTCCATCGCAAAAAAAAATGTACCGTGATTACATATGACCACATTAGCTAACACTTTTAATTTAAGAATATCGCAAAAAAAAAAAAAAAAAAAAAAAAAAAAAAATCAACACAAATTCAAAAGTAGCGACGACTACAATATGAGCCTGTGCGTGAGAAAACCAACAATTTGGGTTTCCGACCAGGTCCGACACAAACCGGGCTGTACAGTCACAGAAGATGGTTAGAGGCTGAAAATTTTGGGTTTAGAAAGTAGAGGAATTGCACTATCCATGTAGCGAAAATAAAGGCGCTGATCAGCTTCGCAGTTACTGCGAAGCTGATCTGCGCCTTTGTTTTCGCCTATGCAGATTGTTGGTTTTCCAATGCGGTGGCTCAATTATACTTTTTTTTAACTTTTATCAAACAAAGAAGATGGAAAATTTGGTAGTGTCTTCAATCGCAGAACTTTGAAAAGTACTGAGTGATTATGGAACAACTGGGACATACAATCTGGCCTATGTAAACCATCATGAAAAAACATGTTCGTGTAATGTATACCCCCTTGAACCCCACTTTTATTTAGCAAAACTGGAGTATGCAGGGGAATACCTATTTTTGTTATTTTTGCTCCAAAACATAAATTGTGGGTACTCGTTAGAACCGCCTAGAGGGTATACATTACACGTACATGTTTTCATGATGAATATGTAGTTCCTTTCTGGGGTATGGGTTGCTATTTTGAATTTGACTGTATCATTTATGGACTTTCTATTCTAAATTTTAAATTTTCTTTGCTAGCCATTTTCCATACTTCTATGTCCTGTCTATTTCGACCAATTTCTGATAATTTCTATCGGAAGTCTGTGCCTGTCACCAGCGCGTGATGTAATGTCAACTAAGCAGGTGCGCGCTTCTGAAATTGACATGAAGATGTGCATCTTTCTCTGGAATCAATGACTTATTGCCCCTGGTAACACGCGAGACCGTTATAACTAATGTAAACGGAGATCTGATGTTAACCGATACTGAGATAATAATAAACTAAAAAAGAGCTGTTTATTTCTATTTGATTTGCTTTTGTTGTCTTAGGAGTCAACTAGCCAGCCTTAATTCCATTGATTACTGTTTTTATTGCGTTTAATATGGATTTCACGACATCAGTCTTTTCTACGGCGTTATTTATTATTGAAATAAGAATCTCTTTTTAGTAATTAATTAAGTTAATATTTAATTAGCCTACTTTTATAACCACTTTTAAAATGGACTATTCCGGAAGTGGGTGTTTTTACTTTTGAACTGTTGTGAAAAACTTGTAGTTTTGCATTTTAACCAATTCTAAAAGTAAATGATTGAAATTATGTAGTTCTTGTTAAGTGAAAAAATACCACTTTGTCTTAACAAAGAGTTTTGTAACATTTTGAAACGTGGACATTAGGTACCTGACTTACCCTAGGACTACCAACTTCGAAATACGTCATAAGCCAGGATGTAGTTCTATCATATTTACAGGGGTCGTTCAATAAGAAATACTAGTTAGTTATGTACACTAATTATTTTATAAAAAACAAATTTCAAAACTGAAGTAATTGTGATAAAATCTTATTTTGTTAGTTGTGCTTTATGGGCACATGAATTACTTTTGTTTTATATTTATTTTATTACATTATGTTTTGTATATTTTCATTTATTTCATTTTATTTCACAATATATCGTACTCTCGCGTTTTAACCATTTTATTGATTGTTATGATTCTGATGTGTTACTGAATTACAATAAACAATAATTATTATTATCAATGTGCATTTCAGGGATTTATAAGGCTGATTGTCTAACAAATTCCACATTTGATATGTTTTTTTAGACGATGGTTGATTTTTGAAAATAATGTCAGTGAATATTTGTTGATCGACCCACATGTTAAAGTTATCGATATTCATACGCTAAGGAAAGCTGCGCTGACCATCCGATTAAAACAATAATAAATTTGTATTTAGAAAGATATATGGATTGAAAATGAAATTGTTGTGTGTTCTGATTTTGATACTGATTAATAGCTAAGGTAAGTTATATTCCTGTGTGAGATGAAATGCCATTGAACTTGATCTTGATTTCATGAACTGCATGCATGTTTTCGTGAGTTCGTGACCTACATTACGTTAAAATGAGTCCTCATCAAATATTGTTACGTTACGGTAATGAACCTGAATTCAAAATGAAGTGTACAGGAGATAAATGAATTCATTGTTTTAAAGATTTGTTGACACTTTGGGTGACATACATCACTTTGTAAAGCGATTTTGTGATCTTATTGGAACTATTTTGTTTTGTCCGTTTAAAACTATTTTTAGACAATTACAAGTTACGTAAATATGGAAAATTATTGAAATCACTGCGCCAAAGTGTGGATTATTGTTTTTTCTAGGAGATCTTGAATAAATAGATTATATGCCATGTATAACATTGAAGGATGTTTTATTTTTCAACAGTTCATGCCAAAAAATCAATGAGAAACATTTGCATGCATGTAAAGCGATTTGCGGGAACTATTTTGTTTTGATTGTCGTTTAAGAACTATTTCTAGACATTATTACATAAAATTGGTATCAGTGCGCCAATGTAAGGAATTGCTTTTGATGGATGATCGTGAATAAATAGAATCCATGTCATGAATAACAGTCCAGGGTGTTGCATTTTGCAATAGTTTATGCCACAAATCAGTGGGTAACGTTTTGGTTTTGTTTTCTTAAAATGCGCTTTGCGTACTATATTTTTGCGTAGTACTACAACTGTAAATCGGTTATGCAACATCCGCCATTAAAAGCGCAATATCAAGAGAGAAGTCACGCCTTCGGGTGGGTATTATTCCATTATATTTTGTTATGCAGATTAGTTGATATGTTTTCTATACAACATTTTGCGTAGTGGGTATTTTGTTACAAGTTTGTATACCTATCTATCTATTTTCTGATGCTGAGTCGATCAATTTCTGATCTTTACCTCAGGCGACACGGCTCGGGTTAGCTGCAGGTGTTGGGTGGGTGGCTAAACTTTAGTCAATGGGAAAAAAAATGGGGTGGATCATGAAACAATGTGATAGATAATAGGCATATTTGGGCCAATGATTTAAATAGAAGATGGTCTTCTGAATGGTTTACGGGTGTTAAGCCAAATTGAAAATACACAGGGCTTTTTAGGGGGGCGGGGTGGGGGCACTGGCCCTAGTCAGTAAATTTCGGTCTTGCTCCAGTCGATCTAAGTGTCACTATATGATGTGGTGCAGCTGGTTCTCCGGTTAGCTGAATTTGTTTGAAATGGTATTGGATACTGCTTATTCTCAAAGTGCAAGTGTGACGTATGTAGTTGAACCAACTGGATGTAGACTACTATTGTAGTAAAGATTGCTGCAATGACTGGGTACACTGGTATTGCACGTTGACAGGTAGCAAAACCTATTGGTAAGTGGTAATATCTGGAAAAATTTTGTTTTCTTCACTGAAGAAGGGAAACCGAAATAGCCCTGCGGTCCTCCAGGGAGGTCCTCCTTAACTTTCTTAATAGGGCAGGTCGGCAAGGTACTCTTCCGTGAAAAGAAATCGATATCGGTCACCTTTCCCCGCTATTTTTTTCATTCGGTGGAGGTGGTAACCTCGGTCATTATCGCTATGCATTTACTACATTCAGACGCTAATTACATCATAATATGACCAAAATATTACGCATTCCTTACCTTGGAATTAATTATTATCCGGAATTCTAATAGAATATGCAATGTTTTAATGAAAAATATTCATTTTGATTCTATATTTGCGCTCCAAATTTGGTTAGGCATAGCGATAAACACTGAGTAATATACCTCCATCGAATGAACAAACTTACCTGTATGACGTCATCCCGGCATGCCCTATAAGATTCACTACGGTACAGTGTCTCTTGATAAAGATAGATATCTGATCCCAGCTCCCAACTTGTACGAAAAAATTTCAATCCACCAGTATATCAGTGGCAGATTTATAGGGGGTTCAAGGGGCTCGCTCGAACCCCCGTCTGGAGTCAAATTATTTAATTTTCATAGGGGATTTCAAGACATTTTGTGTAAAATTAGGTAAATGAATCCCCCTTTTCTACATTTGAACCCCCTCTCCAGAAATCCTGTATCTTCCCCTGCCTATAATGTATTTAAACTTGTTGGTTGAGGGTGATGATTGCTTTGTTCTATCACTGTTTCTTAGTGAATTAAAGCTACTTTCACTTTCCAAGTTAAACTGTTCATCGAAAAAAAAAGTCTGAAAAATTGAATACCTACAGGCAGCTTGGGATAATTCTCCTATTTAAGAGACAAGTAATGTTACATATAGCTACATCCAAAAATAAGTCAATTGTCCTTGGCTCCAGTTTTGGAGACAATATATCATGATTTGAGGACATTCTCCTCATCAGGAGATATTAGAAAAAAAAAACTTAAATTGTTTTAGGTGTTTACACACTGTCCTGTGCATTTTATTACCAAAAATTGCATGTTAAAATCAGTGAAGAGGACACCAGTCCATCAAGACCTAAATTTTAATCCGTTGCATCATGAAAATTCACCTGATGTGGGACAGGTCCAGGGCCCGAGGTTATAAAACTTTTTTCGTGCTCAACTCAGCTGAGACTAAAATTTATCCTGCTCATAAATGTTAAAATGCCAACAATTGTTGGGATTTTAACATTTATGAGCAGGATAAATTACTAGTTTAAGTAGTTTTTGAGTTATGAACCTGGATTTACCACAATTTTTTTTTAAGATTTTTACATTTATGAGCAGTTGAAATTTCATGCTGAGCTGAGCTGAGCTTGAAAAAAGTTTTATAACCTCGGGGCCTGGTATAGTCTCTTGATGTAAAACTTGGAAGAATTGTTTATTTTCTTGGTGATTGTATTGTCATGATTGTTAAGCATGGTTACTTTTATGATAAATTTTCAAGCGGAAGGTACAAACTTAAATCTGAAGCTTATTCTTTAGGTCATTTTTCTTCTTCTGATTAGGGGACAAAATTTAACACATCATCTAAAAATGGAAATGCATTATACTCTAGTATGGTGATGTCTCCTGTCAGATCGAAAATTTTTTAAAAATGTCTCCATTTTTGAGAATTATCGCAAATGACAGATGATCTTATCCCTAGGCATTGTAGAAATAGTCACTCCATAGCATTTCAGCTACCATCTGCTAGTATGGAGGCCTATAAATGTAGTTTCTTGCCTCTGACTAGTATGGAGTGGAATGACCTCTCTGACTCCATTTATCACTGTCAGATGATTGCATATGAAACTTACCAAGTTTGTTCAACTTTTGCATTCTAAGGACTAATTTCCCCCATCTGTACCACCTGGTGAAAAAATGTCATATGGCATGTCATGAGTAATATATTCAGATTCAGCAGAGCTTAACCTCCCAACACACAGTCAGTTACCACTGTCACTGTGGTAGAGTAAGGCTACCAGTGATTGATCAGGAATCAGTGAACGATCAACTAGTGGTTATCAGCTATTTTCAAAGGATTCCTGAAGTAAATTTTCTGCTAGTCTCAACTTAAAGTGTATTATATTACTTTACAAACATTAATTCAGATTTATTTGGAAAGCTTTTCTATTTTGTATTTTCTGTCACTTTACTAAGAGGGGGTCTTAGTTGTAGTAGTGTAAATTTCAATAAATTCTTCAAGATGATACCATCTTCGTCCGTTCCGACTGGCTAATTTTTTAACTTTACTGCATACTAAACAAATCTGATCTACATTCAAAAATTGTAAAAGATACGGCTGCAATTACTGAACAATTTCTGTGATTTTCTAAAATCATAACTTTCCCCAAACAATGGAATCAAGATCATTGTACAAGTGTCAACAAAATTTGATGGCCTGTATCTTGCAAAAAGAGACAGATTTATAATTGTTCATCCAGTAAAAGTATTTCACAATGATACATTATCTGTTGATGTGTTTATTCATTTTGTTGTAATATCAATACATGTACAATGTAAAATATTCCAGTATGGATGTATATATTGTAGGCATTATAGTTATTTATCATGTTTATAATTTCAGAAGTTTTGTATATTACTACACCAACAGTCAAGGTACTGCGAAAATACAGTCACCACATTACGCAGTCTTTCAATTGATAATGGGGTAATCAGGATCTACTCATATGGGATCATATGATAGGTAAATACATTATCAATTGAATATTTACTGATATACTGATTTTAAAAGTTGTCCGTCCTATGCCTAATCAGGACTATGAAAAAAAATCGAAAAAATATTATGGTCTTCTTTTCTTCAAATAATCAAATACTGTAGTATTATAGTTTGCAACATTCATTGAATTTTCTTCTTGATTTGCCAAACCTGTATAATAGTTTCGTTTACACTTTTAAAGTTTGGAAACCAATATAGCTTAATTTCTGCATAGAAAAAAGATATTCTCGATTGTTTAAATACATATTGTTGACATGATACTAGTTAGTAATTTATAATTTCAGAGGTATTTATAACTACACCAGCTGTCAAGAACAAAGAATACTCCACATCAAGCAGTCAATCAATAGAGAATGGAGTCATCAGAGTCTACCCACATGAGAGGTATTTACATGATCAGTTGAATATATACTGATATATATTGATTTTAATAAATGTTACGTATAGTTGTTGTGGTGTAATGGATAACTTGTATTCGCTAAGCAATCAAGAGGTTGTATGTTCGATTCCTTGCCGATGGTACATAACTACATATGTCTGTCATTTTGGTGACAAATGATCAGCCTGATTCTAGTTTTCTACAAATACAAACCACAAATCTAAGACTTTAATTATATTCAGTGGTTAGTCAAAAGAATATTTTGTAGTGCAACAAATGTAAACAATTCATATTTTGTTGATCATCAGGGAAATTGTTGGCTTGCAATTGGAAAGTGCCATTTGGAGAAAAAACTCTTACATCTGCTTACATTGTAAAAATGGCCCATACTTGCAAAATGTAGGGGCCATTTTGAAAATGAGAGGGCATTGTGGCATTGTGCCCATGGCCTCTTCCAAAATTATCGATTGATTATCCTTTCATTTTTTGATATTGATATGGTTAAAATTGTTAAATACTAAGAATATAGAAATTAAGGCTATTTCTAACAGGTGCAGAACTAAACAATTCGACAAAAAAGATGTTGTACTGTACATGTTGCATGCAAAATAATGAAAGAGGACAAGCTCACACATTACAGTCAAAATAGAACCTTAGTGTGTACTTGTACACCAGACTTCTTTTCCTGGCTATAATGCCCTATTAGTCTGGGAACAATGCTAATATAGATGTAAGTGAAGTTCACAATCACTGAATGTCAATATCTAATTGTTATGACTTGATACTTGTATCAAAAGTACTTAGAAATCCACTTACACACAACATAGAATGTCATTTTGTGACTAAAAAAACTTTCTTTAAACACAAAATATCTGAACTAAATAATATTATGACCAATAGAATTTAAGCTGTTGACAGATTACGACAAAACTTGGTCTCACATCACATCACTTGACAGCAAACAAACTGTTATGACTAATACAGCCCCTTTCACTAGAGTTTGTTGTTTGAGTATTTGCATCACACAAGAAGACCATGTGTTCGAAGATCTGAGTTTCTTTTCATGTTGTCCTGAAAGACATCTGGATTGATTGACCTGCTGATTTGAGTGACAGCTTCAAACTAAATGACCTTTAAAAACGGCAAACTCGAGTGAGATTTTTAATTTACTATGTGGAATTTTTGCCATGTAGATACTGATCAGATACTGCTTAAATTGATAAAATTCTGCTTTTCTCTCTATCCTGTTGCAAATGTATATATCCTTAATATGCATTGTTTATGTTGTGCAAAGAATTTTTAAATAAAAATGTAAAATGCTTTAACCATGTTAACCAAGCAATTACAATGTTTTTATCAGAAGAGGTGACATCATTACCTAAAGACAAATGCTAAATATTTTTAAGTACACCTGGCACCTGGGACACTGTTTCATTAAAATAGAATAAAAAGTTACCTGATTTACAAACAGAAGGCAAACACGAGTGAACAAATTTGATTGACCTAAATGCTCAAACGGCAGACTCGAGTGAAAGGGGCTGTAATTTATCATCGTTACAAGTTGTTGACAATTTTAGTCATTTACAATTTCAGAATTATTGGACTACTCCAACAGTCTGGGTAAAAAGCAACACATCAGTAAATCAATTGATAATGAGGTCATCAGAGTCTACCAGCATAGGATCATATGAAAGGTAATTACATGATCAACTGAATATTAGTGTTGGGCCATTAGTTTGAAATTGCAATCGATTGTCGGTTTATAATCGAAAGGAATAAACCAAGCCATCAGTTTGAAATTGCAATCGATCATCGGTTTATAATCAAAAGGACTAAACCAACTAGCTATCGATTGTGTAATCGGTTCAATTAGCATTGCCCAGCAAACGTGTCATCACCATGGTGAGATGTTTATGTCCAGACTGAGGGGTCAAGGAGAGAGCCATTAAGTCTGACTCTCTGTTAGATATGGCTGTTTATTTAGAACAATTCAACTTACATGAACATAAGATGACATGCACTTCGAAATTTTCACCTTTCTGTTCTGATATTTTGAATAAAATGAAAAAGACAAATTGCTACAAAGTAGTTAAATAGGCAAGTACAAGTTGTGATTAGTGAGATCTACATCAAACTCTGAAATTTTTAACTAACCTAAAACTTTGTCAAATATAAAATGCACAAAATAAAATTTTCTACACCATGAGTGATGAAACCGATTACAATCGATTGCTGCATTTTTACTATCGATTATTGCAATAGGAAGGCAAACCAACTAGCTTTCGATTATAATCGATCATCGGCCCATCACTACTGAATATATACTGATTTTAAATCATATATTGATTTTGATAACTTTTTTTTTTGGGGGGGGGGAATTCTAAGCTGACCAGAAAATATTCGTCTCTGAAAGAGCAACAAATGCCAACAATCTATATTGTTTTGTTAATGTATTCATGTTTGATGACATGTTTAAAATGGTTAATAATAGAAGAAAATATAACAGATTCTACATACATATAAAAGCAGTAAACGATAAATACAATCAAGGGCAGGAAGGTTGTAATGAACAGTTCTGGCATCAGTGGCTCTATAAACTGGCTTTGAAAAAGAGACACATGCTCACATTCACAAGAATATAATCATCATGTGGTAACAGGTTGATGTAGATGCAAGTCATTTTGATTGTCCAAATAGGTGGTGTAACCGATCATTACATAGACAATAAAGAGATGTTTTGCTTCTTGTGAGGTTAAATGTATGCCAAACTGTCAAGTGGTTTTGCCTTTATCCTTTCGTACTATGTAATTATATTTTAGTATACTTTGCACTTACATTTCAGGTTGAGTGTCATGCAGAGTATTTATTGCTGAAGCAAATTATGGCATCACAAACGTAAGTGACATTTTTTTGTATCAGCATTTATCAAATGCTTAACTGATGGGTACCAGTCTTTACGAATAGTGCCATTCTTCCAGACACAACCAACACAATTTCACTCTGTCCAGCAAAAATTTGGTTCTGTTAGACAAATGTCAGGCAAAATTTTCAATAGTATGCAGGGCTTTTTCTCTATACAAAACTGGGCCCGGTTTCCGGTACCAATTTTTTTCCCAATTGGCTGAAAAAATTCCCAATTGACCTGGAACATTTCCAATTAGCAGACAAATCCAAATTTAGGAGGTAAACTTTCCCAGTTTTGCTAAAAATTGCACTATTTTTTCCCAAAATTGTCGTATTTTTTCCCAAAATCACAATTTTTTCCCCAATTTCACTGGTACCAAATATTTCCCCAAAAGGTCAGAAAAAGCCCTGGTATGATATTAATGTATAGGCACTGTTATGCACAATAAGCTATCGTCCAACATGAAATAGTAAATCGGCCAGACAGCTGTCCAGTAGCAGACATAAGATTTTGTGAAGACTGATGTACCAAGTATAATTTCTTGTGGTAAACAACCAATTATTCTGATATGTTTTATATGAAAGAAGAAAGAATTCATTTATAATAAACATACTCAGTGAATTCACAGTACATGCACATAAGCTTTTATTCAGAAGATGCTAATGAGTGTAGATGTATTTGGAAATGAATTTTGTTGTAATATGCAGAGCCAAACTGGTTCATAACACATCAGGACAAGTTGATTTGCTTTTCAAACAAAGTTAACAAATGATGCCAGCACCTGTTGTTTTGTGTATATATATTTATCGCCATATATATGATTGCATAAAGTAGCATTGAAAAATAACAAACTGATAGAGTATTTAAATGTTCAATGCAGTAAAAATTACGTTCAGCGTTTCTTTTCATGTTGTCCACAAAGACATCTAGATTGATTGATCTGCTGATTTGAATGACAGTTTCAAACTAAATGATCTTTAAAACGGCAAACTCAAGTGAATTTATCTTATTAAGTGGTATTTGGGCTATGTAGATACAAATACTAAAGTAACGGCTAAAATTGATAAAATTCTGCTTTTGTCCCTATCCTATTTCAAATGTGTGTTTTCAGTATGCATTGTATATCTTGTGCAAATAATTTTGAAGAAATAAAAACCCATGAAACCCTTAGCCAAACAAACACAATGTTTTTATCAGTACTTGTGATATTATTACCTAAAGGTAAATGCTGAGTAGATTTTAAGAGCACCTAGCACCTTGGACATGTTTTAAAGTTTCAGTTCCTAAATAGAATAAAAAGTGACATGATTTACAAAAAAAAAGTACATTAACTTAAATGCTCAAATGGCAAACTCGAATAAAAGGTGCTGTAAGTGTTTTAAATACAATTAACCATAGTACTGTACTTTGATAATACTGAAAGTCATAAGCTTGAATTAAGAATTAATAAACAATAACATACACTTCAATTCATTATAACACACCTCATTATAGTGATCTGTCAGTGTAACACTACCATGTCAATGATGTCATGGCTCCCAAATTGATTATTCTGCTAAATATGTCTATGGTAAGTAACCTCATCATAGGATGGTTTCACTTACAACTTAATCTGCTTCTATCATGTCTATGGACTTCAAAAATAGCATTATAATATTAAGATTGTACTGTACTATACAATAATGGTAAATGCTGTAAGATGATTTTGGTGCATGGCATTCTGTCAAAAGACACTTGTTCAATGCAACATAATATTCCCATAATATCTCTGTTGTAAATCCAAGTGTACTTAAAAATATGAAAAAGTACATAACACCACAAAAAATCAACATGAAGATAAAAAACAATAAGAACCACCACAGAAGTATTGCCTTGGTACGATCAGTAATATAAAATTACTGGCAGGGTTACACTAGTTTTACAGGCCCATAGCTTCTGCAGTCGTTTACAACATTTAGTTAGTGTTTCGATCTTCATGGTGAATCTCTAACTCTTCGATGGATGATCAAGGACAAACATATAAATCATGATAACCACCATAATAGAAAGGAACTGATATTATCATGACTGGTTCCAAACTAACTTGAATTGAAATGTTGCATTTTATCTCATGACTATTCATTAATTCCACTATGAGGTCACAGGTTTTACAGGGTTGCCACGTGTCAGGGAAATTTTATTTTTTTCAAGGTTAGGGAATTGTCAGGAAATTTTGCAAACTGTCAGGGAAATTTGGGTTTTTGGGTAAATGTCAGGGGGGGGGGGGATAGTCCAGGAATTTTGAAAAAAAAAACAAAAAAAAAACAACAGGCTTAAGTCCAGTTACCTGGTTACTGAGTGATTTTTCCATCATCCCATCAATGTCTTTGGTGCAGTAATAAAGCAGATTGTATCAAGAAGTGAGTTTTATATTGAATTAAGTTCTGAATGGTATGTTTTACTAATGCTGCTCTCCCATATACCGAATATCCCTTGCGAATGCTAAAATTTGAAATTCACGCTGATATTACAGAATATGATGGGAATGTACGGGGCGGGTCTTTGCAAAAGCCTTAAGAATGCTTGCGATCCTTACAAATGTCTTAAGAATGTTTTGATTGATTGCCATCCACACTACCGAATTCTTGAAAATGCCTTACAAATGTTTCGAACGCTTACAAATGTTGTTACAAATAATACGAACGTCTTGCAAACACCTTTACAAATGAAGCGAATGTGTAGCAAATGCTTGTTGAATTCTTTTCATTTTTTACTCATTCGCAAACATTGTAGCCAATAATATCAAAGTATAACAAAATCACCCACACAGCCAAGGGGCATGGAAAAAAATATGTCATTATTGACCCAAGTCTTCTCTTGAAACACACACCTTTTGGTTGTTTCACTCAAATTGCGATTTACACAATAAAATGACAATTTTACTGGGCAAATAAAAATTTTGTGGGACTTTAGTTTGTCTGTCATACATTGATGGATAGCTTAAAGCTAAACACCATAAATAATTGCCTTTACTTGAAGGATAGGGCCAGAATAAATAAACTATACTAAAAATTGCGTCTTGAATGTGTAAATGTTGCGATTCACTAGCAATTCTTTACGGACATCAAAACTCAATAGAATTTAATGCTACAGAATCCTCGCAAATGGCTTGCAAGTGTTACAAATGTCTAGCAATCAATTCGAATAGTTTACGAATTCTTTACTAATAAGTTAAGAATATTATTTTCTTGCGAATTTTAGGAGCATGCTCCTAATTTTCACAACATCTCGAATTTTTTCACCGAATACTTCCGAATGCTTACAAATGTTATCGAATGCTTCCAAATTTTTAGCGATTAATGCCAATTTGCTCAAAATTGCATTCAGAAGGACATTCGCAAGGGAAATTCGGTATATGGGAGAGCAGTATAATCAATGACTTTTTAAAGTTTTATTTAGCTGTCCGCAGAGACCGTGCACAAAGATGTCATTGTCAGAGAAATTTGAAATTCTGTCAGGAATTTTCTTCCCGCCTGAGTGTGGCAACTCTGTAGAAGAACATATTCTAACAAGGTTGAATAACACAACACTCTACATCAGTAATCATTCGCTTAAAGCTATTTTAAGTTGAGCAGAAACATTAATTAATATACAACTGTATAGTTCCTGGAAGATCATAGTAGACTTTCGTCACAGACTTATGGTTATAAATATGAAAGACACACCTGTTCCTATAGGTCAAATGCATTCATTTTATTCATATACAATGGTTAACCAGTGACGCAAGTCTACTCCAATCATCCGGAGCTAATATTCTGAATCTTAACACACACAATATTTATCCATAAAAATAAATTTGCATCTATAAAGTTTACTATTATTAGTGGCTACAAGAAAATTTGTTTGTTTGTTTGCATTGTTGCTTTAGGTCCCATTCAACAGCCAATATCATGCCTAGACATTGCATTAACTTAATGGGACTTTTTACCCATACTTAATTATACTCTCTCAATTAAGCCGTTAAAGCTTAGTATGGATGGTTGGACCTATAACCACTCTTTTGCATGCCCATGCCTGAGCAGTTAGCCTGTAATCAAATGTAGACGTGTATAAGCTTTGCCTGGAACACAAGCAGCCCATTTATTAGCTCACCTGAGCCGTTAGGTTCACAAGGTGAGCTTATAGTATACACATGCACTGTTGTTGGTTATTGTCGTTGTAGTCATTATTGTCCACAATATTTCAAAAGTCATCTCCTCTGAAACTGCTGGGCCAATCAAAGCCTAACTTCATGTGGAGAACAAAATGTTAATAAAATCGTCAAGGTCACATGACCATGATGGCCATCATGGCTATAAATAGCAAAAACCTTTTAAAATTTTCTTCTTTCCAAAACCAGAAGGCCTATGATTTTGAAACTTGGCATGGAGCATCAGACAATGGAGCTCTACAGAGCTTGCATAAATTATGACCCTGGGATGACCTTGACCTATTTTTATGACAAGGTCAACATATGTCGCCCATGCATTAGAATGGGGAAACTTGTTGAAATGTAATTTGAAGGGCAAAACTTACAGTCTGCTATATACAGTCATCTGACCATAATATTCAAACATCTCTGAAATCACTTGGCCAATCAAAGCCAAACTTTATGTGTAGTATATTAAGAAGGTGGAATGAAATCTTACATAAATGGTAAAGGTCACATGACCATAAATAGCTGCCATGGCTATAAATAGAAAAAACAAAACAAATACAAAAAACTTCGAAAATCTTATCCAGAACCAGAAGGCCGATGATTTTGAAACTTGGCATTACGAAAACATGCCCATATGATATACAGTAATTTTATAGGTCAAAAATCGATAATTTTAGGAGCAATTTTTTTTTTTTTTTTTTTTTATATTTTTCTAATTTTTACTCAAAACATAGATTATGGGTACACGTTAGAACCGCCTTTACGAAAAAATAGGTATCATACCCCTGCCTACCCCAGTTTTGCTATATAAAAGAGGGGTTCAAGGGGTATACATTTCACAGACATAATTTCGTGATGCCATGAAGCATAAGGCAACGAAGCTCTGCAAATTTTGTATAAATTATGATCCTCAGATGACTTTAACTTATTATTGCAAGTTTATGGCAAGGACATCATAGGTGGCCTATTCATTTGAATGAGGAAAATAGTTAAATTGGAATTTGAAAGGCAATACTTGCTAGAAATTAGTAAAAGTACTGGAGATTGAAGATTCTGAAAAGAATTTGGATCCCAGGTGTGGGTTTGCCCCTCCTTTGGGACATTATACATTACATAATCATAATATTCAGAGATCCTCTTCTTTAAAGCTGTTCGGCCAATCAGAGTCAATTTTATAGGAAGCATCTGTATGAAGGGGGAATCACTGATTTTAAATAAACTGGGTCACATGACCAAGATGGCCACCATGTCCATATATGGTAAAGCCTTTCAAAAATCTTCTTCTATACTACTACAATGTGTGTATAAATCATCATCCTGTGATGACCTTGACAGATTTTATGGCAAATTCAACATAGGTTACATATGCAGATAACTGTAAAAATGACACTGAAGAAGTGGGCAAGTGGACTGAATATTTATAAATTTGAAAAATAAATTACCCCCAGGCAGTAATATGACCCTGTCCTGGGCTATATATATAGGATATTTGCTTTTTTGAGGTGAATACCAAATATACTTTTTCGAGTGAGTTGAAAACATTCACATTTTCACCAGTGTGCAGCACGAGTGAAAATTTTTATGTTTTCAACTCACGAGATGATATATATATTTGTTGTTCACCGGAAAAAAAAGCAAATTTTCTTTTTATTTTATACAATACACGAGCATTTTCCAATTCACGAGGCTGGTGGTGAAAATGCAAAAACCAAAAATTTTTTGAAAACAAATAATTTTGGTACCACATTGTTCCTTACGTTCCTACTAAGAAAATGAATACCCACACTTTATGTTTTCGTTCATAAATAACGGAGTTATACAATTTGAATATCTGAAGTGGGACACATTTAATGACGTCAAGTAAATGGAAGGGTCAGAAGTAATCCAAAATCTATAGTGAAGATATAGGCTGATATCAGTCACTAGTGACTTTTCTTATCAGTGAGATTTGATATCAGTGAAATTTCATATCAATGAAATTCCAATTTTATCAAGTTTTGATATACATTGGTTTTCAATGTACAGTATAAAATAAACATGTATATGACCTTTATAGTCAAACAAGTTTATTGATTAGTGCATATCACAGATCTCGGTGAGTGTTATCAGGACCATGGACCATCTGGTTTAAATCCCAATGGGCATGGACCCCCTATAAATAAAGGCTCGTGTGTAAGAAAAGCATCTAAGATGGGTAACAACATAAACAACGAGAAAGAGCAAATCAACATTTTGCTCTTTCTTTCAATTCGTTTCAGGTGCAAGCCTTCTTTTACTCGAATATAAAGTGCTCAAAACACACTGGCATTCCACTAGAGTATCAAATAGTGTATATACTTTCACCCTTTTCACAAGCCAAAATAATGTCTACAATTTTTTTTTTTTTTTTTTTTCAATTAAACATGCAAAAAAAATCTAGGTAAAAGTTAAATTGGCTTAAATACCACATTTTTAATGCAAATGAAAACCAACCAACAGCATTAGATTATGGGTTTTGGTGTTTCTATCCAGAAATCATGTTTGACTTGAAGAAATATTTTCATATTCATTAACCTATTATGCAGTTAATTTTGTTTAAATTTTGGATCACACTTGAAAAAATACTGGTTATAATTACAGACACTGGTGTTAAGTTTTTGAAACTGAAGTATAGCAAACTGATTTTAAAACAAAAAAAATTAAAATGAAAAAGTTTACATTTATATTTGGTATTCTGATAGGGATTGATGGGTAGATTACATGATTAACTTTTTAGAAGATTTTTTCAAATTTTTACAGAATTACAAAATTTTTTTCCCACTTTTTTTTTGAAAACAGACTCAGTGCAGTCTGCTTATGGATTGAGGTCTACACGAGGCAACCTAGCATCTTTTATCAGGAAATATTAAATTTTACTCTATTCAAAGGCAATAATTAAACTGTGCCAGGTTATAATTGGGTGCAGGCATGTAGTTGAGGGCAAAGCATTTTACAAACATACATTTCTAGTTTGTTGTTTTTCTTTTTTTTTTCTTTTGACTAGGCTGTATATTTTTTTTCTTTTGACTAGGCTGTATATTGATTACTATTATGAGGGTGGGTCAGGAAGTTCTGTCATAGGTGTTATATTAAGATAAATGCACATCATAGGGTGCTAAATTATACATTGTTAGAAAGGGCAACATTTCTACTTTATAATGATACCAAACCCATGTCCGAAAGAAGTAAATAGCTTAAATTACCTTCCTTGAAAGACCACTGGCATGTTCTCTTGAAATTGTGTACCTTGTATTGTGTCCTTCATGTGTTGTATATTTATAACTACTGGTCATGATTTCTTCAAATTTTAAGTGATGAATTCTGTTATATTTAGAAAAGCAATCCGGCAGAGTGCGCTACTGACTGTATAATGAAGCGATAAAGATGACGTCATTGGAATATGTACAGTACCCCTGTAAATGTTCAATAATACTGTGTCATTATAATTGCTGGCATTATTATGGTTTCACTTCAGAGCAGACTAAGATGATACAGTTAAATGGTTAAACTTTAAGCTTTGAAGTTCATGCCTAGCTGTCATTTTTTCTTTGAATTTAAACTGCAGTTTAAAAAAAAAAAAAAACCAGGACAGGCCGATTTCAACATTTCGTTGTGCTATAAAACAATGAAATTAATTTGAACAAGTTTGAGTTTTACAGGATATAATCACTCATATTCGAAGAATATATTGCACTTTTAATTTTTTTCGAAATCATTTTACTAAATATTTTTGCATTGTTTTCTTTAAACCATGCCAGTGTCAGGGTGTCACCGCTTTAAAAGTGATTTATTACATTTCATTCATGCAGAGCCACAAACAATTTTACATTACTGATCATTCCAAGGCCATACTTCTGTTGTGTTCTTATTGTTTTATGTCTTGGTGTTTAATTTATTTTGTGCTGTTAGCGCCTTATCATGCTTATGTATGTTATCATATTTTAATTAAGTTTAGGTAACTGAGTGGCCACCTATTGGAAAATAGCTGCTCATTCATTTTACTAAATGTATTTATGGTCTTAGTACCTTATTGTTAGTTTTTGGAGTGGGAATCTTTTTCTGATCGCGCCTTTTCCTGATCGTTGCCTACTTGTACCTTTTTATCACAAGTAATAGCTAGAGAAGTGGTCTTTCAGATGTTGCTATTTAAAATTGTTTGCAATGACAGATGCCAAGAAACATATGGAGTGACAGAACTTTTTGACCGATCCTCATACAACTAAAAATGACAAATTAAAACACAAAACCAACATGTCTTTGCAGGTTTTCTCCAATTGGCGAGATTAGCCAAGCATGTGTTGGCAGAATGATGGGTATAGAGGCAACAGTTCATGACATAAGTGACATTTTGAAAACAAACAAAGGGGAAAGAGTAATAGGAATGTTGAAGGATGGAACCGGGAAAATTGATTTTGTTGCTTGGGGACCAAATGCTTCAAAAATAAAGGGACTCCTAACAGTTGGGGAGACTTATAGACTACACCCTTTGAAAGTTAATTCATGTATAGCCAGATTCTGTCATACACCTAGTTTGTTGCAAGTGACATTCACTAATGACACAAATGTTGAAAGACTTAATGTGAAGCCCTTTGAAGATGTTGTAGAATTAACACCCCTTAAAGACTTGCCACAGAATACTTTGGTCAACCTGAACATTGCTGGCAAAATTACCGACATCTATAAGGATGAAGATTCAAATGACAAAACTACGGTTGTATTGAGAGATGAAGACTCTTCTATCAAAATTTCTTTGTATGCTGCAGCTGGAAATACATTTAGTGGGCACGTGGGAGATGTTGTTGTTTTTGAAAATGTGGTGGTGAAAAATTATGGTGCTTGTTATCTTATCAATGGCACAAACTGTATGTATGCAGTGAACCCTAAAGGTGACCACTTAAAATTTCTATACGATATACGGCAAGAGTCGCATATAAACATCAACTTATCACCTGATAAGAAGAAAGCAACACAAATTCGATCCTTGGATTGTTTAATGGAAAGAAATTCACTTCAAGAAGTATTGGCAGAACCCGTAGAAGTTATAATTGATTGTTATCACTGTTGCCCTGCCTTAGGGTGTAGAAAGAAAATGAAGGAAAATGAAAAAAGCAAAACATTTGCATGTGACAAGTGCAACAAAATATATATTGCAAGTGCAACTGGGCTGTGTGCTAAGATAATGGTGAGTGCAGACAATACAATGAAAACATTCACTATGTTCAATGAAAATGCGGAAAAGTTCTTTAACATTAGTGGTAATGACATTATGTCTCAGGGAATAACATGTGAGAAACTTTTAGAGAGAGTACAGAGTCAGTATATGTTCACTGTAACTGGAGGTAGGAAAGAGAATGAATTTTTAGTGAGTAAATTCCGAAAAGTTGAAATTTGTGATGCAGAGAACAAGGCGGCACAAAGTGAGCCTAGAGTGGTTCAACAAGGGCAAGAAACAAACACAATGAAAGATCCAAGCCATCATAGAAATAGAGTGAAGACATCCATTAAACGCTTATTGAGCACCACTGGTTTTGATTCAGATACCACAAGTGACAATCAACAAAATTCTACTGTGCCTCATCAAATACGCCAACCTGTGTTGTCAAAAGACTTGAGACTCTCTCAAGACCCAGTCCCTCAGTTTGACTCGGAGGCCAGAAAGGACACTCAACAAAGTTCTTCTGTGCTTCGTCAAAAACATCAGCCTATGTTTGATTCTGAAAGCAGAAATGAAACTCAAAGTTCTACTGTGCTTCATCAAATATGTCAGCCTATGTTAACACAAGACTTGAGACCCTCTCAAGACCCAGTCCCTCTGTTTGATTTGGAGACCAAATATGAAACTCAACAAAGTTCTTCTGTGCTTCGTCAAAAACATCAGCCTATGTTTTCATCAGACTTGAGACTCTCTCGAGACCCAGTCCCTCAGTTTGATTCAGAGACCAGAGTTGAAACTCAACAAAGTTCTTCTGCGCTTCGTCAAAAACATCAGCCTATGTTTTCATCAGACTTGAGACTCTCTCAAGACCCAGTTCCTCAGTTTGGATGTCAAAATACTCCATTATTTCGAGAACCTGTATATATGCCAATGTACAGAAGTCATCAGTCTACATTTTTGAATGTGCAAGTTGCTGATACTATGAGCAGAAATACTGAAGCTGTGAGTGAGCAAAACTGTCCAAAAAAGAGAAAGACATTCAGTATTACTGATATTCTATCTTAAGGAATGAAATCACAAAGTACATACCAACCTCATAATAACACTATCTGTATAAGATCTATAACAACGGACTTTGTTAAAAATGTATCATTTTATGATGAGGTTACTTGCTAGAGACATGTATTAAGATTATTAATTTGAGAGCCATGACATGGTTATGTTATATTAAAAACTGTATTATAATTAGGTGGGTTATAATGATGTTGAAGTGTATAAGGAACTTGTACAATGTATACTAAACAAAAAAAAGAAACGCAACAATAGGCCACCGAGGATCTTCAGGTTTAGGTGTACAAAACAGAATTGCAACAATAGGCCACCAAGGATTTTCAAGTTTAGGGGTAAATCAATGACAATTTCAGGTTTGTTGCTGTATACTTCCTATTCATGGGTTATCAGGGTATAAAGTGGAAAAAAAAGCTAATTCATTTCAATTAAAATTGCATGAGAATCTTTTGTTTTCTTAAATAATGCAAATGCACATGCGCACACTTTTGGAGGCACTCCAAATCATTAAGAAGCAATGTCAGCTGCGCTCCATCCCTAAAATTAATAAAAAAGAAATAAATTCTACGACAAACAAGCATGAATTAAAACTAGAAAAGAAAGTGGGGTACTTTTTATTTTATTCATTTTTATTCTATAACATATATGAGTTATCAGTTTCTGCTGAACAGAACATGGTGATTTTGAATGGGGATTTAAAGCCAATTTTAATTATGCCATTATTTGTACATGTATGTTTCACTAAATTCACCATTTTTATGCTCACCATCGAATAACTTTAGAAATGCTTATTAAAATGAAAATTCATTATGTTGCATTTGAAAGTCTGACATCTTGTGCGAAAGTAGAGAATGCAATGATTTCTGATAACATCATAGTTGGCTCAAATTTGAGTGATGTGTCATTGTTGCGTTTATTTTTTTGTTTAGTGTATATGGAGAAAGGTAAAAATTGTTAACCTTAACTCATCAGCTTATATGTGACATTCTCTGAGATTTTAGATCTTGTGGAGGTAGTTGGCGTCACAAAACATGAACTAAAGTTGACATCACAAAACTGCATGCGATGTTATTTGGACTTACTAGTTTCAAAACGCCCCAATAGAAGACAATTAGAAATCTATAGCAAGTCCTATGCTATTTCTGATTTTATAATACATGTATTTAGACAACATTCACTGTGAAGGTCAACAGAACATAACTCTGTAGCTCAGTGTTACAAACATTTTTCCAAGGCCAATTAATTTTTTTATCAATTAAAAACCCAAAGATGCAAACTGTGTGTGGTGCCTGTTTTCTCTATTTTTCTTATTAATCATTAGCCCTATTTATTATAGCTTTTGGACATGGATTATCAACGTAATAAAAATTGCAAATTTGTTAAAAACTATATTTTTGACTTTGGCTCCACAAGACCCAGAATATCGGATACTGTCGCAATAATAGTATACATATATGTATCCTAGGCTATGGCATTTGACTTCATATACCATAGTCAAATAATTAATTAATTATGCAGGTATTTGCATTAAAACCTCATGCATATTTCAATGAAAAAAAAAGGCCAATAATAAGAGAAAATGTATGAATTAGCACCAATGTCCCTTGGAGAAGTATGCTTCACTTGTTTTAGGACTAATTGATTAAAACATACCATGGTATTACATGTATTGTACAGCAAATGCTGAATGAGACTGGAAATCTTTTTTCAGCTGTGCCATTGCTTACTTTCTGTGTATTAGTTAGATCTTCTAAAAATATGCGTATTTACAACTTTAAAACAAAGCAAATGCATTATTTGTTTATTAAATCACTATTTCACTTGAATTTAAGTCTGTTGGCACTAAAATAAACTTAAACACTGCATACCATTTGGCAGAAACAATATTGAGAGGCTACATTTAATGTTATATGCACCATATCAACTAGGTGTGGCTTGTACATTGGACATAGATCTTTACCAAATTTACTCTAATGAAAGCACAAACTTCAATATGTACCAAGTTGGCAATCATTCACTTTGTGTAACAAATAGCACATTTTTAAATTGCACATTTTAATAGCAATACCTATACTGAAATAAAGCAAATATACTCTGCCACTATAAATGGATAAAAAAGGCATTAAAATCAACATTAAGCGAAAATGCAGATTCTTAGTTTCTACTCTAATAACAAGATAAGGATTTAATATTTGATCGGGATTCACATATCCTGAAAGAATCATATGCACATGCTTCTCTGTGAGGCCACTGATAATGTTTTATCTCACACAGCCTACAATTACAATAACACACTAGCACCTGTAAGTTCAGCATTAAAAGGATAGGAAAGCACATGACTAATGACCATAGATTAGAAGTATTGAACCAACATCTGAGTATTTGATCAATTATTTAGCATTCAATTTCATTCATTTAATTTTTGTGTTACATGCATCAAGGATTACTATATTAAATACTTATATGCATTTGCACATGTATTATATCAAATAAGCATTTAGAAAAAAAAATCCATGTGCTTGAAACTTATAAGTAAACAAAAAACACAAAACAACTGGTGCAGGCAAACTTCTTTATTTTTTCATGTGAATATGTATGTTATTGTAATGTTTTAGGGTGTGTGTTAAATTTATTTCAATACACATACAGAATCAATGTTTTGCAGATGATTGGTGAACGGGCATTATTCTTCGCAACAGCCTTGCAGTTGCTGCACTCAACAGCCACACATAATTATGCAGCCCTACAACATGAGGCAACACAGTTGGCAAATACCATTGAACAACATCATTTACCAGTCCCATGTGTTAAAGTCTTTCCAACCTCATCTATTGACAATTATGCCAAGACATTGTTACCTGCTGATATCAGTGATAATTTAGTACCACTATGGACAACACCAAATGGAAATTGTTTATACAATGCTATAAGTTTGTTATTAGTTGGTGATGAGTCGATGTCATCTGAACTAAGATTAAGGACTGCTTTAGCTCTGATGCAGTTAGAAAATATCATATATCAAGATGGTAATGAAATGGTACAAGAATTATTATCAGAACAAATACTGCTTTATGACTGCTTTGCCATTACTGACTACCAACTAAGAAAAAACACACTTACTAGAGATGAAATACGTATGGTTTTGCAAAATGAAATTGTATCAACACTTAATAATACATCATGGTCTGGAATGTGGCAAATACAAGCCCTCTGCACAGCACTTCAAGTGTCTGTTCTTTCAGTTTATCCGGATGCAAACAGAAATATCAGGCATTTATTTAACAGGATTGTTACTCCATTACTTCCGTATGAGGGTAATATACCATGTATTCCCATTTTATGGTCTGGCAACTACACATCAAAGAACCAATTTAAGCCCAACCACTTTGTCCCTCTTGTTGACAGAAGTCGAATAACATCTTGTCTGAACAATGGCACTGGATCACAAATCAACAAAACAGATTACATGGAATTACAAATTAACAAGACAAATGCCACTAAACCACAAGTTAACAAGACAAATTCTGTTGAAACACAAATTAACAAGACCGATTTCGTTGGATCACTAATCAATAACACAAAATCCATTGAAATGCAAATTAACAAGACATTTTCCAGTGTGCCACAAATAAACAAGACAAACCCAGACAGAACAAACAACACTGAAAAAGTTCAGTCAATCAAACACACAATCATTCATATTAGTCCTTTACCAACATTGGAAGGTTATTTGCCCTCTCACTCCTGCTTCTATTGTGGTCAGCTCATTTTAGTTGGATCCCCTAAAGGTATTCATGATGGTACAAAAGAAAAATTTTGTTGTGCCTTCTGTTTTGCACACAGAATGTCCGAGTCTCCAATACATAAAAAAAATATTGATCCAGGAGAGACTCCCACTGAAATACAGAGCTTGAATGAAACAGAACTTCATATGATTCAGCTTGTACACCCCTACATGAAACTTGCAAAGTTGCCAGTAGGTGGCCAATATGCACAGAAGGGACAAGTTATTAACATACCAATGCAAACTCATGAGATTTGCTCACTTCTACCAAGAACTCCACAAAATGAGTATCAAGTACTTGTTGAGTCTGCTAATGGCTTTTCATATCAGATCAACACACAACAGGTGTTCACTGCGTTACAATGGCTAACTGAACATAACCCATTTTACAAAGATGTAAAAATCAAACACATGGATTGTTCTTTTCCCATACCAAATGAATTCTCAGACTTAGACAATAGAGAAGAAAGAATGGATGAGATTTCTGTCATATTGAATGATTACACTCTTCCAAGAGTTGATGAAAAGGCAGAAGTCAAGGACCTCCCAAAAATTAAACTGCCAGTACTTACAAATGAGCCAGTTAATATATTCAGAGAACCTAACACAGAAGAGCTAGCATTTCCACAGTTATATCCATATGGTATCAATGCATATGCTAAAGTATCTGGTCTTGTTACACTAAAGCAATACTTTACATGCAGGCTTCTTAACTGTGACAAAAGATGGGCAACATGTTTACAGTATATATTCTGGGCACTGAATATATATGAACAGAATATCCTACAGTCAGCTATATCAATAGCTGTTCGCATTGGAAATGCAAAATTACAAGCTCATCATATTCTTGAAGATTCATACAAACAACAAGTAACAGAGGATTTTCGTTTTATGAAACAAATAAAAGGAACATCTGCATACTGGCGCTGCCAGTTGCAAAATCTGATGGCCAAAATTCAAATGTTAGGCCCACCAACCTTCTTCCTATCTCTCAGCTGTAATGATTCAAATTGGACAGATTTGTACCAGTTCTTAGATTGCAGTTTATCTGAGAGTGATATAATGGCCCTTTCACAAACACAGAAAAGAAACATGGTGAAAAAAAATCCAGTGAGATGTGCAATTTATTTTTCCAAGCGCTGGGAACACTTCTTATTCAAGTTCATACTTGGTCCAATGGAACCTCTAGGTAAAATAACTGATTATTTTGCTAGGATAGAGTTTCAGAATAGAGGCAGCCCCCATGTTCATGCCTTCTTTTGGAATCCTGATGCTCCTGATATGGAAACCATAGAAGGCAGACAAAAAGCTGCAGTTTTCATAGACAAATACATATCTGCTCAGCTACCTGCTGAAAACAGTGACATGTACCCGTTAGTGAGCAAACTACAAATACATCACCATACACATACTTGTTTCAAACGAAACAAAAACAATGTGTGTAGATTTGACTTTCCAAGAGACCCTTCAGAGACAACACAAATACAGTTGTCAAACATAACAAATACAACCGGCAGATTTTACAAACTCTCCCGATCTGTCGATAGCATCTGGGTTAATCCATACAATGAGCAGATACTCAAAACCTGGAATGCAAATATGGATGTGCAGGTTGTTGGCTGCAAATATGCAGCTGCTGCATATGTTTGCACCTATGTATGCAAAAATGAACCAGATGACCTAAAAGCTGCACTTTCAAATACCATTAAAAGTCTCCCATCAAGTGCAAGTATTAGAAAAAGACTTTCTAAAATTGGTAACATTTTACTTACACACAGACTTATAAGTGCACAAGAAGCAGCATTTAGAATTCTTAACCTCAACCTTGTATATTCATCAAAGGATTGTATATACATTAGTGCCTTTCCTCTTGAAGAGCAGTTTAAGATTGTAAAACCTAAAGCTGCATTAAAAGAGTTACCAGCAGATTCCACAGATGTATTTGCACAAAATATCCATGACTTGTACATGAGGCGCCCAAAAAACAAGCAGTTCGATCAAATGTCCCTAGTCAAATTTGCAACTACCTATGTCCTGCTGAGAAAAAATGAAAAAATAGTTGCAAAATCAAAACTGCAAAGGCATTGTCTGATAGGTGAGCCTAAGCAATGGATTAGAGAAAAGCGTACTCAAAGCTGTTTTCGAACTTACATTCCAAATATCACGAAGGATTCAGAAAAATACTTCTCATGTGTCTTGACTCTTTTCTTACCATGGAGAACTTATGCAAATATTAAAGACTCATTTGATACATATGAACATGCCTATCATGGGCAACTGGAGCAGTTAGATCATGAGTCTTTGACAGCCTTCCATTACCATGAAAAACTAACAAAAGCTGTGCAACAAATAAGAGCATTACGTGAACAAACACAGCAAGACATTTACTGCAAGATAACCCCAGCTTTCATGTCAGAAGAGCTAGAACAGGAAAATGAAACGGATATACCAAATACGTTTGCATTTCAAGGCACAGAAACTATAAACCAACGTAAAGACACTGAACAAACATGCTTTTCATCTGATGATTTTAAGTTATTGGCCCAATTCAATATGACAGATACACAGTATATTGAATCATTAAAACAATGCACTACCAAGCAAAAACAAATCATCAGTTTTATAGATGAAAGCATAATCAATAATCAACAAGAAGCAATACAGCTGTTTGTAACAGGGGGTGCTGGAACTGGGAAATCTTTCGTATTGAAATTGATACGAGAACACATGTTACGCCACAATCGTGGAACGTTTCCTAATGTGTTGATTGCAGCACCTACCGGAGTTGCTGCTTATAATGTCAAGGGTTGGACTCTTCACCGATTGCTACATTTAAATGTACAAAACAAAAACAATGCCACATACCATCCACTGTCACCACGAATGCTACAAAAATTAAGAAGGCTTTTCTGCAATGTGTCAATGCTCATAATAGATGAAATCAGCATGGTAAGCATCAATACACTTATACACATTCACAAAAGGCTTCAAGAAATCAAAGACACTCAAAGTATACCAAACACTTTCTTTGGTAACATAAATATCTTGGCATTTGGTGATCTTTTACAACTACCACCAGTGTTTGGCAGTGCAATTTACAAAGACCATGATGACTTACCTGTGTTGCACCTGTGGAGAGATTTGTTCAAATGTGTTGAGCTTGAAGAAAATGTAAGACAGAAGGGTGATACAGCATATGCTAGGATCTTAAACAGAATAAGGATTGGTCAGCATACCATTTCAGACATCAAATTCTTAAGGTCTAAGCTGCTTCCTAAAAGCCACCCTCAAATGAACATCCAACATATGTACCCAACTAAAGAATTGTGTAATATTCACAATCAACTCAGACTGCGGAATCAAAGTGCATTTGATAACAATACAATTTATCGATTAAATGCCATAGATGAGGGCGATGGAGTGGCAGAAAATGATGATGACCTTTGCGGAGGCATTCCAAAACAAATTGATATTTGTATTGGAGCACAAGTCATGCTCTTACGCAATATAGAAACAAGCAAAGGCTTAGTAAATGGAGCTCAAGGCATCATAACAAATATAACCTGGGCCAATGGACATAGTCAAGAGTTTCCAGGACAACTACCCAGTTCAGTAGACATCCTATTCTTTGACCCATCAATAGGTAATGTCTTTGATGAGAATAAACACACACCTATAACAATAAAACCCATTACTGTCAACTTTCACTCCAAAGATCATCACCTTATGACACGTACACAATTCCCATTCAAAGTGTCATATGCTGTTACTATACACAAAGTACAAGGCTTAACAGTGCCAGAAGCTGCAGTAGATATAGGTCCAAATATATTTCGTGCTGGTATGGCTTATGTAGCTTTAAGTCGCCTACCATCATCCAATGGGCTCTCTATCATTAACTTTTGCCCAGAAAGAATATATCCATCAAAAAGTGCATTACAGGAAATGGAAAGACTACAAACAAAATTAATGTTTAAAGACTGACTTGCCATTCATTAAGGTGCTATAAAGAGGAGATAAGACAACATTGCAAGTGAAATAAATAGATGTTTTGTCAGGGTACACAGAGTCCTGCCAGTTTTTATCTGATAGTTATTTAGCTACTACATTGTACAATATGTTCATTCATTTGAAGCTAGTCTTATTGTTATATTTAAATGCCATGCTTGTTGACATGTTTTTATATTTTCTCAAATATAACATGTTGAGGACATCTCATATAGATTAACTGCATTTGAAGTATGGTTTTGAGCCTTCCTGCTGATACAGCAACAAGATTGAGGAAGCTTTGATTCAACCTGTAGCAATTATCGCAAAAAATTGCTGTGTAGGTCATAGTATGAAGGGTAAACAGTGATAACAGAAAGATAAGAATTCTTGTTTACGTTTATAAGAGATGTTCTCATCATGTAATAAGACAACTATTTCCATGGCTGTTGTCTATGTACATTGTATGTAACTTTTATTTACATATTATACTAGTTTTTTGCTAGAGTACATTAAGTACCTTGTAATACTGTCATTTCGGAATTTTTTGCTTCATGTTTCTTTATCAAAATAATTTGTGATGTATTGATTAGGTGAACATGTGCGTGTGTGGTCTTTATGGATCATAGAATATCTTTATTAGCAACAACATTAAATTCACGAGGCAACAAGCTCATGAATAGTCAAAAAAAAAAATAATAAAAAATAAGTACTGGCGAAAATTTCCCAACTAACAGTATATACATGTAGCTGATGTGTGCCTTGTTCTTATTGAAGCATATTATTAAACATAATATTTTATACAACTATGCAATCATTCAAGTCTTTATATTTTACTTGTGCACAAGTCAACCCTACTATTATGATTGTTTTATGGATATCATTTTTACTTTCATGTTCATTTACTTTTAACACACTTATATTATGAAACTAGAATGTTGCTGTTCAGCAGCTGTACTAAATGTATTTGGAACTAGTCTTAAAAAGCTGCTATTTCCACTTATGAACTTTGCCTGTCCATGATACGATTGAAGTGGACAGTTTTTTCCTAATATTCTAGTTCCTTTGTGTTGTATTTCAGATGATTTTGCTGGTTTCACCATTATGTTTTTACATCACATATTTTATTGTCTTACTACCTTGTTGCTATGATGAGGTCCAATGAAAGCTTCATTTATGCTCATGAGTGCCATGTTCATGATGAACACCCAATATATGTAATACCTTCTTGAATATTTCTTGTTATGGTTTAGTTAACACTTGCCATTTCAATGATCTGTTACATATAATGCCATTGCATTATAACAATTACAGACACTGAAGTGTTGTCATTTCTGCTCTAGTTTTACCATTTTTATTTTAGAATATGTATGTTGTTGTGTATATTACCGTAATGCATTCTGTTCATTGATTTGTTAGTGGGTATTGTCTTTGATGTAAATACACACATATCCCCAATAATAGGACCCATTGGTGTCAACTTTTAATCAATACATCATTACCTAATGACACACACACAATTCCCATTCAAAGTGTCATATGCTATTACTGCACACAAAGTACCAGGCTTTATCATATGACGTCGCTGTTTTCGAGTGGATAACGTCATGTCATAAAAATCGTATGACCACACGTGTATTAACACTTTTGCGGGAATACGTAACGTCATTGACGACGTCCGTAACAACAACGTAAATTTTCATGAAAAATACGTCCACTTCGAAGGCGATAAAATCTTATTTTTAAAAGTCATATGATAAAACGAATCTTACACTCGTGGTCATTTCATATGAAAGTTATTAAACTCGCCAAAGGCTCGTTTAATAAATTTCATATAAAATGACCACTTGTGTAAGATCCTCTATGTACAGTACCAGAAGCTGCTAACATACAAGTATTTTGTGAGGGTACATAGTGTCACACCATTATCAGCTTTTGTCTGATAATTATTTAAAAAGTACCCAAGATTTATTATGAAAGCCTGTTATTCAGCAATATCTTTAATCATTTGAAACTAGTCTGATTGTTGTTTTAAAATGCCATGCTTGTTTACACGTTCTTCTAAACTGGTCAAAGTAAATGAAGCCCTAGATAATTTTTCCATAGACTTGCTGCAAAAACCTCCATTTTTTTTTTTTTTTTATATATAACTTTTGAGTAAATAAACGATTCTGCATGCATTTTTCAGCAATTAAGCATGAATCATTTTTCTTATGATGACTTGATTTTCGTCTTGTATAGAGTGACACTTGTTTTAGAAGTCAAGAAAAGCTCCCTATCATTTCTATAGTAAAATTGCTCAAAACCTGGACACTCTTGGATAATAAAGCACATATTGAAAGACAGTCTGTATTTCAACTTGAGCCTTTGTGCAATTATGCTTTAGATGTTGTTGTCTAACTTGGAATTTGTACGTGTTTTCAATTGCTTTTGAAATTTTTAAAATAAACATATAAAATCAGGTAATTTAACATTAAGCCTATGAAGAAAACTTGACATGAGGCTTAATTTATTTTGACCAGTTTATATCTCAAACATACCATGATGAGAACATTCTCTTAAAAAATGAACTGCAATTGAAGTACTGTTTTGAGGCTTCTTGCTAATACTGTAAAATAATAATATATGCATTACAGCAAAAGTTTCCCTGCCCAAACAAAAATATGCATTACAAATCCAGTAGGTCTCAAATGACACCCAAACCTGTCCAGAGAAGGGACAATTTAATACCCCAGTTTAACAAAAATCCCTTGTCCTTCAAAGCTTCAAGTAGTGAGACATTAGAAAAGGGAAAACAGTGATAACATGGGATAAGAATTCTTGTTTAAAGAATGTTCTCATCATGCATTGAGACAAATATTATCATTGTGTTTGTTTATGTTTGTAATTTTTTGTACATGTCATATTAGTTATAAGCCTGTGCATGAGAAAACCAACAATTTGGGTTTCTGACCAGGTCCAACACAAACCAGATTGTACAGTCACGGAATGAAGCTAGAAGCTTGAAACTTTGGATATAAGTAAAAGAGGAATTGTGCTATCTGTGTGGCAAAAACAAAGGCGCTGATCAGCTGTGCAGTATCTGCATAGCTGATCTGCGTCTTTGTTTTTGCCTATGCAGATTGTTGGTTTTCCCATTCAGCGGCTCTTATATCTTAGAGTACAAAAAGTACCTAGTAGTACTGTAAATTCGGACATTTTTGAGCAACTATAAAATTTTATTTCATTTCCAAATTTTATTAATCTGAATAATATCAATGTTTTGAATTCACAAACATGTTAGTGAAGTCTTTCTGGCTCATAATTTTTTTTCATTAGAACATTGAATTTAAAAAGGCAACAAAATCACTTCCTGATCATCAACAACTTGTACATGTTTACAAGTACTCGCAAAAAATTAACCATGAACATTTCCGAACTAACAGTATATACATGTAGCTATTGTGTACCTTATTCTTATGGAAACATATTATGCATACAACATAATATTTTAATATATACTCCTCCTCAAAAACATCCGATCACCCAATTGTGTTGCAACCACTCAACAAATAAATGAAAATTGTGTTCCAATGCTAGTAAATTTAAAACACTGGACAAAATCGAGTGTGTAAACAGCCATTTCACATGCAGTGTAAGCCTATTACGCATGCTCAGTTTAAAAAGTAAATGTTAAATGGTAGTTATACGGTACAAAAGGGCAAGGAATCAGGAGGGTCACTCCATTCTAGCGACTAGCCCATGCTAGCTTCCTCAGGATACAAAAATAGTGTAGAAACCTCTGTGGTGTCTAATAGTAAAACTTCTAGCCGCTATTGTGTATTCAGGGGTTGTGGTTTCGGTTAAGGGCCCCTACAGCCCTTCGGATAACATTTTCAGCATACTTTATCTCCATATGACATAGCATAGTAATAGGCATAAAAACAAAATTAATCACAGTTTTGAGTTAGGAATAGGATAGTAAAGGGTATCATCTCACCAAACAAGTTTATAACAAAGTATACAGAATGCGAAAAAACGATTTTCAATTCTTATGACTTTGGGTGATCAGATTTTTTTTTGCGGAGGAGTATTGTATGCAATTATTCTTTGAAAGTCTATGTAAAATGTGTACTAGCAAACAAAATTACATGTAGTATGAATATCATGTTTATTTTAAGTTCAGTTGTTTTACCACTTATATTGATGATTATGCATGTTTTCCCTTTATGTTTTTGCATCATGTATTTTATTGTCTATATTGTCGGTATGATGAGGTACAATAGAAATTTTTCATTTATGCTCATGAGTGTCATGTTCATGATGAACACCCTATATATGTCATACCTTGTTGAGTATTTTGTCATTGATTAGTTAACGCTTGCCATATTGGTATCATATATGATGCAAATTACAGACACTGATGTTTTGTCATTTTTGCTATAAACATTGTTCCATTTACAAAGTCAGGAATAGAACATCCACTTTACAATTATTAGCAACTACATGTATTATACTGCTGATAAAATGAAGCATGTATATCATGAAGGTGACACAAGGGGATTCATTTTGCCCACAATAACACTTGAAGATCGAAACCACAGTACATGCCTTCAACAAGGCTAGACATTAAGTCAAAGTACACTAAAATTGAAAATGGTATGAAATTCACACCATGAATAGATGGTGTGTTACATGGCTCATGCAAAAGTGTTAAAATGGTAAGGAATTTCAAATTACTTTCGTCTGCTTTGCCTTAGAAATCATTAACCTTAACGAGACAAATGTGGAATTTTTCATTATTTACATGAATTGATAATTTTGCAATATTTTTAATACTGTTTTTGCATATTTTTTATCACTTCCATTCTAAACGGTGTGTAGGTCTAAGAACAACTGTATGCAGCTTTTCTAAATTGATGGCATATAAACGTTCAATAAAAATTCTAATACTTCATGTAAACCAAAAGTTAATCAATTATATAGAATTGCCAAAAAATGCACTCCAGAAATTTTGATCCCTACCTTTTCCATGTAACTATGCTTAAGTTCCATGCAGAATACATAATTTATGCCCATGAGTGCCATGTTCACGAAGAACACCTACATTGGCTGTCATATGGTCTTTGAGTCAACATTTACCATTTATGCTTACATTCATATGTATACTACTCATGCCAGTGCAATGACATTTTAACAGAAACACTGACGCATTGTCAGTTCATAGTTTTTAACAGCTAAACATCTTCTGCAGAATATATGTATCCATGTTATTAAATTGCTATTGTAAGGTTTTTTCATTACTTTTTACAATATTTAGAAGATTGTTCATGTGCATGCATTTTTGACATGCATTTTTACAAAGCCATGATGCTCGTGTGCATGAAATGCATTTTTAATACCTCGTGAGGTCATAAATTACTTGAGTACAGTTTTTGCAGCAATTGGATCACTCATGCATGTTACACTGAAATAAAATATAAAACATATTATTTGTATTGTTATGCATTTAAAGTCCACAAAACGGTTTGGCCCAACCCATTACCATTATGAGAAAGAGGTAAACTGCTTATATATAACTGCAAAACCACATATTCACTTACCATCAGATTACTGGTTAACCATTACAGGCATCCAAAGTTAATACAAATAAAAAAAAAAGAGGCAACGATCCACCATTACAAAATCTGTTCACTCAAACAAACAACCTTCTAACAATTATATTGCAATACATTTATCAAATATACCCAAAAAATTTATCGGTTCAATGGAACTCATTTTTTATTACCATTCAACACCGATTCCTCACTATTACCATTCAGTCAAAAACAACGCCGTATATAACATGTAACACATGTTATAGTTTTTCTTGTTATGATTATGGACAAAGGTCGACAAAGGCACAAAAGCGCGTGCCCCTGGTCAACACTGATTGGGTTTGATGGTTTTATTTTGAAGGAAATTGATATTCACCGGTGCCTTGTAACAGTAACATAACATAGCATAAATTTTATTTGGACTTAAGTATTAAGCATATACAGTAACCCACGAATTTCACACAGATTTAAAAAGTGAAATATATCAATTGAACATTTTTTGGTATGTTCTTTCTTCGCAAAAAAGTAGATCGTGCGAGTAGATTGATTATGAGTGCCAACAATCTATTTATTGAAGCAAAATATGAAAAATATATACCCTTGTACTCCCCCAATTTAACCCATATTTGACGAATGTATTCTCCCATCATTATCAATTGGGTGAGTCCACTTTCAATTTTAGGGATGTTGTGAGTGATTTTTAATTTTTATCTCATTTTTCGATGGAATTCCTCCAAGCAAACAGAATAGCCCCAGATGGGACGCCGCGTTCTGCGGCGTCACATCTGGGTCTATTCTGTTTGCCTATATCCCATACTTTGTATACTTCCAAAGGGACGCCAGGGTTAAATGAGTTAATATAAACCAGAGTACCATTGGTCCTGAGAACGCTGGCCCGAGACGTCCTTTGACAAATAACCTTTGACCAAAATGACCTTAACCTTGAATACTAACACAATTTCATTTTTATCTACCTACTTTGAGGTCACAGGCTACAAATTATTCTGAAAAATCATGTTTTCACTTTAGTCTATTAAAAAGCGTACAGCTTCGTTCAGTTATAATATCCCTGCAATATTCAGCAATAAATTGACAACTCTTCTTGTTTTTGAACACTCGTCACTGGCAAAAAAATGGATAACTGGAGGTATGTGTTTATATATTTTTGTTAAGTTTGAGGGTAAGTATTTACTTACTTTGCATATAAAATACCAGATCTTATGATGCTTAATGCTTAATTTGATTACATTATAATATATGGTGTCTTTTTTCACACAAAATAGCTGATATTCAAGTTTCAAATTTTTTTTATACAAAATAGCTGATATTCAAGTTTCAAATTTTTTTTCATACAAAATAGCTGATATTCAAGTTTCAAGTTTCACAAGGAACCATGCTTAACGGTTTGAAATTCTAATTGTAATTTATGAAAGAATAACCATTTTTTGTACTAAGGCTGAAAATTGCGTCTCTTTATGGACACACTATTTACAAAGTTACACTCAAGGTTTTATTGAATGTGTATCTTAGAATTTCATGGTAAGGAGGTTGTTACAATTTAAAACTATACACGCAAGTATTATTTTGCAACAAAAATAATATTCAACCAGGACGTGTGTACGAAGAAACTTAGCTAGCGGGTGCCTTCATGAGGTAAGCATGACTTAAAGCACTGTGGAGTCACCTCTGGCTTTGTATACTTCCAAAACGCTGATTGGCAATTCACCATACAGTTTCATGATTTGTTTTCTAGACACAGAATACTAAAGTTGGATTTCTCATAGCTTCTCTTTATGATATTCCAAACCTCTTCTATAGGGTTTAAGTCAAGGGAATCGCAAGGACATTCAATGACCGGTATTCTTTTTGATATCGAGAATGTGTTTTGCGGATTATGTATTATTACAAAGACCATTGTCTTGCATAAATTTAAGTTCTTCTCGCATCCTTGATTCCCTGACATAAACCTCATGGAAGACGTTTGTAATATCATGGATAGGAGTTGTGAGTCATTGCCTAGCAATAAATTTAGCCCACTATGATATTCTGTGTAGAAGAACAAATCATGAATATTCCAACCCGTTATTTGGTAGTATACAAAGCCAGAGGTTACTACACAATGCTTTAAGAAATACTTCCCTCGTGAAGGAACCCACTACGAGGATGATCCAATAATGATTGAGACTTTTCTCTTGTTTTATAAACCTTGTTGACTGGCTCAAGTTAACTACTTTTGTTCATTAGATACACATCTGATCTCTCTATGGAGCGTGTTTTATCAAATTTTCTCATCCACTTTGGTTGCTATGGTTATTTAAGAACCACTCGTGCAGTATCTATGGCCACTATTTGCCCATTCGACCAAACGTAGTGTCAATAAATCTAGCTATGTCACAAATTTTAAAAACGGTATCTTACAATTATTGAGTACTGCCTGTGTTAACATTCATCTCTGATATAGTTTGCTTCGGTCAATTCGAGTTTTGCTCTAGTGCTCGAGACGTGGTTGCCTAGCAACCATTTTCCTCTGTGAATTTTGGCTTTTAGCATTTTCCAAATTCTATCGTTGCTAGGCAACATAAAATGAAAGGGTCAAGTGTCCCTTTTGAAATTCAATTACAATATTTATACCATAATTGATCAGTTCTAGGTTAAAATAAATTTATCGTCTCATGTATACTCAGGTTATAAGATATTTCTCACCCCTACCCCCCAAATCATTGATTTTTTTCGCAGCTAAAACCCAACTTTTTTCGCAAAAATGCTCAGCCTACTTGAATTATCAGTTATATGTAAATGATATTTGCAGAGAATAAAGGTACTTATAAGCCCTATAAATAACAGTATGCCATGATGAGAATTTTTATCACCAGTTGCCATGGCAACCCATTTTATATGCATAGGTACCACGTGGCCAAGGACATCTGACTCGCATTCTCTCGTTGCTAAGCAACAGAAGGTAGTTGTCATCGTGTGAATTTTAACCAGTGTATCGTGTGCGCAAGACATTGAGCAATGTTAACAAGATAGTCACAATAAGCCAAGTTTATTTACATAGGAATAATTCAAAAAGTCTCAATCATTATTGGATCATCCCCGTAGCATGGTTTCTTCGTACAAACATCCTGGTGGAATTTGAATTTTCTTTCAAAAACATTGACATGTTTAGATTTAAATTGTAACTTCTTTACCATGTAATTCTAAAATGCATAATGAATGAAAATGAGGGTGTAACTTTGTATATAGTGTCCAAAAGGACACAAAATTTTCAACCATAGTGCCAAAATGGTTATTCTTTCATAAATTACAATTAGAATTTCAAACCGTTAACCATGGTTCCTTGTAGCAATTTGAAACTTGAATATCAGCTATTTTGTGTGAAAAATTGGGCTTCGTATATTACGGAATAAAATTAGGCATAAAACATCACAAGATCTGGAAGGTTTATATTCAAAGAATATATATTTATCCTCACACGTTACAAACTATAGCGTAAACAAAGTCCTCCGGTTATCAATTTCTGGCCAGTGACGATTAAAAAACAAGTAGAGTTGTCAATTTATTTCTGTATATTACAGAGGTATATTAATAACTGAACGCAGCTGTATGTAACCAAATATGACTTTGCCGTAAAATAGGTCTACCCAAGGTCACGATGTTTACAAACTATGGTGTGACGGAGTCCACAATGCTACATACCAAGTTTCATTGAAATCGGTCTATCGATTTAAGAGAAGATTTTTCAGGTTTTTACCATATATGGGCATGGTTGCCATCTTAGTCATGTAACCTGGACCATTTATACAAACTTTGTTTCCACTTACGAAGTTTAGATTAGATTCATTGGTCAAGTGGTTTCTGTAAAAATTAAGTTTTTAAGTTTTGAATTTAACAATGTAAATGACATTTGGCCAAGGTCAAATAATGACCTTGACGTTGGATACTTAGATAACTCAATAAGTTGTCTGAATCTACCATCTTTCAGGTCACAGAATACAAAACTTCCTAAAAAGACAATGTTTTCACTTCTTTCAATTAAAAAGCCTATGTGACAAAATTTTACTTTGTATGTGTATGTCATGATTTATACAAACTATAATGGGCAAGAGTCCCTGATGCTACATACCATGTTTTTTTAAATCGGCCTACCAGATCCAGAGAAGATTTTTAAGGTTTTACCATATATGGGTATGGCGGCCATCTTGGTCCTGACCTGGACCATTTATATAATCTGTGCTTCCCCCTTCCTTGGGATGATCCAAGAGAAGTTAAGCTTTGATTGGTCAAGTGGTTCCTGAGAAAATAAAGTTTGAATATAATATGTGAATGACTCAGGCTACAAAACTCGCTGAAAACAAAAACGAACACTGTTTTTACTTTTTCCAATAAAAGCCTATGTCATCAAATTTGACCTTGGCGTAAGATAGCAAGGTCATGATTTACACAAACCACGATGACCCAGAGTAACCGATGCTACATACCATGCTTGGTTAAAATCGGTCCATCGGTTCCAGAGACGAATATTTTTAAGGTTTTACCATATATGGGTATGGCAGCCATCTTGGTCATGTGACCTGGACCATTTATACAAACTTTGGATCCCGCTTCCTAAGGATGCTCCACATGAAGTTTGACTTTGGCTTCGATTGGCCCAGCGGGTTCAGAGGAGATGTTTGAACATTTTGGATGACTACAACGACGACGACGACGGTTGACGTAGCATGGGTATTCTACAAGCTCATCTTGTGAGCTAAAAAAAAAAAAAAGGCGAATGGCAACCATCAGGGAATGGGATACCCTCGCGTTAGCATTTGTGTGTATTATTAGGTGTTTCATTTTGATTTCAAGGACAATATTCTAAATCTGAGCGTTTTCTTTGTGGATGCATGGGCGATGTAGTGCTGTTATTGTATTTCTAGTGCTGCAACGGGATTATATTTGTGTAAAACAGAGGCATGCCTAAACATTTAAACGTTTTTGCATCCACATTTGGTAACAGTCAGTCAAACCTCAATTTACCAGCATAACACAGTCTATCAACGAAAAGACTCTTAGTAAGATGGGACTGTCTAAACAATACTCCTAAAAATTTGATGGAAATAAATTTAATAAAGGGATTATTGTGCTTTGGAATGCCACTAAATTGAAATTATGAACGCACTTTGATCATTACGCAGTTAGAAAATTATTGTGCCGTTAGGAATATTTGGCCATAAAACGTTTAAACATAAAAGGGAAGCAAACTACTTTTCTGGAAATTATTTTAGCCCGAAGATGCTTTTTGCGAGATTAAGGTCAAAAGATTTCACGAGAAAATCGACAAACGTAAACGGGTTTGCTAAGGTTATTTGCATGAATGAACAATTTAGTTGTTGTGTTTGCGTCTGACACTGGAAAAGAGCTTATTTAGGGCTGAAGTATTGGAATGTTTGAGCATAGAGATAATATAAAGTACCGTTGCTAAGATAAAATTAACCAGAGGATCAATGGTCCTGTAAACGCTCACCTGAGATCTGCTGTATATACGAATGTTATAGAAAATAGTCCCAGTATAGGGGCAGATGAAGCCCTTGGGCCATTTTTTTTTTTTTCAGAATAAGCAATATACTGTCCATACAAGTTTTCCCCTTCAAATGACATTTTAACAGTTAACCCATTCAAATACATAGGCAACCCATGTTGACCTTGCCTTAAAATAGGTCCAGGTCATCACAGGGTCATGATTTATACACACATTGTAGTACTTGAGTCATCGATGCTTCATGCCAAGTTTCTTCGAAATCGGTCCACCGGTTCCGGAGAAGATTTTTGAAGGGTTTATACCATATATGGGCATAGCGGCCATCTTGGTCATGTGACCTTGATTATTTATATACATATTGATTCCCCTATTCTATAGATGCTTCACATGAAATTTGGCTTTGATTGGCCAAGCGGTTTCAGAGGAGAAGATGTTTGAATATTATGGTAATATACATGTATAATGCCCCGGGGCTGAGGCAAATGAGCCCCTGGGGTCCAATGTTTTTCAGAATCATTAATATTCAGTCCTACTGTCCATTTCCTGCAAGACTTTTACTTTAAATGACATTTTAAAAGTTTTCCCCATTCAAATGCATTGGCGACCTATGTTGACCTTGCCGTAAAATAGGTCAAGGTCATCCAAAGGTCATAATTTATTAACACATTGTCATAGTACTTTAGTCCCCGATGCTTCATGCCAAGTTTTGTTGAAATCGGTCTAGTGGTTCAGGAGAAAAAGAATTTTAAAGGGTTTTTACCATATATGGGCTTGGCGGCCATCTTGGTCATGTGACCTGGATTATTTATAAACACATTGGTTCCCCCTTCCCATAGATGCTTCCTATAAAATTGGGCTTTGATTGGCTAAGTGGTTTCAGAGAAGAAGATCTTTGAATGTTTTTGTAATAAACATGTATATTGCCCTGGGGTCCAATTTTTTTTTCAGAATTACCTACCTTCAGTCCATTTGCCCATTTCCTGCAAGATTTGCCTTTCAAATGACATTTTAACAATTTTCCCTATTCAAATGCATGGGCGACCTATGTTGACCTTGCCGTAAAATAGGTCAAGGTCATCCAAAGGTCATAATTTATAAACACATTGTAATACTCTAGTCCCCAATGCTTCATGCCAAGTTTCGTTGAAATTGGTCTAGTGGTTCCTGAGAAGAAGAATTTTGAAGGGTTTTTGCCATATATGGGCATGGTGGCCATCTTTGTCATGTGACCTAGTTTATTTATAAACACATTGATTCCCCCTTCCCATAGATGCTTCATATAAAATTTGGCTTTGATTGGCCAAGTGGTTTCAGAGAAGAAGATATTTGAATATTTTTGTAATATGCATGTATATTGCCCCGGAGTGGGGGCAGACCAACCCCTGGGGTCCAAATGTTTTTCAGAATTACCTACCTTCAGTCCATATGCCCATTTCCTGCAAGATTTGCCTTTCAAATGACATTTTAACAATTTTCCCCATTCAAATGCATGGGCGACCTATGTTGACCTTGCCGTAAAATAGGTCAAGGTCATCCAAAGGTCATAATTGAAATCGGTCCAGTGGTTCCTGAGAAGAAGAATTTTGAAGGGTTTTTACCATATATGGGCATGGTGGCCATCTTGGTCATGTGACCTGGATTATTTATAAACACATTGATTCCTCCTTCCTATATATGCTTCATATAAAATTTGGCTTTGATTGGCCAAGTGGTTTCAGAGAAGAAGATATTTGAATATTTTTGTAATATACATGTATATTGCCCCAGGGTGGGGGCAGACCAACCTCTGGGGTCCAAATTTTTTTCAGAATTACCTACCTTCAGTCCATTTGCCCATTTCATGCAAGATTAGCCTTTCAAATGATATTTTAACAATTTTCCCCATTCAAATGCATGGGCAACCTATGTTGACCTTGCCGTAAAATAGGTCAAGGTCATCCAAATGCCATAATTTATAAACATATTGTAGTGCTCTAGTCCCCGATGCTTCATGCCAAGTTTCGTTGAAATCGGTCCAGTGGTTCCTGAGAAGAAGAATTTTGAAGGGTTTTTACCATATATGGGCATGCCGGCCATCTTGGTCATGTGACCTGGATTATTTATAAACACATTTATTCCCCCTTCCCATAGATGCTTCATGTAAAATTTGGCTTTGATTGGCCAAATGGTTTCAGAGAAGAAGATCTTTGAATATTTTGTAATATACATGTATATTGCCCCGGGGTGGGGGCAGACCAACCCCTGGGGTCCATTTTGTTTTTCAGAATTACCTACCTTCAGTCCATTTGCCCATTTCCTGCAAGATTTGCCTTTCAAATGACATTTTACAATTTCCCCATTCAAATGCATGTGCGACCTATGTTGACCTTGTCGTTAAATAGGTCAAGGTCATCCAAAGATCATAATTTATAAAGACATTGTAGTACTCTAGTCCCCGATGCTTCATGCCAAGTTTCGTTGAAATCGATCCAGTGGTTCTGGAGAAGAAGACTTTTGAAGGGTTTTACCATATATGGGCATGGCGGCCATCTTGGTCATGTGACCTGGATTATTATAAACACATTGGTTCCCCCTTCCTATAGATGCTTCATATAAAATTTGGCTTTGATTGGCCAAGCGGTTTCAGAGAAGAAGATCTTTGAAAATGGTGGACGACGGACGACGGACGGACGTCGGATCATGGCCATCCTATAAGCTCACCTTGTGAGCCTAACGGCTCAGGTGAGCTAATTATACAAAAAGAATAACCATATTTACACGGTAAACCAAATGGACGTAGCTCTTTCCTAAAAGAAGGCTACTCTGCTACCTACGTCTAAATAAATGGCGACAGCCACAAATACGCAATACAAGAGTTCAAACGACGTTAGTACTAACACTGCTATATGTCGCTCGCATAAGCATGTTTGAGCTCTACCGTAGTTCGGAACTGTTATTTTGATTTATGCCTAGAACAGTTGCGTTTATGATCTTGCAGCCTCGTGTTTTGATTAACAGTAATTGATAATATTTCTATCCACGGATGCTGCTAGTAACATAATCTAGTATTCTGCAAGCTGATCATTCATCAGGAAAACATGTCCGTGTAATGTCTACCCCCTTAAACCCCATTTTTATATAGCAAAACTGGGGTATGCAGGGGTATACCTATTTTTCTTATTTTTGCTCCAAAACATAGATTGTGGGTACTTGTAAGAACCGCCTCGGCGAGGCGGTTCTAACGTGTACCCACAATCTATGTTTTGAGCAAAAATAAGAAAAATATCAAAATTTTTCTTATGAAATTTTCATTTTTTACAACGGAAAAAAATCTCTGTATATTGCATGGGCAAGTTTTCGTAATGCTTCAATCCAAACATTAATAAAGCTGCAGTCAGACACACGGTCTATCTGGCGTGTGACCATTCTGCCCTCGGGCCTAAGTCAATAAATAGAAGCGTTTGCCAATGTCAGGATTACTTTATAACGCTGAGATATCTCTCTCGATAACGGTTTGCGTAGAAATAGTAACTTCTTTGCAACGGGTTGCTCAGTCTCATTGCAAGAGCTACTCGACTGGCGAGCGCAATCTCCCTTTGAAGTAACAGTGCTTGTGCAAGAACGTCATGTCAGGAGAGAAGAACCAATGGTCGTCCATGAACTTCCAAGTGGGGGTTTTGGACAGCAAAGGAAGATTTTAAGAACGGCAAACACGATTTCAAAGTTGATGATGATGTAGCAAGTTATCACTCAACGGCTGAAGTTTTCACTAAGTTTAAACTAGGTTTTTGTGTTTAGTTCCCTTACTAATAAAAATGTGTCTGTTAAAGACGAAATTACAAAAAAAAAAAAAAAAAAAAAAAAAAAAAAAAAAAAAAAATGAAGTTGCATTCTTTCTTTGTTGTCCATCCCAAGGGAAACATTCTATCTAATTTCAAAATCTATCAATACCTTTTAAAAGCGAAAGTCATCAATAATTACTGTCAAAATATGAAACTGCGGTTGGTTAGCTCACGCTTATTGGATACGATTTTAGCGGTTGATTAGCTCTGATCGTTGTCAAGAAACGTCATCGCATATTTGAAGGGTGATTTTTACATGATCTTCGCATTAATTTGTAAAAAATGCTTTAATCGACTTTCATCAAATGCCCAGAAAATATTTTATTTCTGAATAATTGTCATTTCCAGTGAATCATGATAATAACTAACGCGCTAACGACAATTACTGCTTACATGTACCTCAGAACTTGCTTACTATGATCTTACAAAAGCGGTCGGTCTGGAGTATTTTTCTTTATGGAAGAGCAGGTAATTAAAACAGCGTTGCAGTCTGTTCCTTTAAATTACAATTCATTTGAGATATGACAGTTCTGCTCAGTTATATTGAAAGGGCTGTTACTAAAGTCGAATACATAGAATTATCAAGTGTCATTTAAAGAAAAACCAAACGACCAACATTTTATGCTCCCGCTATGGTCACCTTTTATGGGATGGACACTCTTCCAGAGACAGACATACATGCATCCAAGATGAATTATAGTTCTGACAGGTTAAGTTATGGTAACCCATCTCCATTGAAGGCAATTGGAAATATTTTTTACTGGACTCATGACCTTATTTGCAAACTTGGTTCTAGGCATACCGCGAACAAAAGCGTCATGTATATACGTATTATGTGTAAAATGGGACAAAATGCGTTAAACAGCCAATGGTAATTCCATGAAACTTCGAGAATAACGTTTCTGATAATCACATGATATGAGCCGCCACATGGGAAAACCAACAATCTGCACAGGCGAAAGCAAAGGTGCAGATCAGCTTCGCAGTAACTGCGAAGCTGATCAGCGCCTTTGTTTTCGCTACATGGATAGTACAATTCCTTTACTTAAATCCAAAATTCCAAGCCTCTAGCATACTTCTGTGCTTGTACAGGTTTTCGAACCTGTTCGGAAACCACATTGTTGGTTTTCCCACGAGGCGGTTCAATTATGTGTGTGGCAGGTATAAACTCTCATAGGGGACGAAATCAAAGACAATCTATCTGAAACAACTCAACAAAGGCGTGAACGCAAAACTTACTAAGATTAATGAAATTCGCATCGCGGATGAACATCTCATTAACCTTCCGGCTAACTACAAAGACCGCATCACAACTAAGTGGTTGACAAAGTTATCTTTACGCGAGAACAATCATTGGACTGATAATACCTTTTACTGAAGGCGAAATATGAACATAAAAATTATCATCATGAAACATTAACGTTTATGCGAGGTATCTTGAGACATACTTTCAGCTTTTTAAAACAACAGACACAAGGTTCGTCATGCTTACACGCTAATGAAACTTGACTCCTTTCAACACCATTTTGTTTAGAACCAAACACGGCTATATCACGGACAGGTGGTTTGGCCATATACTGAGACCAAACAGTTCTCTATCAATAGGGTTTACTTTAAGTCCCGGTGAGAATTCCGGAGATTCTTGATCTTTTGCTATTAAAAAGTTCATAATTGCGGCACGTAGAAGCCGTTTTTCATGGTGTTGTTTGACTAGCCAGTGATAACTCAAGCGTAAGCTTGAAAGTGAACAATATTAAGCAAGAATAGAATAGAATAGAATAGAATAGAATAGAATACTTTTATTTCAACCAATCAAGGGTCATTTCTGACATATAATATAAAATCGTGAAACTAACAAACATATCAAAATACATTGTGAATAACGAAAAATTATTCTGAACAAAAGAATGAAAGAGAAACAATATAAATAATGCGGAAACCTTTGGCGATATTGATATATATTCGACAATACCTAATGTTTACTAATACTTCTGAGGGAAAAACAATCATAGATATACCTAGAGAACAGAAAGATTATTTCATCACATTCATTTGTCATCAACCAAATGAGCCGAGCCTCCTGAGATAGGTTTGAAAAGTGTTTACATAATTTTTTAATCTCTGTGAAGAAGTTTTGACGAAGGGAATCGTACAAACTGCATTCAAAGATAAAATGTTTTTCGTCTTCAACAGTATTCGAACTGCAATAAATACATACTCTTTTTTTCTACTGAATGTCTTTTATGCCTACCTCTTTCAATTTCTAGTTTATGAGAACTGATTCTAAAAGACATAAAACATTTACGAATGCTGACGTCTTGTATAACTGACAAATATTTCTCCTTTTGGAAAATTGTTTTAAATATTGCATATGTCCTTAACTTTCCTTCTTTGTTTTCTGTGCATTTCATCAATGTGTTAGTAATATTTTCTTTAAAGCGATTGATAAGTTTTGATTTTATTATAGTTGAAAATTTCTTTTGGTATACCATTGTATTAGCGACTTTAAGTTGTTTTAATAAAAACTCGACACAGGAGACCCAGCTCATTTTCCCACGACTAGCAATAAGAGAACTTTCTTTGTAAGCACACTGTAACAATCCAGAATCGGTTGTTAATAGCCGTTGTAAGTATTTACAAGTATTCACCAAAACTTTGATGCTCAAAGGATATCTACCGAATTCACTTAAAAGTGCAATGTTACATGACGCTTTATTCATACCTGATATATATTTTAAAAATTTAATATGTAATTTATCACAAGCAAAGTTTTCAAGTAAATTTTCCAACTTGAAATTAGCTTTTTTAACTTTCGAAGATAGAAAATTAACTGTTCCCCAGATTTCACAACCATAAGTAGCAATGGGTTCAACAGTGTGCTCAAAAAGATGAAGTAATGTATCTAACCTGGGCGCAGAGCTCGAAAAACACTTTGTTAGTTTAAATTGGGCCCTTAAAGCCCTTTTATATAGATCTTCCTCACAATGTTTATATGTTCCAGATGCAGAGAAAACAACACCTAAATATTTGTAAGAATTAGTGTTTTCGATTTCTATACTGTTATAGTAAAACTTTTCACATGATATTTTACCACCTTTGCAGAAAACTACGACTTTCGTTTTCTTGAGATTAACCGTTAAGCAATTAATCTTACAATATGTAGACAGTTAATCTAAGCATCTCTGAAGACGAGGTTTAGACTTTGAAATTAAAATAAGATCATCAGCATAAAGTAATGTACTAATCTTTAAATTATCCAACTCTACTTGGTCGTCTGCTTCATCATACATATTAGGTAAATCATTTATGAAAATATTAAAAAGGTTTGGACTTAAGTTATCTCCCTGTCTTACGCCAATTTTCGGTTCAAACGTGGATGTCATTTTATCTTTTATACGCACTTGTAGTGTGTTATTTAAATACATATGTTTAAGAATATTATAAAATGGTCCTTTAATGTCAAGTTTTGCTAGTTTTAAAAATAAGGCTGAATGCATAACTGAGTCAAAAGCCTTTTGAAAATCTACAAAACAAACATATAGTTTTGATTTGCTGTTTGTATATTTTTCAATTAAAGTTCTTAGAATAAACATATGATCAACGGTTCTAGATTTTGGCTGAAAACCAATTTGGCAGGGATTTATCAATTTATATTCATCTAAGTATTTTTGGAGTCTATTGTTTAAAATGCTATTAAATAGTTTTGCCAAGCATGGCATTACAGTAATTCCTCTATAGTTGGAAGGTAAGTTGGGATCATCTCCTTTATATAGTGGTTTAATATAACCAGTTTTCCAGTTTGATGGATAAGAACCAGACGATAAAATATGGTTGAATAATTTCACTATACATGGTAATATATGTGTCTGGCTATTTTTTAACATTTCATTTTTAATTCCATCAAGACACAAATGAACGGCGAGTCTTCCAATTAAACAAAACAAATGAAAAACGAAAACCAAAAAAGAAAGATAAAAACATAATTAATATTATTTGTCCCAAACATCGAAACATACTCATACAACATAAGTTGAAAGCCTGTTTAATAATGATGTCATGGCCAAGCCCACGAAGCCTATACCAGAGAACCAGGGGTCCTGAAATGCTCACCTGACCAGAGGTTGATTGACCTTGATGTTATACTGGCCTAATGGTTCTGTAAACGCTCACCTGAAATATACAATATTCTCGAATACATGTCATAGTGTATATCCCTGTGCCAAGCTTGACCAGAGAACATAAACATAAATCTTTGTCCATTTGCTCTTTTTCTGTAATGTTTCCTATTTAATGACATTTTAACTATTTTCCCATTCAAATACATATGCGACCTACGTTGACCTTGCCATAAATAGGGTCAAGGTCATCCTAAGGTAATGATTAATTTCAATTTTGAAGAGCTCCATTCCTTAATGTTTCAAGCCAAGTTTCAAAATCTAAAGCCTTCTGACTTTAGAGCAGATTTTTAAAAGGATTTTGTTATTTATAGCCCTGGTGGCCATTTTGGTCATGTGACCTGGATCAACATTTACTCTCCCTTTGCACGGAGGCTATATATGAAATTTGGGTTTGAGTGGCCTAGCGGTTTCAGAGAAAACGTTTCGTATTAGAGAAAAATACATATACATGTATATAGCCCTAGGTGACCGTTAGCTGGCAATGTCATCCCAGGATGATGTATATACTTTTGTTGAACTTCATTAATCGGTGCTTCTTTCCAAGTTTTAGGAGGAACTTGTTTATATAATTTGTTAAGTTATATTTACTTCCAGATTGTGTGATGCTGTATGTCTCAATTGATTACATAATCTATGGAGCCCAATGTATTAACAAAGAATCACTGATATTCGAGATTCAAAGTTTCCACAATAAACCACGGTTAAGGTTAGTATAAACTTTATTTATTTTACTTCAATTACACAGAAAGCTCGTTGAACTTATATACGCGTTCTTGAAGGCGCGGATGTTGGCGTTATGTGGTCAAACAACCACGGTTAAGGTTTGTAATATTATTTGTAATTTATGAAAGGATAACCATTTTTGTACTAAGCGGCTGAAAATTTGGTGACTTTATGATCACTATTTACAAAGTTACACATTGATTTGCATTCAATGTGCATTTTAGAATTTCTCGGTAAAGTGGCTGTTATAATTTAAAAAAAAACATTTCGTATTTATTTCATATTTTGCAAGACAAATAACATTTCACCGGAACGTTTGTACAAAGAAACCTTGCTAATCGGTTCCCTCATGAGGTAAAAAGGTACAAGTAGGCAAAGATCAGGAAAAGGCGCAATCAGGAAAAGATTCCCACTCCAAAACCGAGATGGGAAAAAACTAAATTAACAATCAGGCACTTATACCATGAAAACATATCGCAAGCCGAATCAGCAGCTATTTTCCCAATAGGTGGCCGCTCAGTTACCTAAACCTAAATAAAAATATGAAAACACACATAAGGCGCCAACAGCACTAAAATTTTAAACACCAAGACATAAAACGAAAGAACTGCCACAGAAGTATCGCCTTGGAACGATCAGTAATATAAAATTACTGGCGGGCTTAAATCGATTTTACAGGTACCTAACCTCACCCACAGCTTCTGCAGTGGTTCATAATATTTAGTTAGTTCTTCGGTCCTCGTGGTGAATCTCTTAGCATGTTTTAAAGCACTACTGAGTCACCTCTGGCTTTGAATTCTGACAATGCGCGGATTGGAATTTCAACATACAGTTTCGTGATTTGTTCGCTTGGCACATAATGCCATAGTGGGCTGGAACTTTCACAGAAGCTTTTATTGTTAAACTATCTCTCACAGCTCATCTTCATGATATTTCAAACCTCTTTTTATAGGTTTTTAGTCATTGGAATCATCAGAACATTCAAAGACAGGCGTTACTCTAATATCAAGATTGTGTTTTGCATATTTCGAATTTAAACAAAGAACATTGCCTTGCCTAAATACAAATGCTTTTCCCATCCTTTATCGGTATGTTAATTTCCGTGAATTAAACCCTGTAGAAGAGGTTTTGAGGAGGAGATGTAAGTCATTGCCTGTCAATAAAATTAGCCCAATATGGTATATTGTGTGGAGGAACAAATTCTGAAACTGTATGATGAAATGGCATCCCACGTTTTGGCAGAATACAAAACAACAGGTGCAACCACATTGCTTTAAGACATGCTTACCTCACGAAGGAACCCACTAGCAACCATTCTTCGCATAACCGTCATGGTAGAATATAGTAGAATATTAGTTTGTTTTTTTTTTCTGCGGAATAACATTGACATGCTTAGTTTTCTAGTGTAACAACCGCTTTGCCATGGAATTTTAAAATGCACATTGAATGAAAATCAGGGTGTTAATTTGTAAAAAAGTGCTCATAAAAACTCCAAATTTTCAGCCTTAGTACAAAAATGGTTATTCATTCATAAATTACAAACAAAATTACAAACCATCAACCATGGTTCCTTGTGGAATCTTTGAAACTCGAATATCAGCGAATTTTCGTTATAAAAATGGGGCCCCATATATTATGTTATCAATTTAGGCATACATCATTATAAGATTTGGAAGTTTCTTTTTCTGATTGCGCCTTTTCCTGATCTTTGCCTTCTTGTACCTCTTTATACACAGAGTTAATATTTACCCTCATACTTAACAAATTTTATAAACAAATTCCTCCAGTTGTCCATTTCTTGCCAGTGACGATTGTTCAAAAACAAGAAGAGTTGTCAATTTATTTCTGAATATTGCAGGGGTATGTTAATAACAGAACGCAGCTGTAATAATAATAATAATAATAATAATAATAATAATAATATTTATTTATTTATTTATTTATTTAAAGAAGGCGAAGATTATGTAAAATATGTATTTAACGAAATGAAAAATACAATAACATTGTGGCAAACCTAAATTGATAGCACTGGTTAGGAATTATATTCACATACATTTTACCCGCCAAATTTATTAGAGTTGCTACATTCAGATGGACAAGCTCTATCCTCCCGTAAGATGTTGTGAAAATTGAATCCTTCTACTGTCTTAAGATATTAATAAATTCTGTTTGAACTAAATTAAGTTTTCGGTAGATAAACAAATACAACTGTCAAAATATTCCCAACAATACCTTAAATTAGAATTTGTCGGATACAAAAATACTAGGGCTGTATTTAGCCTGTCGCAAAAATCATCTGATGAAAACTTAAAGCACAAAATTTAATCTGAAGCTTGTTTGAAAGCTTTAATTGACGGAAATATACACGAGATTGGGTTTCTAATGATAATTTAGAACTCATCAAATTCTGCCAAACGATTAGTTTGCAACACAAAAGTTCTTTTTGAATGACACCATTTCGTATCGGGAAAACACCAGAAAAAAATTGTACGTTAAAAAAAGCCCTGGTCAATTTCCATTTATACTCAATTAAAACATCATTTATTTGTACTCATTAGAAGCGTCCTTCCAGTGAGTATTTTCTAAGTACCAACAACTTTGATTATTAAGAAAATATACGCAATAATACATCGTGACAATCGCCAGATTCGCACCCTTCCCTCGTCCGCCATTTTCTAGTTCGTTTCATATCCTCGGATAACTGTGGTGTAAAGTGATCCGCAAGGTGGTAGCACTTCAGGCGAATCACGTGACCTCAGCTGACCCCACGTGACCTTAAAATCCCAGGGTGCCATCTTGAAAAGGATTTTGAAATTTTCTCTTTGAAGCAAAAACTATATGACAGGGTGATCAATGTCCACTTGTAAAAATTGCAAAAGCTGATTGTTAAGATTAAGAATAGTTGTCATATTTGAGTAAAATACAAACGTCAAATTAGATTATGTGCAAACATTTTATACTTGTTTGAGTCATTTGTGAAGCATTTTAACAAACATTTATACTCGAGCCGTGAAAGGTACAACTTCATTTATACGTTTTCAACCATTTTAGGTTACACAACTTTTGTTAGAAAGTGCGTACTTTATGTAAGTTCTTAAACTTAGTCTATGCATATTTAAGACAGCTTCTTTGGTGATAATGGTGTGTTCATACATATCCTACAGCGGCCTCAAAAAAGTAAAGTGCAGCAATCAATTGTGTACAAAGGGCATTTAAAGAAACAAAAATAAAGAGAAAAAAAAAACACAAGTAAAATGCAGCAATCAATTGTGTACAAAGGGAATTTAAAGAAACACAATAAAGCGAAATTAGTGTTACATATATATAACGACGAATGAGAGGTCAAAGTAACAAACATTTACAAAATTGAGATAGACACAAATAACATCAATTCACAGAAAAAAGATAGCCATGATAACATTTATAAACAAAGAAAATTGCCCAGCCCGTCCACTTTCGCTGCTCAAAGGGGCTCGCTTTACTTGGTTTATTTGAAATTATTATAGTAAAACAAGTATGTAGATGTACATATTTTAATAAAATTGTAGGCAAAATTTCTTTAAGATACACGATGACAGGATAAAAAGACCTACTTCTCATGATTGGAATGATTGATTTCACGAAAAGTTAAAGTTTTGATTGACATATTACCGTGTGTTACTTTTAAATAGTTATTTGACGGAACAGAAAATATTTCCGTATATGTGTCTAATATAAACATCACTTCCGCCAATCCAAATCTACACTTCTCCGCGTAGACAAGAAAAGTTTTATTCAAAATCACACAGACATACACTTGCGGCATACAGAAAAGTACAAGTAAGCAAAGATCAGGAAAAAGGTGCAATCAGAAAAAGATTCCCACTCCAAAAACCGAGGTGGGAAAAAACTAAATTAACAATCAGGTACTTATACCATGAAAACATATCGTAAGCCGAATGAGCAGCTATTTTCCCAATAGGTGGCCACTCAGTTACCTAAACTTAACTAAAAATATGAAAACATACATAAGGCGCCAACAGCACATTTTAAACACCAAGACATAAAACAAAAAGAACCACTACAGAAGTATCGCCTTGGAACGATCAGTAACACAAAGTTACTGGCGGGCTTAAACCGGTTTTGCATGGCCTAATACGTGCATATTTAAATAGTTCAGTTACATGTTTAAGGGATAATGTATTACTTACTTTTAATTTCAAATTAATGTAATTTATATTTTTTTCTATTCTGACAAGGTCTTAACTCGTTTCAACGGATCTTATATATCCTCAGCCTATCAAGCATTTAGTAAGCGTTCGGTCCTCTTAAGCTCTGTTGTTACACTCTGGTTTCAGGACATTTTGCCTTGTGCAAAACTATTCGTAATTACATTCAAACGAGAACATTTCGTTACAAAAGCATGCAATAACAGAGATTTTTTGAGCTTTAAAAATTGAAAATTTTCAGCTGAAAATTGTTGATATTTTTCTTATTTTTGCTCCAAAACATAATTACACGGACATGTTTTCATGATGTCATGATCATGACAAATATTACCACCCTTTGTTTCAATATTTGTAATACCATCTGAACCATCTGACCCTACCGATTCCTACCAATCTTGTATCATATCGCTCCTGTTGACAACGAGAAATTGGCAGTGAAGTAATATTATGAAATTAAAAAATAGCCTCTAGGCCGCATGTGTCAGGATTGGATGAAATCAGCTGTATTTCCAAAATTGAATTTGATCGCAATTATTAACAATGGGAATATTACAAGTCATTACGACTTCGTTAAGAACTCTTGGGAAATGCAGAATCATTGAGATAGGTTGCGAGTTGTGGTTTATGGGTCTTTCGATCAGAGGGTGCAGGATTCGTTCGATATGCAATCGGCCTGAGTTCTAATTTGGCCAGGGAAGCACAACTTGCAGATATACATCCTTACAAAATGAGTCTAAAACAAAACAACAACGAATCGAATAGTATTAATTTCTAAAGTCAATTTATCCAGGAATACGCCTTTCAATTCAAAGCTACCGTAAATCTTTTTTTAAAGTTGGTCTGGAACTGCTACGACATATTTCGACTGTGAAAATTTACATCTGGTTTTGAAATTTTCAAAATGACGACTGTTACTTGTACACATCAATCGCGATTGAAATAATTTGATTTGTGATCACAACATTTCCCGGCTATAAAAGCTTTGCATTCACGCCTGTTTTACATTGAATAATTAGTCATACGACTAATGAGAAATCATTTATTTCTTCAAAATAAAAAATATCGCTTGTGCTTTGCATTTATACATTTGATTTTGCATGACAATGATGTATACTATATATGTATCATTCTTTTCAGCCTATATATATACACTATCGTCATCATGTAAATTCCATGATATTCTTATAAACAAACAAACATATACATTATAAACTCTATTTTCCTAATAAATAAATATTTCTGCGATGACAAATAGACAGAAATCATTGTTCTCGAATTCTGTAGTTTACTGAAGATATGTTATAGTAAATTTTCTTGAAAATGCCAGATGAAACAGCTATTTTAAATTTGTGTGCGTATTTGAAATATGCACACTAATTTGAAATTGCTGTTCCATCTTTTGTTTCCATAAGCTTTGGACTGTTGATTTATATCCACTCGTTTGCGACGTTCGGGTACAGCTTTTGGATATGATCATATTCATTCATACAACGGGGATCATATTCATTCATACAAAATCAATGTACAAGAAGATACAGTCGAACAAAAACAAACAAACAAGAATAACAAAAAATTAAAGCACAATTTCAAGTTTTAAATTATTTAATAACAGACTTTTAACTGAACATACTGAAATGGCAAAAATATTTTCTTTACGACACAGGCCGGTACCAGGCTGTCGGATTCTGGCCTCATTGTCATCCGTCCTTTTTGCGTTAACAATCAAATGTGATGACCCCAACTCTATGAGTTTATGTTCATGCTTACTCAAGGCTCAGGCTCAGCATTGAAAGTATGTGAACAAAGGAGGTCAACGGAACAGCGTCGCATAGGGAAACAAAGCTGAGCCGCATCGTGAGAAAACGGGATTATTGCATATGCGAAAACAAAGGCGCAGATCAGCTTCGCGGTAACCGCGAAGCTGATCAGCGCCTTTGTTTTCGCTACTCGGATAGTACAATTCCTCTTCTACTCATAGCCAAAATTTCAAGTATCTAGCCTGCTCCTGTGACTGTACAGACCGATTTGTGTCGCACCTGGTCGGAAACCCCGAAGACCGGTTTTCTCGCGTCGCGGCTCAAGCTCTTAATCATCTACGGGTCTTCCACTGTACACGGAGTTTCAGAGATCTATTCCGCGACCATAACGGCTCAGACATCAGGAAAACATGTCCGTGCAATGAATACCCCCTTAAACCCCACTTTTATATAGCAAAACTGGGGTATGCAGGGGTATACCTATTTTTCTTATTTTTGCTCCAAAACATAGATTGTGGGTACTCGTTAGAACCGCCTCGGCGAGGCGGTTCTAACGTGTACCCACAATCTATGTTTTGAGCAAAAATAAGAAAAATATCAACTTTTTTCAGATGAAAATTTTCAATTTTTAAAGCTCAAAAAATCTCTGTATATTGCATGGGCAAGTTTTCGTAACGGTACACGGAGTTTCAGAGATCTATTCCGCGACCATAACGGCTCAGATATAACGCAATTGTTTTAAAATACTCAAACCCAAACATTGCGATACAATTCCAGTAAGGAGCTTTATATACACAAGAAGAAACACAAATAGACACAAACACGCGAGGTTTAACTCCGCTTCCACATTAGATTCAAAAACACTGTGAAATGAGATGATATTCCAAACAAATGGCAAATATATAAGAAAATACATCAAATTCCCTCGTTTTCTTAATAAACTACTTAGCTAGAAGTTAAAACTAATACTGAACCTAAGGACAGAGATTTTCTCGTCTTATCAGGAAGCGAAGTTAACCCGAAGGAGCATTTTGCGCGCGCGCTATTCGTTATTAGATGTTTCGGACCCAGCGGCAGGAAAACCGACATATTCATAGGAAACTCGAACTTGCGAGCCGCGGGCTGCAGGCTGACCGATGTCCAAGTGGTCTTCGTGACACCATTATAAAATTTAGTTTGCTTCAGGATTTATTTAATAAGTTCACTAAAATCGATCCTCTTAATGATGTACTGATAGTTTGTTAGAGACTTGTGTTACATGATTATTGACATGATTATTGACATCATTTTCAAACATGTTGAAATTATTAAAACAATGAAATAATGTACGGAGTTTTTAATGTCTTTAAGTTTTATACTTTATTAGATTTTAATGCTTTTGGTTGTGTACTTCATTAAAATAATTCTCTTGGCTGTAGGTCTTACCCAGAATTCAATAAAACACACAAAAACTATAACAGCAATATCAAAAGCATTTTCATGCATTGCTTGAATGCAAAACATAACGGGCTAGCTTATATATAACAAAACATTTGGCCCTAATGTCACCTCTTTATGTTGACAAAAAGTTAAAATAAACAAAACAAAAACACAGTTATTTGCTATTAAATACTTCTTGCATATTCTTTGAGTTACGAACATAATTCCATATGTCACATGTTTTGAATATACACACATTTTTGCCGATAAGAATCAGTAACCATACTGTTGGCACAGACCTTTTAGGTTGGGTTTCTATTTGAATGTTAGTTGGACCGCCGTTCTAGATTTGGGGGTTCGGATGCGGTAGGTCAGAGCTTTGTATAAATCATTCCATGCAATGCAAAAGCCTGTCTGGGTTATCTTATAACTCGAACAGAACTGTAGAGTCTTTGTGTTTTTGTTGTTTTGGACATTTGACATTTTAAAACAATTGTCCTTGGAGTCAGCTTCTACTTGTGTGATTATGGTTTTATCCATTTAGTTTTCTGCCACATCAGATAGCACGTGCAAATTTGTCCCTTTAGGTGAAATTCAGATTTCGACTGATGGGAGGTCCATCTACCAGGATATGTTTGATGCTAATCTTGTCGATTTGATTACGTCTTCAGTTTCTTGAGACTTGTATCCTCAGTTTTGTAGAGTCGTTGCTTCGTGACTTAGCCAGTGTGAGCTTGACGCAAGATTGTCTCCCTTTTTGTATCAATCTCCAGATTTATGTTTTTGTATTCTGTATTATCTGAGATAGAAGTTCGTCATTTGCTTTGTTTTTACACCACAAGGTACGTCGGAGAAGGTGTTCCTAGAACACTGCAGCATTCTTGCGAAAGCTTATTGCGTTTTCTCTCTCCATAATCAGCGTGTTTCCATCTGCACTTTGCTCAGTGCAGATGGAAACACTCTTCTCACAGATAAAGAAGCTATCTTGGAAAGGTGGGCAGAACACTTCAATAGTGTGCTTAATCGACCATCAAGCATCAATCAGGATGCAATCAACAGACTTCCACAGATAGAGTGCAACGTTCTGTTAGATGAATTTCCTACCGTTACGGAAACAAGAAAAGCAGTTCAACAAGTATCATCTGGCAAAGCCCCAGGTGCAGATGCAATTCCTGCCGAAGTTTACAAGGCTGGGGGGCTACCCATGGCAGAGAAACTGACAGAGTTGTTTCACTGTATGTGGAGGAAGGAGGCTATCCCACAAGAATTTAAGGATGCATCCATAATCCACCTATACAAGCGGAAAGGAAATCCTCAAGTCTGTGACAATCACAGAGGCATCTCCCTCCTATCAATTGCTGGGAAGATACTTGCAAAAATTCTGTTAAATCGTCTGAATGCTCATCTTGATCAGACGGGACTTATCCCAGAAAGTCAATGTGGATTCAGAAAAGACAGAGGGACAATAGACATGATCTTCACAGCAAGACAGCTTCAGGAGAAATGCCAAGAACAGAATGTAGATCTATACATGACGTTTGTTGACCTCACCAAAGCTTTTGACACTGTTAGTCGTGATGGACTCTGGAAAATCATGGCCAAGTTTGGCTGTCCACCCAGATTCATAGCTATGGTGCGGCAGTTTCATGATGGCATGCAGGCACGTGTGCAAAATGATGGAGAGTTCTCTGAACCATTTGAAGTAACAAATGGGGTCAAACAAGGCTGTGTTCTGGCACCAACACTGTTCAGCATGATGTTTTCTGCCATGCTTATGGATGCTTTTCAGGACAGTGACACTGGTTTTCCAATCAGGTACCGTTTTGATGGCAACATATTCAACCTCAGAAGGTTGCAAGCCAAAACTAAGGTCCAGACTGATGTGCTAGATGAGCTCCTCTATGCAGATGATATGGATAAGAATGCCAACACAGAGGCAAAAATGCAAAGAGCCATGGATCAAGTCTCACAGTCATGTGATAACTATGATCTCACAATCAGCACAAAAAAGACAGAGGTTGTACACCAACCAGCCCCCGGAAAACCATATAATGAACCAACCATCACTGTGAATGGGCAAAAACTGAAAGTTGTTGACAAGTTCACCTACCTGGGAAGCACTCTCTCCAGAGCAGTGCATATTGATGATGAGATCACTGCCAGAATTGCAAAAGCTAGTGTGGCATTCGGAAGACTCCGTGCAAATGTCTGGGAGCGAAATGGAATCAAGCTTGACACCAAGCTGAAAGTCTACAAGGCTGTGGTACTGCCAACCCTCTTGTATGCATGTGAGACCTGGACAGTATACCAACGCCATGCAAAGAGACTTAACCATTTCCACTTAAGCTGTTTGAGAAAGTTGTTAAAAATCAAGTGGCAGGACAAGATTCCAGACACAGAGGTCCTGAGGAAAGCAGGGATGCAAAGCATGCATACAGTCTTAAAGCTAGCACAACTAAGATGGACTGGCCATGTTATAAGAATGCCTGATGCGCGACTTCCAAAGAAAGTTTTCTATGGAGAACTACAGGAGGGAAAGCGCTCTCAAGGTGGCCAGAAGAAACGCTACAAAGACACCCTCAAAGCCTCTCTGAAGGATTTCGAAATACCAATGGGGTCCTGGGAACAGACTGCACAGGAGCGATCAAAGTGGCGAGGTCTCATCAACAAAGGAGCAGCTCTCTATGAAAAGAAGAGAATCTGTGAAGCTGAAAGAAAGCGAAGAGAGCGCAAAGCCAAAACAAATGTGCCACCAGCAGACTCTATGACATTGACTTGCTCTACTTGCAACCGACAGTTTAGAGCCAGAATTGGCCTAGTCAGCCATCAAAGAACTCACCAACACACATCAGCACTATTCAAGAAATAATGATGGTCTTTCTCATTAGTGAGAGACGAACTATCAATCAGCGTTCATCATGCTCTCAAGGGTCCACCCTACCTTTGACGTGCCTTTAAGTTATTCTTCAAAGTCTGTTAATATTTCTTATTTAGTAATGAGTTTTTCTTTCTCGTAATTGAAGTCAACAAGTTGATCATTTTGTCTTAACATTTAACTCGACACCGCGGTGAGTCGGTGATGTTAGCACGTGCTTGCTTCCTTTGTATCTATGTGTTCATCAGCGAAATATGCTACAAAATATTCATTAAATATCGACTACCTTTTCATATTTCTTCAAAGTAATTTTTATCATGATTTTGGATTAATTATCTCTTATTTGTAGTCAGTGTTTTGTGTGTCAAAGTCTCGAAGGTGGCTGTTGCTTCAAGGTCCTGAAAGTGAAAGTGCACCGTATCATTGGATCGTGCCAATGTTCTGCACGTAATGCATGTGCTTTATCGGGAAATATTTCTGTGTGGCCTGAAATGTATATCTATTAATGGAGTTTGGCCTGTAATTCGCCAAATAATATTCTAATAGCATGTTGTTTGAATGTCTTGTGCAAATACCACTTTTTCTTCAAAATGTATTGTGGAAAGGCCTATTTCTTTGCAATGTTTAATTAAAACAAGGAGAGAAAAACGACTTTATTATGCAAAGGCCACTTCAAATACATTTATTAATTCAAAGCCATATCGCATTATAGCAATGTTGACAAACAAAGGGTCGGATACCTAACACGAAAGTATCCCTTTGTAATATTTATGTTCGTCTTCTGCAGCCCCACATGTATATGATCTATATGTGCTTATGTCTTGAAATCATGGGCCTGAAAATAGTAAAGACGACAATCAAATGAACAGCATTAAATACACAGACGCTGCACCGTCTGCTTTGTGACGTCATTTTTTACTTTTTTATTTCTTTACTTTTTATTCTTTATGTTTTAAGTCCTCACTGTGTGTGTTTGCAGTTTTAGTCCATAAGTCAGGTAAAAGAACTAGGTCCCTTGGGCTTAGCGCATTAGGCACAAACGGACTTAGCACATTAGGCACAAATTAGCGGGTACATTAGTATTTCTGAGTACTGTAAAACTGCACTAAAGTAAGTACGAGTACAAGTACTCCACCCCTGGTTCTAAGACAAGCCGCCGTATGTCCCATGTCAGTTGTATGTCCATTTCGTCGTCAGATAAGTCCTCAATGTCTTCAAGCATCTCTTTTACCTGCCACAATGTTTCATTCTATCACTATTTCAATTTCTGGCATATACCTCGATTCAGAGTGAAGAGGATCATATGCATGTTTGAATTATCAAAACATATGAAGAACAAGAAAAATATAATATGAAGTTCATATTATATATGGCGTTGCTACATGCAAAATGAATTATCTCCATCATATTACTAGAAAGTTTTTAGAAACGAAGGCAGATTTGACATAGTCTATAACCCAGAAAGTAGTGGCTTCTCACTGACAAAATAATTTGACTGGAAAGTTAAATAAGCCATCATTTAACTAAAGTAAACCAAACAAAACTGGAAAAGCAGTCACTATTTGATCCAACGATGACTTTAACCCATTTTGTCGCGATGTCAAATTTTGTTTCTTAGGCATTTCTAAGATATTACTGTGGGAAACGTTGTAACAAATTGGAATAAGACTTCGATTTAAAGTTGGTTAATATACACCATGAGGTTTAGAGGAGACTTTCATTTATCATGTACAAATAAAACTGACAAAGCCGACTGACGCCATGACATGCCAATCCTTTTAGCTTTTGAGCTGGCATATGTGTTGGACTGATTTCCCTCCTGGTGCACCCCCTAGTGAAGTATTGTCAATTTGGCGAGTCACTGGTAAACCATTCAGATTCAGATGCAAACTTCTGTGGTGCTTCTTTTTGTTTTATGTCTTGGTGTTTAATACTTTTGTGCTGTTGGCGCTTTATGTATGTTTTTCATATTTTTAGTTAACTGATTGGCCGCCTATTGGGAAAATAGCTGCTCATTCGGCTTACGAAATGTTTTCATGGTATAATTACCTGATTGTTAGCTTGGTTTTTTCCCACTTCGGGTTTTTGGAGTGGGATTCTTTTTCTGATTGTGCCTTTTCCTGATCTTTGCCTACTTGTACCTTTTTTTAAAATACTGTATGTGTTCTGTGAAGAACGTTATAATATGTAATCAGATTTTTAGAGTTCAATATCACAGACATTGCCGGTTTTAATAAGAAAATGACACAGTATCCATTTATCATTTACTTAAACTGAGCATTTCAGCATTTCACTATTTTCTTTTGTACTGGACATTAATGTGTAGACCAAGAATAGCCGCGTTGTCTGAAGCATTCTCAATTTCTCATCATACACTCTTAACTGTTTCAGTTATATTTGCAGTCCATCTCAATTCATATTTTTTCACCATTTACTAAAACTGTCATGGTTTTTGGTATACTTGTCATTTTCAAGCCAATGAGCTCAACAAATTTTGAAAATTATCATCAAATTCCATGAATGACAAAGTAATTTCTTTCAGTCATCTTTTCCAAGGAATATCTCTGCATTTAGCACTGCCTGTGTTGATGAGCTGGTGGTTGAAGGAACTGGCCTAATTGGAGACTGGCAGGTTCTCTGAAACGAAAGGGTCAATTGTCTAGTAAATGATAACCTGAGGTCTGGTATATACATGTATAACAATATTAAAACATGTATGAATACTATAAATGGTCAAATGCATGTATATAAATCCAAGGTGCTGACAGTTGTTGTTGTTGTTGGTCAGACTCATGCAGCATATTCAGTCAATTTGCTAATTTTGTGCAAGATTTTCCCTCTCAATGACATTTTCTTCAGTTTTCCCAAACCAAATGCACAGGGAACCTAGAGTTCACTATTGCCTCAAGTACTAGGTCAGTGACAGTGAAAGTCGTAATTTATAAGCATAGATTGTTTCCGCCTGCAACATCCCAAGGTCTGTTGAAACAGGTGCACTAGCTCTGGAGTAGAAGATTTTAGATACTTCTGTGGTGGTTCTTTTTGTTTTATGTAAAATTTTTGGTGCTGTTGGCGCCTTATGTATGTTATTTTTAGTTAAGGTAACTGAGTGGCCACCTATTGGGAAAATAGCTGCTCATTTGGCTTACAATACTTTACCGGTCCCCCATGGTAAACAGCTAAGGTCCATTCTATCCTATAAACCCTCCAGTTCACAGGTTAGCTTCTCATAGGCAGGTTACCAGTGTTTAATGCAAATTTTTTTCACAACAGACAAATGTTACATTTGTATGAGCAGAAGAGGAAGAATATTTTCATGAGCAAATCTACATACCAATAAAAGATTTGCTGATTTAGGGCTGTTCTTGGGTTCACCTCAGTGCTAATCAAACATATTACCATGGAGTTGCAACATTATAATTGCAGGAAGCAGAAAAAATGTTCTCCAGCCAGAAATTAAAAAGTTACCAATTTTGAGTGTCTATCCATTGGACTTTCTAACTTTTGACCCAGGCTCAAAATTATCTGTACATGACATTTACAGCATTTGTATTGACACTCTTCTAATCAAATTAGGAATCAATATGATTTTAAACAGGTTTTTACAAATTTTCAGTTGAGATTAAAAGCTGAGTTATTATATGATATTAGTTTTGGCCTGACATCGCAGCTACATCCTGTCTGATATACAAGCAACACCCCTTGTGAAAAATATTTAAAGGTGCTGTAGAGGCACTTTTAGCCTTCACTGATTATTTGATAACCATTTTCAGATACAATGGCAGTTTGGTGAATTATATTTGTCAGTAACTATTTCTGAAGAAGGTGAAATACAAAAGGTGGTTTCCAAACATTTTATATTACTATACTGATTGTTCAAAGGCCATACTTCTGTTGTGGTTCTAATTGTTTATGGTTATTGGTTCACATTATGTGCTGTTTGCTCTTTATGCAACAGTTTTCATATTTTTAGTTAAGTTCAATTTGCTGAGTGACCACCTTGGAAGCAACTGCTCATTCGCTTACCATATGCTTTCTTGGTACAAGTACCCGATTGTCAATTTAGTTTTTTCCCATTTGGGTGGGAATTTCTTTCCAGTTGTGCCATTTCATGACCATTGCCCACTTTTGCCTCTTTATAAAAAGAATCTGATATAGAACTATAAACTTGTTGCTCTATATTTCACCAATAAATAAACTTCATGACCATCTTCACTTTCCAACATGCTCTTACCCATTTACTACATCTGTGCCACCCATCATACAAATTCCTTCATGTGTTCATGTCAGATAGTAAACTGTCTACAGACTCTGTATGACTGATTGACCTGAAAAAAAAAGAGAACTAGAAATGCGTGTTTGTAAAACACCATGCCCCCAACTGTATGCTTGTCCCTAAACTGGCACTTTGTATGATTCATTTATTTCATATGAATGAAGCGAAATTTGATTTCCTGAAGAAGTTGTTTGGACCAGAAACAGAATGTAAGCTTTTTGCAATTAAGAAATGGAGTAAAAAATCAAAAAAGGAGTAATTTTGTCGAAATTTGGCTGAAGTCCTCAAAAGTTTACCAGGTGAGCTTCTCAGCATCAACCAGTATACCAAATATGAAGACTCTAGCTCAAGTACTTTTTTTAGATATCTTGCACACAAGATTTTCAAATTTTGTTTTCAAAGGGACATAACTCCAAAAAGGGGCATAACTTAGACATGAAAAATATGGGTCAAATATTTTTTCATGAGGAATTTGTATATGAAATTTCATAATTCATCATTCACCATTCAAAAGTTTCAAGTTGACCGAAAAGTGGAAAAAAAAATCAATGAAATTTTCAAAATTGCATAATTTTGTCAAAATTTGACAGAAAGTGCTAAAAAATTATTCACGTCATCTACTCCTCAGCCCCAATCAGTGTACTAAATATGATGGCTCTAGCTTTAATACCTTTTGACATTTCTTGCACACATGATTTTCAAATTTTGTTTTCAAAGGGGACATAACTCCTAAAAGGGGCATGACTTAGACATGAAAAAATATGGGTTGAATATTTTTCATGAGGAATATACATTTGTAATTTCAAAATCTTAATATTCACCATTAAAAAGTTCCAAATTTCACTGAAAAGTGGAATAAATCAATGACATTTTCAAAATTGCATAATTTTGTCAAAATTTTAAAGAAAGTTCTCAAAAGCTAATCAGGTCATCTACTCCTTGGCCCCAACCAGTGTACCAAATCTGATGGCTTTGTAGAACTCCGTTCCTTAATGCTTCATGCCAAGTTTCAAAATCATAGGCCTTCTGGTTCTGAAGAAGAAGATTTTTAAACGTTTTTGCTATTTATAGCCATGGCGGCCATCTTGGTCATGTGACCTTGACCATTCATACAAACTTTCATTCCCTCTTCCTAAGGATGCTCCACAAAAAGTTTGGCTTTGATTGGCCTAGTGGTTTCAGCCTCGGGGAAAAGCCGGGACTCTACTTTTGGTCCAGCAAATGCCCGCTAAAATCCCCACCCCATGCCAGGACTTCTCATTGGCAAAACCACCACTGTTTTCCCCCCGTAGCCTGCTATCTTTCCTTTTTCTCAGCCCTTTTTGACTATATAAAGCAAACCCTGCAAATATCTTCCCCGCACTGCCATGGCAAAATTTTGGTCTAAGCCCCGCTCATTTTTACAGCTATCTGTGTCTTACCAGTGCCAAAAACATCTAGTATCACCGTTTTTATAGGGTGAACCAACATCATAAGGCCTAAAAAAAAATAGCTGTGTTTCCGCTAACAGTCTGAAAAAAAATTAGGGTAGGTAGGTAGGAAAATCTTTTTATTTTCATTTTAATTTTTACGCAAAAAAATCCAGGGTAGGTAGGTAAATGTAATTTTTTTATACGCAGTTTTTATTGAAAAAGGTCAAAATGGTCAATGGCGCGCAAAGGTATGAGGTCTACGTTCTTCAGCCATGTGAACCCATCAATGTCAAAGACTGGCAACATATTTTATAATAAGATTCAGTCTCCTTGCCTCAAATGCGGTTGATAAACTTTCAGTCTCATCTTGTTCATAGACCACTATCTGAGAGCAGGGTGGCCTAGTGGTAGAGCTTGCTGAACTGTAAAGTACTGTGTTGGAATCCCACCAGCACTGGGTCTTGTCCTCCAGAAAGAAACCTTCTCTCAGATATGCATCCCAACAATGGCAACATGACCTAAATAAAGTTGACTGCGATGCAAAACCCCAATACAAACAATTTAGGGGATGGTATAATCTGACATATTTCACACAACAATACTCTTATTGCATGCAACTTAGCAGGAAAGGCCAGTATTGACAAAATAATAAGAAATAAACAGCTTTATTTTCAAAACGAAATCTGAAGAACACAAACCATCAACATGTACGATAAAAAGACTACTCCCGAATTCAAAACTATAACTGCATATCTATTCTGGGTCACCTCAGCCCATGGTACAACTGCAACTGAACCAACGAAAATGCCAAATGCAGGGACTCCCTTTATAAGGGATTACTGAATCTGAATACATGTAGTTTACTGGTGACACGCCAAATGACATCATTTCACCAGGGATTTGGATGGGGGAGTATTTAGTCCCTAGAACGCACAACTGAAGAATTCTCTGAAAGCAACTCCTGTTTATTCTGATTGTATTATCCTCCAACCGCTAGGAGGTCTCTGCTATCCCCGAGTTACGGTATGATTACCATCACAAGTCTCCGATGATAGAACTAAATTACCCCCACTTACTATCATCTTAACATATTTACAGTATGCCATACTCTATCATTGAAGTCATTTTATTTTGCGGGGGAGGTAGGAGTAGGTGGAGAGAAGCCAGTGTTCGCCTTATAAATGCTGAGCGCATTTTAGCAAGATAGCCACTGGTACCATTTTTAACGTCTTTGGAATGACGCGGCCTTGGATCGAACCCACAGCCTCCCGCTTCTGCAGCGGACCCTGTAACCATTACGATATCGAGACCGGTATATCATATTGCAGAAAGACAGGTTAGACCCAGATGAGAAAAGTTTGTTTAATTAAGAACACTTTGAAGTGTTGTGATATGCCTTCGGTATATTCACTTTTAGAACAAGACATTTCTAATTCACAGTGGAATAAACTCCTGAATGGCTCAGTTAACTCGTATGCCAGTTGAAGACGCATGAAGTCAGTTAGAGTGTGTGTGGGTACAGATTTTGTCCGTAAGTCATGTCTGAAGACTATTCACAGCACAGTCTTCAGCCTCGTCACAGTATGTCCTTGTGAGCAGTTTGTTCTGGAAAATTGTAATGGGGCCTCAATTTATAGTCTCAACACGAAGGACTTGAGAAACCCGGGATCGTATCTACAATCTCTGGTTTACAAGGCAAATGGCTTAACCAAAGCGCCACGGTGGCTTCTAAATGACACCAAATTCTACGTCATTTCGACGGAGTCTCGCTAAATAATCGGGGGGAACTCTTCGATACAACAGAATAGACGCTGAAACTATCAGAGACATATCAGAAAAACCAACAAAACCCACGACACGAAATGCTTGGGTCGGGCTACAGAAAATGCTGGGTCGGATGTCGTAATTTTTATTTTTTATTTAAACCATAAAAATAGCAGAGTCGGCGGGTTGAGACAGGGTCGGTCGGGTTAGCGGAAACACAGCTATTATTTTTTTACGCCTAACTCAGTTAAACTGATGCGTTAGGCTATTAAATAAACATATAAACACTTTGAAAAAACACAGGCATACATCTCGAGAAAAATCTGTAAGCCAAACAATGCATCTTAGCCCAAGTTCTATTGTCCCAGGATGCCAAATAAAAAAATGTTCATACAATGACAATGCAAAACAGTGCAGAGAAGTAAGCATTTTCGAAAAGTTTTAACTTGTCATTCGTTTTGTTCGACTTCACTGACACTGTTAAATAAACTGATCATCGAGCAGATTATGAGATAGAAACTTACAAATATCAGCTACTTCAAGCATCATTATGCTTCAAGCTGACATAAAATGTATGATATTCCATAAAAACTGAGAGCTACTCGGCCATGTGTTATTTCCGGTCAAAATGAAAGTAGAAAACGAACCACATCGGAGCGATTTTTAACAAAATTACAAACAGGTTTTCTGCCTGTTAAAACACACCTTTAACCAAGGCTGAGGTAGTGACCTAAAGTAGTGAATGAAAAATAAATGGGCCAATTAAGAAAATTAGCCAGATACTGATTTCACTTCTTTCGACCACTCTATTGACGTATTGTCAATTTAGCGTATCAACAGTAAACCATTCAGATTCAGCATAAACTGTATAATGTGGTAAATTTGTTAGATTGAATTGACATCGAAGAAAACTTAGTTAATCATAATGTCATTACAAGCCAGTCTGAATAAAATCGGAAATCATGTTGTGCATTGACACACATTCTTCTCGTTAGTTGTGCATTTGATTGGTCGACAGAGCCACACCTCCAAATCGACGGCATTTGATTGGTCTACAGAGCCGTATGTGATTTAACGAAACCAGGTCAAACACAAATCGAGACCCAAATCTAACGTTTTATACCCTCGTTTGCGAAAAACTCACTAAACATGCAAAGAAAAATTTACTCACCGCACGTCAGTCCAATAAACACACAAATTCGCCAATTAAAAGCACGAAATTTCCGTCGAGGATAAGCTTTGGAATCACCGACTCGAGAAAACAAAATGGCGACGTAAGTCAAGCTTGTCATGAATCAAAAACTCAACTGATTGGTTCCCCGCAGCAGGTATTGAAACCCATTGTAAAATTATTGAAACGAGTACCAGAGGGCTCTCCATGGCGTAATTTTGGACTGATCCATTTAAAAGGGGACAGCAGGTTATTTTAACTGTATTTCAATACATCAAATAACGAATTCATAGTGACTAACCATAATAACATTCTACAAAATAACAATATAAAGCTGCTCCGACATTTTAGTTCTCTATCTTCTACGAATTTTATTAAAATAAACAGCTAGTCAAATCTAAACACCCACCAAGAAGATACCAATCGAATTTTGATTATAAGATTAGGCACTATAAGACTAATTCTTTAAATAATTATTCTATTAATTAATCTAGAGAATTATTTATATTTTGAATAATTATAACAGTAATAATTAACGCCTAGAAAAAGTTTTCTTTCATTGGTAATAGCTAAAGTATCTATATTGATGAAAATGTATAAATCCTGTCGTCGAGTATCTGTTAACATTTTCCCTTTATGTATTCTCTTAAAATGTTCTTGGAATTTCAAAAAGGCCATATTATTTATCAAATGTTATTCCTGCAATGTGCTCATGTTGTTATTCGCAATCCAAGTATGTTGTTAAAGTATGGTGCTTGTCCTAGACTGTGCAAAATCTTCGGCTAACAGTTGTCTTTATTGCATCGTTATCTTAAGTACTGCTTTTCTTCTCTCTAGCCTTTTTTCAAGATATCATCTCAATGTAGTTTTGTCTTTACATGCTGAGGTTCTGCTTAGGCATCAAGTAGCATTAGATATAAGCTCTTCGATGGCATCGATACAGTTGCACAAAAGATACCAAGATATGTTTGTCTGCAAATCTGTCTCAGCTGCTGATGGTCCTCACTAAGACTTTTCATCAGGAAGACATGTCCGTGTAATGTATACCCCCTTAAACCCCACTTTTATATAGCAACACTGGGGTTTGCAGGGGTATACCTATTTTTCTTATTTTTGCTTCAAAACATAGATTGTGGGTACACGTAAGAACCGCCTCTGCGAGGCGGTTCTAACAAGACCCTCAATAAATGTTTTGAGCAAAAATAAGAAAAAAAATGAAAAAAAATTCTACTGAAAATTTTTAACTTAAAACAACTTAAAAAATCTCTATATATTGCACGGGCGTGTCAGCCAGAGGATGTCGACAGCCTGTAAGTGCAATAGCCGTGTCATTTTAGGGATCATGTGTAGATTTCAAGAAGACTCCCTTGCATGTTTTCGTTCCGTTTACTAAAATATTATATCAGTTTGCGCATTTGTTTCGTTGTTTTAACAAGACATTACATATATTGTTGAGTGAAATGAAGTTTTGCAAAGGAATTTTCGTTTTCTGATCAACGCTCCTTTTAACAACTTAGCGGCAGATCTATTTCATCTCCAGTGATATCGCCAGGTACAATGTCATACATTGCTTAATGCTATTAAACCAGGCCATGTCGTACATTATGTTGCATTTCTGGTATACATGTTGTTGTTATTGTTTTTGTTGTTGTTGTTGTTGTTGTTGTTGTTGTTGTTTTGACGAGGCTACCGATGCTGTGGTCAGGTCGGTTTATTCAAAACTTAGTATGCAAATTTTTTTATCTACAACAGTATAGACGGTTCTTTTATTTCGGTTAATGCAGGTCTACCAATTTAAATTCTAGTTTCGACATTTTCGAAATTTGTTTGTCATCCGAACTCGGCGCACATAGCCCTGACTGCCGTTCGTTAGTTTGCTTTAGTGTTAGGTGTTTTGGCACGACCGCAATTGCTTCAATGGTCGTTTGGTCTTCTGGTATCATAAATGTGGTTTTAATTTGCATTTGGTCTTATGATCTCTACCGCAGTTCGGCCTAAGAAATACCTGAAAAATAGTGTGAAGTTTCGTTTTAGCTATTATTTTTGTTCATCTAACACGCAGCTCTTTCTCTACAATTTGCTTCCTTATAGACTTATTTGAACTCACTCTGATTCTGTACATAAGGATGGTGTTGGTGTTTCTTCTCTTCGTTCCTTCTTTGATAGGACCTTGAATTTCATCAACTTCAAATTAATAAGCAAGACAAGAAAACAAACTACAATGAAACTAGCGAAGAAAGATAATTATTAAGCTTCAAATCTTTAGAAACGTTGTATAGATATTTAGCAGGGCGTGAAATTGTTCGTTTTTACACATGATCACATGTATTAGACACTTTTATTCTCAGTCGGGCTTTAACAATGATAAAACCGACACCAAATCGAAATTGTTAAACAAGTGATGGTAAATTTAATTCATACAAACAACCAGTTAAATACCGATGGTAACTCAATTTCCGCATTCGCCGTTTTTGGTCGTGTTTAAGGTTATTTTACATATGCCTACAAATAGTTGAAAAGTTTCGTAGTTTCACTTTTAATGTAAATAAATTTAACAACTCTTAACCGTTTTGTGTGTTTTTAACAGAAAAAAATAAATTTAAAATAAAATGATTTCACAAAAATGGCGCAGTAGAAAATTATTTTACTATTTCACGATACGTATATAAGTTAAACAAGTGCCGTAGTCCACAAGTTATCCATTACTTTTTTAATATATGAGGAAATTGGATGAAAAATAACATAATACCGAACAAATGTATTCTTCAAAGTAAAACTTTTGCGTATGAATTAAATGATTATGCTTGGGTAAAATAATTAAGAAAATGCAAACGTATATTTTGCACACCTTCTTTTTCGAGATTTAAGCTATCTCTACTTTGCCTGTTACGAATGATTTACTGTTAGAAAATAAGGCGAGAAAGTTATCATTAAATAGATAAATATGTAGTGAAGATACATTATGCTATACCGCCCCCAGAAACATCTGTAAGCGCTTGTTTACTCCGATAATGTTTAGCGCCTCCCAGCCATGAATAAAGAACTACGCTGTCCAATCATACTTCGCCAATACTAGTGGCAAAAAAGTAAATTTGAATCAAAATCACATTGAATTACATAGAGATAACAATTTTCAGATATATGCTTTAGGTGGACTAAAACAATAGCCCTTTAGGATAAGGATTTCTTGGGTAAAAGACCAAGTTTGTGTTCTGTTTCTGACAATTTAATCCTTTTTCCAAGTAACTTAGCGCCGATAGAGTTTCAGATAGAGTGGACGTGTTACGTGATCTTACATACCATTAAAACTCTCGAGAACATATGAAGTGCTACAATATTCACATAATTTTGAAGCTAAAGGAAAATAAATAAATCTACATTCGGTTCTATACAGCTTCAGAGGACGAGAAGACCTCACCGTGCATCAAGGAGAAGATGTCGTTCCTAGCGCTGGATGCAAACTCTTGGCAGGTGGGTGAACATTTAAAACCAGATTTTACCCCGGGGGTAAGGTGCGTGTTTTAGACAGCTGGGTCTTAAGGCAAAGATCTCTAAATTAACAAGATATTTTATTGGAAACGGAGAAAAAAATGTCCTCTGAGGCTTAAACCACTTGAACACAGTTTTCTTCTAAATATTTGTTTATCTTCCCAAAGGCTTATTGTCTAGTAGCAAAAATCCAAACCTATTGGTAATTAAGCCTTTATTTTTCTTTCGACATTTTTCCTTCTAGTCATTTTAGCTACTATATAACAGAGGTTTTGATTGATAAGGTTTCCGTTGTAGAGTTTATAGACGTTATAGTTTGCTTTGACATTACTGGAGAATTAATGATCTAATGCTTGTAAACATGGCTATAACATGGATTGATTCTTGCTCTTTTTCGATGGTTTCTTACGTTAGTGTTAAGCACTGAACGGGATTACATTGTGTAATAAGAATTTATTCCCCTATCTAGATTATTTCAAAGAAGCAAAATAATAAGGCGAAAAAAATATTTATAAATTTGGAACCAACTTAATGTAACGAATGTTAAACAAATTATACCGTACGCCAACAAACACTGACAGGCTTTATATGAACATCTATGTACTCATTTATCTGCATTTACTACTATCCATGCACAAATATATAACAAACGTTTTGATTTTTTTTATGAAATGTTTCATAATAGCTCCCTTTGAATGATTTTACTGCTTCCAAAGGATCAAACCTTTATATTTTATTTGCTATTACTGCAGCTGGTGTTGTGCCGTGTGGCGGCCGTAAAAAGTCTCCCCGTACATCATCCATAGTGCAGATTATATTTTATTTCGGTCCTTTGAGATCAGTAAAGATATTCAGAGTGTTCAAAACACTCACGTTTAGAAACATACTTCTAAACATTTTTTAATTATTTGACCAAATTTAGGAATATGTCTTTGATTTAGACTCCTCGTGTAAATTCTCGAAATTGCAGAACAATTATGGTCTGGCGTTCGTTGCCGATTTAAAAAGGGCTACTGACGAGGGTTCATTACCCGAAATTGCGCAATATAGTCCATAATAGCTCTCTTTGAATGTTTTTACTGCTTCCAAAGGATCAAACCTTTATATTTTATTCACTGTGGCAATGGTGTTCTATCATATATGAATTTATGAAAAATACAGATTAGTATATAAAACACATAAACAATCTATCTTTATTCATCAATTCCTGTTTTAAACTCGTTACATTTTGTAAAAAAAATATAATAAGTAGATGGTACGTTCTTCAAGTTTTCGTCCGAGTATGCAGATAGGTTCTTATAGTTAAAACCTGTAAAACTAGTCAGGCGCCTGTAAAACCGGTTTAAGCCCTCCCAGTAATTTTATATTACTGATCGTTCCAAGGCGATACTTCACGTTTTCATATTTTAGTTAAGTTCGGGTAACTGAGTGACCGCCTATTGGGGAATAGCTGCTTACTTGGCTTACGATATGTTTTCTTGGTATAAATACCTAAGTGTCATGTTAGTTTTTGCCACCCCTCGGTTTGTGAAGTGGGAACTTCTTTCTGATTGCGACATTTCCTAATCATTGCCTACTTGTACATTCTTGTTGTTAAAACCTAGACAAACTTACAGTAAGATGAAAACACCAAAATGAAACAGTAACTGTTTCCTAACACAATAAGCATATTCGTTCTTGAAGTTTGAATACGGTGATACAAAATGTTCAATTAAGTTCACACGTGCAGCTGACTATTCGGGCAGGAGGCAGCATGGATAAAGTCGCGACGAGAAAAATATGAACGGTATCTAAACATTTTTATGAAACGAGTACTTAATACGAGTACGCGTTCATGCATCCTGTGTCATTGTAGAATTTCTGAGCAATTTTGCCAAATACTGGTGTATAACTTTCGCTACTTAATACGAGTACGCGTTCATGCATTCATTTCTAAGCAATTTTGCCAAATACTGGTGTATAATTTTCACTACTTAATACGAGTACGCGTTCATGCATTCTGTGTCACTGCAGAATTTCTAAGCAATTTTGCCAAATACTGGTGTATATCTTTCGCTGAAAACTCAACTTTAAAACAGAACATAAGGCAGATCCCAAAATCAGCACTTGTTCGACCATCGTTCGATAAAAATGCTGGTTGCAAACATATTCAATCAAAAATAAAAGCAAATTAAACAAATATGTTATTTAGCTCTTAACACAACATGTAAAGTATTAAACTTTAAACTAAATTTAACTGAATACTGTCATCATTTACATGATTGAAAGTTTTAGCTTGTTATTTTATGTTCTTATTGAAAATCAATTAAAATGATTAAACTGATAATATTGTTTTACTTTCTCAATAGTGTCAGCATTTTGTGGACCTTCTGGGCTCATTAAAGTTTGTTTACATAGAATGTCGCCAGACATACCAGTTCTTCATACAATTTGCATCTAGCCACCATTCTGAACAATACAAACGAACATTGTTATATCCTATTGCGATCTAATTTAATTTTGATTAGATAAATATTTTTGTTTCGCATAACAAACCAGCAAAGTAGAAATAATTTTCCGATCTGTCGAATGAAAAACATTACTGGTTAGTTTTTACAAGAGGTCTTAAATGCGAAATTTATATAGACTAAATATTTTGTTAAATACAAAAGAAGCATTTTCTGCCTGATATATGTCCGTGTGTTTCTTTTTCCACCCAACAAAAACATATTTACGAGCGTCTGCAAAGGGAGGCAACAAATAAAAAGGTACAAGTAGGCAATGATCAGGAAATGGTGCAATCAAAAAAGAAATTCACACTCCAAGAACTGAGGTGGAAAAAAAATTAAACTGACAATTAAGTCTTAACTCTTATACTATGGAAAAAAACATTGTAAGCCGAGTGAGCAGCTATTTCCCAATAGACGGCCACTCACGGTTACCCGAACTTTAGTAACTTGAACTATGAGAACGTATTTAAGGTTCAAACAGCACAAAAATTCGACTCAAAAACTTAAAACAATAGAACCACAACAGAAGTATCGCCTTGGAACGATCAGTAGACCAAGCCCAGAAAATCCACATTTTATTCACTCAAATTAATTAAAACATTATATAGAAGATGGATCTAAAAGTAAACTTTTTAGAAACTGAATATTCTTACTGACCTCAAAGCACCAAAACTAAAACATAATCTACACTATGGATGATGTACGGGGAGACTTTTATCAAAACTAAAAGAAATGCAATGTCTGGGACCTAACAAAATTGAAAGCAATGTTCAGTCATCGAAAATAGAGAACAAAAGAAAACAGCAGAATTATTCATTGGGTTGTCTGTATACTAAACTAAATGTTACAGAAAAAATAACCCACAAGACAGTTAAAACAGTACATTGAACTAAATAGGGCATACCAAACTCATTGTGCATCATCCAGCAAAAGAAGAATCAACTTCGTTTCCCTTCTACTACACAAACTACCAAATAGTTACACATTACTCGGCGAGGCAGTTCTATCGAGTGCCCACAATCTATGTTTTAGATCAAAAAAAAGAAAAATAGGTATACCCCTGTAACCTCCATCTGTACACTAAGTGGGGGTTTATGGGGCTATATTTTCATGGACATGTTTTCGTGATGACAATGTTTGACAATTGAAAATTGAGCCGTCTCGTGGGAAAACCAAAAATGTGGTTTCCGAACAGGTCCAACACAAACCGGGCTGTACAAGCACAGAAAAGAGCTAAAAGCTTGCAATTTTGGATTTAGAAAGTAGAGGAATTGTACTATCCGTGTAGCGAAAACAAAGGCGCTGATCAGCTTCGCAGTAACTGCGCCTTTGTTTTCGCATATGCAAATTGTTGGTTTTCCCATGAGGCGGCTCAAATAATGAACTGCTGCCTAGAATCGTCAACTCTTCGCACATGCTTGGAAAGCAAAGGCCTTTTCTATTCCTGTAAATGAATTAACAATCCAAATATACTGACTGAAAGGCTATAACATTCTACTGAAATTGCCAGATACAGTGTAATAGTAAAACTAATATTATTTTTATTTTGTGGGACTAACAATAAAAAAATGAAGACTGACTGCATATGGAATTGTAACATTGCTTTTACACATTCTTTATCGTACAAAAACACGCAGGAAAGTTAGGGGTATTCAATGCTTTAATTGACTCCAACACAAAAAATACATCCTCGACTGAAGCAAAAATATAACAGATAAAAGAACTCAATGATGTTTATGCTTTCTTAATTCACAACCACCTATACATATAAACAAATTAAAATACTACTGGAGGTCTTCACAGTTATGTTAATAATGTGAATGAAAATACAAGCATATTATTTATTGTTTTACATGAATATGGCTCCATCTGAAGTACCTATAGCGTTTGAAGAGTTTAACTGTTTTTAGATGTAGTGTCTGTTCGTGCAACACACTATCACACAGTAAATGCCATTGAGATCATGGTTTACCATAAATTATAGCAATATTGGAAACAACTTTAAAATTTCCATTCTTTGACTAAAAGATAAAAACCAAATATACAATTTATCTATTTGCAGTTGTTATGCTAGTAAAGGCGCAACGTAGCCTGCTGTTATACTGGTAAACACATTGCTGTAGAGCTACAACGTAGCTATCGCTTGTACATGAATACCAAGGCTATCGTGTCTGCTGTTATACTGGTAAACACACTGCTGTAGAGCTACAACGTAGCTATCGCTTGTACATGAATACCAAGGCTATCGTGTCTGCTGTTATACTGGTAAACACATTGCTGTAGAGCTACAACGTAGCTATCGCTTGTACATGAATACCAAGGCGATCGTGTCTGCTGTTATACTGGTAAACACATTGCTGTAGAGCTACAACGTAGCTATCGCTTGTACATGAATACCAAGGCGATCGTGTCTGCTGTTATACTGGTAAACACACTGCTGTAGAGCTACAACGTAGCTATAGCTTGTACATGAATACCAAGGCGATCGTGCCTGTTGTCATACTGGTAAACACATTGCTGTAGAGATACACCGTAGCTATAGCTTGTACATGAATACTAAGGCGATCGTGCCTGCTGTTATACTGGTTAACACATTGCTGTAGGGTTACAACGTAGCTATAGCTTGTACATGAATACCAAGGCGATTTTTCCTGCTGTTATACCGGTTAACACATTGCTGTAGGGCTACAATACAGCTATAGCTTGCACATGAATACCAAGGCTATCGTGCCTGTTGTTACAGTGGTAAACGCATTTATGTAAAGCTACAACGTAGCTATCGCTTGTACGCGAACACCAAGGCGATCATACATGCCGTTATACTAATGAACACATTGTTGTGGAGCTACAACGTATCTGTCACTTGTAAATGAATACCAAGGTCGTACATGTTGTTAGGCGGGTGAACACATTGTTGTAGGGCTACAACGTAGCTATCGCTAGTACGTTAATACCAAGGTGATCGTACATATTCTTATACTGGTAAACACACTGCCACTGTAGAGCTACAACGTAGCTATCACTTGTACATGAATACCAAGGTGATCGTACATATTCTTATACTGGTAAACACACCACTGTAGAGCTACAACGTAGCTATCACTTGTACATGAATACCGAGGTGATCGTACATATTCTTATACTGGTAAACACACCACTGTAGAGCTATAACGTAGCTATCACTTGTACATGAGTACCAAGGTGATCGTACATACTCTTATACTGGTAAACACACCACTGTAGAGCTACAGCGTAGCTATCGCTAGTGCGTGAATACCGAGGCGATCGTACATATTCTTATACTGGTAAACACACCACTGTAGAGCTACAGCGTAGCTATCGCTAGTGCGTGAATACCGAGGCGATCGTACATATTCCTATACTGGTAAACACACCACTGTAGAGCTACAGCGTAGCTATCGCTAGTGCGTGAATACCGAGGCGATCGTACATATTCCTATACTGGTAAACACACCACTGTAGAGCTACAGCGTAGCTATCGCTAGTGCGTGAATACCGACGCGATCGTACATATTCCTATACCGGTAAACACACCACTGTAGAGCTACAGCGTAGCTATCGCTAGTGCGTGAATACCGAGGCGATCGTACATATTCTTCATGATACTGGTAAACACACCACTGTAGAGCTACAGCGTAGCTATCGCTAGTGCGTGAATACCGAGGCGATCGTACATATTCCTATACTGGTAAACACACCACTGTAGAGCTACAGCGTAGCTATCGCTAGTGCGTGAATACCGAGGCGATCGTACATATTCCTATACTGGTAAACACACCACTGTAGAGCTACAGCGTAGCTATCGCTAGTGCGTGAATACCGAGGCGATAGTACATATTCTTATACTGGTAAACACACCACTGTAGAGCTACAGCGTAGCTATCGCTAGTGCGTGAATACCGAGGCGATCGTACATATTCCTATACTGGTAAACACACCACTGTAGAGCTACAGCGTAGCTATCGCTAGTGCGTGAATACCGAGGCGATCGTACATATTCTTATACTGGTAAACACACCACTGTAGAGCTACAGCGTAGCTATCGCTAGTGCGTGAATACCGAGGCGATCGTACATATTCTTATACTGGTAAACACACCACTGTAGAGCTACAGCGTAGCTATCGCTAGTGCGTGAATACCGAGGCGATCGTACCTGTTGTTAGAATGGAAGGCACATCGTTGTCTTGCTTGTTCGTGACTATCAAGGCGATCGTACATGTTGATATGCTGGTAAACATATCGTTGTATATCTACAATGGAGCTCTCGGTTGTGCAACGCTAAGGCAAATGTATCTTATGATGAGGACACTACTCACAACTAACATCAGTCAAGTTCTCTGTATAAGTAGGACGTTTACTTGACAAAATGTGTGCTGCTTACAGTAATTTGTGCAGAATCTGAAAAAGAAAACAAAACGAAAAGACAGACAGGCAGACAAACATACAGAAAAAACAAACACTGGCAGAATAATTTATTTTAAACTCTTGTCACAACGCACTACGTATCCATTCGAGTGCAGGAAAAATAATGGATTCTTATGCAGTTTTTATATATATATTTCTCTGTTCGTCTTTAGTGACGAATCCACAAACAATGTTTGGCTTTCATGTCACTTTTCATAACAAAAATTAGTAAATGAACAACGAAATATTAATAATATAGGGCAAAAGTTGACAGTTAACACTGATTAATTGACAATATAATTTGTTCTTCTCGCAACTTGTTAAATTAATATATGACCTCGTTAGATAGGCTTTAGTCATTTTGCCGTAACAATATTTTCAATAGACTCAGAGTGCTAACGGCAACGTTTAGTTCGTTGTCCATTTTCACCATTCCAAAGTCATTTGTAGAGACCTAAACTTCGAGAGTTTATTGACTCGGACAAAACCGATCGAAGTAGCCTTAATTGACTTTAAAATCTCCGTTACTTTTATTACGCTGTGGTTTATGCAGTGATCTACCCCCGGGCATTTTCACCTTATCTCTCTGGTCAGGTTCACCGGTTGATTATCTCGTCATCTATGGAAAATACTATCTACATACATTAACGTTTGAACGAACGATTTTATTTATCTCTATAATTTAGATTTTATCGAAAAGCATTCTGTTTCTAAATATTTACGTCACTTATATGCACGATTGCATCTTTACTGGTCAGTTGGCTATCAAACGTCAAAACTCTTGCATACCTGACAAAGATCATTTCTCGATTAAAGCTGGTCCAATAAAACTAAAATACCATTTCTTAGAGTCATAAACGTTAATGGTCAGTCATTAGTGCTAAACTAATTGAAAAAAGGTACAAGTAGGCAATAATAGAAACTGTCTTTACGACGAACCAAATGCGTCTGTCAAAATAACTTTAAATCTTGTAATTAACATTTTTCATTACGTAGGTCGTCATCATGACGTGCCACATGAACTGAAAACAATAATTTTGTCCTACCTATTAATTGATTCATTTTCAACGCCCTCTTTCTTCTTGTAGGCTTTCAATTACTTATACTTACAGAAGTATATGCCTTTTCCCGGTTACAACATCTTCATCATCTTTCACGTGTTTCTATAAATTGCACGCAGCCCATCACTGTGGCCAAACTTGAAGCTATTGCTTGAAACATCCGCCACTAACTGTTCCATCGGCTATCGTGATTACCGAACTTTCTTTCCATTACATAACTAAAGCTTATGCCTTAAATTGGGCGGACTTGTTTTCTTTAAAAGAGACGGCTTCAGAGTGTGCTAGCAGTGTGGAAAAATGTACTGCTTTATGACGGGATTCATTGTGAACTGAAAAGTAATTTGCAGAACACATAACTGAGTAACGTCTTCTAATGAAAATGAAATGGAAAGGTACAAGTAGGCAATGATCATGAAATGGCGCAAACAGAAAGAAATTCCCACTCGACAAACCGAAGTGGGAAAAACTTGACAATTAGATACTTATACCCAGAAAATATCGTAAGCCGAGTGAGCAGCTATTTCCCAATAGGTGGCTACTCAGTAATCCAAACCTTACTAAAAATATGAAAACGCACATAAGGTGCAAACAGCACAAAAGTTCAATACCAAGACATAAACAATAAGAACCACAACAGAGGTATCGCCTTGGAACGATCAGTAATATAAAATTACTGCCGGGCTTAAACTAAATTTACTATATAAAGTATACACATACTTGTACATATACTTATTATGCATGTATATGAAAGCTACAAATGACAAAAATGTCAGAATCTTGCTAAACACACACAATTTCGGGACTTGTAACCATTGCTGAATATACCTTCGAAATCTAACCATCTTGGTTCCTTTCTACCCCAGTCATGAGGATACCCCATGACTTGTTTCGTCACCTGCCAAATAAATCGACACCGTAATTTTATACAAGACAGCTAAAACAAACCTGTTTGGCAAACACTATTTGTAAAAATCAAAATAAAATGCATATATCGTGAAAGGGTTTCATGACCCCTTTTCTTACCAGTGCCAACTATAAAACAAACTAGCAAGTTGCTTCGCTGGTCATCCGACACTGTTTTGGGACTTTGACAGTCAAAGACCGCGCCGATGCAATATTGACAATGCCCATACAGTCTGGAATTAGTGTTAAAATGTCTTTGTTTTAGGTCATGATATTCCTAGATGATTACTAAAACTGAATATTAACATTTTTGAAACCAAAAATGAATGAAAAACGTGTTTGCTCAATATTTCATGAAAGTGATTAACTGGTTATGTTAATTCTGTTAATTAATCATTTGTCGTCAACATATGTTGCAGAATCATTTCATCATGTAGTGCTTTTTGATCTAAAATATTAATGAAAATATATGTTTTAATTCCATAGCACCACAATACCAGCATAGTGACTGAACTATACGACGAAAACTATTGTAGCACCAGGAAAACATGTCCATGAAATGTAGATAATCTATTTCCCCTTACACCCCGCTTTCATACAGTAAACGGGTAAACAATGGTTAACTTTTGTTCCAAAATTTACTACATATGTTAGCGTTAGATTCCACAATCTATGTTTTGGATCAAAAATATGAAAAATGTATACCAATGTATTTCCCAATTTTCTAACGTAAAAGTGAGGTATAAGTGGGTATGCAAATCGCGGACATGTTATCCTGGTGTATAAAAGTTTTAAGTCCATCTCATTACGAAAACACGCCCATGCAATAAACAGAAGTTAGTTTAGCTTTAAAAATTGAAATTTTTCAGCTAAAAATTTTTGATATTTTTCTTATTTTTGCTCCAAAACATAGATTGTGGGTACTCGTTAGAACCGCCTCGCCTCGGCGGTTCTAACGAGTACCCACAATCTATGTTTTGGAGCAAAAATAAGAAAAATAGGTATACCCCTGCATACCCCAGTTTTGCTATATAAAAGTGGGGTTCAAGGGGGTATACATTACACGGACATGTTTTCGTGATGTGTACCTGTAAACCATGTACTTCTGTAGTGATTCTTTGTGTTGTTTGATTGATTGATTGATTGATTGTTTACTTGTTTGCTTGCGCTGTTGCCTTTATATCTGAAGACAATGTCTTTATTGAGTTTGATGATGACCACCTTTTGGGAATGGGTAATTTTCAAACTGAAGCATTTGTTTTTCAAACTGAAGCATTTGTTCACTTTAAACCTTAATTTGTTTATTTACAATATCCCATTTTGGATAGTAAAGCAATGTTTGGGATCTGATTATAATAATTGACTAACCTTGCATTTTCCTTTCAGTTCAGTATCTTCTATCTTTTCCAAAATGACATTTCACTCAGTGACTGCCTAACTAACTGGTCTTGAAATTCTCAATCTGAAAAGAAAAGAAAACGAAATAATACGCAATGATTTTACCACAAGTTCTAAGAAACTAAAAGAAGCACTAGGTAGATAGGCCATACCAGTCTAAATTGTTATATAGCTATGTATCATGTGGTTTTTTCAGGTGTCAAAGCCAGTGTGATAAAATGATATACATGTACATGTATATCTACGTCTATATGCATTGTTAGCTTTATTTTAATTCAATGTGACATTTAATAGACGCAAAAATATTAATTACAAAGAGAAGCATTAGGCATTTTCTATTTGTCATTGCTACTGACTCACACTACCGACCCTTTACACGTCGAATGGAATAGTCCCAGGCTTCCAAAACACAGCCATGTGAGGTGTTACGCTGAAAGTGAGAAGAAACAATTTTCTCTTGAAAAAGATATTGAGACATTGGGAGAGTTATTTTACGAAATAACAGCCATGTAAGTCTTGGCCCTCTCAAGGATATCAGCCAGTAGTTCCCCAGTCTGATTTGAGCATATGATGTTGGTTGAATAAAAAGTTGAATAGACACATATACAAATAAAACTTACCATACACATTAACTGAAACTCACGATGGGCTTTCTGAAATCTTTCACACGAAACTTCTTCAATTCTTTTACAGCCGATTCCGAGCGTCCATGATAAGATCCTGCAATCAAATACGAATGACGGAACAGAGGTAAATCATGAACACAGTAACATAAAAGTGCACGAGCTAACTTGAGAAAATAGGTGAGGGGTCGTATCAAAAATGAACTGAAGTATAAGGAATAGGTGTGGGAGCATTTAACCACAAACTATGTAAACTAATATAAACAAGGAATGAGGGCTGATATCTATCTATCTATCTATCTATCTATCTATCTATCTATCTATCTATCTATCTATCTATCTGATATGGGCATATGTGTCACCTGTATTCTATACTCAATATAATAGCCTATCACCGCATTACTGTCCAAAGTCAACCCATTCATTGACAACCCATAATAAGGACCCAGAGTATTTACATTTGGACTGTTTAAATACGTTGACGTTGGTGACTGCAAGAACTTTGAAACATGAAATGACTTTCCGAAGTCCTCAGAGACATTATTTTGAAATACTTCTGTTTTGCCTAAAACTAGTCAGACGTAGCTGTTGCAAGAAGGTTGGTCATTGTTTCAAAAATATAAATTTTCGCCAGTCTTTGTATTTTCAGAAAAATTCAAAATTTTGTGATTTTCTGTTTGGAATTTCTTGTAGTCAGCATCTTCGGTGCATTATCTACAATTATTTGACTTATCATTAACTTAAGTTTTATACAGCACACTACGATATATGGAAATGTGTTTCTTGGAATAATTCAGGAGTATTTAGGGTAGCCATCAGTAATGTAAATTACCAAAGAATACAAGAACAATGAAATAAAATGACGGTAGAATGCTTGCAAGATGATCAAAAAGTAAAAGACAATAACACTCGTCGAGGATCGACGTTAGATCAAAAATGCTCTGTCTTCCATATAATTCGACACAAATATGACATATCTAGGATTACAGAATATAAACTTGCAATTAAAATATAGAGTTTTCATTAAGTTAGAATATTAGCATGTTTATTACAACAATGCACGTGCATAAATAGATTTATCACATTACGAAAACTTGCCCATGCATTTATACAGTGATTATTTTCACTACTGTCTGCACACCATCTTTCAGAAACCGCATTTTTCAAAATCTCACTTTTCTGAAACACCACAAGAAAAATATGACCATGTCATTTTTTGGCAACCCAAAAGTCCTAAAAAGTGCCGCAAAAATTTTGAAAATCAGTTCACAATTAAAATAATTATGCCCAAAAAATATTTTGACTAGGCCTTTTGCATGTGCAAGGGAGGTAATCCAAACACCTTTAAAATGAAAATCAAGCAAATCTGTGGAATAATTTTAAGAGTTTGGCACTCAGCTATCCATACACTAGAATTTTGTTTTGGTTTGGAGCATTTTAAATGAAAAATAACCAATTTAGATTTTTTGCGGGAACATAGTTACTTCCCTTGCTGACATTTTTACAATGGAAAAAGCCCTATTCAAAACTATTTTCAAACTTTTTGTGGCACTTTTTAAGACTTTTGGAATGCAAAATGGTGACATGGTAATATTTTTCATGAGGTCTTTCAGAAATGTGAGATTTTGAAAAATGCAATTTCTGGAAGATGCTGTGCAGACAGTAGTAAAATTTCATCAGAAAAAAATAATGATATTTTAATATACTTGCTCAAAACACACGTTGTGGGTACACATTAGAACCGTCTAGCCGAGGCGGTTCTATCGAGTACCCACAGTGTATTGTTTGGATCAAAAATAAGGACTGAATTAGGTATACTCCTGCAAACCCCAGTTTTTCTATCATCGTAAAAGTGGGGTTTAAGGGGTTATACATTTCACGGACATGTTTTCCTGATGATCAACCGAAAATGGGCAGTTGGACTTCGATTAAAACAGGGAAAGCCTGTTTCAGAATTGTCGTTTATGGTGCATTATATGCCACAAAAATGACATGTAGAAAAAGAACATTAGTACATACTTACCAGTGATAACGTAGGTTGTTCTCTCTATAAAGTTTTGTGGTCTACCATCGTGGACTCAGTGCTAGTTTCTTCTTGTTGATTGTATGAGACGTGTTTGCAAGCCTGCGAGTTGATCAGAACCAAAAGGAGACAGTGATTGATTTGAAAATGAGCCACCTCGTGGGAAAACCAACAATGTGGTTTCCGACCAGGTCTGACACAAACCAGCCTGTACACTCGCAGAAGATGGTTAGAGGCTGGAAATTTTGGATTTAGAAAGTAGAGGAATTGTACTATCCGTGTAGCGAAAACAAAGGCGCTGATCAGCTGTGCAGTTACTGCACAGCTGATCTGCGGCTTTGTTTTCGCTTATGCAAATTGTTGGTTTTCTCACGCACAGGCTCAAATAACAAATGCTATGCTTTGCATATATTATTCTGCGTGTCCTATTTGGCGCGTGCATGGATAGTAAAATAAAAATAACAATTTCTCATGTTGTAGAGTCAAGATATACGGCTTGAAAATTTTGGCATGTTTATTACCTAATACTGAATCTTGATGCATTTTATGATGTATTTAGGGATGCAAAATACAAAACGTATTCAATTTTATTGTACAAATAGGACATCCGATGCTCTTATACACGTGTAATGATTTTACGTGCAGTTGCATTTACGACCATTAAACAGTTTTCAGATCATTTTCATGATATCGATTAAGATTGTCTCATATTTAAGAAAACGATAAAAAAAAAAAAAAAAAAAAAAAAAGCCGAAAACAATATAATAATAGCGTCCAGATCAGTGTAGACCAAGAATCCGGACGGAGCCATTACCGTACCAATAGATCATGATCACCAATTGAGAATTCGTTTTGCTATAGACTACGTATGAGCGAAAGATCTATATGCAGGTATTATTCAAACTTAAAATCATGTAATTTTGGAAAAGGAATCATAGTCAGTCAATAATTATAATAAGAGGATGCTTAACATGATCTATTGGTTCGGATATCGTTACGGTTGAATTCTTATTCATTCTTACCTTACCATGGCTAGATGTAGACCAAAACGTTTTCATTTTAAATTAATAATCGCATTTTAAAAGTACTAAAGAGTTGGAATGTAATTATAATCATCAAGATACAAAATAATGAAAAAGGAAAGAATTTAGAAGTCAATAATTTGATGCTTATGGCAAAGAAACAGTTGGTTTAAACATATTTTATATTTCAAAATTATTTACAACATAGACATACATACATAAACCACAAAAATACACATCTATAGCGGATTAGAACGGAAACAAAATTGTTTATTTTGTTCTTCTCCTACGATGGATTAACATTTTTCTATATTGCCGTGAAACAGTTCAGACCACAGCCAGACTGTTTCCTCTTGGGTCACTTCGGGTGTCCTTTGTCTGCTTTCTAAGGTACGAGAAGAATTTGAATAACGGTATCACACTTCCATAAATCCGCCTTCTTTTTCATGAGCTGATGAAAATCACGGGACCCCGTGTAACCCTATATCGAATATGTCCATCCATGCGAAATAACGACCATCTCCGCCTAATCTATCTGTCCTGACTTGTAAATAATCAAAGACATGTTCTTTTTTCTCTGCTTTCGAGTGCCTCTTTAATCAATTGTCTTACGGATGAAGGGACGAAGGAAACCAATTGTCAACTCTGCGCTGTAGTTTAGACCGGTTTGCCCCGGGGCGACAGCTTCCGAGCTTGTTTAATAAGTGAGAAAACGAGCAGACTTTGTGTTGTCAGGTTCATATGGCATTGTCTTGCCAACGCTCGACATTGATTTTAGCATTTCTAGGATGTGTGCGAAAAAAATGATGAACTACGTTAATTGTGAACACGCCTTCCTTTTCCAGTGTAGATTTAGCAGAGCTTTTCATTTCGGTTCATACAGCCTCAAGTGCTACAAGGCAGTGCACCAATGCGTTCTGTCTGGCGTTTCGTAATACATGTACTATTACGAAAACTTGCCCATTCAATATATGGAGATTTTTTTTCAGTCGTGAAGATTGAAAAATTTCTTCAGAATAATGATATTTTGAGTATTTTTGCTCAAAACATAGATTGTGTGTACACGTTAGAACCGCCTTGACGAGGCGGTTTTACGAGTACCCACAATCTGTGTTAGCTTCCACTGGGTGTGTGATTCGTCACTACGCGCGAGACGATAAGCGAGTACGGTACACACGGGTTTACCATACACTGAACTTACTTAGCTAAAAATGCATTTCGGGAATTCTGGTGCTTAATACTAAATAAATAGATATAAAATTTAATGGTGTGATCAGTAAATTAGAAATATGCAACCGCGTTCATTATTCATACAAAGAACTTTAAACTTATGAAATGAAGCCTACTAGTTATAAAATTAATGATACATACATTATTTGAATGTCCTTTTTTGCGGTTTCGTCAATTTGTCTACGTACTATGTAAAATCAATCACAATAATCTATCTGATCATTGATCTGACCAGTTTTTTGTATGTAATCGTTTTGGAATTTCATTCATGTTCCTTGTTTCAAACGCGTTCAGTAGCATGATGTCATAAAAAATTAATTTCATTGAAATGGAAAATTAAAAGCCCAAATAAGCAAGGTACCACCTCGTATCGACACACCAGTTTGAAACGTTGTCGTATTTAATTTACAATGGGTTTAAGACTATTTTATTTCACTCAAATGATGAGTCAATCTTAAATTAAAGTTATGCTGTCAGTTTACGCAAATGTGTAATGTTGCCATTTAATGGTTTGATCTGGGGATCTTTATTTGTTATAAAACGCTAATAAACATAAAATATGTATCTCCCGTGTACACAAAAACGTATGACCTACTGTGCTTTTCTCTCAAAGCAAAGCTGCGTACAGCCTATGACTGACCGCCTGAAAAGTAAACTCGTCAAAATAAGTTAAGCCCCAGCTGAAATTTTTCTATAGACTTACTGTTAGAAATTTAGAATCTCCAAATTTGTTTTGCCATAACTTTTGACAGAATTAACGATTTTACATGCAATTTTCAGAAAATAAGCTTGAAATATTTTCTAAAGATGGGTTGATTTTCATACATGTCAGTAAGTTTTCTATAGCGTGGCACGTTTCTGTACACAGCACGAAACGCTCCCTATTATTCCCATAGTAAAATAGGCAAAATCTGGATACTCTCTGATAATGAAGCACAATCTGCATTTCAACTTGAAACTTTGTGTAATCATGATTTAGATGTTGCTGCCTAACTTGGACTTGGTATGTGTTTTCAATCACTTTTGAATTTTTTTATTTAATCAGTTAAACTTAGGCATTTTAACACTATGCCTATGGAGAAAAATGTACATGGGGCTTAACTTATTTAGTTACCACTTAAAATCTGAGCCTGTCCAGGAAAAGTGGTCAGGTCAAACCATCCATTTGTTTACTTTGGTGGCGATTTATTTGCAGCACTTTTTTTTGGTAGAAGCCTTCTAAAATAGAAGCAACGTCCCGCAATGGCTAAGCTGTTGATCAGGGCCTAGTTGTTCAAAATTAGTGACATCGTTAGTTAACGATTCGTTATCGTTTCAAACATGAATACTAGTATTACAAATACACTGATATTTTGTTGTGGTTGTGTTGATATAGCACATTTTATTAAGAAAAAAAATAATAAAAATAAAACTTAGATCCTTTAAGAGCAGCGAGCATATTGATTAGAAAAGTGATGGGCCATACCGTGGTTTCAGCTACTCAAGCCTCTTCAGTGACCCTTTAGATTTGGCAACATAGAGCCAAAGAGAATTAAAGTAAATTTGAAACTTTCCAAAAGGTGGTCAATACAAAGACTAGTATTATCCAAACAGGGCCATAGTTTAACGATGGTTATAAAATGAATCTGAAACGATAATATATAATATTGAAATTTCTGATTTCTGAGAATACCCCCGCTGATCATTACAATGTATTTGCTTATGTAGTCGGCATGTACTGAACGAGTTTTGGTCTTAACGATGATGTTTTAAGCATCGAATCACTGAAACCTACCGTTTTCAGTTGTTCACGACTCGTTGAGCTCCGCTAAAATCACTGGGTTATGACTAAAATTTGCTTATTTAACCTAGAAACTATCATTGCAAGCTGTTGACTAAAACACAAATTTAAGACAGATCGCCACTTCTCCTGTCGTTTGGAAATTAACAATTAATTGTTTTAAATGGAAATAATTACAGCTTATGGAAGATGATTGATGTTTTAACTGGTTGGTTCGTACTTTAATGTCAACCGCAGTCAACAGCTATCTGGTTCAATTTGCCGGCCGTTCAAGACGGTATTTCTGTTGTTTGTCTCTTTACTACTTGATTTGGTAAAGGCAGTTTGTTCATTCCGTTCTATTATGAGAAAACCGATTGGCCACCTTTTGGGGAAGAGTCACTATTATACCATTTGCCATTATCGTATGTTCTGTATTCAAAGTAAGTTGTGATATTTCTCATTGGTCCCGATTTCACTAGTTCCTAGCTCTTGTTGAAAGTGACCATGTAGTCACTGAAAGACAAACCCTGCAACAAAATATGCCGTAGATATACAAGTTAATTTCCACCTGCATTCTGTTACATTAATTTTGACAACCACACGTTGTATACAATGATTGATGGTCGGGCGGTCGTTTTGATGACCCGCGATAAACGACCCGGTGACGTTCAATGACGTAAGTTTACGTCGAGACAACATTTTCAGATGCTATCTTTAAATTCAACAGATTTTATTTTGAGAATTTTACATCCAAACATTGTCATGTCATCATCTCGTGGGAATTTTAAAAATTCTCAGACTGTTAAAGCTGACATTCAATGGAATTTCTTGACAACGCTTCGGTGCCAAATTTGGTCATGCGTGTATCTGGCGGAATTGTTCGGTACTTTCAAGAATATCGCGTATATATAACAACGTGCATGAATTCAAACCAATGAACTCGTTTGTAAATGTAACAAAAATGTTGAACAGAAAAGCATTGCCATATAAGGGTAGGAGTGTTAGCTTACAATAATTTATATGCTGTCTCACAGTTCTCCAGATTCATCAGCCACCTAAGTCGCCCAGTTGTGTGGGTGCTGCATCCGTCACTTGTCAGATGAAGACCACCATCTGAAGAACCGCTACCGCAAACTGTCCAAGTCGTAATTACCAAATTACTTAAAGTGTTGCTGATGTCGTAAAATGACAAATGATGTGCGAGAGTCATTCCGCCCTCCCGTTTGTCGGTGTAGCGGTTACCGCCGTGTAGACATTGAATATCCTTTGAACTTTGATTACCAAATGATGGAGACTAAAATGTAAAATAGGCCAAACTGAAAAAGCCGGTTGAGTGTGTTTCTTTTTGCGTTCCCTGTTTCCAAGAAGCCTATAAGACATCATCCATGTTTTGTGTTATCTGTTCCATGTTTTGTTTAAAGAAGTCAGAGTGCGAATAGTGTATGGTCCTCGACTGTTACCATGGCTTGAGCAACGATCATAACTAGCTTTAGTAGCGAGATTTTTGCATACAGCAGAGAATCGGCGCTTCGGACCGTAATAAGCTTCATTGTGAATGAATGTCATTCTTCTGCACCAAAAAGAACAAAAACGTGAAATTAGCAGTTATTTGTAGAGACAAATGTAGCCACACAGCAAAATCTGATGGTACCATACAGATTTTATTCAGCAGAACCGCATGTAAATGATTCATAGATTAACGTCGTGTGGTTTTTGTTCACTTGTTAGTTAAGAATTGATAGGGGAGGCAGTATGCCAACTCGTGTAATATAAGATATTGCGCACCAAGATTTTGTACCAAAAATGGCGAACCAAAACATCATTATTCTTTTCTAACAAGTCAAACTCTGAGACGTGAGTATTTTGTCATTCAAGCATCTTCTTACACCGAACATTTGATACATATTTATCATAATACAAAACCCAACGGGGTGTGTTTATAGTGTGCGGAGGTCTTACAACATTATACGGGATGAACGTACTTCATAGGAAAAAGTAATACCTTGAAAATTAATTACAAATCGCAATGGATGTGACCTGACCACACCGAAGCGAGAACACTCATTGTGCAAAAAAACATGTTTATAAACAAGACACATTCGTAGATCACAGAGCATGGTGTTTTTGTAATGTAAAGCCAACATATCTGTTCAAAAAGACCCATATCTGTTCAAACAGTAGCATAAGCTAAACAGGTTAACTTATTGAAGACTGGTGTCCCTTTTATGTGACATAGGCAACCAGCATTGCCCCATTTGAGACGCCGCAGAACGCGGCGCCCCATCTGGGGTTATTCTGTTTGCTTGGAGGAATTTCATCGAAAAATGAGATAAAAAAATTAAAAATCACTCCTAACACCCTTAAAAGTGAAAGTGGACTCACCCAATTGATAATGATGGGAAAACCCATTCGTCAAATATGGGTTAAGGTAAGCTGAGTAATAAGATATAAAAGTTTGGTCCTTTGGAAGCATTGAAAACGTAAGCATTGTAAGCAGCTATTACCCTAAAGATGACCACTCAGTTACCAGACATGAAGCCTATGTGTCTAGACACCGATTCAAAGTAAATAAATGGATGCTAACGTTGCCTTGAAGAAAACTCATTTGATACAATCGGTATATCCTGCATAAACAAATTTTCTATTCAAAGTTATGGTTGAGTACAAATTTCACAAGCAATGGGCCCGCCTATGTGGTCATGAATTTGTGCTGAGAGAAACAAATTTAAAAATGAAAGTTTAGAATCGCCTTGGGCTTTAAAACTTCAAAACGTCAATATTTTACATGTAAAAGGACGATTTTGTGAGAATGATTACTAAAACTGTACTATGTTCGTACAGTCCGTCCCTCCTAACCACACCACCGTGGTTTTGCAGTATATTCTTAATACACCAAACAGGGCATTTTGCGAAACCTTGCGCTGCATATAAATGTGATTGTAATGTATTTAACTCTGATGTGTACATGTACATTGCTTTTTAGATTGTATATATTTTCCGTACCCGTATCCATTTACTGCTTTTTTGCAATGAAAACTTCTTTGAATCTTCTTCTTGGTGCCGCCCATCGGGGCCGTGAGAAATAGATGGACTGCTTGTGCCGCCAGGCAAAGCTTATGCCCTACTAACCGACCACCTGAATTCTGGTTAACTGCTTTAATAGAAGATCTAAGCCTGCCTAGGAACTGTGTTTTCATACATAAAAGCCTTTACAAGTGTTTACTTGGGTGATTTTAATTTATAAGTACATTTTGTATTGCATGTCTAATTTTGGGTAAAAGCGGCAACGTCCCGAAATGACCATAGCTGTTGACTGTTGCGTGAACCAACAAACAAGTTATCCGGCCTCTGGATGTGTCTGATCCAAGGGAGAGAACTGCAACATGTACTGTCACACTACCGGCACGACACAATTTATTTAGAGGCGGATTTTGGTTGATTTGTGGGCGCGGAAATTGATTTGTTACAGCATCATAAAAAATTTGCATAATGCGAAAACAAAGACGCAGATCAGCTGTGCAGTAACTGCACAGCTGATCAGCGTCTTTGTTTTCGCTTTAAATATAGTACAATCTCTCTTCTCCACATTCGAAATTTCAAGCTTCTAGCCCTTTTCTGCGGCCGTACAAATCAGATTGTGTTGGACCTGGTCGTAAACTCCGAAGACCGGTTTCCTCACGTCGCGGCTCAGTGGCTTAAAGCTTCTGGCGGAGTCTGAGTGTTTCATTTCTGCGGAAAATTGATTAGAATTTTTGTCGTTACGAACAGTTTTGAAAGATTTAGTTAAATGTGTGGATGTGTGGATAAATGGATGGATGGCTGGACAAATGGATGGATGGTAGGTACGATGATGTGTTTTAATTTAGCTCATTACGAAAACTTGTCCATGCAATATATAGAGATTTTTTTCACCTATAAAAATTGAAAATTTCATCAGAAAAATTTCGATATTATTCTTATTTTTGCTCAAAACATAGATTGTGGGTACACGTTAGAACCGCCTCGGTTCTAACGAGTACCCACAATCTATGTTTTGGAGCAAAAATAAGAAAAATAGGTATACCTCTGCAAACTCCAGTTTTTCTATATAAAAGTGGGGTTCAAAGGGTATACGTTTCACGGACATGTTTTCCTGATGTTAGGTAATAATCTTTAAAATGCTTTGAAAAAAAAAAAACTCAATTTTTTACTAAAGCATCGCAGCTATTTATTCGAATTCTTGTTTATTTATTTATTTATTTATTTATTTATTTATTTATTTATTTATTTATTTATTTATTTATTTATTTATTTATTTATTTATTTTCTTTATCTAGCTAAACCAGATTGCATTTTTTTTTTTTCATTTTCTTTATCAGAGAAATAGCATGAACATTCTACAAAATCGAATAGATGTATTATAAGAACACTGTCTTGTTATTATACTCTGGTTAGCTGGTTGATGATGATGATGATGATGATGATGATGATGATGATGATGATGATGATGATGATGATGATTAAACAAACAAACGTATTTAAAATATTATAGCAGTTCCATCATTGTGACAGTGTTTCTTGATGTAAGATTCTGAAATTCCCATTTTAGATATACAAAACCTGTACAGGTAAATTAGGTGCTGGCTGATGCTGTTTTTGGAATATAGAAAACGAAAGGGACCGTGCATGCAGAACCTTCAAAAGTTTCTCCGCGACGAGCACGTTTATTCTTTGCATTTAATTGACAGTGACTTTTCATTCACAAGTCACACCCAGGACATGCAGTGTACCCACTCATAGACCAAACAATTTGTAGCTAAGCTTCTGGATGCTGAAATAATGAAGAAAATAATCATTTTGGTTTATTTACAAATTAAATGACACTCTTTAGCCATATTTGTCTTCACTTGTCAGTCATACCACAAGATCCGCCTTGACAAGAGAAGCCCAGCCTCCACACTCAGACTCCGCCTCAACTTGCATATATGGAAATTGTTTCGACTAGACTGAGGCTGGGCTACATCGACTTAATTGTTTCTCAATTCAGTTGGTTGCAGACAGGCAGTGCTGAAATTGTTGGGCATACGTATCGTATCTGCTCTTGGTCTTGTTGGCAAGTTCGAAATTACACACGCACACACGGACCTTTTATTCAAATAATTTGTATTTTTTTAATGTTTGGCACACGATGCTGCTCCTAGTATACCTTAAAAGCTTAAAGAAACATGCAAAATTTGTCATAAAAATTTCCTCTGAATGTTATTCAATATCTCGATATATGACATGTATAATTCATTTTCATTCTAGACCGTCTCGCTTCAATTTTCTTCGTTTTTGAATTTTAATGAAACATTGAAAATGTTCATGTCTCAAACTAAAAAAGGGGCGAGAGAGTTCTGTCTCAATATAAAGTACGCTTTCTAGCAACCTACTTAATACATTTTACAATATTCATTTATTTTGCTTCATTGCGCCATAAAGTGACACTGATTCATGTTATTTTGCACCCAAAAGATGACCCTGGCCACATTTGTTTACAATTTTCACACCACCTAATAATCCTAGCTTAATTACCCATTATGAATGACTTTTGGAAACTAACTGTCTTGTTCGCGCGGGTACCAGGGATGCTGCAAATGGTGTCGTAAAAACGTCGTAAAACGTCACAATTTGACCAATGAGGTTGCGGTGACTGCCGGACGCCTTACACTGGGTCGGTGATAAATGCCCTAAAATACAACATTTATTTTCTTTCGCTGAGAAAATGGTGCGTTGACTCACGAGTCACATTGTTTTTGTTGACAAGTTTAACCAACCGCCCACGTTTTTATTCGCTTCTGCGTATGACACTTTGAACAAGAAAAATGAGTGAAAACGGTCTGCATCCGCAGCAAATAGGTTCCACACCCTCAGTACTTTTAGTCACTTTGAAAATATTGACATTTTATTCTCATGGGATTTTGTATTTATTTATTTACTTATTTATTTATTCTCTGACCTGTGTAAACTGGATTTTAGTTCGTACTTCAAAAGGGTTACTTAAGGGTTGTTACTTTTAAAAAATGTTCACTGTAGCTTTTCGCAAACTTTAAGTTGACTGCGATATACATTTTTCAGAAGGAAAAAAGCTCGGTATTAAATTTTCACTATTTTTGCCTCAAGGATTAACAGCTAAAGCCACTCCATCACTGTCTCAGCATTTAAAATAAATTATTAAATGAAACATATAAAGTGATGTTCATTTTAAAAAGGTTCAATGTACCACTGTGTATTGAACTTCGGTCCACTTCCAACATATCCAAGTATAGGTTACGTATGTGACCATTCAGTTTTTCAGACCATCAAGCCACATGCTGTGAAAAATTACAAAGTCTGACATCTGCTTTACACTCATAGTTCGTTAACCTGTTTGGAACTATACATGTATTTTGTAGATGATGGCATTACATCTATCATGTGTAACAGCTGATAGAAACGTTTTGAACCTTCAACGAAAACACACCCATACAATATACATAGATTTTTTTTATTTGTAAATAATGAAAAATTTCAGTGGATTTTTTTTTATTTTTAACATTGTTGCTCAAAAACGTGCGATGATTGATTGTGGGTACACGTTAGAGCCGCCTCGCCGAGGCGGTTCTACGAGTACCCACAATCTATGTTTTGGAACAAAAATAAAAGAAATAAATAAAAATAGGTATAGCCCCTATATGCCCCAGTTTTTTTTTTTTTTTTTTTTTTTTTTTTTTTTTTTTTTCTATATAAAAGTGGGTATAAAAGTGTAACATTTAAAAGTGGTATAATTTTCATGGACATGATAACTGATGCAATATGTTCGTTCTTGAAATCCTTAAAAAAAATGACGTTTTCATGGATCCACGTTTTTTAAAATATGTTCTCGTCACTCGCATAGGCTCTGTCTAAAAGGTATGTTTGCTCAGAGGCAGCTATGACATGGTATTTCGCGCATTTCTATTTCGATCCTTCAGAGAGTGGTTCCCAATAGTTTCAGTGCAAAGAACTTTGTACAGTCAATCAATTCCATTCAATGAAATCTTTGGTATGTGTCCTTGGGTTGAAGTGGATCTGGGGTGGGCAACCAATCGTCCAAGAAAAATTAAGTGTGGTCAAAAGACGTGGGAGCCTCTGAATAGCTGAGGGCGACAGCTTGTCTGCAACGTTAGTGAACAAAATAATCCACACTCAAAATACTGCAACACTGAAGTAATCTTTGAAAATATTTTCTTGAAGATACGTTTCATTATTCTGAAGATCAAACTTGATTTTTTACGTTCTACAAAAGTCACCGGTCTTTTCATATACGTACTATGGACAGAAGAAAACGTTGAATGTCTTTTGCTTTTGTCGTTGGGTGATGGGCTTTCAACAATGGTGTGTGAAGTGACTCAGTTGCTTGGTTGGTTGGATGGTCGCTTTGTTTGTTTGTTTGCTTGTTTGTTCTCGCTGGTTTTCTCGTAGGTAGGTTGGCTGGTTGGTTGGTTGGTTGGTTACTGCTTGGTTGAATGTCTCGCTTTGCTTGGCCGGTTAGCAGATTTGTTGGTTGACAGGCTGGCTGCCAGGCAAGCAGGCAGGCAGACAGGCCGGTAGTCTTGTTAGTTGATTGGTTATTTGCTCCTTTTTCTTGTTTGCTTGATTGCTTGGTTGGTAGGTAATTCGTTTGGTAGGTTGTATCTGGTTCGTTTGTGCTCTTCTGTGCTGGTAAAGGCGATTTGACTCGTGAAGAAATATTGAAGATGATACAGCTAATTGACATTTTTTGCAGCCCATTCACACCTTTATAATCTGTATAGATTCAAAATGTCTTTCAGGGTTGCATAATAAAACACGGGGTGGTGCAGCCTTAATATTAAGGCAAAACCGATATCATTGGAACCCGCGGCGTATGTGAAAGCCTGATTCAAACAAAAATATCATTCAAACTGAAAAAGACACTGTTTAGTCCGCAAAATCACAATCTTCTGCTGTTCACAGACTGAATATGGTCATGCAATCAGACTGGTCTGTGTCTTACTTGGTAGAAAATCTGACATTACGAAAACATGCCCATGCAATGAGCTGTAAAATGATGAAAATTGAAAATTTTAAATATTTTCCATATTTTTGCTCAAAACATTGATTGTGTGTACATGTTAGAACCCGAGTACCCACAATCTATGTTTTAGATCAAAAAAAAAAAAAAAAAAAAAAAAAAAAAAAAAAAAAAAAAAGGTATACTGCATAGTCCAGTTTTACTATACATAAAAGTGGGTTTAAAGGGGTATTCATCGACGGACATGTTTTCCTGATGTTCGTAACGGGGACGTAAATAAATAAGTTTGATTTCAAAATTTAATCCTGTAACACTACAGAAATAATAGTTTTTGCTTTTATTAACAATATTAGACTGGCGACACATAACTTTACACTGAAAAAATTTTCTTTTCTTCATAACGAAAATCCTCACCCAGTGTTTTGATAAAGCTGTTTGCGCTTTCGCTTTTGTGAAAAAGTACTATTCCTTATGAAAACAGTAATATTATCACTTTTATTATTAACGGGATTAGGAAATCTACAACGGGACAAGTCCTTTTAATTTGCTTTTGAGGGGCTATTGTGTGGAGTATAAATTCTATGCAAGTGACGAATATAAAAGAGAGTATAAATAAGAAAAACTCAGCGTATTGTGTTAAGCTGTAGTCCAGTAAATAATAGCGGCGATTTAACACTCCCGTGCAAAATAATTTTCGTCTCAGTCGGTACTCGGTTGTATTAGGAAGGTGACGAATAGAGTTTGTGAGCAGATTTGGGGACATTTTAGCAGTAATTTATTGTGGTTTTGTGTTACAAGGTTTCTGTCGTTGGAAATAGTGCCATCTTGGTTTTTGAATCAGTCGTCAGCATGCCGGACCTTAGCATTGAAGCAATGGATGTAAAAGCAGAAGATGAGATGTTAGATGTGAGTTTACTTTTTTCGCATTTCGATAACACGCCTTTACGCAATTATACCGTTATTTTTCAATCCAATGTTTGTAAAAAAAAAAAAAAAAAAAAAAAAAAAAAAAAAAAATTATTAGTACTTTAAGTCGCATAACATAAAAAGTGGGTAGGTTAGAACCGTTTCTGTGATTTCGATCAGACAGTTCTAACCACCACCAACAATTTTAATAATATGTGTATGCGCAAAATCATTACAAAAACTTACCCATGCAATATATGGAGATTTTTTAAGTTGTAAAAATTGAAAATTTTCAGTAGAAAACTTTTGATATTTTTCTTATTTTTGCTCAAAACATAGATTGTGGGTACACGTTAGAACCGCCTCGCCGAGGCGGCTCTAACGAGTACCCACAATCTATGTTTTGGAGCAAAAATAAGAAAAAAAGGTATACCCCTGCATACCCCAGTTTTACTATATAAAAGTGGGGTTTAAGGGGGTATACATTGCACGGAAGTGTTATCGTGATGTTTGGGAAAATATGCACATCCCTACCCCCGCACGCCCCAGTTTAAATGTGGGATGTAGTAGGTTGGGATGCAGTAGGTGGGATTCAGTGGTTTAAGTTAGCACTCTGGTGTGTTATCCAGCTGCATTCTGTGATTTTTCTGACTGTAAAATTGACACTTCTGTAATTTTTGATCAAAAGCAGTAAATATTCATTACATGGAATTTGGTGTTCTTAAATGAATGAAATGATTGACAGTGAATCAGTCGATTGTCAGATTCACAACCTCAAATTCACAAAGAATGCATTTTTATCAATTCCATCACATAAATCCGGAATCAACTGAGATTCAGTGTCATCTAACTGTTTCAGTGTCATTTCCTGTCCAAGTATTTAATTGTTTTGATTGTAAAATTAAACTCTTGATGCATTCTTTCTATCTCATGATAAAATCTATTAAATGACATTTTAATTGATTTGTATTCGTCTCTGAGAGTTTGGAAGAATGTGTAATTATTTCAAGATTGAGAGATAACGAGAAAAGACAATTTCAGCATAATACTAGAAAGTTATTTTTGATGTTTATATGACATCTCTCTCTCTCTCTCTCTCTCTCTCTTGTTTGGTTGTTTTGCTTGTTTAATGCTCGTCCGCACAGCAGTATGTTTGGCATATGTTTTCACCACATTTATTCGTATAGCATCTGTTTGCAAACACAACAGCAATTGGTTTCGAGAGCAATTCATAAAAGACGAACTTAAAACAAATGCTGGACCCTCTTGATCATAATTTTATGTCAAAGAGCACGAAATTTCGGGTAATATGGATTCGAGCATGAACATTTACAACCCCTTTGAACTAATATTAATTAATGTACATTTCAAGTAATTAATGATGTGTTGACTTTCAATATCCAATAATGTATTGAAAACTGTCAAGAAATCCCATAAAGAAGGAAAAAATGTCATAAATCTCGTTTTCGTTAATATTTTCGTCCCTTCCTGGTCATTTACTTTTTAAATGATTAATTTAGTTTTCCTATACTATAGACAAATGTGAAAAAGTAAAAAAAAAAACGCTTTTAATGAAACAAAGTAAAACACTTTTGATTAAAGAAATTCTGAGTTGAAATATGATTCAGTAGAAATAGGGGAAAAAAGACAACGGATTTACGATGCATCATGCATAGTAAAATGTTTGAGCACAGATATCAAGTGAGTGCAGTTTTGTCTCCGTTTATCAAGAATATAATTAAGTAAAACCTTTTAATATGTATGACGAAAAATAATAAAAATGGGCTTTAAAGTTTTGATTTGGCCACTCGACAGTATGTTTTGCTTTGGTGCTTTGACTGCTACCCCTGTCCCATATCGGTTGCATATTGGGTGCATTGCAAAGCAAACACCGACTATACTGCTGTCAATTTACTCAATTAAAGCACTTTCTAAATGCCATTCTTCTCCTAATTAGATTTGTATGAAACTTCCGATAACAAAATTGGGATGTTTGCAAGTGAACAGAAGATCCGCTATACGCTTCGCTGACGACGTATCGAGAGCTGTGCTCGATTAGCTAATTACCGCAAGTTCCTGCCTTCAAGCCTCAGTGTCATATCGAACACGCCTGAGTGGCTACGTAGCTCCGCCCACTTGACGTGATCAGAAAAGATCGCTCGAGGTATATAACGCTCACTGCCTCTGGCATATATGTATTATGATCTTTTATTCAAACAACTCATAACATCATTTGACCTTAGACCTACAGCTTGGGGCTCGTGCTATTTGTGAACATTGAAAAAAAGTGTTAAGTCGAGTATTCACTACAAAAAAAATAGATAGGGTTTACCTCATTAAATTTAAAGTTTTTCAAAAGGATTCTGAATTTAAGTTTTGGATTTATTTACCTTAATGGAAACAAGTGGTTGCCGTAGGGAAAGTTCAAATAACGGTATTGCTCGCGTTTGATTTATCTACCCGAGTTGCCCCCCAATGGCAGCCGAACTCGGTGAAGCAGTGGTACCAACATCTTTGACCTCAGCTGATGAGAACATATTGACCAACGGTGCTGTGAATAGATCTTCTCACAGTGTTTTGACAGAACTTGATAGAGTTTCTCCAGGATTTTATAATAAAAGAACCAGCATGCCTTCCGCGTTCGTGCCAACAGAAAATGGACAAGAGGTGGTCAATCTTTCTATGATCATTTTTCAATTATTTCTATTTAGTATGTCACTTAATTTGCGTTAAACTACTGTGCACTTAGTGCGTGTATATGGTACCATTTACGACAAGTTTTGATAGTATGCATGTATTTCATTCTCACCAAATAAACAAAATCCACTAAAAGAAACAAAACAAAAAAAAGTAGAATCTCAAATTAGCATGAACATTTTTAATGAGATTTTTTACAGGAGAATAATCTGAATATTTCTAATATATCTATTACATTTTGTTTGCATTCGCCTTAAATTATAGACCGACACCGAAATATGGAGAATCGTATTGTTTACTTTCATTGAAAAGACATGAATATTGCAACTATAAATACAGAGTTGTCATTTTACATATTTAGCTTCGTTTGCAACATTTTTGTTTTGATTCTTATGTCAGTGATTAAGAAACGTGCTATTTTGGGCTGAGTACGCACTTCGTCAAAACTCGTATTATTTCCAAGAATCTATTTCAAAATTATCACGTTCTTCGCAAGTAGGCCGTGCACCTCCTGGAGGCCTAACGTACCTCCCTTAACCTCATCATGTTGACATCATTGGTAAACAAATTATTTCTTTCTCTAAAAACACTAAATGCTGCTTCGGGGTACGATTTATATTGCAATGTTGGGGAAAAGATATACAAAGCATGTGGCTTCTTTTCTTCGAATAAAAAAGACCGATGGTGCGAACCAGGCTTACCGGGCAAATTGCATTGCTGATCTTAAACCTTTAAATTATTTTGTGAATAGGATCATTGCCAAAACTGCACAGACTGGTGCAGGTTATTGTATTTCAGTCCTCGTAAATGTCATTATAACCATTTTGTATTGTGTAGATGGTTGGTTCTGCCTGCTTGGTCTATTCTTGCCCAGGGCTCATGTCTGTCCTCTATACAAGTTGATACGCTCGGAAGAAAAAACTGTACAAATGAGATATTTCCCCTCAGTCTAATGAATGTTCGTTGTAATAAAACATCAACATATGTGAATTTGCGCGTAGAAAATATTTCTTTTTGGATATTTATGAATATTCTTTAAAGCAACATTTTTGTTTATTAAATAGTGAGCAAGCAAACTTTCAGAAGCTTAAGGTATGCATAGTTGTTTAGGTTTGTTTCGTAAAAAGGAAACAAGTCTGTCTTTTTATTTTTCAAAACTATATATTTGGAAAGTAAATGCCAGTGCACGCCGAAAAGTGTAAGTACACCGCCATTTGGCTCCAGGGAAACCATGGATACAATTTAGCAAATATTTGAAAGGCCATGTACCGAAATTGTTTGAATTAAATTCATGAAGTTGGGTAAATGAGATTCATTCATTCATTCATTCATTTCAGGAGAGACGGGATGTCATCGGGAGTCACCCGGGACTTGGACAGCTAGTCGCTTCGGTCTCCTCATCGGGGTCTTTCCCCGCGGCCCCTAGACTGTCTCATACCCCCACATCGGACTTTCAGCCCCCTTACTTTCCCCCACCCTACAATCCTATCTCACAGCCTGCGGTAGAGTTTCACCCACACCATGTCAATGCCGCTGACCCCTACTCACACCTCAGTGGATTCCAGCCCCAGCATCAGTACCACCCACTTCAGACCCCGGACAGGAAAGTGCTTGGTTACAGAGACGATGGCAACAGCATGCACGCGGGATTACAGAATAGAACAGAATATGGCATGCGTAGAGACTTCTTGGTGCCCGGCGGACCACATCCGCTGGGATTCGAACAGGAACCAGCTATTCTGGGATTACACAACGGTTCTATGATGGATGACGGAAACCAGGTAGGATTCTTGTTTTTAAATCGATTATAGTTTTCCGAAAAGATCGGTAAACTTCGTGCGATTCCGTCAGTTTTATAAAATGGTAATTGTAGCAAAACAACAAAACCAATATATTTTATATATTTTAAAATTGTAACCAATTCCATCAATGCAATAGAACAAGGGAATCAAAAATGTTTTCAAACAGACGGAAGACGAAATGCACGATATTTTCCGATTCCACAGGAGTGGAGAATCGATAATCGAGCATTTTGTTTCGATAATCGATTATTCACGGCTATAGAAATGCCCCTAACATTTTACATTATTTTTAGTGTTCTTTTTCTATTTAAATATTATTATATTTTGATGGTCCTCAAAAATTTCTAAGTGCCATTCTGTTGATGTTTGAAATTCCAAGTCTTGTAAACATTTTGTTAGCGATAAATTCTAATTTATTTCGGGGTGGTTTATTCGAAAAACTAATGATAGCCCTTTGCTTTTAAACATAATAATGTCTCGGCAAGTTATTTACTTAAAGATTTAATTTCTAAATGGCGATATCTCCTCTGTTGAAAATGTAATAGATTTCAATCTGTATGAATCAGAGGGGAAAGTCATTTCGACTCGGCTCCTGGTTGATCATCACAAAATCTTTGACCGATAGAGCAGAAAGCGATTATACCCGTCAAACTCTCAGTATTTAGACGAAAAAGGCCGGTATGCATATAGCGGAAGTAGACGGCTTTTATCCGACCCACCTCCTCCATAAACGTCAATCGAAGCGTCAAAGCGATTTGTTGATAGATTGATAAATGTACGAAATGAAAATGATTTACATGTATACATGTAGTCATAAGAATATTTGTGTTAACACATGCACTTAATAACATTTTATGTTCGGTCTAGTTATCTATCATACAAAATATTCAAAGACATACGTTTCTCAGCCAAAATTTCATATACAACGGAAAGGCTACCTAACATAATGTGTAGAAAGAAACAAATTCACTCCTCATTGCATTTTAACTTCAAAAGATGTGCCTAATTGCAATATGAAATTGAAATGCTCGCGTATGAGGCAATCGTAAACTTATAATCGTAAAATTATACTTCATGGTTTGCGTGTCTGAAGACTTCTGAATACGTATATTTTTTTCCAAAACAAACGAGAGCATCAGACCTCGTGTTCAAAACGCTTCGTTAAATATTTTAACTTGCTCTGAAAACCATACATACAAAGTTTAAAGCAAGCATGTTGAATATATGCATAAAATAGAAGAAGAAAAAAAAAACTGCAGTAAATTGGATGTTAGCACAATCTAAAAATGCTATCAGACGGCGTCATTTTCTCTGTAACATTGCCGGAAATAGATTCCTTTGCAAGACGGAAAAAAATCTCAGATTTATCTAGTTAATCAAATTTTATTTCTTTTTTCCAATGCATTCGATAAAATTTTGCCACTACGGACTGCTTAAATTGTCCGCGTAATTGAACATCTTCGGCAGTCATAGGGTTGAGTGAAATTTAATAGCCGACTAGGGACAGTCAAGTGTTAACCACTGCGAAAATTTCTTGCATAAGACTTGCTAAAATTTGCTCCCAGTTTTTGTTTCCAAGACACGAATAAATTGTGGCTGAGCATAATTTATAGGGAGCTGAATAATCAGAGCTGTAATATGACAATTTCGTAAATTAATACGGTTCTATATAATTTGTTGGCTCGTAGAAGGATTATTAAAATGGGGTGGGATAATTTTGTAGTCAGTTGTACATTTTCCCATTACAATCTAGCTCCATGACACTATGTGTAAAATATTTCTGTCATTTTGACGTGTTTTTATATCTGGACGTCAAAATGAAGAAAATTGAATCATGTGTTATAATTATCAACATACATAAAGGACAAGGTGACACTTATAGAAAAATATCTTGAGGGAAAATTTTTGTAACGCAAAATATTTACAAGATTTAAGACTATTCACACCGCTTTCCTTTTTATTTTCATTAATTACAATTAAATTCCCATAATGAGTCACCAGTGAAAAGACCGTGCATGAATTCACAAACATGAAAATATTTTACAGACGTTATTTTTGAAGTTCATAAGCGACTGGCGCCAGGTAACGTGTAGAACGCATAAAACTCAGATAAAACAAAGGCCGTACCTTATTGACATAAAATTCATTACTGTCATTTTGTTCATTCTGTTAATAAAACAGAAACTAATTTGACTTTGTCAATTAATAGAATTATTTAATAGCAGACAGCACCACAGAGCACGCGGGTGCTTAATTCTGGATTTTGAAGGCTTTCCTGATGGAGACTTACGCACGGCCTGGGCATGGTTTGCAATGTGATAAGAGACTCCCCAGACAAACGCGTAAAAGTACCCATTAAAACCACTAAATTCAAATGCAATAAGGCCGCTTTGAAAATATACTTCAATCTAAACAATTCATAGTGGCAGACCAGAATATTTTCTCACAATTTTCCGTAACCTGCATTATGACGTAATGCTCCTGCATTATGACGTAATGCAAACACGTCATATTAATTGGATCGGTAGTTATCGAATTATATCGATAACACCGTATAACTCGAACAACACGTTTGCGTGCAGTGATCCCCGGTATATTTGTTTTCATTGTGTCCAGTTTCGTACAGAATTCAATTATAAAATTAGCGTCAAAATGTCATAACGCACACATAACGTAAACAGGATATTTATGTTGCGAATTTGCCATTGGTTAGAATATGAAATTGAAGCAATATGCTACTGTGCCTTCCCCTCTATGAAAAATGCAACCCCGTTTGACATGGTAAAACTTACGACTGTTTGGACATACTCGCTAAATTTTTAAGTGCAGCGATTTGCATCCTCTTTAAAATTGCCATGTGTCCAAAAATGTGTCTAAATTCACGCTGGTTTATCAAGTTTCAAATTAAAAGTTTGCCTGTGAAAACTTAAACAATAACAATCTTCTCGGTGTTAAACATAATAATGAGGCTTTCAACCGGCATAATTTGCAATGTTTCTGGCATTCACAAACCCTTTGAAATTCCCCTAAATTATAGCTTAGGCATGGCCCCTATCGGAGGTGTAGTTATAAGTGAGAATTAGTCGCAGAAATTTAACCCCAACTTGTCAATTGCTTTAACTAGCTTTCACCACAATTCAGGCTCATATACGAGGCCAGCAACTGGTCACAAATAGTTTCACGGGTCAGAAACTTCAGGTTTTCATAAAAAAAAAAATGAAACTATTTTCGTATAGTCAGGCCTCCTCAGGGTTTCCTTCGTTCAGCCATCGCTTGCAATGTTAATTCAACTGAGCTTTTTATCGTCGGTTTCATTGTAGGGCAGGTAAAACAAAACACAAACTCGTTTTGATTTTATGTTGTATAGACCGCCATTTTGGGCGAATTTTTAGGATCTTTAGCTACCCATTTCTTATACAAAAACTACAAAATTCTATAGGGAATAAGAATAGCTAAACTCAAATTAAATCAAAATATAAGGGAATATTACTTTGCACAGTGCTGGGGTCAACTTGACCATTTTGCTATCATTTCACAACTTTCGTTTAAGTCTGCTTCAAAAAGTAACCCGGTACAATACCACTTTAAAATCAACAACGCGCAGCCCACAATTTCTCCGTCTTATACATGCCAAAACAGCGCAAAACAGTTTTCCTGTAAAGTTTCTGCTTAAAGCATTAAAACATTATTTCTTCCATTTCATTTGGCTGTGATGAATATGTTATTGAAATAATAAAGACATTTAGCTTTAATAACAGACATTCAGTTTTCACAAATGACAATATTAAAGCAATAAATGCTCTCAATTTATTTCTGCCGATTTTAAACGAGCTCGAGATAAGGTTTCGTGTCACGAGCATCGGAGTCCGGGTAGCTCTAAACGGCTGTCGTGACCAGTACGATCAGACGGTCATATTAGGGTTCAGTCTTTAATGTGCCAAATAGTTTTAATTAAACTTAATCTTAATGCAATGTTGCTTTAATGGAGCTGCACTGAATGTATGAAGTAAGGAAACGTAATTCTTTTTCATCTGACTGTGTTTACCGTCTGTTTATTTTGGCAATTTTCTTGTTCAAGAACGCGGAAAATTAAAATTTTGTGCAGTTTAGGTAGGTCGCATCGTAGAGACACCGGGGTGCGTTCGATTATTATTTAAAGAGAATTTGCAGGTAGATGCGAATGGGACTGCCAGACACCGGTGATATACCTGGCGCCACAATACAATAAGGCAGATCAATACTTTCCTGACCACCACTCAATTGCACCTCAAATATTGTAAGGACCTGTTTAGAAATTTTGAACACCTTTAACTGTAGTTCTATTACATATAACACAGAGAACATATTTCATATTATTTGTACAAGCACAAGAATGGGTTATCCCCAATTTCTTTAAGGCTATTCTAAATGAGCATGTCTCTTCAATGTCGCAGAAAACAAAATCAAAACACGACAGTGCATAAACAACACAAACTTGATTTCAATTTGCAACCGACGGAAAACGTTTGAAATTAGTGACGTTTGTGATGTATTGCAGCAAACACAAGTGTGACATCAAATTCATTGCTCTAGCACATCTGGTCCCATAGAATCAGCCGTGTTTCATTGTGAAAACAACATTTTTACCTGTCCTGGACATTTGACAAATAGAAGCGCGAGACAGAAATGACATCTAGCAGCGTTGCTATGACTACAAAACATGATGTACATTTCAATCTATCAAGATCCCTCAGTTCTGCTCTAATTGAAAGAGAATGTTACTTTCAGCGCTTCATGCGAGACGCTAATTTGGTTTAATTGCAATATACGTATGTCCCATGTTGTATGACTTAAGTGGAGAGAACGAACGCTTGCAATTGAATTTTCAAGAAATGAATTTTACATTTTAAATCACTTAAACTGCATTTGTGAATTGCAGCCGTCCCTCTGCGCCTGTGTGCCAGGAATAATCTATCAATTTCAACAGAATGACGTCAGGTATTTCCCCTGCTTCACGCGACAAAGTCGTAACCGCTCACTCGGAGGAATCGTAATTGTTCAAACCCCAGACTGGGAGTCTAGACCAAATACTTAAGAGATTTTCGAGTACCACCCGTTAGAAGCAACGTGTTGTTATAACTACATTTGTACATCTTGTTAGTTAAACTGAGTTTTGATTAATTTTAATGCCTTCTTTTTCCAGGGACTTCAAGACACACAAGGCTATCTGGGTGATAATAACTCTGTTATACGAAAAGGTAAGGACATTTACAAACCATTCTGTGTTAGAAGCACGCACATAGCATTCTGTCTCCTTCATTTGAAGGGTGGCTAGATAGACTTAAAGGACTGGAGTCTGGGCTTGCATTGCCTGCTCACACATTCCCACCTTTCTCTTATACAAGTAGGTTTGCTTCAAGTTAAAACCTTTGGTATTCTTTGAATCAGCCTAACGATATTGGGCAAGATAGGCTACATATTGGTTGAAATACCAAATAGGATTTTTAATTTCAAAAAATAACTCCGAACGAATTCAGAAATATCATGTTTCCATATACGTATACATTCGACTGAAGAAACCGGAAGCTAAATATCCCGACAGAAGCGTGAGAACTAGGACAACCCTGGGGATATATAGACAATAACATCCCCGGGCAAAATATCATTATAATCATTCTTAAGTACAAATATATTTTATAGCATGACCCACAGCCTGAAGTTATATATGCAACAATATTTGTGTATTCAAAACAAAAGAAATTGCCCAAGGCTTAAACCGGAGGGCATTGTATTTTCTCATTGTCACCTTATACGCCTTCTACTAGTAAGTCAAGTTGCCGACGGCCGAAGTTCGAGGCAAACGTAGTAGAATATCATTTTTGATATAGCTTCAGGGTGCTGTTTTACATCTTTTATGAATGAAATTGTTGCTCACGTGAACTATGACCTAATTCTATGGAAATATGACCTAATTCTCAGAATTTCAATAGACTAATGCTTTGGTCCACCGTGAGCGGCAATAAAAGGCAACGAATGCCTGGCAAGTTAAACCCAAATCAAATTTAAGTATAATATTTTTCAACTCTTTAATGCCAATAATGGAATTTAGGAAGCATCTTTTGGAAAACATATGGGTCTTCAACATACTGCAATTCAGATGGTGTGGGCAATGAAAATAGTTAACTATTGGCAACACTTGGAGCCCTAAATGAAATGGATGAAATTTGCACCATAATTACAGGGACAGAGAGCATTTTCTTCCTTGCAGCCTAATAAATCTTTCTCTTAATGGATTGAGGTCCCGCCCAACTCGGTATAGAATAACAAAGAGGTACTTGCGTTAGTTAAGCGTTAGTTTAACTCTACTTTAGAGGGCAAGCGAGTTGGTAAGGTATGCCATCTGTCAAACGGGACCTACATATCCCTGAATCAGACAGGGCGACATTCAGGGCATGATTGATGATCGCCATTAGCACATCAGCCCATACTGTGGAAAATTTACTTTGTACAAAATTGTGACTATACAATAGCAGACAGCACTGCACCTTGGCGTATTCCATTATTTTCTGTGCTTGGGTATTTTAACGATTTTCCCGTTGGTTTGCTATATAAAATACATTAGTTTACGCTATATCCACGAGTGTACAGTCTGATTTTGACGAGCTCAGTCCACACAATGCTGTAAACATATTGTCGCAAATGCCAACATGTAATATTTTCATGTTCTGTTTAATACCGTGATAAAACTACAAAAAGAGCAAACCTGACTGAGGTGAAAGCTTCTATTGTTATGTTGTACGTGGTAGAAATAAAACGTCTCGCATGAGAACGTTAATATTAGCTTATAAATTCATATACGATCGTATCTGTTCACTAAGTGACACATTTTGTATCTCAATCAAATTTTCATTCGTGAAAAGTACAGTCTAGCTCTCCTTTTGTTGTAGATTTTCTTCTATAGGTTTAATTCATATTTATGACACTTAATATTCTTCTGCATTGGTAGCTCTAATCGCTTCCCTGAACTCACAAACTTCGGATGTATCCACAGTTTTCTGCACGTTTACATCTTTTGTTCTAAGATTTTCACCAATTTCCCGATTGTCGTTCATGACATTCACCAGCTTTGCTTCTAACACAATCATATCTCTTTCTCCAGACTCGAGTTATGAACAAGATTATGATTCACCAGACTCGTCAAGAATTCTCGTACCTCGCGGTAATTATTTATTTTTTTTTCTGGTTCTGGTGGTTGCTTTTGAAAATGGTTTTCTTTTATAACCTCATTAACACTTTTGCAGCTTTTATATATGTAGCATTCTGGTACTGCGTCAATTTATTCTTTAGAAGTATATAAATATATACTAGCGCATTTTGACTGCTCTTTAGAGCTGACGCAAAAGTAAGCTTTAAAGAATAGTCTAACCGTGCACCATATTTATTTATATAACGCAGCAATACCAGAAATGCTTACACGAGGTTTTGGGTTTTATGGTTATGGTGACTTATTTACAGAGAGACCGTTTCACTGTTTGTAACTTAAAGCTGTAGCACCAACTTAGGTATTGAATCAACCTTAACAGCAATCTATTAACGGTATCACCAAAGAAGGTGAAAACAGTGAAACGGTCTCTTATAGCTTGTTGGAGCAAGGCTTTAAGGAGAGATGGATCTGTATCAGAAATATTGGGTACTTCTATTCTAATATGATTGTCTTGTTCAGTGATATCAACAGGTGCTGGCCTGGCTTGATGGTTTGTGGCCACAGTCTGTTTTGCCATTATTTTGCTAACCTTTGGTATTGTTACTAAATCTTTTAGTCGCTAAACACACAGATTAAGTTCTCATGTCTGTTTATTTTGTTCATTAAGGGATTTTCACATTTTAACAGGTGCTTGTAAAATGCCATTATTCTGATTGACTTTTACTCAAGCCGCTTCCGGCGGATATATTACCTTGTAAAGTGTGAAATCATTCTGTATCAGTCTGCAGCAACTCTCAGATACAAAGCGGCAGATTTAACAACTCGTTTGTATTTAACAACTTTTTTGTTGTCCATACGAGTATCGCAGACATGGCAATATTATATTTTTTCGGATGTCACTTGTTGTAATCCATGAAATGACTCTCTTACGGAAATGTTCCAAATCGAAAGTCTGTCCATTTATTAATACATACATGCTGAAAAGTCTTGTCACCAAAATTTCTGACATGTTCACATTTGCACTAGTGTCCTGGAAACAAAAGAAAATGGTATTTTAAGGTAGCACTCTGCAGATGAAATTTGCATAATTGGTTTAACTCAGTCAGGTGGCGGTGATTCGATCATTTTTCTCGCTTCTCCGTGATTTACCGGCTCTAACAATCGTCTCGGCATAATCGTATTGTTCTAGGATTGCTCACGTCACAGAGCACCGGTTCAGTAGAAAAAGCAGCGTCATTTCGGCCCTTATTTCACGGTATTTTTGGTCACCCAAACGCACTCTTTGCTATTGACCGGAATCACTCCAGCTTGCAAGATTAATCTATCACTTATACCTATATTTGCTTTGCAAACTTATGCAAGAAATTAAGATACATTTGGTGCTGTAACTGATCTGCTCTCGCTTTTCTGTGAGTGGATAACATCTCAAGAAACACGACAGCAGAGAACGCGAGAAGAAGAGGAAAATTGAATTATCATTCTATCTCGGTATTACCGCCAATTTAAACACTAATGAGAACAAATTGGGGAACACTATTGGTCACAATTCCGCGACAGTTTAGATCGGCTCTTCACCTCCCAAATTATGCTCTTAGAGAAAGCAGCACTTAATTTGATATGTCAACTTAGAATTGTGGGATCATAAGGCAGCGATTTTTGAGTAGTGTCACTTTCATCAGCTATTCTTCTAAGGTTTTGAGAGCCACTGAATGACAGTTCTAGAACTGTTCCTGCTAATTATGATGCCAAAGCGTCCTGGGGTTTCAAGTTAGCTTTGCATTATTTATGCGCTTTGCTGGCCGCTTTTGTATCACTTGTAATACCGTACAATGGAAAGTTTTAATTCTCATTATTACATTTGAATTACACAGATGCATTATTTACGTTTGGGATTTTTGGGAATTATGGTGATACAGTGGACATTTATTGGATTTGTAACGCTACTTTGCACTGTCTCAATAGCATACACATACTTAACTGTTCAGCCTATGACAATGATATCTTCAATTTAATAGATTTGCAGATTTCCACTTTAATGGGACACTCAAAAGAACACAATTAAATCAAGTATTTGACATTGTGCACATATAGCAATACCTCAGATCAGTCCGGGTGTCTACAAGCCTGATAAATCATTACTACTGAACAACTGACCAGAGCTAAATATATTTTAAAGCAGTGGACTCAGATAAGATTTTTATGCATTACGAAAACTTGCCCATGCAATAAACAGAGAATTTTCTAGCTTGAAAAATCGAAAATTTTCAGATGAAAAAGTTTGTTTGTTTTTTCTTATTTTTGCTCAAAACATAGATTGTGGGTACAAGTTAGAACCGCCTCCCCTGCATACCCCAGTTTTGCTATATGAAAGTGGGGTTCAAGGGGGTATACATTACATGGACATGTTTTCGTGATGGCTGCTTTGTTTGACAAGGTGTCAGTTCCAGCTATAAATAGAAACAAAATCTATAAATAAACTGATCTATAAATAAAGTATTCTTATCTTCCACAGGTATCCGACCGAAGATCGAGCCCGGCAAGCCTATGATGATGATGGGTCTCAACACAGCCCCAACAGACGTGTTCTGCTCGGTACCAGGGCGACTGTCTCTCCTCAGCTCGACGTCAAAGTACAAGGTGACGGTAGCGGAGGTACAGAGACGGTTGTCACCACCTGAGTGTCTCAATGCTTCATTGTTAGGAGGAGTGCTAAGACGGTAGGTGTTATGCTCAAAACATCAGGAAAACATGTCCGTGAAATAAATACCACCTTATACTCCACCTTTATATAATAAAACTGGTGTATGCAGGGGTATAACTATTTTCCTTATTTTTGCTCCAAAACATAGATTGTGGGTGCTCGTTAGAACCGCCTCGCCGAGGCGGTTCTAACGTGTACCCACAATCTATGTTTTGAGCAAAAATAAGAAAAATATGAAAAAAAATATTTTTTACAACTTTCAAAATCTTTGTATATTGCATGGGAAAGGTTTTGTAATGATTCATACTTCTCCCCATGAGTACCAAATTCTGCTTTCCAACTTTTCCCAGAGTTTACTACGGAAGTGTGTTCTAAAAACGTCATGATAACATTCCTCGAATGGGTACAATTATTTTTTGACCTTTCACCCAGTGATACAATCTTGTACACCCACCATACCTTTTAGTGATAATGTTGCAAAAATGTCGGCTATGCTTTATTTTCTAGACCGCCTGTTGAATAAAACCCTCTCAGAGCCATTTTGCATGCCTTGTATGATCAAAATAGCGCCCAGCAGGCTTCTTTTTTGCCCTCTAATTTTGCTGTTGAAGAACTTCATTTGCTTCAAAGAGGATGTTTTGCCGCATCTCTTTAGTATATTCAAAAATTGCACTACATTTGTTTTCATCGTTTCACTGAAGTTGTTTCTTCTTGTCTTTTGAATATTCTTTAGTTTGTTTTGCATAAGCACTCCCATGTCAATCAAAGCTTTGGCTACCTTTACATTAGATGGTTCGGCAATAACCACATCAAAAACATGACATTAAATGATGTCACCATTAAGGATGTTAACAACAATATTCGGTCTAGGATCCTGTTTCTCTATCGTTGATGACATAGACTTGAATTTAGGCCATCAAGGGAGTCAGTTGTGTCATTGTTATGCACTTTTGCCTTTTCGTACGAGGATGAGGTTTTTTGAGCTTCCATACCATGGTTTTCTGAAAAACCTTTTCTGTTGTCACTGATACGCATTATCCGTGGCGCCTCCTTTTACATGTAAAGCCTCTGCCTCTGTCAATGTAGAAACTATTTGTCTTATTTCGTCTCCCATCTTTAGTCGTCAGAATTGTTCTGTTCGCAGCCGTCAATTTCAGCTCGTCATCCATACTTAGACACGAACTTGATACATTTCTATCTATTGTTAGCTGTCGTACCAGCCTGTCATTTTGTTAAGTGGGACTTTGAACACGAGCTTTTTGCAATTATAATTTGATCTTCTTTCAACCCCGTTTTTCCGCACCGTCGTTTTTCAGATAAGTTTTTTTTCTTTTCAGTTTCTTTTCGCACATCAGGGAGGTACATTTTTAACAAAGACTCCTATATGTAATGATGATTGATAAGCTCTTGGTTAGATGACCTTCATTAACCACAATCTTCTAATTGGGCAACTCTCCTTACTCCTCTAAAATGCTTCAATGACTCGTAAATTTTTAAAATTGCTTATGAGATCAAGCCATGCACTTGCTATGTTGCTGATTCTCCTGACAGTGGGGGACACACACCGATCCATCATGGGACCATTCGTGTACATTTCAATTTTCTTGCTCTCTCTCTGGAATAAGCTTTTAAAACACCGAGATCTTTTACTTTAATTAACACTGGAACTGAATCAATACTGTATATAACGTATGTAGTGAACTGTGGCTGCCTGGTTAAATGTTGTTCCATCGACCTACAGTGTGAGCATTTCAGTCTTTCTGGTCTAGGCAGAAAACAGATAAGAATTTGATGTTTATTGGCTGATATATTTGTTAATTCTGCATCAAATTATATAATGTGGGTACTCGTTACAGTCGCCTCGTCGAAGCCAATCTAATGAGCATCCATAACACACATTTCTTTAGAGCACTTGACGACATAATCTTTTAATTATCAATGCCCTCAACATTGGCCATGCTTAGTTGTCTCTTTCATACAGTACATGACGTTACATACATAACCAGCAATATATGAGCCGCCTCGTGAGAAAACAAACAATCTGCCTAGGCGAAAACAAAGGCGCAGATCAGCTTCGCAGTAACTGCGAAGCTGATCAGCGCCTTTGGTTTCGCTACTCGGATAGTACAATTCCTCCTCTACTTAACTCCAAAACTTCAAGCTTCTAGCCTGCTTCTGTAGCTGTACAGTCCGGTCGGAAACCACCTTGTTGGTTTTCCCACGAGGCGGCTCATTATGGTGTTTCGTTATCTCTCATCGCATCATCATTTCTGTAATGCAGTCACCGCTCTGAATTGACTTTATTAAGTGTCATTATATCGATCAACTTCGGTTGCAGCCATAAACCTCAAATTCTCCTCGTTATTAAGTCACAGGGGTTTGATTTTCATTGCCGGGACTCCATTTTTCTGGAGAACAAATTGATATTAGAGCACCCCACTCGTTTGAAAGCTTTAAAAGTATTTTTTCATTAGGTTTGTTTCTAAACCGATCGTGTCTTTAAACGCTTGAATGGATCACATACTGTAAGCTGTCTAAGGCGATCATACTCGCCATGTTTGGGCTATTCAAATAGAGTGCAGGTGTCAAGCTGGGGCGAATAAATAGGAGTAGTTTACAAAACTAACAGGCGATGATTTGCTTCATCAAAATTATTCACGCCTAAGATTGGTATTGTGTCTGATAGCGCCCTGCTGGGCTCTTTGATCGCCCATTCTAACGTTATTGCTTGTCCAATACCTGGCTCTCCATTTTGTATACAACACTCGTGGATGTTTGCCTTATAATTTTGTAACATTTCATTTTTATTTTAAATTAAATTGTCATGTTTAGTTAATATTTACTGGAACTCTGGAAACCTTTAATTTGACCTTGTAGCGACAGTGAAAATCGACAACCATTGACCACCTATTAGCAAAATTTAAAACTCATCTATATGCTAATAACTAACGTTCAATTTATTTTAATTCTTTGAAGGGTCGTCTTCATCTTCTATTCCAGATTTCTCCCTTCATTCTGAAAACTGGAAAAGAAGATAAATCACATTTATCCAAGATGCAAGATTTACCATTCTTAGGTCACAAAGAGTTTTCAGTTCGTTTGTAATGCCCTGTCATGCATACGTGTACTCGCAAATTTGGTTAATTCTCATTTATTGCATCAGTGTTAAACATTTCTTTTCCACAAATTTCAGGGCCAAGTCTAAAAATGGCGGTCGGTCACTGAGAGAGAAGTTAGATAAAATGGGAATGAATCTTCCAGCAGGCAGGAGAAAAGCTGCTAACGTTACGTTATTAACGTCACTTGTAGAAGGTAATTTATTTCATTATTTAAGGTCCACAACAGAGTGTCTGCAAAGGGTCTCTGTTGGTTGTTAAACATACATTGCTGTCAAAATTCATTTACAGTATAGCAAAAATCGCCAAGCAGTCCTGATTTTCGAGATTTCTTTTTCCATTTGGCGAGCGTCAAACAAAGGTTATTTATACATCTGTGTATATTTATATCTATGATCCTACACAATGATTGATACCGCGGTATAATGAATTCACTAAATTTGCATAGTTTTCTTTGTTTCATGTCAATGTATTTATTCATGTATTGTCATCATACAGACCTGCTTTCTTACGCTTTAATTTTTAAAAGTCTCCCATTCATAGTCTCCTGAACAAATGTCTTCTTCAACTTTTCTTCTTTTCCTCTCCCTTACTGCTTGTCCGAAAGTGGTGGCTGAATTATTTACCAGTGACTAACGAAGCTTTTTCTCAATGTTACAAAATTTATTTCGCTTTAACAGCCCTTTCTCCCGTACTATTTGTATTCATCTGCGCTTTTATGTGTTTTTAACGTGACACAAGTTACGTAATGGCAAGTTCATCCTTCATTAAGTAACCAAAGGACTTGTCCACCCTTTATGATGAAGAGACACCTTAATAGGTTGCAAGATAAAAACACGGGCTGTAACTGGTAACCTCACCGTAAGAGCTTTGCCAGGTTACGCAAGGCAGCAGAAAGAGCGTACGCGAAGCCCTTATGAACCACCCATCTGAAAACCTACGAGTTGTAATATTGTTGAGTCGTTTAAAATGTCTACGAAGCAGCCGCATGATTTCAAGCGTTCTGCCATAAAACATTGGGAATATATATTCACACTTTTAAACCATTTTGCCTGGTCTAGGCCTATCTTCATTGCGACAGGGACACAATCAAGGATAAATAATTGTCCTTCAAACATGTAATTTATTTCAGGATGACTCGACCATTTATCTAGATAAAACCTGTTAGAATCTCGCCATTGTTATTTCTGGCCATGACACCTGAATAGGGAAAGATTGCGTTGTTTATTTACTTTTCTATCCATGTTATAATTCGATCTCACTCTCTTAGAAAATAAAACAACACATGCATAAGATTTGATCTGTATCTGTATTTGATCTGTATCTGTAATGAAAACAATGAAGAAATTAAAACTTGTTTCGAAAAAATGTCAGAAAGAGAAATCACAGAGGCACGTAAAAATATAAACAATCAAATATTTGCCATATAAAAGCTGTGTAACAAAGTAGATCTCGACTGAAATCTTTCAAAGAAAACTTTATAGCTCCTCACAGCAAGTTCTGCTGAAATCTTAAGTGCCTCAGATTATTTAATTATTCCAAATTAACACATGCATTGCTAAAATGCATGTTCTCATCTCATCGTACGCGTCATAAGGCACTTTGCACATCCTTGGAACAATAAGAATTGCAATGCATGCTGCATTTATCAAATGAGTAGGAGCCATTGAAATATTTACAGTTGCAGCCACTCTATAGACTGCAATGTGTTATTCAAAAACTTCTATATTCGCTGGTTTTATTGCCTTACCTAATTATAAACAACTTGTTAATTGCCCTGACATTGGTCGTAAAAGTGCTTTCGACTGATTTCAAAAGACTAATTCTATGAACATCAATTTGGCTTCCTTGTGAAGGTGCATTGTACAGTTTCTTTTAACTGTTTTATAAAAACTCTTAACACTGCATTACAGACGCAATTTACATATGAATGTAGGCCGTCAGAATATAAGAAAACTGCTTTTATTCATTTGCATTCTTGTCTCAAGCATATTCCAACTCCAGCTGTACACCACTTCGTGCAAAACTTGGTCACAGTGATATATCTATGTGAGAACGCTTCACAGTGAAGTTCACTGACTGAAAAATAATACAAATGATTATTTTAATTTTTTCAGGTGAATCCATCAGATTAGCTCGAGACTACGGCTATCTCTGCGAGACAGAATTCCCCTCCCGACAATGTGCCGAGTACAACTGTCGACAGTACACAGACCCTGCCGACCAGATGACCAGGAAAAACATGATTCTTGCCACAAAGTAAGTCTCAATGAACTTGAAAGATTCTCTTCTAACATTTACTAGTATTCTAATCATTAAATTTTAGCGGTTCGACGTTGAGACGTTTTAGTCGCATATACACGTATATAAGTCAGTTTTACAAGATTTGAACTTAGCATGGTATATCTTTAATGACAATTTTATTATACTTTAATTGTGACAGTGCATCTTTGGTATTTAAGATTATCAAAATTAATGATTTATTCCCTTCTCTTTTTTCAGACAAATACTGAAGGAACTTATGGACCTTTTAAATCAAGACAGATCACCTTTAGGCAACACCAGACCTCAGATGATATTAGAACCAAATATTCAGAGACATTTATCACACTTCAGCCTCATCACACACGGGTTCGGCTCTCCGGCAGTGGTTGCCTCCCTTACTTCTGTGCAAAATTACCTGACTGAAATGTTAAAAATCATGGACAAAAATTTCGCAAATCCAGGAGCGGGAATGGACCCTAAAAAGGTGGACCCAGAGGACCGAGATTAAAAGAGGCAAAACAGACGCCATATTCATGTCATGTGATTTTGTAGAAAGCCAAGCCGCTATTGGTCTGTGAAATCCGAATGTCATCAGGCGCCAGATCCTCTGGAAGCTCCTAAAAGCGCCCACGTGAAACAGGTGTCACTAAATCAAGTCAAGGGTTACGGCAAGGTGGTGCAATGTTTCCTAATCCATTAACTTAATAGTTAAAAGATGACAAATACATGAAACTTATTTCCGCAATTTTGAACCCTGGAGGAGATTTAGATTTTTAGCTGTCCATCATTTCTGTCAATACGCTAATATTAAATTAATGAAAATTAATCTATTGATGAACGGTTTCTTATGATCGATGACTCGAAAAAGAGTAAAACATGACTTAATGGATCTAGACTAGAAGTCGAGTGATGGAAACTGCAGTGATTAAATGAGCTTCATCAAGACAAAACTTGATGTAAGTCTATACTATATATGGACACAATTGATTGTGCTGATGTATGCCTGATCTGTTTTTGTTGTATGTTCCTTAAACAAAATCGTTTTATTATCAGTTTCTAAATCAGACAAGATTCAAACTTATGCGAGGCAAAACGGATTGGTTAAACTTGAGAATCCCTGGGTCAAGTTACTTTGTCAGCCCACATCTATGTGTATGTTATGAAATGACGCCATTAATAGTGCATTAGAAATCCATCTTAATTGTATTTCAAAGTTTCAATTTTGCATTTTTGTAAATATTCTAATTAAAAGTAAGCTACTGTGTGAAGCTGTTGGCATGGTAAAGTCAAGATTGTGACTATTCTGCATTGTATCCAGTGCCTTGCCAAAACATAGATTTATCATGTCTTGCCAATTGTGTTTTGCCAAATGATATTGCCACTTATTTGTTATTGTAAATTGTCTTGTATGTTAATGTGGTATTCATTTGTATGCATACAAAATTCAGAATAAATACTGTACAGAAAAAATGCTTATTTTGGACTCTTAGATAGGTGTGAGACATGTTTTGTTTTCCTGATCATGTTTAACGCAATACAAAACGTTGCATTAATAAAATGAAAAAGCACAAATAAAACCAATCTAAAACAAAACATGTTCAACATCTGTTTTGTGTAAAAGAAATATCTGATACACAAAACTAGGCCAATCTTCATTTTTTGGTTGATACAAAGATTTACATGGAAAAAATGACATGTCAAGTGCTGTGCTATTTTAAGCTCACCTGAGCCGAAGGCTCATAGGTGAGCTTATAGTATACCCATGCTCCGGCGTCCGTCCGTCCGTCCGTCGTCGTTCACAATTTCAAAGATCTTCTTCTCTGAAACCGCTGGGCCGATTGTTCTCATATTACACATACACCATCTACAGGTAGGGGGAAAGAATAATTGTGTTTTTTATTTTGATCGGATAAGGACTCTGGTTGCTATGGCAACTTATGCTTCCCATAGACTTATAATGGAAAAAGTGAAAATTGCCAGTTTTTGCTGTCTTGTTGGAGATATTTGAATTTTGTTTTTGCAGAAATGTTTATTGAGTAGTCCTCTACGTTTCATGTGACTTTTGTCCTAATCCTTCATTTTGATTGGTTGCAGGGGCCCCATATAGGGCAAAATTTCGAAAAACATTCAAAAATCTTCTTCTCAGAAACTGTCAAGGGGATCAAGCATATACTTTGTATACATGTTCCTGACAGTGGCCTCTACATAATTTGTGTTTTTTATTCCAGGCGGATAAGAACTCTGGTTGCTATGGCAACTTAAATTTTCCATAGACTTATAATGGGAAAAGTGGAAATTGGCTATTTTTCCGCTAAAATTGCAGACATTTAAATTTTGTTTTTGCAGAAATGTTTATTGAGTAGTGTTTGATTTGTCCTAATCCTTTATTTTTATTGGTTGCTGGGGCCCCATAAAGGGCAAAATTTTGAAAAAAAAAACATTCAAAAATCTTCTCCTCAGAAACTGTCAAGTGGATGAATCCTGTACTTTGTATACATGTTCCTGACACTAGCCTCTACATAATTTGTGTTTTTTATTCCAGTCGGATAAGAACTCTGGTTGCTATGGTAACTTTAAGTTTCCATAGACTTATAATGGGAAAAGTGGAAATTAGCTATTTTTTGAAAACTATTGCAGCCTGAGATCTGAAAAGTGGTAGATGCAAACAACTAATGGATTAGATAAAGGTATATGATTAATTTAGGTCAAGGTCATCTCTTGACCTTGGCCGGTCTGTCGTCCATACACACTTTTCAAAGATTTTTTTCTCTGAAAGCACTTGGCCAATCAAAGCCAAATTTTATATGAAGCATCTATAGGAAGTGGGAACCAATGTGTATATAAATACTCCAGGTCACATGACCAAGATGGCTGCCATGCCCATATATGGTAAAACCCCTTAAATTATCTTCTCCAGAACCGGTGAACCGATTTCAACGAAACTTTGCATGAAGTATGGATGACTCAAGTACTACAATGTATATATAAAACATGACCCTGTGGTGATCTTGACCTATTTTATGGCAAGGTCAACATAGGTCGTCAATGCATTTGTATGGGGAAAACTTTTTAAATGTCATTTTAAGTGAAAGTCTTGCAGGAAATGGGCAGTAGGACTGAAATTTAATGATTCTGAAAAAAATGGACCCCAGGGGCTTATCTGCTTTTAAAATGTTATTGAAGGGGAAAATCAGCAGGAAATTGGCAAATGGACAGAATATTGATTATTCTGAAAAAAGAAAATGGCCCAAGGGCTTCATATGCCCCTGCACTGGGGTTAAATACCATAATATTCAAATATGTTTATTGGTATATGAAGCAGATCTCAGGTGAGCGTTTACAGGACCATTGGTCCTCTGGTTATTCCTTACATTTTAATGTTATACAAGGCAATCTACGCATTCATACATCCGGGCCCAGTTGTTCAAAACTTTGTCAGCTTAACGGTGTCGTTAAACTCTCAATTTATTAACTATATATCGACTTTAAAAGCAAATACACTGTTATTTTTTGTTTGAAAAATGTGAGAATCCTTTGCAATGCAATGGATTCTCACATTTTTTCAACAAAAAATAACAGTGTATTTGTAATATTCATGTTTGAAATTTTAAGGAATCGCTAACTAACGATGTCGTTAATTTTGAACAACTGGGCCCTGGTATCATTGTTATCCATGACACTATCATTCTTTCCAACATTTAATTTTGTACATCAGGAAAACATGTCCGTGCAATATGTACCCCCTTAAACCCCACTTTTATATAGAAAAACTGGGGTATACAGGGGTATACCTATTTTTCTTATTTTTGCTCCAAAACATAGATTGTGGGTACTCGTTAGAACCGCCTCTGCGAGGCGGTTCTAACGAGTACCCACAATCTATGTTTTGAGTCAAAATAAGAAAAATATCAAACATTTTTCAGTGAAAATTTTCATTTTTTTTACAACCAAAATATTTTCTGTATATTGCATGGGCAAGTTTTCGTAATAAAGAGAAAAACCGGAACGGGAGTTCATTCATTAATGGTATACTCTAGTCTACATGTTCATTTGGGACAAAAGATTTTTGTCTGTACTATCGACTTAGCTATCGAAAAACGCTAAACATTCATTTTAGACGATAACAATATATACGCAGTAGCAGCTAAGTCGAGAGTACAGATTTAAGATTTCAGCATTTCCCCTGTGTTTTAAACCATATCATGTTCGTGTGATAAATTTGTGTTTTTGTACATGAACGAGAATGTATGTACAATTCGTTTCAAATTTGTAATATAATTTTATTCCATATCTAACCGCATTTGTGGACCAAATGCAAGCGCAAAATAATTCATGTCTCTTTTCATTGACATTTTGCGATGGACTGGTAGACAGACCATGAATAATTCATCAGACCATTTCACGTCATCCATGTATATTTTGTCTTTATTTATTGCCAGTTTCGTCAAAAGTGTATAAAGAGACACCATTTACTTTACTGAGACAAGTGAAACTTTTCTTTATTTCGTTTTGATTGAAATTTGATTCAGCTAACAATTACTAGTACATAAAGCACATTACGAAAACATGTCCATGTAATATATAGAATTTTCCTAAGTTGTAAAAACTGAATTTTTTTTAGCTGAAAATTTTCAATGTTTAAAGCTTAAAAAATTTCTATATATTGCATGGGCAAGTTTTCGTAATGAAAACTTTTAAAAGCATCAAATGCACATTTTGTTTCAGTTTCTCTTAAGGACATACTGCCAACGTTTAAGTAAACTGATTTTCCAAATTTTTGACATTTTTCCATCATATTTTTTCTTGATTTCGACATTCAGTTTGATTGCAAAGAAGCTGTTAAATTAAATCTCTTTGCTCTCATTTTAGTTTCTTAAAAAACATGACTTAGAAATACGAAACCATTTTGATATTATGCTTCAGTTTCATTACCATGACAACAATATTTTTATGTTCACCAGATATATTTCCATACTTGGGAAAATTTGTCGCCGCTTCTCAGATTACAGGAGAGAGAGAGAGAGAGAGAGAGAGAGAGAGAGAGGAAAGAGAGAGAGAGAGAGAGAGAGAGAGAGAGAGAGAGAGAGAGAGAGTTCAAATCAGTTCTAATATAGTTTTTCTTTATTTGCTTTGCTCACCAATAGATTTAAAAATTAATCTCAGTTTTGTATTTGGGTGAGCTACATTTAGATATAAAATTAGTGCAGTCTTAAACATAAAAATTAATAAGCCTAATCTGGGTCTACACAGTTTGAACTTACTGTAAACCAGTACTGTCATGTCAGTGTTATGTTCATTGTAATGAGAAGAGGCGACAAAGTTTGCAAGTAACATAGACATTATTATATAAATTATTTTTCATGTTGTAGTTAACATCCTATGAAAAGGAAAAAATAAATGATAAAAACATGAACTTTTGTTAGTATTCCTTTATGATCCACTTAGTTGTTCTATTGTTGTAACTTTTATTCATTTATCATGAGACGAAATAACAATATTGGAACTATTCTAACTATGGCGTTACCATGGTAGATGTGGTCTGGTACCCGACTCCTCCATAACAAATGAGATTGACCAATCACAGCCATCATTAGAAGCCTCCATCACAGAAGAGTTTTACCAAACTAACCATGGTAGCTACCAGGGACGACTTCGGTTGGAACTATTCTAACTATGGTGTTACTATGGTAGCTGTGGTCTGGTACCCGACTCCTCCATAACAAATGAGATTGACCAATCACAGCCATCGTTAGAAGCCTCCATCACAGAAGTTTTACCAAACTAACCATGGTAGCTACCATACAAATGGGGCTGGGTTCCTTTGGTAATGGTCTTTTCTATCTCCAATACAGAAGAGCTTTACGAACAACAATGGTAGCTACCATAGCCCTTACCATAGCCCCAATCGAAGTCGGCCAATTATTGTCTACGGAATATTTCCATCGGTATTCCGTTAGACCTCTCCATACCATGTCACGGGAGAGGAGCGAGGTCACGAAGTGTATCGGAGTGCAGGTTAGCCAGCTGATCCAGGTCAAAGGGAGATAATTTATCAACGGGCTTTGGTGAAATTTCCTTACCGAATCTGGTATAATATATACATTCGGATGACAGACAGCCAACAAATCTAGAACCAACTTTTAAAAGACAATATGCTAAAATCCAAAATTTCTATATATTTAATTTTCGGGTATTTTTAAGACGCGATATCTTGTTGGAATGAAATATACCAAATCTGGCAAACAATAACCACTGTCTCCACTGCCTGCCAAAAATGTTCTTTTGGTACTAAGGCGTAAAAAATTAGCTGTGTTTCCGCTAACATACCGAAAAAAATCAGGGTCGGTAGGTAGGCAATTTTTTTTTATTTTTTCTCTATTTTTTATTTGTTGAAAACCAGTAAAATTGATAATATGCAACTTTTCATCTCAAATACTAGAAAATGACAGACATTGAAGTTTAAAACATAAAGTTAAATAAAGTGATTTTACTGAATATTATTTTGGCAGTTTTTTCTTATTTTAAGTCATATGTCCATTTACCTGAAAATTTCAAGGGTCGGTAGGAATGAAACTCTTTCTATTTTCTTTCAAAACGGCGATAAAAACTTCAGGGCCGGCACAAAAAAAAATCAGGGTCGGTCGGGTTTAGCGGAAACACAGCTGTTTTATTTTTTCTCGGCCTAACGAATACTGATGGCACCACCTGGAGAATCTTAATCACATGATTAATTGAGCCTGTGCGTGAGAAAACCAACAATTTGGGTTCCGACCCGGTCCGATACAAACCGGGCTGTACAGTCACAGAAGATGGTTAGAGGCTGGAAATTTAGGATTTAGACAGTAGAGGAACTGTACTATCCGTGAAGCGAATCTGATCTTCGCCTTTGTTTTCGCCTTAGCAGATTGTTGGTTTTCCTATGCGGCGGCTCAATTCAAAGTATAATTTCAGTCTGGTTTAACGTCCAAGTCAACAATGTTTCAGTCATTTTGTTACGGTGTCACTGCTTCATCCTACATGTAGGCGTTATCCAATGACCAAGAATCAAGAGCCTCAGCATTTTAGCTTACCTGGTGAGCTTTTCTCCTTACCGATACGTCCATGGTCCCTCATCCATTTGATTGAGAATGATTTCTGTAACCGATTTGCCAATGATGAGCAGGAACTCGCACAGTCAGGACCAAATTTCTGTAGAAAAGACAACACGTTACGGAAACAAGCCCATGCAATAATATACAGATATTTTTGAAGTTGTTAAAAATCACGGTAAATTTTCAGTTGAAAAATTTTGATAGTTAAAATCTTATTTTTGCTCAAAACAGATTGTGGGTACACGTTAGAACCGCCTCAGTGAGGCGGTTCTGACGAGTACCCACAATCTATGTTTGGAGCAAATATAAGAAAAATAGGTATACCCTTGCCGTGCAGGTTCGAATCCCACTGGCGACTCCAGTAAAAATATCGAGATTATTGACAAACCTATCAAATTGTTCCTGCATCAGTATGTGTCACTGGTTTGACTGCCACCTTCCGGACGCGGTGGTGCCACAGAGTATTTCCCAAATTAATCTCCTGTAATAAGGAAGTCACATTTTGTCAAAGATGGTTAGCAGCCTAAGAGTCCTTCCTTATCACATACAAACATCGTGGAATCTATAAGAGAAATCGATTCTCACTCCAAGCTATTTTCACTTGCCGTGTCTACTGTTTTGTTTGGCGTGGTTTGTTGCTGAAGCGTTCCAGTCAACAGCATTAGTCACTTCTCTTTTATGGGACTCCAACCCAGCATTGGGATGTCATGTCAACCAGAAAACATGTGCGTGTAATGTGTACCACCTTGAACGCCACTTTTATATAGCAAAACTGGGGTTGGCAGGGGTATGCCTATTTTTCTTATTTTTATAGCCCCGCTTTGAAAAAGTGGGGCTATACTGGATTCACCCTGTTCTTCCGTAGTTATGTCCTTTCGTTGTTCCGTTGTTCTGTCATTCCGCCCTTCCGTCCTTCCGGCATTTCGTTTCCGTTCATTATCTTGAGAATGGCTTGACAGAATCGGACCAAATTTTGCAAACACATCAACATTGACAAGACCTAGCTTGGGATTATTACCCGTCATTTTTTGCAAAATTTTGACGGAGTTACGGTCCTTGATTTACGTCAGAATTTCATTTCCGCTCAATATCTTGAGAATGGCTGGGCAGAATCTGACCAAATTTTGTATGCACATCAACATCGACAAGATCTAGCTTGGAATTGTTGCCCGTCATTTTTCGCAAAATTTTGACAGAGTTACGGCCCTTGATCGACATCAGCATTTTGTTTTCGCTCAATATCTTTAGAACAAATTGACAGAATCTCATCAAATTTTGTATGCACATCAACATTGACAAGATCTAGCTTGGGATTGTTGCCCCTCATTTTTTACGGCCCTTGACTGACGTCAGAATTTCGTTTCCCCTCAATATCTTGAGAACAAATTGACAGAATCTGATAAAACTTGTATGCACATCAACATTGACAAGATCTAGCTTGGAAGTGTTGCCCTTCATTTTTCACAAAATTTTGACAGAGTTTCAGCCGTTGATTGAGGTCAGAATTTCGTTTCCGTTCAGTGTTTTGAGAACGAATTGACAGAATCTGACCAAATTTTGTATGCACATCAACATTGACAAGAACTAGCTTTGGATTGTTGCCCTTCATTTTTTTTTTTTTTTTTTTGCAAAAATTTGACGGAGTTACGGCCTTTCGTTGACATCAGAATTTCTTTTCCGCTTAATATCTTAAGAATGAATTGACAGAGTCTAACCAGTTTTTGTATGCACATCAACATTGACGAAATTTAGCTTGGAACTGTTGCCCTTAATTTTTTTTTTGCAAAATTTTGAGGGAGTTATGGCCCTTGGTTGACATTAGAATTTCTTTTCCGCTCAATATCTTAAGAATGAATTGACAGAGTCTAACCAGTTTTTGTATGCACATCAACATTGACAAGATCTAGCTTGGGATTGTTGCCTGCCATTTTTCGCAGAACTTTGATGGAGTTACGGCCCTTGATTGACGTCAGAATTTTGTTTCCGCTCAATATCTTGAAAACAAATGGACAGAATTTAACCAAAATTTGTATGCACATCAACATTGACAAGATCTAGCTTGGGATTGTTGCCCATCAATTTTGACGGAGTTACGGCCCTTGATTGACGTCAGAATTTCGTTTCCGCTCAATATCTTGAGAATTAATTGACAGAATCTAACCAAATTTTATGTGCACATCAACATTGACAAGATCTCGCTTGGGATTGTTGCCCGTCATTGTTTTTCTCGCCCTGAAAAAGGTCAGAAGTGGGGCTATAGTCAGATCCTCTGACAATTCTAGTTACTCCAAAACATAGATTGTGGATACTCGTTAGAACCGCCTCGCCAAGGCGGTTCTAACGTGTACACACAATCTATGTTTTGAGCAAAAATAAGAAAAATATAAAAATAAAAAATTATACTGAAAATATTCATTTTTTACAGCTTTAAAAATCCCTGTATATTGCATGGGTGTGTTTTCGTAATGATCCTCTGGCACCAGCCAAATAAACAAAATGCTTACCGTATGATGCATGGGTACTGATTTTCCTTGGCACTCCACTCTGATTAAGCCGTAAAACCAGCACACAGGTACATGTAGATAGTATGATAGCAGCTTTGTACTGAGGAATCAATCAGTCCTTCTGTTTCCCCCATCCCTGATGGGCGGGCGTTCGTCTCGTGTGGTAAGTAAACCGAATAGCTAGTTTGCTGGCTTTGCGAAGACAGTGAACATGGCCAATGGGAAACAACTCGCTGTTTAAGAGCATGGTCGTAACTCAACCGCAATGACGAGCTACAATACTGTTCAGGACTGCGGTTAGTCACTTCGGATGAAGTTTATCGATGCTTTGTGTTCATTCTTTCGCCAGTTAAAGACACTTGCTCATTGTTGACTGAATTTAATGCGTGAATCCCAAGGCAAAGCACCCAATATCGGTATAGGAAGGCTGGGTTCAGATAAATTAGATTGCAAAAGTCTCAATGAGTTACTGGGACACCGTTGGATAATGTCGCGAAAGTATCTAGGATTAAGCAGCGTCTTTGGCAAAACAGGTCTAAAACCAAAATGTCCTGTATTCCACTAGATTGCGGGGCCTAATTACTTATACTACGAACCAGAGATAAAACGTGAAGTGTTGTCAATTTACTTTCATTACGAAAACACGCATAGTGTAATCAATGAACAATGATTTGTTCTCAGTTGCAAAAATGAACTATTCAGTTGAAAAATATATATATATATTTTCCCTAGTTTTGCTCAAAATATTGATTATGTACACGTTGGATTTGCCTTGGCGATATGGTTAGTATACTTTTCATGGACATGTTATCATGATGCCGTGCAGTTTGATCATTCCGATGTAACATCTGTATTTGAGCCGCATCATGAGAAAACCAACAATTTGCATAGGCGAAAACAAAGGCGCGGATCAGCTACGCAGTAACTGCGAAATTGATCAGCGCATTTGTTTTCGCTATACGGATAGTACAGTTCTCCTACTTTCTAAATCCAAAATTTACAGCCTCTAGCCATCTTCTGTGCTTGTACAGCTCGGTTTGCGTCAGACCGGGTTGGAAACCACATTGTTGGTTTTCTCATGAGGTGGTTCATTAAAAAAAAAAAAAAAAAAAAAACATATGGAAACAAAGGTAATTAATTTAACAGCAGTTTGTCACAGTGAATTAAAATAGTAAATGATTTATCGAAATAATTACTAATTAATGCTAATAATCTGGCACGATGGAGCTTTACCGGGACAGTTAAAGTACTACACGCCAATAGAAGAGATATTTTTTGTCTCATTTTTCGATGAAATTTCTCTGTGCGTCACATCTGGGGCTATTTTGTTTGCCTATGTCCCATAAAAGGGACGCCAGGCTTAAATGAGTTAAGAACGAGGCCAATGTATTACTTTTATCTGGAATATATTTTTTCTGTGAAATCAAGTTCGCAAAGGCGATAGCTCAAAATCGAAGATTAGTGTGGCAAATTAGAAATCTGAACAAAAACTCACAAAAAATGCCTTATACAACCGCTTGGTAAATCACATAATATCTGCGTGCGCTACAAATAAGCAATAAAACCCTAATCAAAACTTAAAGCAATAAACACGAAAGAAATAGAAAGTTATGTCATTCTTGCGTGAACACAAAGAGACAGTTCCGTGGAAAAACTATCTCAAAAATATCAGCCACGAGGGCACATACCGCAGTTGGTGGGAAAAACAAATGTTGGTAAATTCATGCTCTTATAAGTATTTATCTATCTCTTCATGCGACACAAACCCTGAACTAAGTATTACGTGCCGAGTAAAATTAAGTTATCAACACCACTAAAGCATATTCAGTTTAGCGCGGGGCGCGGTGATCTGGGTGTCAGTTAAGTCTCAATGCCATTAATACGAGAATTTAGCATGAAGCTTAATGTTACGATGGTTCTTTGATGCAAAAGAAGATGATGACGATGACGATGAAATCAACGAGAAGAAGAAGAAGAAGAAAAAGAAGAAGAAAAAGAAGAAGAAGAAGAAGAAGATGATGATGATGATGATGATGATGATGATGATGATGATGATGATGATGATGATGACGACGACGACGACGACAAAGAATACAAAGAAGATGATGGTGGTGAAGAAGAAGAAGAAGAAGAAGAAGAAGAAGAAGAAGAAGAAGAAGAAGAAGAAGTTAATGTAGACTCGCACACTCAGCTGATGAGTACAATCTCCATGGAGCGAAACTTCTCTTCACCATTCCGAATGTACTTTCAAACGAAGAGATATGGTACATATGTGTAATATAGCGGAGTGAGATCTCGCAACTAAAGTTGATGATGATGTTGTTGTTGTTGTTGTTGTTGTTGATGATGATGTTGATGATGATGATGATGATGATGATTGTCGACTCCAAATGTCATAAATCACTCACCCTCACCACCACTTTTGAGCTGATAGCAGCAGTTAGGCTCCCCTGATCTAGGCTGAAGCGACACAATTCATATTTCGGCAACTAGTTGAACCTAACGTCTGTGGCCGAAACCACTGTGTGCGAATCCGTCAGAAATTATCTCCCTTGCAGGTGCCCTTCGTCGCCATTTCCGCTCACTATGGCTCTCTTCAGACAGGTTACTCGAGCTCCCAGGATAATATCACAATGCCAAAAGTTGGCAACAGCTTACCAACAGTCTTCCAGAAGCTATTCTGAGATGCCAGCAATGACAGTCACATTTTCATCGCCCTCAGACGTAAGATTCACATCTCGATTGTGCCGGTGTCCATGGTTTTTCTAAGTGGGTGGGGTACTGAAAAATTGGTTTATTCACCAAATCCACATTAATTTGCTGGTTCCTAGTTTTCCAATAATCAATATTGAAGAAACACGTAACTGAGGTGATGATCAGAAATTGATCGACTCAGTATCAGAAGATAAGTAAAACCCCCTCAGTTTTGACTCTTTCAAAGATGGCAGTGGCTAGGGATACGGTACCATATCTTTAGCCTGTGGGCTAGGGATACGGTACCGTATCTGTAGCCTATATATCGGAAATGGCTAAAGGTACGGTATAGATTAAAAATCGATAATATAATATTTTCAGGTGAGTTTTAAGTTGAATCATTGCAAGTATCCTAAATGGCTAAAGGTACGGAAGACTAGAGACACAGACTTAAGAAAACAATGTTAATGTATAAAGTTGAGAGATTTCAATTTTATTTCTAACCCCGTGGAACGAAATTTTCAATTGTTATATTTGAGTGTGTATTTGTGCAATATCACCATTATCTACAATGATTGACATCAAAGGATATAAAGCCAACTCGCAGTATGAAAATAAATTTCTAACGATGCGTGAAGATAATAACAAGATAATATTAGCCTCAATTACTTGCTTAACCATCAATACGATGTCCGCGCCTCAATGTGCGAACAACAAACAAAAAGTAATGAAGTGTTGATTTGTTTTGTCCTACCACTAAGCCCTTGAAGTAAGACATTGGCATTGTTTAATTTGCCAATTATTATTCGGTAAATGCTTTTAACTTTTGTTATGGTTAAGTAAGTAACTGCAATATAAAACAATTATAAAACTATTACTCAATTCAATCGCCGTACAATTTTAAAACATGCATGCAAATCTTGGTTCATACCGTCAGAATGGCTCGTATACTTCACATCGGGCAAAAAGTTGAAAACTTTCAATTCAAGCATTTGGAAGTTGTATTGAGCGCTATCAAAATGTCGAATGCGTTCAGATCTATCTATCTATCTATCTATCTATCTATCTATCTATCTATCTATCTATCTATCTATCTATCTATCTATCTGTCTGTCTGTCTGTCTGTCTATCTGTCTATCTATCTATCTATCTATCTATCTATCTATCTCAACTTGGATTACATGTAAAACATGTTTTTATCAAAGCGCTGCAGATAAAGACACGGCGTAAATTTGAATTGCGGCTCTCCATGTTAGTGCATTTACTTGAAAATTTAAAACAAAGTAATTTGACATTTTCCAAGACTTGCGCTTTCTAAGTTGGAATTTGCAGTTGAAAAAAATTGTCTATCAAAGAACTCTTTCCGTGATTTGTGATATAATTTTACGCTTGGTTTACACTTGGTCTTGTTCTCGTGATTGTTCTTCATGCGCTAATTTTAAGTTGGAAATCATGTTGTGATACTATGGCAATTACTGTTTAACTGAAGATGTTGATCGATTTTTTTTCTTTTTGCGTCGAAATGATTGAGATACATGTATGCTCCTTTATGTAAGGAGCTTTTTACACCAAAAATATGTTTGAAAACATGCAAACCGCCTTTGTCTCTTACGTTTTTTAGTTGTTATATATATGCATATTTTCTCAAGCAATTAAAACAATTAACTCTACTACTGTTAAGATTATTGTGCATGTGTAGAGCTTGCCCAACCATGAAACTGAGAAAAGTAAGACACCCGTTAATGTTTATTTTTATGATTCATTAGGAAACTTGCAATGCTTCAACTTAAAACTCATCTGAAAATATTATATTATCGATTTTTGATCTATACCGTACCTTTAGCATCTGTTTTCGTACAGCATGTGTAACTGCATGTGTGCAAGAACTTTTACGAACCGGAGATTTTAGTGAGGGCTGTACATTACAACTAAACATTAACTACACCGAATTTCGAAGGTACCATCATACTGGTTACCTGGTTTTCCAATATTGATTATTTGTAAGCTGGAAACCAGCAATTAATGTAGATAATACTAGATATGGTCAACAGGGCAGGTTTGCTAGGTACACCAGGGCTTTTTCTCTATACAAAACTGGGTCCGGTTTCCGGTACCAATTTTTTTCCCCATTGGCCGTAAAAATTCCCAACTGACCTGCAACATTCCCATTTAGCAGAAAAATCCTAATTTAAAAGGTAAACTTTCCCAATTTTGTTAAAAATTGCACTATTTTTTCCCAAAACCATTGTATTTTTTCTCAAAATCACACAATTTGTTCCCAATTTCATCGGTACCAAAAATTTCCCAAAAAGGTCAGAAAAAGCCCTGGGTACACGTACGTGGAAAAAAAAAAACAATATTGGTCACCTTTCCCGCTATTTTCCTCATTCGGTGGAGGTGGTAACCTCGGTCATTATCGTTGTGTGTAACAATTTTTAGACGCTAACAAAATCATAAAATGTCCAAAATATTACAAATTTCTTACCTCGGAATAAATCTTATGCATTAATCTAAAAGAATATGCAATATTTTGATGAAAAAATTCATTTTGATTTCATATTTTGTGCTCCCTATTTAGTAGGGGCATAGCGATAAACACAGAGTGAGTAAACTTACCTGTATGACGTCATCCCTTCATGCCCTATTGTCTAATCAAGGTTTTACTAAGTTTTCAACTATAAAAGCCTCATTGATCTGCCTTGTTTTAGCAGTTATCAAGTCATTTGCGGTGGATAAATTGACAAAAATTTGTGCTTCAGCATAAGGATATTTTGGTGGGCTGTGGCTAGAATCCGGGTCAAGTCAGCCTCGAGTCAAGTCGGCCCTGGTATATGTTGTATACATGTATGAGTTTTTGTTTGCTGGTAGCATTATGACACTGAAAGGCTGTTCAGATATTTCCTTCTATTGTTTGCTGACTTTCATTTTGTATCTCGATGAGAGGGTTTAATTTACGGGTTTCCCCTGATTTATACATTGCTGCGGTTGGGTGCTCCCTATCTTTTCTGAAATAACAAATAATAAATGAACGTGAGCACGTTACGTAATTCCCCTTTGAATTACTCAAAATAATATGTTTGCCAATTAAGCCAAATTAGTTTTACTTCTGAAATGATTTTTTGATCATTGCCTACGTTTACTTTTATCAAAGTCGGCTCCAATGATTTATTTAGTTACCATACGCCCTTCCTGTATATTCTAGGAGGTATATTTTAAAATACTCCATAGCAGAAATATTCCTTTATATCTTATTATACCTTAAATCACATTAATTACACAAATTGTATCCCATTCTGCCAAAGAAAAATATACAGGCAGAGCTATACTGGGATAGTGAACAGGCCGAGTTGACCTGGCCGAGTTGACCCAAGGCCGAGTTGACTCAGGGGCCGAGTTGGTACCAGGCTGAGTTGACCCGCTTCCCTGTGGCTATGGTGCAGGACTATATGCAAATTACTAATTTGCGGACTCAATCACAAATGTACTTATAAAGTGCTTATTGTGCTTTGTTAAATGCCTTACTATGCAGACAAAGGTTGACAAAGCTGTGCTATGTTGATACTTCATAGCGATGTTTGGATTCAAAACAACATACCATATTCGTTCTAATTAGCGTACAGTGCGCTTAATTGTTCTAAATAATTTAAAGTTAAGGTACTGGTAACACAATTTTCGTTCTAATAAGCGCACACCAAGAATGAAAACATTACATAAACTGCTGAAATAGCGTCAATGTCAAAAACACCAAATGCTGATGCCATTTAAGTGCTCCAGTTATTGCAAAATAGTGTTTGATCATCTTAGGTTAAAATTTTCGACTTAAGAAAAAACTGTATATGGGCCACAACGTGAGAAAATGTACCTTTGGACAATTTTTTGAGTATTAGAAAAACGAAGTTACTTTTAAGGTATGATGTTTCTAGTGTCTGTTAGTCTTTATTTGACCAGATTATTTCATTTATTTTGCAAGTTATGACCAATTTACTATATGAACCATACAGACGTCATTTTCCTGAAAAATGACGTCAAAGTTGCTAAATGCATTTCTGAATGTTAGTGAAGCTTACAAAACTCGATGCATTTGCTTAATTTGCCTTAAAACTGTTTAAGCACTGGTCAGAGCCTATTGTTAAGATAAAAGCATACCATCCTTACAGGCAATCTGTTGTAATTAATTTTGTTAATTTTATTATGATGCTGTTGCTATGGTTACCGTTTAACAATAGATATAGGAAAATTATGTGTATTATTGGCTAAAACAAGGGCCGATAACTCCAAATATTGAGAATAAATATGTTTTAAAACTCATTCATTTGGTAGCCCCGTGTTCAAAACTTACAAATAGTGTTATTTCTAAAACGTTTGTTACATCATTTTTCCGCTTTTTGCTACTTTCTACTAGTAATGTCAGAATGTCCGAAGGTACATTTTGTCGCGTTGAGGTTCATATAAGATGGGCATATTTTTGTAATGTAAACAATACTGTTTTCTTTTTTCAGGTTTACTATATGAATGCTACAAATATCAAGCAGATAGACGTCCCCTCATTCAGCGGCAGCTTTGGTATCTTACCCAACCATGTACCTATTCTGGCAGTATTGAAACCAGGGGTACTCACAGTCTTTGAAGAGGGAGAGAATCCAAAGAAATATTTTGGTATGTATTTCATGCTCATTTCATGATTTGGCTAATAGTCGACCACTTAGGTACTAGGGACAGTGCTGTGCTTTTATAGTCCATGGCACCTAAGGCCATAGTATTATCATCCATCTGTACAGAGATAATAGGGTATTTTTAACTGGTATGTCTTATTAAATGACAAATAAAAAAATTCATTTGTCAAATACATGTATTGTGTCCTTGAGCAAGACAACTCCCTGCAGTACTGGTAAAACCCAGGAAGTGTTGGCTCCGTCCCAACATGACTGAAAAATTGTTGACTGGGACATTAAGCCTCAACACGAACAAACAGATATGTTATACTGTTGGACAGCATTTTGTGGTTGTAAGGTTTATATTCCTTTACTTTTAGATTTCTTACAAGAAAATGCCACGTAGCAGTTGACATAGCCTGTATAAAATAAAGCTATACATTATGAAAATGATGTTAAAAGTCACAAGCATATCACTGCACAGTGAACATAAAATGTTGATTTGGTTGACAAGTGACGTCACATCACAAATGACAATGCCAGATGTAGTGGAACTTAGTTTTGTTGTTGCAGTGAGCAGTGGGTCAGTCACAGTGAACGCTGACTCCTCAGTACAGATTCTGGCAGAAGAGGCTCATCCTTTAGATAGATTTGATGCAGAGGTAAAGTGAAATGAACAAAATTTTATATGCATTACATTCACATGCTTAGATACAATATACATGTATTGTGATTAAGACAGACAATTCTTGCACACCAGACAGAAATTGCCACACTTTTTGCCTGGGTGATAAAATTGCATCTCACCCAGGTGTTCTCACCCAGGCTAGAAAAAATACGCAAAACCTTGAATTAAACCAGATTTTGGGGTTTGTTGTGCAAGAAAAAGAATCTAATATGGTGTTCTGTTCTAGATGGAAGTTTCCAACCCTCGGGATGACCGTGCTGAGCGGAACCTCGGCAGAGCCTCGGTTCCGCTCAGCACGGTCATCCCTTGGGTTGGAAACTTCCATCTAGAACAGAACCCCATATAAGATTCTTATATTCCACAGTGTTAGCATATTGAGAGTTAGAGTCTTTAAATTTTAGAAATGTGCCACAAAATAAGAAATAGAACAGAAAAACATCAGTATTTTGGCCAGAACAGAATCAAAGTAGATATACCACATTTGATCATTCTACCACAGTCTAGTGTAGGCGCACAGATAGGTGCAGGCATATTATGTTTCTCGGGGTACCTAAGTTTTTTCACTTAATTCAAACTGTGTAGTCTGGGGAACATTGCTAGTCTGAAAAGTTCGGAAATAGCATATGAGAGATTGTACTATCTGTGTAGTAAACGCACTGATCAACTGAGTAGTAATTCTACAGTTGATTTTCAATGTCTAAAATATTTTCTCAGATTTGGCTCGTACAAAAATCATTAATAACTAATGATCAAGCCAGGCTGCATCCATTTTGTTTTGCATGTACATTTGTACATTGTAGCATATTAACAGTATGAATATTCTTGATGATTTTCATATTAATATGAGCAGCGGCATGAGAAAACCAACAATTTGGGTTTCCGACCAGATCCGAAACAAATCGGCCTGTACACTCATAGAAGGCTAGATGCTTGACGTATTTAAAAAGAAGAGGGATTGTACTATCTGTATAGCGAAAACAATGGCGCTGATCAGCTGTGCAGTTACTGCACAGCTGATCTGCGCCTTTGTTTTCGATTATGCATATTGTTTGTTTTCTCATGCACGACATGCAGTGGCTCATATATTTTCATTATAATTTATTTTCTTTAGGCTGTTCGGAGTGGATTGAACACTGCGCAGAACGATTTGACGGTGGCCACAAATGATAAAGCTAAAGCAGAGGCACAGATCGCTGTAGAATGTTACGAGGCTATACAGAGTGCTTTGCATTGATAGAGACCACTTTATTTAGAATAAATAATTATAAAAGACTTAAGGCTATGGGACATGAAAGTGTTTTATAGCTATCATACTCGAGTTATTCCAACTTTCTCGGTCAAAGGATGTGAGATGAAGGGCAAAAGATCTTTTCTGTAGCACGACGAAACAAATGAACATACACTGCAAAAAAAAAAAAAAAGAATGAATATACCTTGACATTAATGCCATAGTTTAAACTGTTGTTACAATAGCTAAACAGCATTTATCAATTGTGTGGACACAATCTCCGTTGGAATTAGACTATCGCTTTTAAGTTTGTTCGTTTTGTCAAGCTATGGCTGATCTTTGTACTGTTAAATATCAGGACATCTTTGTCAGGTTGTTTTCACAGTCCAGTTCAGAATCTGGGATTTATAGCATTGTATTAATAAATTGTGGAAAAAACCCTTTAGTGTTGTTTACCCCCTATTCAAAACCCTATATTTCTGCTTTTAATGCTACATGTATAAAAATGTACAAATGATTATTTTCAGATAACTCTTGAATGTGAGTCACTTTAATACTTAAATTATCAAATCTGTCCCAAGGATCACTGTTTGGCATCAGTGACGCTAACCTGGACCTAAGTGACTTGTATCTTGACCTGAAGCACAAGACAGATTCTTTCTCTTGCATGACTTTGGTTGTCAACTAATTTTACCTTTAATAGAAACATTGCTGCAATTGAAATTGCATTTTGAATAATTTGTCATATTTGCTGTTATAATATTAGTTCCAAATGACGATAGGTCCTCTACAACCAACATGGGCCTGCCAAGTGGGGCCATGAGAAATAGATGTACTGCTTTTGCCTTCAGGCAAAGCTTACAACCGACTGACCAACCACCAAATTACTGGTTAACAGCTTAGACGATCAGAGTCTGTCAAGGAAAAGTGGTTTATTCAAACCGCCCATACATAAAAAACATAGCGGTTTACCTGACACATTTTTGATGTCACAACTTTCTAATTTTAGGTAAAAGTCCCATAAAATAGAGGCAATGCCCGATATGACCATAGTTGTTGACTGGGAAGTTGAGTATTAAATCAAACACACAAACTACAACCCAGATAAAACAGACAGGCAAGATCATAGGGTAAGAAAACCATTTTGACATGGCACAATAGCCAGACCCACAATTGATCCTCCTTTGACATTACTTTCATGATGATATTGTCATGAAAATATTTCTACACCATTTTTAGCTCACCTGAGCCGAAGGCTCACAAGGTGAGCTTATAGGATGGCCATGATCCGGAGTCCGTCCGTCCGTCGTCCACAATTTCAAAGATCTTCTTCTCTGAAACCGCTTGGCCGATCTAGTTGAAATTTTATGTGGAGCCTCCTTGGGTAGTGGCATTTCAAGTTTGATCGCGAAATCCAGGTCACATGACCAAGATGGCCGCCACGCCCATATATGGTAAAAACCCTTCAAAAATCTTCTTCTCCAGAACCGGTGGGCGGATTTCCACGAAACTTGGTATGTAGCATCGGGGACTTCAGTCCATCATAGTTTGATAAAATGATGACCCTTGGATGACCTTGACCTATTTTACGGCAAGGTCAAATTTGGAAACATAGGCTTTTACATGGGAAAAAGTGAAAACTATGGATTTTTTGAAAACTATTGCAGCCTGAGGCCTGAAAAGTGGTAGATGCAAACAACTAATGGAGTAGATGAAGGTATGTGATTAATATAGGTCAAGGTCATCTCTTGACCTTGGCCAGTCTGTTGTCCATACACACTTTTCAAAGATCTTCTTCTCTGAAACTGCTTGGCCAATCAAAGTGAAATTTTATGTGGAGCATCCATGGGTAGGGGAGGCGAAAGTTTGATCGCGAAATCCAGGTCACATGACCAAGATGGCCGCCACGCCCATATATGGTAAAAACCTTTCAAAAATCTTCTTCTCCAGAACCGGTGGGCCGATTTCCACGAAACCTGGTATGTAGCATCAAGGACCTCAGCCCATCATAGTTTGATAAAATGATGACCCTATGATGACCTTGACCTATTTTACGGCAAGGTCAAATTTGGAAACATAGGCTTTTACATAGGAAGTAGTGAAAACTATGGATTTTTTGAAAACTATTGCAGCCTGAGGCCTGAAAAGTGGTAGATGCAAACAACTAATGGAGTAGATGAAGGTATGTGATTAATATAGGTCAAGGTCATCTCTTGACCTTGGCCAGTCTGTTGTCCATACACACTTTTCAAAGATCTTCTTCTCTGAAACTGCACAGCCAATCAAAGTGAAATTTTTTGTGGAGCATCCATGGGTAGGGGAGACGAAAGTTTGATCTCGAAATCCAGGTCACATGACCAAGATGGCCGCCACGCCCATATGTGGTGAAAAACACTCAAAAAATCTTCTCCAGAATTGGTGGGCCGATTTCCACGAAACTTTGTATGTAGCATCGGGGACCTCAGCCCATCATAGTTTGATAAAATGATGACCCTTGGATGACCTTGAATTATTTTACGGCAAGGTCAAATTTGGAAACATAGGCTTTTACATAGGAAGAAGTGAAAACTATGGATTTTTTGAAAACTATTGCAGCCTGAGGCCTGAAAAGTGGTAGATGCAAACAACTAATGGAGTAGATGAAGGTATGTGATTAATATAGGTCAAGGTCATCTCTTGACCATTGCCAGTCTGTTGTCCATACACACTTTTCAAAGATCTTCTTCTCTGAAACTGCTTGGCAAATCAAAGTGAAATTTTATGTGGAGCATCCATGGGTAGGGGAGGCGAAAGTTTGATCGCGAAATCCATGTCACATGACCAAGATGGCCGCCACGCCCATATATGGTAAAAACCTTTCAAAAATCTTCTTCTCCAGAACCGGCAGGCCAATTTTCATGAAACTTGGTATGTAGCATTTGGGACTCCAGCCCATCATAGTTTGTTGAAATGATGACCCTTGGATGACCTTGACCTATTTTACTGCAAGGTCAATTTTGGAAACATAGGCTTTCATATGGGAAAAGGCGAAAACAAACTGTTGCAGCCTGAGACCTGAAAGTTGCTAGATGCAGACAACTAATGGAGTCAATGAAGGTAAGTAATTAATGAAGGCCAAGGTCATGTCTTGACCTTGGCCCAAGGTCATTTAAATATCAAAATTAAAATTATGGTTTTCTCAGAAATCACTGGGTTTGGAAACTATTGCAGCCTGAGACCTGAAACTTTGCAGATGCAGACAACTTATGAAGTCAATAAAGGTGTGTGAGTATTCAAGGTCAAGGTCATTTCATCATGACTTAATACTCCAAGATCAGGCTTCAGGTGAGCGTTCTCATGACCAATGGTCCTCTGGTTCTTCCATGGATTCAATAAGAGCAGTTGTCAGTGGAGAAAGAAATGTGCACTAAGTACTGGTAACCTGCCTCTGGAAGGCTTGCCTAAATTGGTGGTTAGGATAACTGACAGTCCCGACATGACCTTAGAGGTTGACAATAGATGTTAAGCACCAATACGAGCAAATAACAACCAGTGCCAGGTAGATTTTTCATATCCTGGTCATCAGTTGGTTGCCTCACCTGGGTGAAAAACATCTCAATTTTGCTTCTTAAAAGCATTGTGGACTGTGGATACTCATTACAAAGGACAAACCATTAATTATATTTCAGGAGTCGTCGGAGATTTAGGATGCTGAAGGCCTTGAACCAAAATTCAGATTATCAGATCTCACCCATATCTTTTAGCTTTATTTATAACAAGGTACTAGGAGAGGATCCTCTTCAAATGGGTATATGACATTGTGTCAAATGATGTCAGGGCTGAGGTTGTCACTGTCAGGGAGAATGAGCTGGAATATTTGTTTGATGTGTTGCTTTACATCCCTGTCAATAACTAGGGTTATGTAAGGAAATACTTAGATAAGGAGCAAATATAACACATTATCTGCTAACAAAAGTTTAATACCTTTCACCTTTCTTGTGTAATAAAAAATAATTCCAATCAATGGATAACAATAAAAAAATACTGTCACTGCATCACAGAAATCGATAAAATTGTGTTTGACATTACCTTATGTTTACTTTCAGCTCAATCTTTATCTGGGCCCAGTTGTTCAAAACTTCGTTAGCTTAGGGCTGTCATTAAGCCCTCATTTTGTTAACAATATATCAACTTTAAAAGCAAATTGACTGCTATTTTTGTTGATAAAATGTAAGAATCCATTGCAACGCAAAGGATTCTCACATTTTATCAACAAAAAATAACAGTGTATTTGTAATATGTTTGAAATTTTGACGAATCATTGAATAAAAATGTCCTTCTTTTGAACAACTGGGCCCAGATTGTTACATGTTCGGGACAAATGAAGAAAAGGGAAATGCTGATCCATGCCTCATCTGTTTGTAGCTTGCCATGCAGTGACACTAGACTATAATACATGTACTAATAAGAGCTGTCGCAGGACAGCATGCTCGACTGCTTCTGACCTTTGTCAAACATAAGGCCAAACCCGACCGGTAACCCAAAGCATTATGCTCATACATCTTTTTGCATTGATGCGATAAGGCAAAATCACTGAACCATGAAAGTTAACTATAACTACCTAAGATTTAAAGGTCTCACTCATCTTGTGAAAGAAGTGTGTTCATATACCAACTGAGTGCCAAGACACAAGGCAAAATCACTGAACCGTGAAATAAGGTCACACTGACCTATGTAAAGTATTTCAGGGTCAAAGCCTCAAAGGTCGAGTGATACTTACTCATAATGTGAAAGAAATATGATCATATACCCATTCAGTGTTGAGATATAAAGCAAAATCACTGAACCATGAAATTAGGTCATAGTGACCTATAAGTATGTTTGGGTTAAAGGTCTGGTCATACTCATTCATAATCAGAAAGAAGTATGAAAAAATACCAACTGAGTGTCGAGATATAAGGCAAAATCACTGAACCATGAAATTAGGTCACAGTGACCCAGGAATACTTTACGGTCAAAGGTCTTGTCATACTCATACATATCGTGAAAGAAGTATGTTCATATACCAATTGAGTGCCGAGATATAAAGGAAAATCAATGAACCGTGAAATAAGGTCATATTGACCTAGGACTACTTTAGGGTCAAAGGTCTTGTCATACGCAAACATAGTGTCAAAGAAGTTTGTTCATAAACTACTTGAGTGCCGAGATATAAGGCAAAGTCACTGAACCGTGAAATTAGGTCATAGTGACCTATCAGTATATTGGGGTCAAAGGTCTGGTCATACTCACTCATAATCTGAAAAAAGTATGAAAATATTCTAATTGAGTGTCAAGATATAAGGCAAAATCACTGAACCGTGAAATTAGGTCACAGTGACCTAGGACTACTTCAGGGTCAAAGGTCTTGTCATACGCAAGCATACTTTGAAAGAAGTTTGTTCATAAACCATTTGAGTACCGAGATATAAGGCAAAATCACTGAACCGTGAAATTAGGTCACAGTGACCTATAAGTATATTGGGGTCAAAGGTCTGGTCATACTCACTCATAATCTGAAAAAAGTATGAAAATATACTAATTGAGTGTCAAGATATAAGGCAAAATCACTGAACCGTGAAATTAGGTCACAGTGACCTAGGACTTATTTAGGGTCAAAGGTCTTGTCATACGCAAACATACTTTGAAAGAAGTTTGTTCATAAACCATTTGAGAACCGAGTTATAAGGCAAAATCACTGAACCGTGAAATTAGGTCACAGTGACCTATAAGTATATTGGAGTCAAAGGTCTGGTCATACTCACTCATAATCTGAAAAAAAGTATGAAAATATACTAATTGAGTGTCAAGATATAAGGCAAAATCACTGAACCATGAAATTAGGTCACAGTGACCTATAAGTATATTGGGGTCAAAGGCCTGGTCGTACTCACTCATAATCTGAAAGAAGTAAGAAAATATATTAATTGAGTGTCAAGATATAAGGCAAATCACTGAACCATGGAAAGTAGGTCAACCGACCCTTACCGTCATGACACACAAGTCAGTGTCACAAAGTCAAAAGATGAATGACCAACCATCTTCCTAAGTTGTTTCTATTAAGAAATAAAAAGAAAAAAAATTCGGGGAGTTCTAGATTTTGACCTCTAGCCCCGCCCCCCTGACTCCGACCCAGAGGTCCGATGTCATGGAACCTTAAGTGTATGAAGTATGAATGCTTTATGATAAGTTGTTGTCAAGATATGGACTCCTTGTAAAAGTTACACAGCAGTACATCTATTTTTTACAGTGTTCTAGTTTTTAACCTCCAGCCCCACCCCCCAGGCATGGACCGAGAGACCCGATGCCATGAAATGAAACTCAACCCTACAGGGTACCTATGGTCCGAGTATGAAAGCCCTCTGATAAAAAGTTTTCAAGATATAGACTTCTAGAATACTATATCACAGAAAAGCCATTATTATTAATGGTGTTCTAGCTTTTAACCTCTAGCCCCACCCCCTGGCATGGACCCAGGGATCTGATGCCATGGAATGAAAGCCGACCCTACAGGGTGTCAATGGCCCAAGTATCAATGCTCTCTGATGAGTGGTTGTCAAGATATGGACTTCTAGAAAACTTTAACACAAAAATTGCCATTTTTGAAGGTGTTCTAGATTTTAACCTCCAGCCCCACCCCCTGGCCTGGACCCAGGGGCCCGATGCCATGGAATGAAAGCTAACCCTACAGGGTATCTATGGTCCAAGTATGAATGCTTTCTGATGAGTGGTTGTCAAGATATGGACTTCTAGAAAACTTTAACGCAAGTGTGACGCGCACGCGCACACGCACAGGAACGCGCATGGGAACGGGAACGTGGACAACCGGGGTGACTGCAATAGCCGTATGCACTTCGTGCAGTCGAGCTAAAAAGTTAATCATTTGTATATGAACAACATGCTTACAACATACTGTAAATTTTGCAACGTTTGTGAGAGCTTAATTTTCACAAATATTCACAATTTGTTGCCTCAGTCTTGTATTTAAAGTTATCACTAGCTTATAAAGCGTCTATAAGGTATACAGAATGTATGTACTCACAAATCAAAGAATTTGATTTAAATTTGAAACAGAAAAAATTGCAAAATAAAAGTAACTTCAAAACTTCTGAACATACTAAATTAAATTATCTTTGCCTCGGGACATGTAATTTTATATGGTACATCTATCCTTGAAAGCCTTTAAATATGCAAATTAGATTAAGTCATGATATTTTCAAATTCTTCATAATGAATCTTACACAGGAGATCCTTAAGTCACAGTGCAATCATAAGGAAAATAAACCAGGTCCTGAGGTTATAAACCTTCTTTTAAGCTCAGCACAGCTGAACAGCTGAGACTATTTGTCATCATAAATGTTAAAATGCCAACATTTGTTGGCATTTTAACATTTATAATACTGCGTTTACACTATGTTCCCGGCAGCCCCGTTTGCTAGAAACGTAGCGTGCCGTGGAGTTTTGGTAATATATTTCTCTGATTTTCAAGATCTATTACGTTTTTTACGTTGTATTACTGTTAATTTCCAATGAGCGTGGACAAACGAATTTACCTGTTTTTTCAAACTGTAGTCAGTCAGTCAGTCAGTGTAGAAGAAAAATCAATACTGTCACTTGGCTACTTACAGTATCAGTGCACAGAAAAATCTATTGTTTGTCTTCATAATTATAACTCTATACATGGAAATATGATAACCAGAGAACACTAGAAATCCAAATCAAAACAAACTTCCTCAAATAAACTTTATACATACCTAAAGAAAGTGAAAATATGCAAATAAAATTGATATATTATAATAATTTCATGTTGTTTACTTCTTTTTTTTCTTTGCCTTGACCATGCTGAATCACAAAGGGTAAATGTTCTTGTGTAAATTGATTGGTCAGTATCTTACAAGTGAAGTCTTATCAATGAAACTTTTTACAATGATAGTCCATGCTCATTGGAAATTTACAGTATGATATCCGTAACAAGCCGTGGTAGTGATAAGCCGGTGTGTCACAGAGGCGCTAAGGTACGTTACGGTTATTCATGATCTATCACGGTTATTAGCACATTCTATTACGGCCTGTCACGTTCTGTTGTGGTCAGTTGCGTTTTGACCAAGGCGTAACACGTTTTTTTTCGGTCTGTCAAGGTCAGCTACAGATGAAACGTAGACACCATACAATATAAAGCGCTTTTTTTTTTCTTTTGCATACGAATAAGTCCTTCGAAATAATAACAACCGCGCTCCTCAACAACCGACTACAGAGTTGATTAAGAAAGTTCGGAATTGTAATTCTTCTGCATAGTGCAGCGTATGGTCTGTATTGTTCACTATAGTGACTTCTCCAATATGAAGGAACTTGTCCCCATGATATGCCATTTTATATCTATAAACTTCACGCGCCGTGATAACCGTAACATAACGTGACATACGTAGTAGAACGGGATGAACACCGTCAAAGACCGTAACGCACCGTAACTTAACACAACAAAACGTGTTGAGTATTCCGTAGGAAACGGAACGAGACGCGAGACGACTGTGATCAAACGCAACAGAACGTGGAAGATCACTAGCTTGCCGGGCTATTCACTAGCGTCCCGTTGCACTACGGACCGCCTCCAAGTTTCGCAACGTACTGTTACGTTCTGTCACGGTGTGTTACGTTCAGCCCGTTTTATCATGGCCCATTACGTTTCTCATTTCCGCCGTGACTGCCGTGGCAGATTTTTAAACTGTCAAAAAATTTGTCATGGTGTCCACTGTTATCCCGGCGTGCTACGTTTGCCTATCTCGTTCCCCTGCGTTGCCCGTTTTGATCACAGTTGTCTGAAACGTGGCCGCCGTGACCGCCTGGAACATAGTGTAAACGCAGTATTAGCAGGATAAATTACAGCCTTTGGTGATCTAAACCTTAAATTTCAATTTATTTGGGCTATTTCAGTATATATGAGCAGTTTAAATTTTATGCTCCTCTGAGTTGAGCATGAAAAGTTTTACAACATTAGGGCCAGGAAAAATGATCAAACATCACATCCACTTTTCCATTAAATCTAGGATCCAGTATAAAAACTCTTGAGCATGAACAGGTCTGGATCATCTCGGAAAATCGCAATCAAAATTATGCGCGACAGCTCCATGTATTTACCAGCAGTACAGGAGGTTCCATATCTCGATAGAAATGTGACAGTTTTATCGCAGAGCAGCGCGATAGAAAGCTTATATGATTACTACCATGTAGCCTTTTTTCGATGATTTGGCTCAGCTTTTTTCAGATGTGATCGGACCATGTGGAGGAAAACTACAGAGGTAAGCAGACAAAAATTTTGCTAAAAGAACGAGGATTTCAATCAACCATCTGCCGACAGAAAAACAGCTCTTTTTTACTTGCCATTTTTACATCATTTTGATCTCTGATGTTTAAGAGTTTCAGAAAGTGAAATATTTGTTTGTGATCTTTTATTTCTGGGTTGTAATCTTTTTTGAAGAGCGGGACCTTGCTGCTGGAGCCCACGCCTCAAGTATCGGATATTGTGTGACTGTGCGATCAGCCATTTCCACTTCGTTTCATTCTTTAGTCCCACTTTGTTTCATTATTTTGTCAGAAATGTGGTTGGGAGTGATTCACCTTGATATATATATATCTATATATGCGATAATTTCCATCGCGATTTCGGAGATGATCCATGCCTGATGAACCTCCTTATTAATGATAAGGAAATATCTGTCTCCTTCAAAAACTATTAAAATATATGTATCAAATATAAAGTTCAGTGATTTATCATACACAAAAATTTACATGTACAAGTAACAATCACAATAATCAGCTAAAAATCATGAAAATTACAAAAATCATTTTGTAATTTGAAAAATTATGGCAGTGATTTATATTGGAATGTCCAACTCATACATGATATAAATCAAAATTGAGCCACCTCACGAGAAACCCAACAATCTGCATATGTGAAAATAAAGATGCAGATCCACTTCGCGGTAACTGCAAAGCTGATCGGCGCCTTTGTTTTCTCTACACATATAGTACACTTCCTCTTAAATCCGATATTTCAAGCTTCTAGCCTGCTCCTGTGACTGTACAGCATGGTTTATGTCAGACCTGTTCGAAATCCACATTGTTGGATTTCCCATCAGGCGGCTCATATGCTGTAGTAAAAGAAGTGTCATGGTTCTCGTGGATTACTTTGTCTCGCAATACTGTGGCTTTCCTTTCCTTTTCCACTCGAACTTCCACAGCGCATGTGTATCATGCTCCGTCACATACACCTCATTGGTGCCCGGCTTGAAGTGAACATTACTGGGTGTCTTGAAGGGGCACTTTATCCTGAGGACAGGATCCCCACCCTCGGGGCTGAAGACCTCTATGTGTTCCCCACCGTGGTTTGTGACTAGGAGAAAGTTATCCTCATCAAAATCCATGCCATCAGGTCCACATCTTTCATAGTTACCTGAAATAAATGAGACAAGTTCTGAAAAAATTCTAGTATAAACCAGTGTACACAGCCCAAGATGTCTGAATTTTGGTATGGATGTACAGTACAGTTGTCGCGATGCTTTGAGCGATCGCGCAATGCGCAAAAATTTTTAATCCCTTCTAAAAATGTTTTGCGAGTGACTCGCGCGTCACTCGCCAGTGACTCGCGAGTGACGCGCAAGTTTTACGTAATACAGTTTGCGAGTGACGCGCAAAGTTCTTTTGGTTCGTCGCGCATGCACCTTTGACCGATGCTCGACGTGATTCATCGCACTATAACATTCAAGTATATGTTCTTATAAAAAGGATTTGTAAATTACTACTTTTTTGCCTAGTTTCAACGCTTTTTTTGTAAATGACGCTCAATTTAACTACAATTACATGTACGTTTGGCTATTAATCAATTGTTTTGTCCTTTATCTTTGGGACTATTTCGGACAGTCCTTTATGTTTGGGGCTATTTCGAACATAAAAAACAACAAATAAAACAATCAACTTGTTTACTGTGAAGAAAAATTGCATGAGCGCAAAACGTTTAGACTAGTATTCGCATATGAACTTGCTGGAGTTTTATTATATTTTCCTGCTTTCTATACTTTTTGTTTTTCGTGTAACTGAAATTGTTAATCGGGACGTAAAACCACAAATCAAAATAACACAGGTTTATGTTGTAACAAGTTGGTTTTACAGCTGCATATAAATGTACATACACGACATACTGTACATGTTTGTGTGTTTAAATTCAATCGGTTGTTTAGAGATTCACCACGAGGCCCGAACAACTACAATGTAACTAATTGATGCACGTTTTTATCGTCATTACGAAAACATGCCCATGTAATATACTGACTTTTCCAAAGTTGTAAAAATTGAAAATTTTCTGTAGATTTTGTTTACTTTTCTTATTTTTGCTCAAAACTTTGAATGTGGGAACACGTTATAACCGCCTCAATGAGGCGAGGCGGTTCTAACGAATACCCACGATCTATGTTTTGGAGCAAAAAAGAAAAAAAAGAAAATTAGGTATACCCCTGTATACCCCAGTTTTGCTATTAGAAAAGTGGGGTTCAAGTGAGTATACATTACACTGAAATGTTTTCGTGATGTTTAGTTAAGTTCAGGTAACTGAGGGGCCGCCTATTGGGAAGTAGCTGCTCACTCGGCTTTCAATATGTTCTCTAAGTATAAGTACCTAATTGTCATTTTGTTTTTCCCACCTCGGTTTTTGGAGTAAGAATTTCTTTCTGATTGCGCCTTTTCCTGATCATTGCCTACTTGTATCTGTTTAATTACCAAGGCTGAGAAAAAGATTTCTTTGTTTAATAGAAAATTCATCTCCATACGTGTATTTGGGATATCTAAGGTATGTGACGGGGCTCTCCGCAGACCTTCTGTTTACACTATTTTCTTCTCATTATTTAGATAGAAAATATACAGTGTATCAATTTTCCTTCGGGTCAGACGAATATTCTACATGTACATGTATCTCTAGCCTTGTCGCTTTGTACTACCTTAATACGAAGCATATCTACATGTATTAAGTATGAATACTTGGAGGGACCAGGCAGTAATCGATGCAATCAAATTTGACATACATGTTGATATCAGGCGGGCATGAAATGTTGATATCAGGCGAGCATGAAAATTCAACATGAAACATTTTTTTTTTTACAACACACCTTACGAGCAAGATTGTTTAAATTGTATTAATCTCGCATATCTGATTCACGTCAAGCGTTTGATAAATGGTTTTGCGGGTTTGCGAGATGATCGCGCAGATTGCGCGAACTTTGCGAGTGACTCGCGAGTCACTCCCGAGTGACTCGCGAGTCACTCGCAAGTAAAGATAATCCCCTACGCGCAACCACGCGCAACGCGCAAATGCGCGTACGCTCAAAGCATCGCGACAACTGTACTGTTTGAGAGAAAATCTTCATTTATTGCTGTAAACATCCAACAGCTGATCTTTTAATTGCTTTTCACATACATAGTAAATAACTACCCAGTGACAAAAAATAAACCGATTTATCAGGCAAGGATTAGTGAACAGATAAAATGGCGAGCTTTCAGCGAGCCATTTCAGCAGTTTACGGTCTGAGCCTGATAAATCGGTTTATTTTTGGTCACTGAGTAGTTATTCACTTTATAATGCAACGAAAGTTGACAAATTAAAAAAAAAGCTCACCCGATGTGAGGAGATTTCCTTTCCGCCATTTTGTTTATTTAGTCAACAGCACAGCAATCACCCCGCAGAAGGACTCCTAATAATTCACCATCAAAGCAGCATATTTTGTTGGTAATTTATAATTTTCTTGTTCATTGTTTCATCTATGTAACGCTGCATAACCATGGCGGAGAACGATGTCACAAAACGTGACTAAAATTGACGTCACTGGCGCGGTTCTTTTGATGCGTTTAACAAGACTGTAACACAGTCTTTATTTAGTTAGTAGAGGTGGCCTATATTTAGTCAGTAGCTCAATAAAGCGATAATTTATGAAACCCCTTTATTTGGCCGATATTTAGAGTCGTTGCGTTATAAATACTTGTACAAAGTAGTCAATATGTCTGATCTTGTGAAATCTAACAGACGGGTAGAATTAAACTGGGTAGAATTAAACTAAGTTTTTGACATACAAGATTATGCAAAAAAGTCTGGAACTGGTACAATCAGATTCAAAGTATCAACCGGAAAACTGAGGTGGGAAAAATATTAAATTGACAATCAGGACTGGTACTGATACAAGATAACATTTAATAAGCTGAATGAGCAGCTATTTCCCTAAAAGTGGGCACTCAATTACATCAAATTTACTATATATATGAATACACACATTAAACACAAAAACATAAAATGAATAGTATAGAACCAAAGAAAATTTTACTTTGCATTTTTGGACCTGGCTGCCAATAAGGGGCCAGTTGTTCAAAATTAATGATGTTGGTAGTTAACGATTCGTTAAAATTTGAAATGGCAATATTACAAACACACTGTTATTTTTTGTTGAAAAAAATTGCAAAGGATTCTCACATTTTATCAACAAAAAATAACAGTGTACAGGGGCGTAGCCAGGAAATGTGTAATGTTGAAGCCCAACACCTTTTTTCAGTTAAAATTACTTGTTTTTCATACTTTTTCTCAGAAAGACCTGGGGAAATACCATACTTGAAAAAATCACGTTGAAGCCCGTGCTTCCAGGCGTCCGCCTGGTGTATATGCTTTTGAAGTTGATATATAGTTAACAAATTGAAGGCTGAACAACAGCCTTAAGCTAACGAAGTTTTCAACAACTGGGCCAAGATCTCTAAGCACTTGCTAAAATTGAGTTTGTCTCTGTATTGGTACTTACTGGGCAACTTTCCAAATAATGATTTCTCCCCCACCTTCCCTGGTCCCAGTATATCGTACTGCCACAACGACTGTGTCCTCGTCTCTGCGACAATCAGTTTAGTAGGCTTGCCCTCTTTCGTATGTAACACTGCAAGGCCGTTAGAGAAGAGATAGCCGTCATCAATTCTGACTAGTTCTTGTTTATCTTTGGTAACACAGTAAACAGCCCCAAATGGCTCCTGTGAGATGTAGAACATTATAAGCATCAGTGGCAGATGTAGATCATTTGAGCCACATCATGAGCACAATGTGGTGTCCCAACAGGTCCGACACAAACCGAGCTGCATAGAAGATGACTAGAGGCTGGAAATTTTAGATTTAGAAATTTTAGATTTAAAAAGTAGATGAATTGTACTATCCATGCAATGAAAAGAAAGGCGGTGATCAGCTTCACGGTAACTGTGAAGGGGATCTGAGCCTTTGTTCTCGCATATCTAAAATGTTGGTTATCTCATGACACGACTCATTTAAAGCATCATATGAACCTTTTCATTAGAAAACCTTGCTTCAGGTATTCCAAACAGATCCAACACAAATCCGGCTGTAAACTGCAGCAGAGCGATGGCCATAAGTTTTAGATTTTGAAGGCAGGGAAAATGTACTAAATTTTGATTCCAATACTTTAAGGTAAAACTTTTTGTGTGTATATGGCAAAGATCAAATCTTAAAAGGCCAGCTGAGCTGCTTCACAAGCAAACCTGTCTTCTGGGTATCCGACCAGGCCAGACAAAAAACGGCCTGTACAGTCACAGAATAAGGCTAGAAGCTTGAAATTTTTGATACAAGTAGAGGAGAAATTGTACTATCCGTTTAGCGAAAACAAAGGCGCTGATCAGCTGCACAGCTGATCTGCGCCTTTGTTTTCACATATGCAAAAATCCCGTTTTCTCACGATGCGGCTCAGCTAATTATGCAAAAATGTTCACATACTGATGGTAAATGGTAAGAATCATTCAATAAAGTTCTCAACTCTACTCACGTCCCATGATCTTGAAAATTCAGCTGGCGCTATATTCCCGGCAGGGGCAGTAACCCAGAGGTTTCCATCATAGTCAAAAATACAGTCATTACATCCTTGGACAGGTTTACCATCTCTGTCAGTCTTAAACATCTGCAAGGTAAGAACACCAAATGAGCCACATTATGTAAACATCTCTTTAAATTTCAAACCAGGTATGACAAAGAACTGACATCAAGGTTAAAATTCTTTTTTTCATGCTCAACTCAGCTGAGCAATGAATTCAAGTTGCTCATAAATACTACAACTAAGAACCAGAACTTAAAGAAAATTCAGGTTAAGTTTATCAAAGCTAAACATTTATCATACTAATAACAAATGAGCGGCCGCATCAGAATACCAACAATTTACATATGCGAAAAAAAAAAAGGCACAGAGCAGGTTCGCAGAAACTGCAAAGCTGGTCAGCGACTTGGTTTTCGCTCCAAGGATAGTACAATTCTTCTACTTTCTAAATCCAAGTTTTCCAGCCTCTAGCCATTTTCAGTGCTTGTACAGCTCTGTTTGTGTCAGACATGTTCGGAAACCACATTGTTGGTTTTCTCATGGCATGGCTCAAATATTAATGAAATTTATTTATAATTTATTTTTTGTTTATTTGCTATACATTTATGAGCAGGATGAATTTCATGCTCAGCTTATTTCAGAACAAAAAAGCTTTATAATTTTTGACCTCGGCTGTACAGCCATAGACAATGTTACAAAGTAAAGGGACTGTAGTGAACTGTAGTGAAAACAGAAGTGCAGATCAGTATACGCCATAACCAATTTATCAACGGTTAGCAAATAAAAGAGTTGATCCAAACATCAGAAACTCCATTGATATATACACAGATCATACATACCTGTTGATATTTGCCGTTCTGCTCCATTTTCAGGATTCCAAGTCTCATGTCTGCAATCCAGATGTTATTGTCAAGGTCGCACTGACATCCAGCCGGGATACCACCGATATCACCATCTTTTGGACTGCAAACCACTGTTGGCTGAAATTATATGAGTTGGTAACAAACCATTTCACCTATACAGTGGTAACAACAGTCTAGTGCATACAGTTAACTCATTTAAGCCTGGCGTCCCTTTTATGGGACATAGGCAAACAGAATAGCCCCAGATGTGACGCCGCAGAACGCGGCGTCCCATCTGGGGATATTCTGTTTGCTTAGAGAATTTTCATCGAAAAATTGAATAAAATTTAAAAATCACTCCTAACACCCCTAAAAATGAAAGTGGACTCACCCAAATGATAATGATGGGAAAATCCATTCGTCAAATATGGGATAAAAGAATAGTTCAGGTTGATATGGTCTAGTAGCACATTAGGCAGCATCTAATAGGCTTTTAACCGCTGCTTTACTAGCTGCTATTTTCCCAATAGGTGGCCACTCAGTTAACCAAAATGATAAGTCTTTGCTTGATAGTGTTATTTCTGTTAGTCACCAGACATTGGCCACAAAATTTTAAAGTAAATTCAATATTAAAGTAAAAAGGGGTATGCTTACTGTCGAAAGGGGGGTTGGGGGATCTGCCCCGAGAAAATTTATAATTCTGGAGGTCCATAGATTTGATTTTACTGCACTTTTAGACCAGTGGTTTACATAAGAAATGATGATAATCATAATTAACAGACTTGAAAATATACATATAACAGATCACAGGGATTTAAATTTGTGTTTCACAGTCATCACAGAAAATACCTCAGACCTCCCAGCAGGCACATGATGTCAGATCGACGTTGATGCGACGTCATGACGTGGCATTGACGCTGATATGACATCATTTTGACGTCATGTGCCCGCTGGGGAGCTGTGGAAATATTACAAAAATCCACTTGTCCAGGGACAAGTAAATAAGGAAAATTCACTTTCCCCATCCAAAATATACTTGTCCGACAAGGTGACAACTGTTCATTATTTTATGAAAAACAAATGAATTCAATAGAAAAATGTACATTGTTTCATGAAAAACAAATGAATATTAAAATGCATCTCATGCTAATTAATTTGTGCAAATGCATGCCTTTGGACACTAAACTGTTGAAGAAAAAAATGTCAGAAACTTTGGATGAAACATTATACATACACAAGTTGTTTTAGCAATTAAGAATATTTCACTTGTCCAAGGACAAGCAGATCCACACGTCCTGTGCTTTTTGTACAAGGTCCGACAAGTCGGGCATGCTATTTCCACAGGCCTGCCTTTGACACAGATTTTGCTTTTTCACAAATCACAGACTTTAAAAAAGGCCAATCACACATCACAGAAAAGAGTCTCCCACCCTCCCCTCCCCATTCTCTCCTACTAAGTGTCTGGGTTGGGATTCTGAATTTAATTGTATCAATTCCTGGTCTTTAGATCTATCCTTACATTAAGTTGAAACTCAAATCTATAAGTTGCCTGGTAGAAATTGTTTAGTAACTATGTAATTATGATGTAATAAGTCAAAACCAAACATTTGAAATATGTTATGAAGATTAGCATATTAAAATAGGTTTTCAAATTTATGATAGTGGTCTTACCAGATAACAATTAAGAAATTTAATATACATGTATATCGCTTGAAAAAAAGAGAGTTCTTTTATATAAAATGAGCCGCATCGTGAGAAAACGGGATTATCGCCTATGCGAAAACAAAGGCGCAGATCAGCTTCGCAGTAACTGCGAAGCTGATCAGCGCCTTTGTTTTCGCTACTCGGATAGTACAATTCTTCTTCTACTTAAATCCGAAATTTCAAGCTTCTAGCTCTTTTCTGAGCTGGTACAGGTCGGTTTGTGTCGGACCTGGTCGGAAACCCTGAAGACCGATTTTCTCGCGTCGCGGCTCAAATTATAAATAGAGCTTTTTGACAGCAACATGACAAAATCTTTAACATTATATATAATTGCCTTTTTGACTCAGTATGTTGTGAGCTTCTACAAGCCAGATAGCTGCAAGTAAAATGAGCCGCCCCTTGGGAAAACCAACAATCTGCATATGCGAAAACAAAGGTGCAGATCAGCTTTGCAGTAACTGCGAAGCTGATCAGCACCTTTGTTTTCACTACTCGGATAGTACAGATCCTCTTCTACTTAAATCCGAAATTTCAACATTCTAGCTCTTTTCTGTAACTGTACAGGTCGGTTTATGTCGGACCTGATCGGAAACCACATTGTTGGTTTTCCAAAGAGGCGGCTTAAATACTGTTATATACTGACATAGAGGCCCATACTTAGATCAGGAAAACATGTCCGTGAAATGTATACCCCCTTAAACCCCACTTTTATTTAGCAAAACTGGGCTTCACAGGGGTATACCTAATTTTCTTATTTGTAATCCAAACACAGATTGTGGGTACGGCAAGGCGGTTCTAACATGTACCCACAATCAATGTTTTGAGCAAATATATTAAAAATATCCTTTTTTTTTTCTAATGAAATTTTCAATTTTTACTGCTGAAAAAAATCTCTGTATATTGCACGGGCAAGTAATGGAACATGTACAAGACCGTGCATTATGGAGTTTACTGGCTTGGCAAATTTAAAAGGAAAATTTCACCCGTTAGCAATATCAGAGCATCAAAATTTTTATGATTGCTGATTTTTGGGCCTTAAACCATTAAATGAGACCATCCTCAGATGGATGCATATGATAGTTGTTCAGGTTTGAGAAGCTGATCTGATGCACCACACTGGTCCAGATATGAGCCGCGACGCGAGAAAACCGGTCTTCGGGGTTTCCGACCAGGTCCGACACAAACCGGCCTGTACAAGCACAGAAAAGAGCTAGAAGCTTGAAATTTTGGATTTAGAAAGAAGAGGAACTGTACTATCCGAGTAGCGAAAACAAAGGCGCTGATCAGCTTCGCGGTTACCGCGAAGCTGATCTGCGCCTTTGTTTTCGCCTAGGCAAAAATCCGGTTTTCTCATGACGCGGCTCATATACTTGCTAGTAAGATGGTTTGGGTATTGAAATAGAACCCGAACCATTCTATTACAAATTATTGCGCTTCTTTGTGGAGTCACTATTTCTCTGCGCTTGTTTGAGATGAAGTGTTTTATCAATTGTGGAGGATATATTTCAGACTAGGTCACTTTGAAGGGGTGGATTCAGGATTTCTGGAAGGGGAGTTCAAATCCATCATCAGGGGGTTTGTTTTCAACATTTAACCTGATTTTACATAAATTTCTCCATGAAAATGAAATAATTTGTCCCAGAGAGGGGTTCAAGCGAACCAACCAAACCCCCTCTAAATCCGCCACTGCTTTGGTCTTAACTTTCTCAGTCGTCATGCAGAATATAGAGGTAGCTTCCACTGAGCATCTATAAATTGATTTTTACAGTTTACTCAGACTGTTAACATTCAGTATTGCAGTTTACCATAAGGAAGGGCTGAAAGGCTGCAAGCCTTTTTGAAAACCTTAAACTTGTGATTTCTGATACTCGTCTTAACTATTTTAACCTGTCATCTTTTATCCGGTGTGTGTAATCACCGGATCGGACAGGATTGGACCGGATCGGACATAATTACAGGATCAGACCTAAATTTTCATTTTATTCATGCTTTCACTTGAATATTTCATAGCATATCACCATACAAAAACACGTCAAGTGCTTAATGTGGGGGTAAAAATGAATTTATAAGTATACCAGGACCAAAAATCCACATCTCCAAATCTCCACATGTATACTGGAAGAAAACCTACATACCATTGATATGTATAGTTTCTCTTTAGTATGGAAGAAAATGAGTGCTGTGTAACTGATTGATGTTTATAGATCGTTTTGATTTAGTTGATGAAAGAACAAGTTTAAAATGGTCAAATGAATATTTTCAGGCAATTTTGAGTCCGCTTTACATAGTTTTACATAGTTTGGCATTTTTGTATACACATATGGTATTTTGGAATCTTCAAATATGAACCTAGCAGTTTGCCGCCAAATTCATAACTCTAAATTGGAAAAGAACAACTATGATCATCAAAAAAATGCTCTAAGGACTAGGATGTTAAACTGACTGATAAAAAACATGATTATTGCTAAAATACAGTCCCGGTAAAAATTCAACAACATATTCCTCTTTTCTCGGAGGACCCTAAGCTATTTTTCTCGGAGAAAGAACGCTAAATTTCTCTTTTCATTAAGATATTTCGCGTTTCGTTCATTTCGATTTCTCGGAGAAACACCGAGAAATTTCACCGCGCCCGCAGGTATTAACCGTTGAAACAGGTAAGTCCAGATTTACCTGTTCGCGGAGTTTCTCGGAGAAATATTTTTGCACGATTTTGAAAATCGATTTTACCACATTTTTAATAATTAAAGAAGTTTTAGACATTTAACTGATCAGTATTTATAAGTGTTTTTATATATATCACCTCTAACAGTTTGACACGTTTTAATAAGGCACATTAATTACTGAGCAAACATTTCACAATCTTCTTCACTGGTTTCCGTTACGGTTGGGCAGGCATGACTTGACTCACATTTGACAAACAAATTAAGAAGTACTTTGTTATGCCTTTATCCAAGTAGTTTCATTTGTTTGAGTTAGGAAACATAAAAGCAATAGGCCATAAACATGTACGAGTATAATAGATAACCATTTTGCGCATTCCTGAATTCATATTGTAATAAAATAAATGTTTTCTGGTTCTGGTTGTAGTGTCAAGCAATGGAAACGTGCATGTAGAATGAAATGGCATACTTTCATCATAATTATTGTCATCTTATGGAGCAAGCTATTTTTGTAAAATTTTATTGACCCGATTACCCTGCAGCGATCTTCTAATCCCTATATGAATATGCATTACAACATCCTCGATGATTAGCATACACAGTATTTAACTAGCACAAAGTTTTGTCAATACCTCTAAATCACTCGTTTATCAGGGGCACTGTTCGCATAAACACTTTTTTCATACCAAATTTATGACCAAATCTTCACATAAGAATAAGGCGGATAACGAGATAAGAACCAGAGGACCAATGGTCCTGTAAACGCTCACCTGAGATCTGCAGCATATACCAATAAACATGTTTGAATATTATGGTATTTAATCCCAGTACAGGGGCAGATGAAGCCCTTGGGCCATTTTCTTTTTCAGAATAATCAATATTTTGTCCATTTGCCAATTTCCTGCTGGCTTTCTCCTTCAAATGACATTTTAACAGTTATTCCCATTCAAATGCATTGGCAACCCATGCTGACCTTGCCATAAACTGGGTCAAGGTCATCACAGGGTCATGATTTATATATACATTGTAGTTCTTGAGCCATCGATGCTTCAAGCCAAGTTTCCTTGAAATCTGTCCACTGGTTCCGGAGAAGACGATTTTTGAGAGATTTTTACCATATATGGGCCTGGCGGCTATCTTGGTCATGTGACCTGGATTATTTATATACACATTGATTACCCCATCCTTTAGATGTTTCACATAAAATTTGGCTTTGATTGGCCAAGTGGTTTCAGAGGAGCACATGTTTGAATATTATGGAGATATACAAGTATATTGCCCCGGGGTGGGGGCATATGAGCCCCTGTGGTCCATTTTTTGTCAGAATCATTAATAGTCAGTCCTTTAGCCCATTTCCTGCAAGACTTTCACTTTAAATGACATTATGAAAGTTTTCCCCATTCAAATGCATTGGTGACCTATGTTGACCTTGCCATAAAATAGGTCAAGGTCATCACAGGGTCATGATTTATATATACATTGTAGTGCTTTAGCCATCGATGTTTCATGCCAAGTTTCATTGAAATTGATCCAACGGTTCCAGAGAAAAAGATAATTTTGAGGGTTTTTACCATATTTGGGCATGGCGGCCATCTTGGTCATGTGACCTGGATTATTTATATACACATTGGTTATCCCTTCCTATTGATGCATTACATAAAATTTGGCTTTGATTGGTCAAGTGGTTTCAGAAAAGCAGACGTTTGAATATAGTGAAGATATACATGTATATTGCCCCGGGGTGGGGGCACATGAGCCCCTGGGGTCCATTTTTTTTCAGAATCATTAATATTCAGTCCTACTGCCCATTTCCTGCAAGACTTTCACTTTAAATGTCATTTTAAAAGTTTTCCCCATTCAAATGCATTGGCGACCTATGTTGACCTTGCCGTAAAATAGGTCAAGGTCATCACAGGGTCATGATTTATATATACATTGTAGTGCTTTAGCCATCAATGCTTCATGCCAAGTTTCATTGAAATTGGTCCACCGGTTCCAGAGAAAAAGATTTTTGAAGGGTTTTACCATATATGGGCATGGCGGCCATCTTGGTCATGTGACCTGGATTATTTATATATACATTGGTTCCCCCTTCCCATAGATGCTTCATGTAAAATTTGGCTTTGATTGGCCAAGTGGTTTCAGAGAAGATGTTTGAATATTATGATAATATATAGAGGATATTTGCTTTTTTGAGGTGAATACCAAATATATTTCATCGAGTGGGTTGAAAACATCAGAATTTTCACGAGTGCGCAGCACGAGTGAAAATGTTTATGTTTTCAACTCACGAGATGAAATATATTTGGTATTCACCGAAAAAAAGCAAATTTTCTTTTTATTTTATAAAATACATAGGCATTTTCCAATTCACAAGGCAGGTGGTGAAAATGCAAAAACCAAAAATTTTTGAAACCACAAATAATTTTGGTACCACATTGTTCCTTACGTTCTAACTAAGAAAATGAATACCCACACTTTATGTTTTCGTTCATAAATAACGGAGTTATAGGCGTTTGAATTTCTGAAGTGAGGCACATTTAATGACGTCAAGTAAATGGAAACGTCAGAAGTAATCCAAAATCTGCAGTGAAGATATAGGCTGATATCAGTCACTAGTGACTTTTGATATCAGTGAGATTTGATATCAGTGAAATTTCATATCAATGAAAATACCAATTTTATCAAGTTTTGATATACATTGGTTTTCACTGTAAAGTATAAAATAAACATGTATATTGCCCCGGGTGGGGGCGGATGAGCCCCTGGTGCCCAATTTTTTTCAGAATCATTAATATTCAGTCCTACTGCTCATTTTCTGCAAGATTTTTCCTTTAAATGACAATTTAACAATTTTTCCCATTCAAATGCAAAGGCGACCTATGTTGACCTTGCCGTAAAATAGGTCAAGGTCACCGCAAGGTCATGATTTATATATACATTGTAGTACTTGAGTCATCGATGCTTCATGCCAAGTTTGGTTGAAATCGGTCCAGTGGTTCCGGAGAAGAAGATTTTTGAAGGGTTTTTACCATATATGGGCATGGCGGCCATCTTGGTCATGTGACCTGGATTATTTATATACACATTGGTTCCCCCTTCCCATAGATGCTTCATGTAAAATTTGGCTTTGATTGGCCAAGCGGTTTCAGAGAAGAAGATCTTTGAAAATGGTGGACAACGGACGGACGACGGATGGACGACGGACGGACGGACGACGGAGCATGGGTATACTATAAGCTCACCTTGTGAGCCTGACGGCTCAGGTGAGCTAAAAAGCAATATATACACTCTTCTTTTTCTAAGCATCTGTTTTTCTTGCTAAATGCATAAACGCAACACCTATTGCGATGCATAACGACAACTCCGCCATGAACAGTTTGTGTTGGCGGCATGTTGTTTTACAAGGTGCGGTCCGAAATGTCAAGTGCACAGGAAGCTGCATGATACATGGTGAAAAATGACAAGTAAAGACAATTTATCAATTACTGATAATTGATAAATTAATTTATAATTAATCGAGTAAATTAACAAACACATTTACATGTTCATGTGCTTTAAACCCATATATATTGTATGAGGTATTTATTCCTCAACATATTTACACACATCATGATAACATGTCCATGTATATATACCCCACTTTTATATGAGCCGCGTCATGAGAACGCTGGACTTATACTCATGCGATAATAAAGGCGCAGATCAACTGTGCAGTATCTGCACAGCTGATCAGCGCCTTTGTTTTCACTACTCGGCTAATGCAATCCCCCTACTTCTTTAACCTGATATTTCTGGTTTCTATCCATCTTCTAGGACTATACAGATTGGTTTGTATCAGTACTGGTCGGGAATCCCGGAGACCGGTTTTCTGACGTCGCGGCTCAAGTCTTAAAGCAAAAACTGGCATGAATCGGCATATACATATTTTTTCCTCTAAACATATATTGTGGGTATTTGCTAGAACCGCCCCGTCGAGGTGGTTCTAACGTCTACCCACAATCAATGTTTAAATGTTTAATGTTTAAAGAAAACTAGGAAAAAATATCATTTTCCCCCTATGAAATATATCAAATTTAACTAGTGAAAGAATCTGTATATCGCATAGGCATTTTTTCGTATTTGGTAGAGCGCCGGACACCGAATGTAGGAAACCTGGTATAAGTGCATGTACGACCGTATCCTCGGATTGTGTTCTTGAGCAGCTCCTCATTGTAGTGACTAAATGCCTTCGTCCCGACATAACTAAAGATTGTTGACTGGCGCCAGGGTTGGGACAAGTATGTTCCTACCGGTTAATGCCAGTGTAGATGCCGGCATGACAAATACTTAAAAAAAAATACCTTTGTGGCAAATACTTGTGCTTTTGATTATATGGTAGATAGGGATTTTTAATAATTACTAAATGATCCACTGCATGAGAAAACCAACAAAATTCTTAGGCGAAAACAAAGGCACAGATCAGCTGTGTGGTAACTGCACAGCTGATCAGCACCTTTGTTTTCGCTACTCGGATAGGACAATTCATCTTTTCTTTCTAGCCAAAATTTCAAGCCTCTAGCCTGCTCTTGTGACTGTACAGCCCGGTTTGTCTCGGACCTGGTCGGAACCCAAATTGTTGGGTTTCTCGTGCACAAGCTCAAATATCAACATTTCTACTTGCAGCTATTGGTATATACAGTATGTACAATGTATATTGCAAATATCTTGACCGTGCATCTTAACCTCTGACGTAGATATGCACCTGCTTTAAATAACTCCGACTTTATGATGGTATACAAATGAAAATTTTCAGTAGAAAATTTGCTTTTTCTTATTCATGCTCAAGACATAGATTGTGGGTACACGTTATAACCGCCGCGCCGAGGCGGTTCAAACTAGTACCCACAATCTTATGTTTTGGAGAAAAAGATAAAAAATAGATATACCCCTGCATACCCCAGTTTTGCTTTTGATGGGGTACACATTCCATGGAAATGATTTCCTGATGTAAAATGTTTGAACAAGATACAAATGCATGTGCGTGAATAGCAATGTATGGGCATGTACATTCATATTTACGCGATGTGTTTAGCCGTCAGTTGGGAGGTCATATGACAGTTTTGGCTGCACAGTCGGCATTTTTATTTGCTTGACTTTTTATTTCACTTTACGACAGACAGCTTCCTAATCATGTGAAGGAGCAGTGTCAGCTTCGTGTTTATTAGAGAATGCGACACAAGAACATGACTGTGTATGCCAAAACACACGTCCTGGTAATGCTGCAAATTCTACCACTTGGCCAAATCAGTCAACAGTCATTTCTGTAAATTTTGTTGACCATTTATGTATGTTAATACCATACAATATTACGGGCGAAAGGGCACAATTTAGGCGATCCCATAAGTTCATGATTTAAACGGCTTTGTGGTTGTTCATGGAGAATAACTTTTGATGCAAATTCTTTCCTACTACATGTAGTCTCGATCTAAAACGTAAAAGTATATATGCATGTACATGTACATGTACTAATGCTCAAATTATTTGCGATTTATATGGAACCATAATCTCAATATTTGATAACGGTTACGTTAACAGCTTAGCAAGAAATGCTGGCGGACGAGTAAGGTCCGAATATTTAGTAAGACAGGCCGCGATGGTTTTACATGTATAGATAGTACGTTCGCTTTGCAAAAAAAACACCAATATTTGCGATTTCAATCTCCGGCCGGTATATGCATGTTATTTTGAAGACTTGTGTTTATACTGACATAATTAAAGTAAATCGCCTGTTAAATCATTGCTATTGTATATAGTTAAATACCTTTGATCAAATGTCATTAAACTTATTTATTCATTCAATTAAAATGTTTCTGATTATCCACATAGTCGCTAGAAGTGTGGTAATTTTATTCTTTGTCGGAAAGGACAATGCTCAAGGTGCGAATTTTTAATGACGCCCTTGAATTTTAAATGATTTTCGCTTCCATTCTTCTGTTCAAAGATCGAATAATCATGGATGGTGTTACAAGCAACACAAGTGACAAAGGTCATCATAAATTTTAATGTAATCAAGAATATATTAATGTGGATTATAAGCCATCTAAACAAATACGGAACATCTGTAAGTTTCATAGTTGCAAATACTTATTATTTTTTTAATTAATTGTTTTATATTTATTCAAAAATTATAAACATGCATTTGTCTTTTAAATTCCTCCGAGAAACTCCGAGAAAAAGAGATTTATCGATAAATCCAGGTAATTACCTTTCTCGGAGAAACACCGAGAAATTTCACCGAGAAACACAGCGAAATTTCGCGCAGACGATTTCGTCTACCTGGCTTATTTCGCGGTGTTTCTCCGAGAAATAAAAATTTCGCGTTTGCCATGGTTGCGGAGAAACGCGGAATATGTTGTTATTTTTTTACCGGGAGTGTAAGTGCAGGTCAGTGTAAGGAGATTGAGGTACAGGGATACCAAGAAATCCTTGCCAGTAGCGGTTGTTACTTGTGCAGCACATGAGGGGTTGGCAACTTTATTCAAAGCAGACATAGAGATAGCCAAGAAGAAGATCAAGGTGGTGTCATACAGAACAAAGCGGAACATCCCTGTTAGAGGCTACAGATGTCAAGAGTATGGGCATGTGGCAAGCAGATGTGAAAATGAACAGAGATGTGAAAAGTGCTCCGAAAGTCATATAGGTCAATGTGATGGAAAGGTCAAGTGTCATAACTGCAAAGGAAATCATGGAGCAGGAGCCAGGGATTGTCCAGTGTATGTTAATCTCTTTGAGAGGTTAACAGCATGTCAGTAAGAACATTTTCAAGGATTCAGCTAGCTGAGAGATGGTGTATATTTTAGAGACTCAGTTACTAAATTTTGTGCAATATCTAATATGAAAATCTTTAAAACATTGTATTTTTGGACATATGGTATCCCAATGTATGTGCATACATCATGAGTGAAAGCACATTGAGTTTAAAAAGAAGCACAATGGAGACAAAAATTATGACAAGAACTCCGCGGAGGTCGATATCGCACCTGCATCGGGCAAAGTCAATAGACGGTGAAATATGGTTCAAGGGCACCGGGTCAAGGTGTGTGCTTGAAGGGCATGTCAAGGACAATTACAATGCAAAGTTTCAGACTTGCAGCTATCTCTGATGTCGAGAAAACCAAACTTCGACGTAAAAATTTTCAAAGTCAGTGGACCGTGAAATATAGGTCAAGGCCACCAGGTTAAGGTTCGTGCTTGAAGGGTATGTCAAGGACAATTACTATGCAAGGTTTCAGACTGGCAGCTATCTCTGATGTCGAGAAAACCAAACTTTGACGTAAAAATTTTCAAAGTCATTGGACCGTGAAATATAGGTCAAGGGCACTGGGTTAAGGTGCGTGCTTGAAGGGTATGTCAAGGACAATTACTATGCAAGGTTTCAGACTCGCAGTGATCTCCGATGTCGAGAAAACCAAACTTCGACGTAAATGTTGACAAAACTTCGACGTAAAAATTGTCAAAGTCAGTGGACCGTGAAATATAGGTCAAGGGCACCGGGTTAAGGTGTGTGCTTGAAGGGTATGTCGGGGACAATTACTATGCAAGGTTTCAGACTCGCAGCTATCTCTGATGTCGAGAAAACTAAACTTCGACGTAAATGTTGACGGACGGACGAACGAACGGACGGACGAACGAACGAACGTACGGACGGACGGAAATTTGAACTCCTATATCGCACCCTGCTATAAGCAGGTGCGATAAAAAAGCACATTGAGTTCATATAGCCAGCAATATAATGGCATAAATAGATATACAACAACAACAACAACAACAACAAAATAAGTCTTAACATCAATGAAAAATTAGGTCCGATCCGGTAATTACGACGGATCCTGTCCGTTCCGATCAGGTGATTGCACGCACCTTCTTTTATCTGTCTTGCTGAATGCTTTTAACCTGTTCAGCCTTTTTCTTTTCAACAGCGCATCTGCCTAAAATGTCTGTGAGGGCATATGGCAGTATATGAAGATAGATAGATTTTTCGACAGCGCATTAGATTAGATTAGATGATTAGATTAGATTAGATTAGATTAGATTAGATTAGATTAGATTAGATTAAGATTTAAGATTTAAGATAAGATAAGATAAGATAAGATAAGATAAGATAAAGATAAGATAGGATAGGATAGGATAGGATAGGATAGGATAGGATAGGATAGGATAGGATAGGATAGGATAGGATAGGATAGGATAGGATAGGATAGGATAGGATAGGATAGGATAGGATAGGATAGGATAGGATAGGATAGGATAGGATAGGATAGGATAGGATAGGATAGGATAGGATAGGATAGGATAGGATAGGATAGGATAGGATAGGATAGGATAGGATAGGATAGGATAGGATAGGATAGGATAGGATAGGATAGGATAGGATAGGATAGGATAGGATAGGATAGGATAGGATAGGATAGGATAGGATAGGATAGGATAGGATAGGATAGGATAGGATAGGATAGGATAGGATAGGATAGGATAGGATAGGATAGGATAGGATAGGATAGGATAGGATAGGATAGGATAGGATAGGATAGGATAGGATAGGATAGGATAGGATAGGATAGGATAGGATAGGATAGGATAGGATAGGATAGGGGATAGGATAGGATAGGATAGGATAGGATAGGATAGGATAGGATAGGATAGGATAGGATAGGATAGGATAGGATAGGATAGGATAGGATAGGATAGGATAGGATAGGATAGGATAGGATAGGATAGGATAGGATAGGATAGGATAGGATAGGATAGGATAGGATAGGATAGGATAGGATAGGATAGGATAGGATAGGATAGGATAGGATAGGATAGGATAGGATAGGATAGGATAGGATAGGATAGGATAGGATAGGATAGGATAGGATAGGATAGGATAGGATAGGATAGGATAGGATAGGATAGGATAGGATAGGATAGGATAGGATAGGATAGGATAGGATAGGATAGGATAGGATAGGATAGGATAGGATAGGATAGGATAGGATAGGATAGGATAGGATAGGATAGGATAGGATAGGATAGGATAGGATAGGATAGGATAGGATAGGATAGGATAGGATAGGATAGGATAGGATAGGATAGGATAGGATAGGATAGGATAGGATAGGATAGGATAGGATAGGATAGGATAGGATAGGATAGGATAGGATAGGATAGGATAGGATAGGATAGGATAGGATAGGATAGGATAGGATAGGATAGGATAGGATAGGATAGGATAGGATAGGATAGGATAGGATAGGATAGGATAGGATAGGATAGGATAGGATAGGATAGGATAGGATAGGATAGGATAGGATAGGATAGGATAGGATAGGATAGGATAGGATAGGATAGGATAGGATAGGATAGGATAGGATAGGATAGGATAGGATAGGATAGGATAGGATAGGATAGGATAGGATAGGATAGGATAGGATAGGATAGGATAGGATAGGATAGGATAGGATAGGATAGGATAGGATAGGATAGGATAGGATAGGATAGGATAGGATAGGATAGGATAGGATAGGATAGGATAGGATAGGATAGGATAGGATAGGATAGGATAGGATAGGATAGGATAGGATAGGATAGGATAGGATAGGATAGGATAGGATAGGATAGGATAGGATAGGATAGGATAGGATAGGATAGGATAGATAGATAGATCAGAATCAGAATAGTTTACTGGTGAAACGTCAAACTGACAATACTACCAGGGGGGATGGGGCTTGACCGGAGGGGATTAGTCCCGAGCTCTCACAAGAGAAGTAAATTTAGACACACAATCATCTGACAATTCAGCAGAGGAGATCAGAGAATCAGGGAGTTCATTCCAATCTCTAATGGTCTGGGGGAAGAAACTGTGTAAATAGGCATTTGTACTTGCTGAAGGTATCTGAAATGCCAAGGAGTGTTGATTCCTACAACGCCTATTTTTGGGGATAAGGTCATCCGTGGGTATTTTTGCTCTCCCTTTTAGACCTTTGTAAAGTAATATCTATCTATCTTCTGATACTGAGTCGATCAATTTCTGATCATCACCTCAGGTGTGGGGTGGGTGGCTAAATTTAGAATTTAGTCAAGGGAAAATAAAACATTTGGGGTGGACCATTAAAACTATTTACAAGATATAGATGAGAGGCATACTAAAACGCATGCCTCTGGGCTAATGATTTAAATAGAAGCCTTAAATTCCTCAATGGTCTTAGATAGGACCACTGAAGAAGGGAGACTATTCCAAACCAGAATAGTTCTGGGGAAAAAGGAATTTTTCAGGGCATCACTATAGGCAAATGGTCTTGTGTATTGTCACATTTGTGATTCATGTGATGCCCGAGTATGCCTTAGATTGGGTGCCGGGGTCAGGTATTTGTCTTTATCAAGAGACATTGTACCAGAGTGTATCTTGTAGAAGAAGGTTAAGGAGGACCGCTCCCTGCGAGACTCCAGGGATGGCCACTCAAGTTCGTCTAGCATTTCCAACCTATGGAAACGGTGTATAAGAAAAACGGTGAATCAACGGGGGTTAATCGGAAAAATGTGAACCATCGGGCGAGGTGTCGGTGACACATCGGGATTTACAATGGAGACACGGTACGTAGTTTTAATTTTCTTTTTGTTTTGTTCCGACATGGCTGGGTGACGTTGTATGTCAAAATTCTGTTTGCTGCAGGAGCTGTAGAAATCATTATTGTTCTTTATTATGTAAACAGTTTGTAAATAAATATTCCAAGAAACGCGTGATTGTGCGCCCCATTTTAGAGGGCATGCCTTTCAAGGTCACGAAAACACATTTTCGTTTGATTTTCTAGTAAAAGAAATGGACCAAGAAGGTCACGTTGGTATTAGCAAATGAATAATAGTATACTGGAAAATTCCCACAAAAAATAAAATCTCGCCAAGCATTGCAAAGGGATTTAATGCTAGGTGCATTTACATAATGTGAGGCATCGGGCAAGTTGTGTGAGACAACGGGGCGAATTTTGTGAGTCATCGGGCAATCAAAACTTATTGCATTAATTTCCGATTATAAACACTCTAGAGCTATTTTTGATCAAGGTAATTTCATATTCCGTGTCATCTTCGACCCGGTAATTTCATATTCCGCATCATCTTCGACCCTTTCTTGTTGGGAAATTAAAGTGCTAGACCGACAAGTGTAAAACGCTAGCGTTCACCTGAATCATTGCCAGTGCCAGACGCACTTGTGTGAAAATCGTTCCCAAACGGATTACCGTTTGTTGTTTAAAATATGTACATGTATATATATTCATTTTAAACTCAACAACTGTAGTAATTTTGTAAAGTCCAGTAATATTTTGAGCAATTACATAGCGTCATCACCAAATTGCAATTTTAGTTCCGATGAGCCGTCCGTTCTCACTACGTCCTTACTACGTCCTAAAAAATTAAGGACGTAGTGAGGACGTGGTACGGTCTTGTAGGACGTGGTAGGAACGTAGTAAGGACGTAGCGAGGTCTTGATGGACGCGGAGGTCTTGGTCAAATTTTGAACATGCTCAAAAGAAACGTGGCGAGGACGGGGTGGAATTAGAACGCAGTAAGGACGTAGTAAGGACGTGGTAAGGACGTAGTAGGAACTTGTAGGAAGTAGAAAGAACGTGGTACAAACGTAGTGCGGTCTTCGTGGACGCGATGCAAATTTGTTGCAGACCATCAAGACCTCGCTACGCTTCTACTACGTCTTCTCTACGTCCTCGCTACGTCCATCAAGTTCTCGACAAGACCATACCACGCTTCTTGTACGTCCTTACCGCGTCGTAGAAGACTGCACTGCGTTCTTATCACGTCCTAGCGGTTCCTAACACGTCCTTAGTAGGTTCTTATCACGTTCACACCAGGTTCGAACTACGTCCTCCACGTTTTATTAATTTTGTTTCAATTGTCCCGTACCCTCAAGCAATTGCTTTCGCTTTTATTTAAATCATATCGAAATCGAAAACATGAACAGAGATGTACTCTTGCAACTTGCTCTCCTTCAATGACATCATGCCTTACTTGGTGCACAGGCTGCACTTGTGCTATTTCACAGAAGGAGAAATAGAAGGACAAGATCTTGTTGGCTTCAGCATGGGCATTACGACCGACTGCTAGCGGTGTTGAGGATAATATTTACGACTGATTAATATACCGTATTCGTTCTGATTAGCGCACAGTGCGCTTAACTTTTCAAAATATCTTAAAGTTAGGGTAACAAAATATCGTTCCAATAAGCGCACACTACGAAAGTAAACAACCTATAGACTGATGAAATAACCTTGTTTAAATGGTCAATGGTGATGTCATACAAGTGTTCCAATCGTCGCGAAATATTGTTTGATCATTTGAAGATAAGTTTTAATGTGGTATGAATGTGTAAAATTGTCAATAAAATGCCAATATGCTAGTCGAGCAGTGTGCGCTTATGCGCATGTTTTTCAGAAACGACCAGGGTGTGCGCTTATTTGAGCATGTGCGCTAATTAGAACGAATACGGTATTTACAGTTAGAACGTGCTGGAAACGTAGTTCGCGCGTGGTATGAACTGCTTGGTCTTTGTGAGGACGTAGCAAGGACGTAGTAGAAACGGGATGAACTTGGTGAGCGCGTATTGAGGACGTAGTGGAAACGTGAAGGACGTAGTAAGGACGTGGTGCGGACGTTATAAGGACGTGGCGGGGACGTAGTAAGGACGTAGTGGGAACTTAGAAATCCGAAATTGTTTCATTTTGACCCCGTCCTCGCCACGTTCTGGAATTTTTAGAACGTGGTAAGGACGTGGTGAGAACGTGGTCCAGTGTAGACGTAACATAAGTGAGAGTTACAGTTATACGCAAGCACATGACGTAGATATGTATGCGCATTACTGTAACTCGTGCTGTTTGGCCTTGTTACTTGAGTTACTTTTTGCGATCTCGCCACGGCGAGAGCGCATATATAATTGAACAGGGCTGGAATCTTGTTGTAAATCGACCACACTTCCGGTCGTACTTGATTGGACAAGGCAGCTTCGATTGGGTCACACTAAATAGCGCATGCCGGCTCGGGTATGAAAGCTCACGTTGAATTGAGCTGTCAGAGTCTTTTCGGTCTGTGGTTATCGCCGTGAATTTTTACGTGGTCATACAGTGAAATTAGTGCTGAGAGATCGCAAGCGTTTTGGAAACGCTTATACTTGTGTTACTCGGATAGTCATGTCGAAAATCCTCATTTTTCCCATGAGAAAATAAATGTCCAGTCGTGTGAACTGAGCAACAAAAGGAGACCGAACCTAAAGTTAACATCAATTAATACCGTCAGGTATGCATTGTCCCGGTATATTGTAAAGCTTATCAAACTTGGAAACCTGTCGAAATGTCATGTTTTAAGAATCAGTTATTATTATTGATATTGTTATTATTATTATTATTATTATTATTATTATTATTATTATTATTATTGATTAAGTTTTACGTGCCTTAAAAGCCAATTATTTCACTCATTAACAAATCAGTACGTGGGGCGAAAATAGGAGTACTCCAGGAAAAAGCACCTGACACACCTGCAAGCAGAACTTGACTTGTCCCACATGTGACCCGTGCGGGGCTCGAACCCTACACGGCGCTCGTGGGGATCGAACCCAGGACCTCTCGCTCCAGAGTGACAGTCCGACGCTCTACCGCTTCAGCTACCGCGCTCTACTAGCGGGGGCTGTGACTGGTATCTTTGTCCCTAGATCTCACAAGAAACGTTAAGCAATCATCTGGCACCTCAGCGGTAGACATCAGAGGGGACATTTCAGGCCCTGATAATTTTAGGAAAGAAGCTATCCCAATAGATACTGTTCCATGTTATTTCCAAAGATTGGACCTGCGTTTACTGTTATAATTTTCCCAGTCTTCAAATCGGCAACGGAAGAAATTTAAGAATTGGAGACAGTATCTTTTCCAATTATTTCTTACACGTTTTCATTTGCTTCAGCTTCATTTAACCAGCGAAAAAAAAAACTATATGACGGACGCTGCGGACGAGGAACGTCCGAGTTCTCATCACTGCCGGTGATTTACGTGTGTTTATAGCATCCGTAATTGGGATAGATATGATTTCACTCAAACTAAAAGTTAAAAAACAACAATCATGTACTGTCTAGAATGAAGAAAATAAAGTTTTATTCCATCAAAATTTGGTTGCTCCCCGGCGACACACACAACTTGCCCGGAGACTCACCAAATAATCAATCACCCGGCTGAATCTCGATTTTCCCAGTCTTTTTTACAAATTTTCTGAAGGTTGATAATCAGGAGCTTACTTTTCTATATTCACCAATCTGAATTAAGGTTGTTTACATTCGTAATTCGATGTAAGCACAAAAAATAAACAAAAAATACAACCGAAAGTCAACTGAAATGTTTGAGTAGTAAAATGGGGCGCACTGTGGCGATTAAACAAAATACATTTTCAACAATTTTAGGGTTTCCGGGGCTGCATCAAAGACCCTTACAGCTCCTGCAAGTGTTCGATTTGTTTTTATTTACTGCAGTATTTTTAGCTTTCGCTTCAAAATAGAAGTAAACAAACAACATACCTTTTATCTAGTGCAAATCCCGATGTGTCACCGACACCTCGCCCGATGGTTCACATTTTTCCGATTAACCCCCGTTGATTCACCGTTTTTCTAATACACCGTTTCCATAGGTTGATTTCACCAACGCTACTGGTGTTCCTCCATTGCCTGCAGGTCCACCGGGCAGCAGTCCTCTGCACCTTCTCCACCTTCTCAATCTGAGTTTCATGATAGGGATGCCAAATAGGAGCTGCATACTCAAGTTGAGGCCGAACCAATGTTTTGTATGCAACTTCCTTAGTATGCCTAGGTGCCAGTGCCAAATTGCGCCGAAGAAAACCCAAAGTCTTAGTTGCCTTGCATGTAATTTCAGAAATGTGTTGACCCCAATCAAGATCATCTGTGATAGTTAAACCGAGGTATTTGGCGGACTGAACCTGTTCTAATGTTTGCTGATGCAGTGTGTAATTGAAATCTATATGCCTGCTTGGATGTAGCCGCGTCACCCTCACTGAATGACATTTGCTAACATTGAATTTCATTTGCCAATCCATTTCCCATTTGGCCAAGCTATTCAGGTCATCTTGTAAAATTTGACAATCCAATGGTGACTTGACATTTTTGTATAAAACACAATCATCAGCAAATAGCCGAACAGATGACCTGATGTTGTCAGGAAGATCATTAATGAAAATAAGAAATAGGACCGGTCCTAAGACCGATCCTTGTGGGACACCAGAAAGAACCGGGACTGGGTCTGAGGCACGGCCATCTAATACCACTTTTTGAGAGCGCTCAGAGAGCCACGAGTCGATCCACTTATGTGTAGATCCTCCAATCCCGTAGAAGTCAAGTTTGTATAATAACCTTTTATGTGGGACCTTGTCAAAGGCCTTAGCGAAATCCATGACAATCACATCCGTCTGCCTGTGGCCACGACCCACTGCTCGGTCCAGATTACTAACCAAATCATGATAAAACTGAACTAACTGGGTTTCGCAAGACCTTTGACTTCGGAACCCATGCTGACAGTCAGCAAGAATGTTTTCAAGAGCCAAGTGTTTGTTTATGTTGCTGACTATTATATGCTCTAGAGTTTTGCAACAGATACAAGTAATTAAGCGACACCGGTCGATAATTAGCTGCATCGTATTTCTCACCTTTCTTAAATACCGGGGCTACATTTGCCTGTCGCCAATCGTCTGGTACAGCACCCTGAGCAAGCGACTCATTGAAGATATAGGTCAGTACAGGAGCAATTTCAGAACTACATTCCTTCAACACCCTAGCACTCAGGCCATCTGGCCCAGGCGCCTTATGTATATTCAAATTATTCAACAGTTTAATGACCCCATTGGGGTCAACTGTAATTTCACCCATAGCGGTGAAAGGACTTGTGCCTTTGGAGGGGATTTCATCATCTGATTCGCGAGTGAAGGCTGACTGAAACTGCCTATTACAAATATCAGCCTTATCTAATTCTGTTATCCTTCCTTCTTTTCTGCAGGGATTCCCATTTCAGAATAGATAGATAGATAGATTCAGCAAAATTTTTACTGATTTCAGGTTTCAGAGATGGCATCCCCATTGAGACCCTCAATCATTGACACACCTTTCCACTTTCCAAATCGATTGTCAGGACCTGCCCTGAGAAGTTTTCACCTTCCTTGACTGTGGGAGCAACCATGAAGAACTTGCCATCTCTATCAAACACTGGACCTTCAGATCCATCCAGAAAATCTTTCACAATTTGAGTGAAAGTAGGTTCAATCACCTCCCAGTTTGACATGTTTGCCGTAAATGAGTCGCCCATTAGTCGTAAAGTTAGGACCGAACTTTTTCGACATCGATTTCTCGCTTTCTTGACAATAAATTTGAAAAATTAATGAACGAGATAGATAAATTGTAAATTTTCTTTTGACTGTTTGTTGAATATTTGAATTTTGAATTGAATAAATTGTTTAAAATCCATAACGACTTCCCGGAAAAAGTCAAAGTCTCGCCGAACATGGCGGCGGCGATGGTCCGCCAGCAAAGTGGCCGTTTTCGAAGCGGTCGTTTTAGAGGTCAGTAGCTTGGATCACAGTAATTTATGTACCATTCTTCTTCTCTCATAATGAACTTTTTGCCTGACTACATTTCTTATTTTGTTTCCAGGAAGACACTCGAGTGGAGAAGAAAATGTTCAGCTGGATTTTAGCAAAGGTTAGTTCTTCCTGTTTTTTGCCTTCAGGATGAATCCGGGTCGTTTCGCCCGTAAGCTTTTTTGATTCATTGCTTTGACCAGGATCATTTTGATCAAAGTTCTTTTGTGAACTGCTTTTTGATGTGCTCTTTCAATGTGTTCACGACTCGTCTACAGATAAATTTATTCCATGAATGATGAAGGCCGGTATCGTGTTTGATTAATTCATAAACAATGTGGTAGTGCGGCTAGCGAAGTACATTATATATAACTTGTATATAGGTATATAGGGATTATAATTGACCAGCCTAACTGGTCCGGACCTTTTAGCCTTGTGGTAATGACACCTGATGTCTACCTCAGCGATCAGGGTTTTAGGCCAGCTCTGGCTGGATGTTTTTATTTACAGGTCTATATTTCTCCTACTACATATTATATAATGAAGTTGGAGCATTTATCAGTATTGATGTGTACTGAGCAGTGCAGGGGTTGATATAAGGATTTTAGCAGCAGTTGCATAAAGAGGGCAAGCTGGATTTTTTTTTTTGCTCAGTGCTGTCAGGCATGCCTGATTTCAAAGGTGGTGGGTTCAAAAGTCAAATTCTCCTTACTGGTCTGTATGTGGCTGTTATTGCTGACAGGCATACAAGACTTTTCTGGGAAGTAAAATTACTTCGCCGTTCGGAACTATCGGTATACTTCCGTGTGCAGAGGTTATTTGTCGATGTAAAAATAACGAAAAAGTCCATTAGTGCAAGCACTTAGTGTAGACTGGTTCTTATAGTGTGTGACCTTAAATTTGCTTGAACCTGCCGGAAAAAATACTGGAATCGGCAATATTGGACCATTTTTTTTACAAGCATGGCGGGCTTAACGCTGGCAATTTCAACTTGCCCGCAGCGGATTCAGCCTGAATCGGGCATTCTGACACCCGCTTATGTCAATCCCTGCACCGATAATGAATCTACCCGCAAAGGTGTGCCTTGGAATACAGTAGTTCAGGATATTGACTGATTTCAATATGATTTGAAGTAACTTCAATATTGAATGAAGTTCATGAATGTAGACTACGCGAAAAAGAACCCAACAAACAAACAACAAAAAAACTACCAAACACTTCTTTAAAGTTGTCTATTTTTCTAGGTAGCCTAGATCAATTTTCTCATAGTGTTAAGTGTTGGTAGTTTCAAATGAATAACTTTTTCATTTTTAAGTAGCCAATTAATGGGGTTTGAACAAATTTCTCATGCGTCATAATTTTTCAGAAGTGTCTGAGAATGTTCGAGAGGTTCTGTGTTACATCATCAAACAACATGGCTACTCTTTTCAGAAGTGTCTGAGAATGTTCGAGAGGTTCTGTGTTACATCATCAAACAACATGGCTACTCTAAAGCCAAGAAGCTGGGCTATCTCAACGCATTTGTGAAACTTTTGGACAGAAACCAGGATAAAACTGCTCTTGGTTTAAGTCTTAAAGATATAATGAAATGGTAGGCATTAGATTTCTTTACCATTTTGATTTAGATATAATTTCTAGGCATGACTAGGCAGTAGATCTAAAATACGATCCACATACATGTTACTGATCAGCTGAACCTATGAACAGCATGGTTGCGATAATTGTTTTAATGATTTATTGTGTATTTTCTTTGCTTATAAAAGAGATGATTTTGATACATTTTATTATTTTCTTCTAAAAAGGATTTAAATGATTTGTGCAAATTTAAGCATGTTTGGTTTACAGGTAAATGGCCAAGAATGGATTAAGAATGCTGATAGATATAAGTTTGCTTTTCCATCAGTGTTTTGTAATATGGCAGGTACTTAAATATGATAAAGAGTAAAGACTGTTCTTTGTTTTCAACTGAAGACAAAGGGTAATACATGTATCTCTTATGAGAGTCCATAATTTCATATTGACTTTCTCATACAGTAGCTTACTGTTTCAGTCTGATGGTGAACATGATTCAAGCTCCTAAGGAAGTGAGAGCAGCCACCTTGAGAGTTATAAAGCATCTAGTCGATGATGATGAATCTTTGCAGACATTCCTGGATCTACACATGGACTACATTGTAGCGAGGTATCAATCATAGTGAAAACATGCTTATGCAATATACAGATATATAATGATATTTATTTCATTAGAAGAAATTCAATAATTTTAATATTTTGCCAAATTGTCAACTTTAAACACTATTAAATTTTATCACTGGACCATAGTGACCTAGGTTGCTAAAATGGTATAAATCAGCAAACCATGGTTGTGCGCATGTTTGTGTGATAATGCACTCGTTGACACTTGTGCATTGTCGCTACATACACACAGACCATGGTATATCAAAGGCAAAGCGGGTCTGCTATGCCATAAATCTGTCTAAATTCAAATGACATTCTGTTTCCACAGGTCCCTTGACCTTAGTCTTGACAACGAAATAGAGCGAATCCATGCACAGAAATTAGTCCGGCGTATGACTCAGGTTGTATCCCACAAGTTACCAAAGTCCCTAGTCTTCCCCGTGGTGGCTATAGGTAGTGACGGTGCGGAGGAACGAGATAGAATGGTCAGAACATCAATGGCTACGGTCTGTGAAATGTGTAAGTTTAGGATGTTTAATTCTTGGTTAATTCAACTGACTGTATCTTTCTGTCCCTGTTAGCTTAGTTGGCAGCATGTTGTGGGGCCACTTAGTTTCTTAGAGTGGTTGAACAGTCAATTTTCCTGTCCTGGGCCCTGTTGATCAAAATTAACGACATCGTTAGTTAAAAATTCGTTAGAATTTCAAACATAAATATACACATGGAAATAAGTTAGGGAACACTTTTAGCTCTTCGGAAATGTTCAAAAAAAATCCATTTTCCTATTTTCTGGCGATATTGAAATTTTAATCGCATGTACTTCAGGGCTTTTTCTGTATACAAAACTGGGTCCGGTTTCCGGTACCAAATTTTTTCCCAATTGGCTGAAAAAATTCCCAATTGACCTGGAACATTCCCAATTAGCAGAAAAATCCGAATTTAAAAGGCAGACTTTCCCAATTTTGTTAAAAATTGCATTATTTTTTTCCCAAAATCAGCATATTTTTTCCCAAAATCACACAAATTTTTCCCAATTTCATCGGTACCAAAAATTTCCCAAAAAGGTCAGAAAAAGCCCTGTACTTCATACCTTGGCCTAGCGACAGGCCAATTTATGGACATTCACAACATTTTGTCCTTGTGCTACAGAGGACACAATGTGCCATATATGAAAAACTCCTCTTTTACTAGATACGAGTTTGCCTTTTTGCTTTTGCACTCTGTAAAACTCCACTTTTGAATGCGAAACAGGAATAGAATGTTGCAGCTGATCGTTCTCAATGAATAAACGACTTCGGATCTAAAAATTCATGTGTCATCTTCAAACTACCTAATCATACAAAATCTGCAGTTTGCATTGATTTCTATGGAAGACAAAATTGTTTTTTTTTTTTTTTGCAAATAAAGCCGTAAAAGAATCATTCCGCTATGGCGCTATGACCAGAATGTACATGTTTAAATTCCTAAAGGTTAGGGTCATATCATGTATCTGGCCCAACGTTAACAACCTGCAAAATGTATAGCCAAAGAACAAAACGTGATCATGAAACCTACCCCGGGAAAAGTATGGAGCTACCGCCCACAGTCGGTCAGAAAATAAAGAATTAATGATACCCAATCTACAGGCAAGTTCTCAGCTTGATGCTGAAGAAAAATTATGACAATGCGAGTTCACAGAATGAAGTTATCACAAAGAATATCAGCGCATTCCGTAAATCTAGCAAACACACGGCTAACAAACCTTTAAATGCGTAACCGCGGTTAAGAAAAGAAATCCGATTCATGTCCTTCCGGTTTCGCATCAGATGACCAACAAAAGGTAAACAAACTTTTGCAGCTCGTGTTTCTGAGTAAAATATTTCGATTCGAAGACAAATATTATAATTCTCTCAATACTATTTTATTAGTTAGACATTGCTATATTTAGACCCCAAAGGATTTCCAGAATTTTTTCTTTATAATCATGATTTTCATCCCTACCCCAAAACACATGTTGGGATTGCATTGTACACGACGAAAATGTGGGTCAGTCGCAGGGATATTTTTAGATTTCCGCTCATTACGTCCATATTAACGGAAAGAAATACAGTGCGCAGATGATTTTAACATTGTGTGAGGTCTGGTGACAGTTTCGTTGCCTCTGGCCAATGCATTCTGTGCATACGTGGTTAAAAGCTGTGTCAACATTTCGGTTGTGAATTTAATCATTAGAATGATAGCAATATAGTCATTATAGAACACATGTATTAAAGTTTTTGTTTTTGTTAATTGCTTTACGCTGAAGATTATTGTCACATTCTCTCGTCCTTTCTTAATAGGTGCTTACTCAAATTTGGTGTGTTTGTGATATTTGCAGTGAAAATGTTTGATATAAAATAATACAAACTGTCTATGAAATACATGTAATACAATAGTTCACATGCATGATATTTCTGCTCATGAAGACGATTTTACAGCATTCTGTATACTTTAATTTGTTTGTTCTTGGTTTTATGTCTTTCAAAATGCTTTACAGGGAAATAAATACCATAACTTGAACAGGTTGAGGTTTTCAAACGTACCTTGAAATATATTCTTCATATTTTAATGATTAAATTTGTACCCATTTTTTCCTTCCCTTCAAATCGATAATGCCGGGCACTAACACAACGAAATACTGGCACAGACATCAGATGTAATTTAGTTAATACATATCTGTAAATTTTGTTGTGAAACAATCACTAAAATTTGATATTTACCAGCAAATTGTCCAATTTTTAGTTGTATTTCGCCGACTTTGGCCTTGTTGGAACACCAGGTTAGAAGAAGGGAATAAATAACTCATAGACCATCAAATTATTTTGCGAGCTACTTTGGTACTGACTTACAGTAGTAAATAAGTGACAAAATAGCATTCATAGATATTCGATATATTTCTGTACTAAAATATAATCATCAATTGATCCTAGTAGTGTATGTTTTGTTTACCTTTTCTTGGTCTTCATATGCGGAACCGGAAGGGCGTGAATCGGATTTTCTTTCTTAACCGGCGGTTACGCATTTAAAGGTTTGTTAGCCGTGAAACAATTTCTGAATCAAAGATGGCGGCTGTCCGCCGTAGTTTATGTTTGATGCTTTCCATTTTCACATAGAAACAACTTTTGATACTACAGATTCTGTCAAGTTGTCGAAACATTCTTTTTATGCCCCCAACTTCGAAGAAGTTGAGGGGGCATATTGGTTTGGGTCTGTCCGTGCAGTCAGTCAGTCTGTGATGCGTGAGCACTCTGTCAGGAACTAGAGCTAGGATATAATCCTCAGATTAATTTTTGTCACTTTTTTCGCAATTTGAACTTAGCCATTTTTCGAGCATTTTGACAATGAAAGTGAATGGGCAGTGGGTACCTACAGTTTCATGCCAATTCATTTAAAACTTTACTTGTATTATGGGCATGGTCTGAAGATATGCATGTGGTTTGGATATACACAAATGTAATCCTTGGATTATTTTTTGTCATTTTTTTCACAATTTGAACTTAGCCATTTTTTCGGAAATTAGAGGGTACCTTGTGTGCGCAACTCCTCCTACAATTTAATACCGATACTTTTGAAACTTTGCAGACATTGTGACCATGCTTTGAAGATATGCATGTGGTTTGGATATACTCCTTGGATTATTTTTTGTCATTTTTTTTTCACAATTTGAACTTAGTCATTTTTTCGGGAATTTTAGTGGAACGATAGAGGGTACCTTGTGTGCGCAACTCCTCCTACAATTTAATACCGATACTTTTGAGACTTTGCAGACATTGTGACCATGCTTTGAAGATATGCATGTGGTTGGGATATACTCCTCAGATTAATTTTTGTCACTTTTTTACAATTTGAACTTAGTCATTTTTTGGACATTTTTACATCTTGAAAGTGACTTACCAGTTGGGGGCATAGTGTTTCATAAACACATTTTCTAGTCAATTCTTACAAAGAAGGATATATACAGTCCAAAGTTGGAAGTCACATTATTACAGGTGTTCCTTAACTTATTTCCATGTGTATATTACAAAAACACTGTAAAATGCGAGAATCCATTTTATTAACAAAAATAAGAGTGCATTTGCTTATGTAGTCGGCATTTACTTAATGAGTTGAGGTCTTAATGATGACGTTAAGCTAACGATGTTTTGAACAACTGGATCTGCTCATTCTTTCACCGCTTTTCAATAACCGATGTGAAGATGTGCATTGACCATTGGTGAGTTGATACAGGTAGCGGCTAGCCTGCCCATGAGAAAACCCCAACTGATTTTCAAAATTTTATTGGAACTATCTGCAACTTAAAGAATGTTAGATGTCAGACAAATTAATATTTACCTAAAGGTGAGCGTGTTTACATGTATATGTATGGTAAAAAAGTGGTTTCTAAAGAATGTTGTAAGGAGAGTAGACACACTGACTGTATTCAGGGAAAGAAAGAAATATAGTCTGAGAGAAGTTACTTCTCAACCAAGAAAATTGGGGATTCCTCCCAACCAAGAAAATTGGGACAAAGTTTGGACTTGAATTTCAAGTTTGCCTATATTTTCTATGTTTCCACTTCTCTCTCAGTTGAAAATAAAGTGATTTTTTTTTCAGTCAGGGAGACTATTTCTCCCAGTCACCCTGTGGCTTACTCCATGGTATCATGATACTTTGTAGGTTACCACAATCCAGAACTGGTGTCCCAGTGCGGGGGTATTGGGATGTTACTGACCAAGATACTAGACTGTCACCAGTACCCGAGGATCAACGAATCCCTGGTCTGCACTGTGCTACATCTCATCAACCACCCAAAGACAAGACATTATGTACACATTAACACAGGGCTAGAGGTAAGATTTGAATGAAATAAGGCCATCCTTAATAAATATTTTGTTTGCAGTCACCCGACCCATAGTTTTAGGATTGGGTCGGTCGGTAGGTAATTTTTTTTTTTTTTTTTTTTTTTTTTTTTTTTTTTTTTTTTTTTTTTTTTTTTGACGGAACTGACAGATACAATTTTTTTGTATGACTTTTCAGAGGATAGGTTTAAATTTTTGTTCAGGAACATATAGGCAGCTACTCTTCTACTGTAGGACTGCACAATATTGCATTCAGACAAATATATAAATGAACAAATAAGTAATTCGGAGACTGAAATTTAAGACATTCAAATAAAAAAAAATGTTCTTTGTATATGTCAATAAAATTTTTTGGGTAGGGGCAATTTGGTGGGTCGGTCGGGTGACGGCAAACAGAGAATTTTTTAAGGTCAGCCTAAATAATACTTATTATTGATGTTTTTTTCTGTAGATTTATCTAATTATCATGTGATGCAAGAATTACGTGTACTTAACTCATAGTTTTTAGGACTTTCTCTTCAACAGCAGATTTTTGTCAGCCATCACACTTACCAATTATTCATGAAACATCCAAAATTCTTCCTGAAAAAAATTTGATGGCATATTATGTAAACATCTTCAACAAAAATGTTCTGCAACTTATTTCTATTTAACAAATATTTTATACTTTAAACAAGGCAGTGTCTGTGGTGATGGACATATACTTCAGTTTTCATCTTCAAAATTGATGGGGTACCGGTAAGATGCACTCGACAACTTCTGCTTAATGGAGAAGTGACAAAAAAGACCAACACAAATAATCACTCCTAACAAAATTAATTGAGCCACTGCATAAAAAAACCCAACAAAATGCTTGGACGAAAACAAAGGTGCAGATCAGCTTCGCGGTAACCGCGAAGCTGATCAGCGCCTTTGTTTTTGCTGCACGGATAGCACAATCCTTCTGCTTCTTAAATCCGAAATTTCAAGCTTCTAGCCTGCTTCTGTGACTGTACAGGCTGGTTTGTGTCAGACCGGGTTGGAACCCCACATTGTTGGTTTTCTCATGCACAGGCTCAATAATTTGATTGAAATATCATTTTTTACAGCAACTGCTAGCACCGTTTACAGATTGTCATTTCTGCTACTCCGGATCAGAGAATAATGTTTGTAGGTAAGTCGGTGTAATTTTCTTACAAAAATCTGCTATGCATTACAAAAACTAGCCACTGCAATATTCATAGCTTTTTTCAGCTGTAATAATTGAAAATTTCATTGAAAGAAAAAAATGTTATCTTTAATATTGTTGCTCAAAACATTGATTGTGGGTACACATTAGAACCACCTCACTGAGGTGGTTCTACAATGAGGCAATTCTAATGAGTACTCACAATCTGTTTTGAAGCAAAAATTAGGAAAATAGTTATACCCCTGCATACCCCAGTTTTGCTATATAGAAATGGGGTATAAAGGGTACATATTACACAGAAATGACATCCTCCTGATGTACAAAAATCTGCTATGGTAACAAGTTTTAGGTGCTGATAAACATGTGCTATCTCTTTGCATCAACAGTCATTTAAAGTTGTTTTGAGTATGTAAGGGTATGGCATCATATGTTAACATGAAGTTTGGGACTTTCTTATTAAATGAGCTGCTGCATGGGAAAACCAACAATCTGCATAGGCGATAACAAAGGCACAGATCAGCTTCGCAGTAGCTGCGAAGCTAATCAGTGCCTTTTTTTTCGCTACACATATAGTACACTTCCCATTCTTCTTAAATCCAAAATTTCAAGCTTCTAACCTTCATCTGTGATTGTACAGCCTGGTTTGTGTCGGACCTGGTCGGAACCCAAATTGTTGGTTTTCTCATGCACAGGCTTAGTTAGTTAAAGTTGTTCTGTGTTTGTAAAGGTATTTCATCAGATTTTAACACTAGTCCAGTTGCCAAACATGGATTTGGCCTCTGACCTGGAAATGTGTGCCGCATAAAATGTTTTTATGGATTTCACTTCTTGATACCTTTCAGATGAAGAATCCGAGTGATGCCACCTTGGCATCATTGAGCATTTTGAAATATTCAAAAATTAAAAATGGTCGACAAATGGCGGAAAATATTGCAAAAATCAACATAGTACATGCATGTGAAGCAAAAAGCTCACTTCTCTTGTTGTCCTTACTGTCTTCTTCTGGTTCATCAGACCATGCCAGTTCAAAAACTGCAACATGAATTGTTTGAAAAAATCAAAAATCAAGATGGCGTCCAAGATGGTTGGCATAAACAAGAAAACAGCATCCTAGAGTTGCATACTCAATGTTTTGTGTTTAAAATGCTCATTTTATGTTCTTATTAACAAAAACACCATAATTTAGTTTTGTGTATGTTTTGACGCGTCAATCATACCAAAAGGGCAAGGTGGTGACCAAGATGGCCGCCGAAAAAAATGATATAGAGAACTTGGTCTCTAATAAACTGTCTTAACTGTCTTGTTTTTGACTTTACTTTATTTTGTTAAAGTTCAAGTTTGAGTTTAGTTCTGACCCAACATCATAACAATGATGCAAGATGGTGGTCAAAATGGCCGCCTTAATCTTAATATAAGGGAAAATGTCCTCTGATTCAAAAAGCTTATCTAAATGTATATTTGTTAAGTTTAAGTAAGCAGAATAAACAGAGGGATGCAAATCTACATCATATAATGAAAGATAGAATAGGCACTTTATTCTAAAACCGAGATTAGGTATTCGTCTGTGTCATTACCATTGTAATACTTAGCAAAGTTATCAGCTATATTGTTCAACTATTGCAACAATTGTTTCTTCAATTCAATTGCATTTGCAAAATACTGTACAGGCTAATTGATTTATGAAACGCGTCTATTTCTATGAAGACAATGTTGTTCAGAAGCATACTCACAGCAAATTATTCTACTTGAAGTTTACTATCTGTTGCTGGAGCCAGACTGTCTACTGTTGTAATTGGCATAAGCGCTCAGAACCCTTCAACATTATTTCGACTACCTGACTTAAGTTGGATATAAGATCATGCACCCTTGACCAAGCGTGGATTGTCAAATGGATGTCTGGACATGTATTGGTTTCTCATTATTTTGCGTATATGGTGATTATATGCATCAAGCTTGTGAGTGTTTATTAGCTTTTGCTTACTAGTTTTACATTAAACCATATATCTTACAGAAATAATTCTACGTTGCTGCCATAACATCCTCCAAAAGCGATAATTCCCCTGATATTATCTGGTAAAGGCTTACTCAATTTAAGCTTGTCAGGTATGAAACCCTTTGACATTGATTTCAAACTGGACTGCAAGAAGGAAGCAGACTACGGTCTGATGTTTTACCACAACCCAATATTTACGGTCCTTCAAATGTCCCTTTTATATGGCCCATTCCCTTTCGCATTAATGGTTTCTCTGCACTTAAAGGGACTTAGTTTTACTTTTTATTCTTTTCGGCTTACATTGATTGTAGATATTTTATCTTGAGCAATACATAGACGTTTGTGTATGACGCTTACATATTTTCCTCAATGGTTCGCATGCCACTGTTACACTATGTCTACACTATGTCTCACCTGAACTGCGTTAGCTCTAGGTCCGAACACGATCGGCGAGTGTGCTTTTGATCAGTCTGTGATATCACAGCCCTTCTTCAATGTGAGATGGTCACAGTTATATGCACAATCATGAAATACCTAAATCATCGTAATTATCTTCAACATTGGTTTTAAAGATGTCATCTGCTGAGAAGTTCGAATAGTGTTGAGAGAATGCTAGTGCTTTTTGTCAAACCTCTGGTCTTGCTGAAGAAGTTTTGGTTATGCTTTTAATGCTACAGTCAAAGTGACAATGGGTCGTCCACAGAATAGCACAGCCCATCAGTGACGACTGTATCAGGCCAGCGCAATCTATGTGGATTTCTCAACTTGTACATTTTGCTTCCAAACATGCAATGTGTACGTAATCCTCTTGTCCCCGCTGTCCCCCAACATTGAAGAATGTTGTGAGCCAACTCCTGAGGGTATACCATGGCAAGGTAAATCTACCTGGAAGTGTCTTGAATAAATAATATTTGCTTCAAATGCGTTTGTGGCCTTTACTTAAATGAGTTACCGCCATTGTAATAGCCATAGAAGTGATCAAGTGATCATCGTTTGGAAACTTACCAGCCAACTTTTTCAAGTTCATCCATCAATTTAAATCCATGTGCTAAGAAGACTTAGTCAAAGTTTACACTTGTATTTATTTAAAATGTGACAACAGCACATCATATATAAAGTTGTGATGTTGTATTTCCCAATATTCAGAGTTTCTATGCACGTTTTAAACTTTTTTCTGTTCTTAGCATTAGCGTCACTTCGACTCTTCCTTTCATCTTTGTGGACCAGCTTTATCTGTGTTTCTCAGTCTGTTACATCCTTTCCGAATATGCTTCAGACCAAGCGCCTAGCGTTTTAGAGCTCTGCTGAAGGATTCACTAAATTATCTTTAAAAAATGCAGTCCTCTTTTCTTCTTTATTATATTTAAACAGTAAATGTTACGAGTACTTTCATTTAGTGGTGTAGATTGATTTGCTTCCCTCCCTTTATTCTGCTAAATCAATATGCAACACATTAAACTAGTGTTTTGTTCAGTAAAGAAGATCTCAGTCGTATTAAAATTACGTAGGACACATACGCCACAGTATCATTTTGCAGTGTCAAAACAAAACGCGAACATTAAATTGCGATGTTTACACCATAAAATGATCATTTCAAAATACAAGTCATTCAGTATTAGCAGCACTGGAATGCTGCTGTAGCCAAAGAACATTAAAGCATGAATATGATGATCCTCTTGGTCACCATCTTGTTTTATTGTTATCAAGTTGGGTCAAATAACCAAAAACAGTTCATTTGTCAACATAATTCGAACATTTGAATTACAAAACATTGAGCAAATGCAGCAATGGAATGCTAATTCAATCAGACATTATGTATTCATATATTATGATTATGGCTGCCGTCTTGGCCACCATCTTCGCTCATTTTTATAATGTGGAAATAAACAATAAACCATGCTGCTCACAACATTATATGAGCATTGCAAACGCGTTATATTTAGTATATTCTGCACAGGAATGGTGTTTAATCAGAGAACACAACCTTTTAAATTATAATTATGGCGGCCATTTTGGTCGCCATCTTTTTTGCTGTGATGATGTGGGGTCATAATCGAAAACCAAACACTTACGTATTATGTGTACAACAAAAACGGACTTCGAAGCACAATACACTGTTTTATGCAACACTTGAATGCCGTTTCATTAAGAAAATATTGCTTTTAGTATGATTGTGGCAGCAATCTTGTCCGCCATCTTGCCTCATAATAATGACATGGGGGTCAAATCTTAGAATTATCTTTTTAATATTGTTTACAGCGTAAATTGGGCATTTTAAACACAAAGAAATGAGTTTATTAAATCCTGGGGTACCGTTTTCTTGTTTATGGCGACCATCTTGGACGCCATCTTGATTTTTTCAAAACGCTCAATGATGCCAAGGTGGCATCATGCAGTTTCTAAACAAGCATGGCCAAGTGAACTGGAAACCACAATAAAATTTCATGCGGCACCATCTTCCAGGTTATGCTGATGGCTACTGGACTACACTGAAGTTTAGGACTTTCTTATCAATTATGGCAATTAAATTCTTTAGTTTTATGATGTTCTATGGGTATATATTCCATATTTTGCAGTGAGGAGTTAGAGAACAGATTCAATGCTTCCAAGATGGCTATCATCACTATAATGAGGTCTTGGCCAGGTGAGAGGGGTGGGGGTTCTGTAAGTGGGGAAGGGGGTGAGTTAGGGAAGTGCTGCTTATTGCAGAACAGTGCCAATTTCTTATGAGAGAAAACCGGTCTTCGGGGTTTCTGACCAGGTCTGACACAAACCAGCCTTTGCAGCTACAGAAGATGGCTAGAAGCTTGAAATTTTGTATTAATGAAGAAAATGAAATGTCCTATCCGTTTAGCGAAAACAAAGGCGCTGATCAGCTGTGCACTTACTGCACAGCTGATCTGCGCATTTGTTTTCGCATAGGCAAAAATCTGGTTTTCTCATGACTCGACTCATTCTAATTCATTTAGTTTGCTGGATAATCATATTGATTGAGTCCAGTTTTAAGATATCTGAAATATTTGAAAATTCTTTGTTATATGTATATGTAACAGATTCTGATTATTTTATATACACCTGGGCCCAGGGTTATAAAACTTGTTTCATGCTCAACTCAGCTGATCGTAAAATTTAAATGCTCATAAATGACAAAATAGCTCAAATAAATTGAAATTTCAGGTCTAGATCACCAAAGCCTGTAATTTATCCTGCTTATAAGTGTTAAAATGCCAGCAATTGTTGGCAGTTTAACATTTATTAGCAGGATAAATTCTAGTCTCAGCTGAGCTTAGCATGAAAAAAGTTTTTTTGGGGGGGAGCGCGGTGGCGTAGTGGTAGAGCGTCGGACTCTGAATCGAGAGGTCCTGGGTTCGATCCCCACAAGCGTCACCGTGTTGTGTCCTTGAGCAAGACACATTAACTCCCTACAGTACTGGTTAAACCCAGGAAGCGTTGGCTCTGTCCCGACATGACTGAAAAATTGTTGACTGGGACGTTAAGCCTCAACACAAACACTGAAAAAAGTTTTATAACCTGGTGACCTGGACCTCTTTATAACAGGGTTGATTGAGGTTGAGGTGTACCTTTCAAGTACATGTAACTGCTTATACATGTGGTGTGCTTGTATTCTGAAAGCTAACACAGAAAATGCACAACTATATATTAAGGATATGTACTAAATTACGAACCCAAAACTAAAATTGTTGTCAATTTTATTCACAGGTATTATCCGATTCTGTCGGCCAGATGGTACAGGTCTACAGTCTATTATTGGAATACTGTTCCTTCCATTTACTGATGTGAGGGTGAGTGAATACCAGTAGTTGTTGTGTTCACATGGACATTCTTTTTCATGTGTTCACATTGACAGTTTTTTATGGAATCAGGACAACTCGCCCCAAAGACAACTCGCCCCAAGATAACTCGCCCCACATGAAACTCGCCCCAAGACAACTCGCCCCGCTTTCAGAAGACAACTCGCCCCATTGTAGAAGACAACTCGCCCCACTTTTAGAAGACAACTCGCCCCACTTTAGAAGACAACTCGCCCCACTTTTGAAGACAAATCTCCCCTCCTCTTTATCCTTGGTCCCTCTCGGTTTATAAGTCAACTCAACTCATTACCCAATTTTGTATAGTGAATCTGGTGTTTACGGGGTTATACATATTTCTATCATATTTATCTAAAACATAGATTTTCAGTGTATTGAATAAAAATAACCAGAAAATCAATTTTTTTTTCTCCCGACAAAAATTGTTGACTGGAACGTTAAACCTTATAACAAACAGAAATTTTCCCATTTTACTGCTGAAAGTGAACTCTGTTTATTGCATGGGCAAGTTTTTGTAATGCAAAACAGGCCGACTAAGATTTTCACGAAAACAATAATCATTTATTTGTGACGGGATAGCCTACCTTGGAAAAAATACATTGGTTCAACGTATTAGCGGCATATTGAGTGCTTGTAATATGCAAATTTCAAGCTCGAAACTTTGTGATTCGAGTAAGAGTTGAGTATATAGCGCAGTAAACCACCCTTGGTGGATGAGCATGCTTTTCCACCGACGAGGTTTGATGTGTCTCGGCTCGGCTGTTCGTTACACTTGGTGGCAGCGGTGGGATAATGACAACTGTTAGCCAGACCGGGATTGCCTTGCCCGTGTAGTCCCCAGGCCAAGACTCGGGACGAGTCTTCTCGGAGGGGGGAGTAATGTGACAGGAAAGCCTCCCTTGGAAAAAAATACGTTGGTTCAACGTATTAGCGGCATATTGAGTGCTTATAGTATGCAAATTTCAAACTCGAAATTTTGTGAATAGAGTATTACTAAGTGTTGAGTATATAGCGCAGTAAACCACCCTTAGTGGATGAGCATGCTTTTACACCGACGAGGTTTGCTGTGGCTTGGCTTGGCTGTTTGTTACATATTTAAAATATCAAACGCAATATGGCCACAAGTGAGTTACCATTAACTTTGAAGAATCAACCCTAGTCATTGTTTTTCATGGCTTTCCATCCATAATATTATGACCATTAATTATTCACTCACTAGTGAACCTCACGGCTTCTCGCGAATTATGACCGTTAATAATCTTTATTCACTGACTACTGTTGCGTAGTAGGACTTTTAAATTTTATAATGATGGTTCAGTGAACCTCATGGCTTCTTGCCAATGGAGTCCTCCGTCAAACCACCCATCATTAGTATTCATTTTTTATATTGACCATTCAAATCAGCACATTAGCTAACGATCAATGACGGTTAGACAACAAGGGGGTTAGACAAACAAACCAACACATGCTTTTTACAGGTAAATATAGGTGCAAAACACGTCTAAGGAAATAGGGGTGGGCGTGGTTATACCTTGCTGGCGGAGTAGTCAATTATGACTGTTGATATTTTTATTCACTCACTGCTGTTGCGTTGTAGGACTTTTAAATTTTATAATGGTTTTTAAATAATTTAATTTTAGAATATTAGTGTTTTAATGTTTTATCTTTAATAATTCATATCTTACTGTTTTTAGATAATGGGGAAAAGAAAGTATTTAATTGTATATATTGTGGGTCGAGTTTTCCTTGTGGATTTTTACTTTTAGAAAGAAAACAAAGACTTATTGAGACAACAAAGACATTAGTTTGCTAAGTTATCTAATAAGATGGAGCGAATTCCATAGAGGGGATAAAGAGGGTGGTCTAAGACAATGGGGCGAGTTGTCTTCTAAAGTGGGGCGAGTTGTCTTTTAAAGTGGGGCGAGTTGTCTTCTGAAAGTGGGGCGAGTTTTATGTGGGGCGAGTTGTCTTGGGGCGAGTTTTCTTTGGGGCGAGTTGTCTGTAATTCTTTTTTATGTGTTCACATGTACATTCTTTTTCATGTGTTCACATGGACATTCTTTTTCATGTGTTCACATGGATATTCTTTATACCCCCCGCAAAACGAAGTTTTAGGGGGGTATACTGTTTTCAGCCTGTCCGTCATTCCGTGACTCCGTGATTCCGTCATTCCGTCATTCCGTCAACATTTGGACATCTTTGCTGAATAACTTGAGTAGCTTTTGTCTGATTTGTTTCAAATTTTCACCACACTTGCACCATCAGACAATACATATGTGGTATGAATTTAGGGGCCAAAGGGTTAGTATTGCAAGAGTTATGGGACTTTTTAAGTCTTCCTATACCATGTTTGCCATAGTACTGAAAGTACATACTTTGTGAAATCAACTCCTCTTACAGCTTTCAATGTTTCCTTTTAATATTTTGCTGACATGTTTCAGATATATTGCAGATGTGCATGAACAATTGTCATGCTGAAAAAAATCATTTTTGACAAATTTACAGCATTTTTAACTTAGCAAATTTTCTATAATTGCTTATATTCAATAATGATTGGTAGTGCATACTTTGTGAAATCAACTCCTCCTAGGGCTTTCAGTGTTTCTTTTCAGTACTTTGCAGACATGTTACAGACATATTGAAGATGTGCATGAAGAATTATAATGCTGAAAAAATAATTTTTGACAAATTTACAGCATTTTTTAACTTTGCCATTTTTCGACTATTGCTTACATACATAGTTTGTGAAATCAACTCCTCCTAGGGCTTTCAGTGTTTCTTTTCAGTACTTTGCAGACATGTTACAGACATATTGAAGATGTGCATGAAGAATTATAATGCTGAAAAAATAATTTTTGACAAATTTACAGCATTTTTTAACTTTGCCATTTTTCGACTATTGCTTACATACATAGTTTGTGAAATCAACTCCTCCTAGGGCTTTCAGTATTTTTTTTCAGTACTTTGCAGACATGTTACAGACATATTGAAGATGTGCATGAAGAATTCTTATGCTGAAAAAATATTTTTGACAAATTTACAGCATTTTTTAACTTTGCCATTTTTCGACTATTGCTTACATACATACTTTGTGAAATCAACTCCTCCTAGGGCTTTCAGTATTTCTTTTCAGTACTTTGCAGACATGCTACAGACATATTGAAGATGTGCATGAAGAATTATAATGCTGAAAAAATAATTTTTGACAAATTTACAGCATTTTTTAACTTAGCCATTTTTCGACTATTGCTTACATACAATAATGGTTGGTAGTGCATACTTTGTGAAATCAACTCTTCCTATGGCTTTCATTGTTTTTATTTTATACTTTACATCGAAACCCAATGTATATCAAAACTTGATAAAATTGGTATTTTCATTGATATGAAATTTCACTGATATCAAATCTCACTGATATCAAAAGTCACTAGTGACTGATATCAGCCTATATCGTCACTGTAATGACGTCAGATTTTTAGCTCACCTGAGCCGTCAGGCTCACAAGGTGAGCTTATAGTATACCCATGCTCCGTCGTCCGTCCGTCCGTCCGTCCGTCCGTCCGTCCGTCGTCCGTCCGTCCGTCCATCGTCCACCATTTTCAAAGATCTTCTTCTCTGAAACAGCTTGGCCAATCAAAGCCAAATTTTACATGAAGCATCTATGGGAAGGGGGAACCAATGTGTATATAAATAATCCAGGTCACATGACCAAGATGGCCGCCATGCCCATATATGGTAAAAACCCTTCAAAAATCTTCTTCTCCGGAACCACTGGACTGATTTCAACCAAACTTGGCATGAAGCATCGATGACTCAAGTACTACAATGTATATATAAATCATGACCTTGCGGTGACCTTGACCTATTTTACGGCAAGGTCAACATAGGTCGCGAATGCATTTGAATGGGGAAAATTTTTAAAATGTCATTTAAAGTGAAAGTCTTGCAGGAAATGGGCAGTAGGACTGAATATTAATGATTCTGAAAAAAATTGGACCCCAGGGGCTCATGTGCCCCCACCCCGGGGCAATATACATGTATATCTCCGTAATATTCAAACGTCTTCTCCTCTGAAACGGCTCGGCCAATCAAAGCCAAATTTTATCTGAAGCATCTATAGAATGGGGAAATCAATGTGTATATAAATAATCTAGGTCACATGACCAAGATGGCCGCCATGCCCATATTTGGTAAAAACCCTTCAAAAATCTTCTTCTCCAGAACTGTTGGACCGATTTCAAAGAAACTTGGCATGAAACATCGATGGCTAAAGTACTACAATGTATATATAAATCATGACCCTGTGATGACCTTGACCTATTTTATGACAAGGTCAACTTAGGTTGCCTATGCATTTGAATGGGGAAAACTTTTAAAAAGTCATTTGAGGTGAAAACCTTGCAGGAAATAGTTAGTAGGACTGAATATTAATGATTCTGAAAAAAGTTGAACCCAAGGGCTTATATGGCCCCAACCCGGGGCAATATACATGTATATTACCATAATATTCAAACATCATCTCCTCTGAAACCGCTTGGCCAATTAAAGCCAAATTTTATGTGAAGCATCCATAGGATGGGGGAACCAATGTGTATATTAATAATTTAGGTCACATGACCAAGATGGCCGTCATGCCCATATATGGTAAAAACCCTTCAAAAATCTTCTTCTCTGAAACCAATAGACTGATTTCAAGGAAACTTGGCGTGAAGCATCGATGGCTAAAGCACTCCAATGTAAATATAAATCATGACCCTGTGATGACCTTGACCAAGTTTATGGCAAGGTCAACATGGGTTGCCTATGCATTTGAATGGGGAAAACTGTTAAAATGTCATTCGAATGGAAAAGCCAGCAGGAAATTGGCAAATGGACAGAATATTGATTATTCTGAAAAAAGAAAATGGCCCAAGGGCATCATCTGCCCCTGCACTGGGGTTAAATACCATACTTTTCAAACATGTTTATTGGTATATGCAGCAGATCTCAGGTGAGCGTTTACAGGACCATTGGTCCTCTGGTTTGGATTACTTCTGACGTTTCCATTTACTTGACGTCATTAAATGTGTCTCACTTCAGAAATTCAAACGCCTATAACTCCGTTATTTATGAACGAAAACATAAAGTGTGGGTATTCATTTTCTTAGTTAGAACATAAGGAACAATGTGGTACCAAAATTATTCGTGTTTTCAAAAAAATTTTGTTTTTGCATTTTCACCGCCTACCTTGTGCATTCGAAAATGCCTGTGCATTGTATAAAATAAAAAGAAAATTTGCTTTTTTTCGGTGAATACCAAATATATTTCATTGAGTGAGTTGAAAACATAATAATTTTCACTCGTGCTGCGCACTCGTGAAAATTCTGATGTTTTCAACTCACTCGATGAAATATATTTGGTATTCACCTCAAAAAAAGCAAATATCCTCTATCTTTTTAATTCTTTGCAGATTTGTTCCAGATATATTGAAGATGTACATGAAGAATTTGTATGCTAAAAACTTAAGTTTTGACTTTACAGCTTTTTAAACTTAACCAATTTTGACCATTTCTGCTTATATTCAATTATGGTTGATAGTACATACTCATGGGGCTTTCAGTAATTCTTTTCAATACTTTGCAGACATGTTACAAACATATTGAAGATGTGCATAAAGAATTTTATTGGTGAAAAAATAATTTTTGACAAATTTACAGCATTTTTCAACTTAGACATTTTTCAACCATCGCTAATATACAATACGGCTGGTAGTGCATACTTTATGAAATCAAGTCCTCCTAGTGCTTTCATTGTTTCATTTGAATTCTTTGCACACTTGTTCCAGATATATTTCAGATGTGCATGAAGAATTCTTATGCTGAATAATTTATTTTTGACAAATTTACAGCTTTTTTTTAGCATAGCCAATTTTTGACCATTTCTCATGATAAATAATGATCAACAGTGTGTACAGTGAAATCAACAATAATTTTACTCCCTGAGCTTTCAGTATATTAATACCTTACAGACATGAGTCAGACATACGGAGGATTTTCATGAAGGATTATAATGCTGAAAAGATATTTTTGACAAATTTTCTGCATGTTTGACTTAAAGGAAGTTATTGGCCTTAGATAATTTTGCGGGGGGGGGTATACTGAAAGCCTTGCTTGCAGCCAATTTCTAGTTTTCATGTGTTCACGTGGATATTCTTTTTCATGTGTTCACATGGACATTTATTTTCATGTGTTCACATGGACATTCTTCTTCATGTGTTCACATGAACATTCTTTTTCATGTGTTCACATGGATATTCTTTTTCATGTGTTCGCATGGACATTCTTTTTCATGTTTTCACATGGACATTCTTTTTCATGTTTTCACATGGACATTCTCTTTCATGTTTTCACATGGACATTCTGTTTCATGTGTTCACATGGACATTCTTTATCATGTTTTCACATGGATATTCTTTTTCATGTGTTCACATGGGCATTCTTTTTCGTGTGTTCACATGGACATTTTTTTCATATGTTCACATGGACATTCTTTTTCATGTGTTCTCATGGACATACTGTTTCATGTGTTCACATGGACATTCTTTTTCATGTGTTCATATGGACATTCTTTTTCAGCATTATGAGCCTCAGCATGAGAAAACCAGGCTGCCCAGTGCTCCTATTTTTCCTATTTTTTCCTATATTTTCAGGGCTTCCTATTTTTTCCTATATTTTGATCCCAAATCCTATATTTTTCCATCAAATTCCTATATTTTTCAAAATGCTGCAGATAATAATTAAATATCAAGGAGAAATCATGGAATTTAGGTTTGAAATGCCAGTTTTGATGTCTTTGGCATTCATTTTTTTCCTCGCTCGCTTCGCTCGCTCGTAACTTGATAAATAAAGTAGTTTTTCTTCATCAGAAAACAAGATAATCCCGTGAAGTAAGCTACTTCTACAACTTGAGTAGGTTTTAAAATAATGGATCACACACCTATACCAAAATTACACCAGTAAGATTTGCCTTCTTGCTGCTATATGTTAACATTTATGGTTTTCAATGCTATAAAAAAGCCATTTTAGGCCGATAATTTCCTATTTTTCTCCTATTTTTTGGACATAAACTTCCTATTTTTTGAAGACCAAAATATATATTTTGTACCAAACTGCACTGGGCAGCCTGGAAAACCAACAATTTGGTTTTCCGACCAGGCCTGACACAAACCAGCCTGTACAGTCAGAGAAGCAGGCTAGAAGCTTGAAATTTCGGACTTAAGAAGAGGGAAAGTCAAAGTCAGTTTGTTTCAAACAACAGCTGAGGCAAAGGTTTTAAACATATTCTTCTCTCTGTTTTTCAGCAAGGCATCATAGAGCTAATCTATGAATTGTTCCACCTTACCATACCCGAGTGGACTACTGACTTCACTCAAGCTCTTATCAGTGTAGGTAAGGAAACAGTTCCGGACAAAAGCCTGACATCCAGGATCCGAGATTATAAAACTTTTTTATGCTCAGCTCATCTGAGACTAAAATTTATCCTGCTCATAAATGTTGGCATTTTAACATTTGTGAACAGGATAAATTACAGGCTTTGGTGATCTAAACCTGAAATTTCGATTTTTTTGTTGGTGTTTATGAGCAGTTATATTTTTTTTGGCTCAGCTGAGTTGAGCATGAAATAGGTTTTATAACCTCAGGGCCAGGACTTAGATGTAGTGCTCGGCACCAATAGACTTTGGTACATACAGCACAGCCTGAATAATTCAAGAACTGGCATCACAAAAACTTGCTTATGCAATATACAAATATTTTTTCAGCTGTTAAACTTGAAAAATTAGAAGAAAAATTTTGATATTTTTCCTATTTTTGCTCAAAACATTGATTGTGGGTACTCGTTAGAACCACCCCTAACAAGTGCCAGAATTTATGTTTTATCGCAGTCATAAATGTTGGCATTTCACTGAGGCGGTTCTAACGAGTACCCACAATCGATGTTTTGGAGCAAAATAAGAAACATAGGTTTACCCCTGTATACCCCAGTTTTTTTTATACAAAAGCGAGATATAAGAGGTATACATTACACTGACATGTTATCCTGATGCAAATTCTTGTTATGCTCAGAACCATTCTGTGTGGGGAGCAAGCCTTCGAGGTGATGTCTTTTGCCCACAATAGCTATATTCTTGCAGTTCTGATATAAACAGTGTCTGTTGTGGTTCTATGTTTTGGAGTCATATTTTTGTGCTGTTTGAACCTTATGTACGTTTTCATATCTTTAGTTAAGTTCGGGTAATTGAGTGGCCACCTATTGGGAAATAGCTGCTCACTCGGCTTAGGCTGTGTTTTCTCAGTATAAGTACCTAATTGTCAATTTAGTTTTTCTCACCTCGGTTTTTGGAGAGGAATTTCTTTCTGATTGCGCCTTTTCCTGATCGTTGCCTACTTGTACCTTTTCGTTATTTCAAGGTTTTACTCTGCATTTAATTGAACTCCAAAAAAAAGTTCTTAATGATGTTGCACTGTAATATAGTTATGGGCTATGATAAATTACTCTTTATTGAATGCTTTGCGCAGTTATTTTGACACAGCCAAAAACGAATAGAAAACCTTTGCCTAAATCACTTAAAGCACTGGTTTTTGCACAAGAAAATGGTTTTTGTTAAATAATGCATTTTTCATTAATACATGACAGTTAAAGGTATGTGGCACAATTTCTAGTGTTTCTATACAATTATTTCAGACCCTTCCAAAATGACAGATGAATGGAGACTGACGGATGGTTTTGTAGCAGAGGAAGGCAAAGTCCTGCTGACTAACATAGCTAGCATTAGGTAGGACTAGGATATTGACTGTGGGGTAGGGTTTAGGACAGATGTGACAGTGTGGCTGGTTTTCTGAAGCAGCGGCTCATTGTATTTCATGATCATGATCAACTCATTTAAACATGCTTTTCCTTACCAGTAATCTGTTTATTATGAATCTTTAAAGAACCACTTTGATGATTCAGACTACACATAGAGGATCTTACATGAGTGGTCATTTCATATGAAATTTATTAAACGAGCCTTCGGCGAGTTTTTAGCTCACCTGAGCCGAAGGCTCACAGGTGAGCTTATAGTATACCCATGCTCCGGCGTCCGTCGTCCGTCGTCCGTTGTCGTCCGTCGTCGTCCGTCGTTCACAATTTCAAAGATCTTCTCCTCTGAAACCGCTTGGCCAATCAAAGCCAAACTTCATGTGGAGCATCCTTAGAGAGGGGGAACTAAAGTTTATATAAATGGTCCAGGTCACATGACCAAGATGGCCACCATGGCTATAAATAGCAAAAACCTTTAAAAATCTTCTTCTCCAGAACCAGTGGGCAGATTTCCATGAAACTTGGTATGTAGCATTAGGGACGCGGGTCCATCATAGTTTATATAAATCATGACCCTGTGATGACCTTGACCTATTTTACGGCAAGGTCAACTTAGGTCGCCAATGCATTTGAATGGGAAAAAATGGTAAAATGCTATTTAATGGGTAAAACTTACTGGGAATAGGCAAATGGACAGAAGATTAATGTTAATAGAAAATTTTAGCCCCTGGGGGGTTGTCTGCCCCTGCCCCTGGGCTATATACATGTATATTTCCATAATAATGAAACATCTTCTCCCCTGAAACCACTTGGCCAATCAAAGCCAAACTTCATATGGAGCATCCTTGGGAAGGGGGAAAGAAAGTTTATATAAATGGTCAAGGTCACATGACCAAGATGGCTGCCATGGCTATAAATAGAAAAAACCTTTAAAAATCTTCTTCTCCAGAACCAGAAGGCCAATGATTTTGAAACTTAATGTGAAGCATCAGTGACTGGAGCTCTACAAAGTTTATATAAATCATGACCCTGGGATGACCTTGACCTATTTTACGGCAAGGTCAACATAGGTCGCTCATGCATTTGAATGGGGAAAAGTGTTAAAATGTCATTTGTAGGGAAAAACTTGCAGGAAATGGGCAAATGGACTTAATATTGATGATCCTGAAAAAATTTGGACCCCAGGTGTCTGTCTGCCCCCACCCCGGGGCAATATACATGTATATTACAGTGATATTCAAAGATCTACTTCTCTGAAACTGCTAGGCCAATCAAAGCCAAACTTTATGAGGAGCATTGTTAGGAAGTGGGAATGAAAGTATATATAAATGGACAAGGTCACATGACCAAGATGGCCGTCATGGCTATAAATACCAAAAACCTCCAAAAATCCTCTTCTTTAGAACCAGAGGGCCTATGATTTTGAAACTTGACATGAAGGATCCGGGAGAGGAGTTCTATAAAGTTTATATAAATCATGACCCTGGGATGACCTTGACCTATTTTACTGCAAGGTCAACGTAGATCAGCCATGCATTTGAATGGAGAAAAGTGTCAAAATGTCATTTATAGGGAAAAACATGCAGGATTTGAGTAAATGGACTGATGATTTATGATTCTCAAAAGAATTGGACTCCAGGGGTTGGTCTGTCCTCACCTTGAGGCAATGTACATGTATATTACCAAAATATATAAAGATCTTTTTGTCTGAAACCACATTGTATATCAAAGCCAAATTTCGTAGGGAGGATCTCTATGAAGGGGGTTCATAAATAATCCAGTCACATGTCCAAGATGGCAGCCATACCCATATATAATAAAAATCTATTTTTATTGCTTAGTCAACTTAAATTTTCTAGGCACATGAATGGAAGAAAATGGAGAAAAGGTAATTTATGAGGAAACTTGCTTGAAATAGTAGGAATATTTACAGATTTGTGTTTATAAAAACATTGGGGTTGACTGTCTATATCCTGGGGCTATATGCATGTATAAATCTGTAATATTCAAATTCTTATCTTGATCAAAATGGTTACCATACGTACATGCTAGAATATCTTTTTTTGTGAATTCATTTTGGACAAACCAATTTCTTTGAAATTACATATGATGGATGAAGAACTCAGGCGCACCATAGTTTGCATAAGTGATGAGCAGGAGTCGACCTTGACCTATTTCATGACAACATCAATTTTTTTACTTTAATATCATGGAACTGCGACTGTCTTAGGATCATGTACAATGTAGGTAAATATTACTTTCATTCTATTTTCAGATGAATTGCCATACATTTGAGGTTGAAGTGCATGAAGATATGCTATAAAATAGATGGAAAGAATAGAGATAGAGATTAAGAACAGACACTGGTGATGCTGCTGAAGTAACAGATAAGTATCTTAGAAAATATTGATAAGGTGTCTACCTAGTGTGAACATGACATCCAAACAATGTTAGATCGAAGCCAGTGTGACTTTATAACATCACATTGACATTGATGTGATGTTGTTATATCATGTGCTTGCTGGGTGGTTATATGAAATCTCAAATTAAGAAGCTAGAAATATCATACTTTCTGATCTGTTCAAGTGTTGAAAAAAGAGGCACATCAGCCTGTATAGTAGAGCAGCCGATCACTTCTTTTTTTAATACCCACAGTGCCCTCACTTCAGGTCAAATTCACTACACGATAAGCTTCAATAAAAGAGAAGCCATCTTTTATAATGCAACTGCCAACATGTTGTTCACTTCTTCAATAGTATGATATCTCTACATTCTATTTTGACGATTTCTTGGTAGGTTGGTATCTAAGCAATTCTACACATGACCTTTTCTTTCTATTTTCAGGTGAGTAGCCATGCCTAGACGGAAACAGTGGAGGAGGTCAGAGGAGAGAAGATCAGAGTGGGGAAAGAGGTCAAGAACAGATGGAGGAGATGGAGCAGTGTTGGACAGAAAGAGGCCAAGAGGTAAGTATACTGAAAGTCCGGAAAGGATGCCGGCAAAGACAAGTCCTGAAATGATGCAGGCAGGAAGTCCGGAAAGGATGCCGGCAAAGACAAGTCCTGAAATGATGCAGGCAGGAAGTCCGGAAAGGATGCCGGCAGAACAAAGTGAAAGTCCTGAAATGATGCAGGCACAAAGTCATGAAAAGAAACAGGTATATGATCAGAAACAGCCAGTTTACCGCACAGAATTAGACATGGAAAATATACAAAATAAACAGACTGAGTTCCACGATAAGAAGTTGTTAGAGAATGCTTTATTGACAAGTCCTGATTCAAAACATGTAAAGGTTAAAAAAGACAAGCAGGCAAACATCTGTCAGTTTAAACAGTTACTTAATGATCTTAGCAAGCTCATAGAAAATGTTAGCTCAAATGTGCAGACTGATTTTGATGCAGTATTTCTCGATACTTTTCCTGGTGTGGATGTTGATTATCAATCAAGGGTTGTTGAAAAATTGTCTGAAAGAGCAGATATAACAGTTTGTTCACAAAAAACAATGTTCAAACAACATGCTTGGCATGATAAAAATAATTTAGTACAGCAGCATTTCAACAGAGATTCATCGGAACCAGGGTTAGATAATGATGTGATGTGTTACGAAGCGGTAAGATCATCTGAACAATTGTGGAATGCAAGTTATTTGGTATTTGGAAGTTTTCATCAGAATGATGTCAGATTTTCTGAGCAATCAAGAGGATATCAGTGCACATGTAATGCATTATGTATGCTGTCTTACTCTTCCTGCCTTGATATTGAAAAGAGCTCTATATTAGACAAGGTGCTTAGTGAGGGAGATGTTCTATATCGGAATGTTATAAACAAATTAAGAGAAGATGGAAAATTCATTCACCACCTGCTGACTTTAGAAGAAATTCCAGATGATTTTAAAGTGGAGATAGGGAAATTTACATCTGAGAAACTGCCGATTGTAAGTGGCGTGCTTTTAGATACTCAAAATCTGGGTTTGCCAACACTTCATGAAGTATTGCAATCAGTCTTTTTGTATACATCATCAGGTCTTTTAACCATTGGGGCCATATGCTCTGCTGTATTTAAAAAGAATGGCATGTATGTGTTTTTTGATTCTCATTCTCATGGAGAAAATGGACTTTCATCAAATGATGGTACATCCTGTTTGATAAATTTTACAAGTATCAATGACCTAGTTACATATATGTATGCATTTTATGACAGTTTAAATTTAGATACCAACACCAACTTACAGTTTGACTTCTTACCTATCAAAATTAAAAAAACTGAAGAAACACAGAGTTGTAAAGATCAAATGGAACATAATATGGAATCTTACTTCAATGATCAAAGGTTGAGACAGGCTCAGAAAGCACGAATAAAACTAAATAGTATGTCAAGCATATCAATGGCAGAATTAAAAAGAGCAATAGGATCAAAAAGAAAAAACAATCGCATGGAGTATTTTAAAAATTATAGAAGAAAATGTAGACAAAATGCAGCATTCAAAGCAAAAGAAAAACAATCAAAGCAATCTGTGAGAGCCAATCCTGTTTTTAAGGCCAAGGAAACTGTGTATCAGTTAAAATCAAAGCAATCAGCAAGAAAAGACCCTGTGTTCAGAACAAAAGAAAGAGAATCAAAGCAGTCTGCAAGGACAAATCCTACATTCAAAGCAAAAGAAAGAGAATCAAAGCAGTCTGTGAGAGCCAATCCTATTTTTAAAGCCAAGGAAACTGTGTATCAGTTGGAATCAAAGCAATCTGCAAGAAAAGACCCAGTGTTCAAAACAAAAGAAAAAGAATCAAAGCAATTTGCAAGGACAAATCCTGAATTCAAAGCAAAAGAAAGAGAATCAAAGCAATCTTTGAGAGCCAATCCTGTTTTTAAAGCCAAGGAAACTGTGTATCAGTTGGAATCAAAGCAATCTGCAAGAAAAGACCCAGTGTTCAAAACAAAAGAAAAAGAATCAAAGCAATTTGCAAGGACAAATCCTGAATTCAAAGCAAAAGAAAGAGAATCAAAGCAATCTTTGAGAGCCAATCCTGTTTTTAAAGCCAAGGAAACTGTGTATCAGTTGGAATCAAAGCAATTTGCAAGGACAAATCCTGCATTCAAAGCAAAAGAAAGAGAATCAAAGCAATCTGTGAGAGCCAATCCTGTGTTTAAAGCCAAGGAAACTGTGTATCAGTTGCAATCAAAGCAATCAGCAAGAAAAGACCCTGTGTTCAAAACAAAAGAAAGAAAATCTAAACAAATAGCAAGGGAAAATCAGACTTTTAATTCAAAGGAGAGAATATACCAGAATGCATCAAAAAAGAAGGCAAGGGAAAATCCTTATTTTCTTGAATGTGAGAGAATTAAGAAGCAACAAGTAAGGCAGGAAAAAAGAAAATTTGAAGATAATTCTGGAATTAATGTTCCTAGAAAAAGATGTAAGCATGACACAGATAGTGTTCCAAAACATCAGCACAAAGACTCTGAAAATATTGAAAATGCTATCAAACAATTTCATTCAGATATTTCCATTGGACCTTTGTATGTCTGTTCTTGTTGTCACCAGACATGGTTCAGGAAAAGTGTTTCTATGTTAAAGAATACCCATATTCCAGCAGAAAGTAAACGGCAGCATTGTACAAACTTTATATCTGTCAATGATAAAGAATGGATATGTCATACTTGCTTAAGTGCCTTAAGGGATAGTAAAATTCCCAAGCTATCAGTAACTAATGGAATGAAGTGGCCAATCAAGCCACCAGAGCTAAACTTACATCAATTAGAAGAAAGATTAATAGCACTGCGTATTCCATTTATGCAGATAAGAGAATTACCACGTGGTGGCCAGTACTCCTTGAAAGGAAATGTAATTAATGTACCTGTTGATATTCAGCCTACAATAAACTGTCTGCCAAGGCCAATGGATGATAATTTTACAGTTGCTATCCAGTTGAAAAAGAAACTTTCCTATAAAACGGTTGACTTTAAAGAAAATGTAAGACCATTAAGAGTTTTGACTGCTCTACATTGGCTTATGAACAACAGCAAGCTATACAAGAACTCTGGCATATTAATTGATGATGACTGGTTTCAGGAAGTTACTGAAAGTGCTGAGGAAACAGTCAGAGAATTTTTAGGAGTTTCAAGAGAACAAACTAATGACAAGCATAGTATGGAAAATGAAAAGCAGGAAGAAATCACAACTAAAAAGGACTCTGATGCACCAACTGATTATGATTCTGATCATTACAGCGAAATAGATGCCAGTGACCATGTTGGCAATATAGATACATTAGTGGATGATGCTGATATTGACAATAAGTGTGACAAAGTTTTCACTTTTGCACCAGGTGAAGGACAGCACCCTATAAGTCTATATAATGATAAAGATGCAGAATATTTGTGCTTCCCATCCATATTCTGTGGACAAACACCACCTAGTAAGGAAGAACGAATTGTTCCAGTTCATTATAGTGACATTGTTAAATGGGAATTGAGAAGTGTTGACAGGAGAGCTGCACAGTCAGTTCCAAATATATTCTTTAAACACAAAAAACTACAGATGAAACAAATCAGTGATAAAGTCAACCTAGCTGTTAGAAGATGTAAAAAGCGAGGACAAAAAATAACTGCAGCTGAAGCTAGAGATTCAAATTATTTGGACAAACTTGTAAATCTTGACGAAGGCTATTATATATTTCGCCAACTGAGAAATTCACCCGCCTATTTAGAAATGCGTAAGAAAGATATTTTTGCAATGATTAGGCAACTTTCTTTGCCTACTTGGTTTATGTCATTGTCAGCTGCAGATACTAGATGGACAGATCTATTGAAGATGTTAGCAAAATTGAATGATGGTATTGAATATTCCGAAACAGAATTAGAAAAGCTTACTTGGCAAGAGAAAACAAAGCTAGTTCAGAAAGACCCAGTTACATGTTCAAGGTACTTTGATCATAGGGTTCAAGAGTTCCTCAATACAATTCTAAAAAGCAGTTCTGAGCCAATTGGAAAAGTACTTGACTATTTTTATAGAGTTGAGTTTCAGCAACGTGGCTCCCCTCATATTCACATGCTTGTTTGGGTAGAGAATGCTCCAACTTTAGAAACAAAGTCAGAAGAGGAAATAATTGAATTTGTTGATCAATATCTTACCTGCAGTAGTGATAATGAAAAAACAGAAAATCTTGTTAACCTTCAAAGTCACAAACATTCTAGAACCTGCAGAAAAAAAGGGAAACCAATATGTAGGTTTGGATTTCCATTGCCACCATTGCCGAAAACTATGTTGCTGTATCCTCTTGAAGAAAACATTGACAAGTACAAGAAAAAGAATGTAGATCTCCAAAAATCAATGAACGAGTATAAAGAAAATGAAGATATACCATTTGATGAGTTTCTAGAAAAAATTGCTAAAATGGACTTCGAAGATTATATTTGTTGCATAAGAAGCTCATTGAAAGCACCAAAGGTTTTCTTAAAGCGAAAAGTGAAGGAAATGAGAATAAATCCATTTAATGAAAGCATACTTCTTGCCTGGAAGGCTAATCTTGACATTCAGATTGTTCTTGAGCCATACGGTTGTGCTTCATATATAGTTGGTTATATAAGTAAATCACAGAGAGGTATGAGTGCACAACTTGATGCAGCAGCGAAAGAGGCTAGAAGAGGAAATCTTGACCTAAAGAAACAAGTCAGGCATATTGGGAATGTATTTTCTAACTGTGTTGAGGTCAGTGCTCAAGAAGCTGTTTATCTTGATCTGCAAATTCCTTTGACAAAATGTACGAGGGATATTGTTTTCATCAACACATCTATACCAGAAGAAAGAATCTTTCTGTTGAAGCCTAAAGCTGCTCTTGATGAACTTCCAGCTGAATCCACAGATGTAGAATCTGAAAGTATTATACAGAGGTATTCTAAAAGACCCAGGCCGCTTGGGAAATTATGTTTAGCTGATTATGTCTCTAAGGTTGATGTTACTTATCCAAAAGGGAATAAGTTTTCAGAGAAATTTGATGACGTTAATGATGATGACAGTTGTTTCAATAGCTCTGGTGATGAAAGTGATGACAGCTTTGATGATAATAACAGTCAAAGTTCAGACCTGTTGTTTGAAGCAAAAAATGGAACAAAATACAAGAACAGAAAAGTACCAAGAATAATAAGGTATGTAAGATACAACAGAAAAAGGGATCCAGAAAATTACTTTAGAGAGCAGCTTATGCTTTTTGTACCTTGGCGAAATGAACAGAAGGATTTGATAGGTTCTTTTGGAACATATGAAGCTCGGTATAACTCAGTGCAGACATCCCTGGTGTCCAAAAGAAATGAGTATGAGCATCATGCTGAAGAGCTTGAGATTGCAAGACAAATGATGGAAAATGATGAAAGGGACTATGATCAAATTGCACCAAATGCAGAGCAAGAAAATAGAGAGACAGAAGAAGAAGGACCAGCAGAATCAGAAAAATTTGTTTGCTTTAACCCAAGCAGAGTTGTAGAGCAGAGGCATTATGACATTGGAATAGAATTACAGTCAACTTGCTCCGTGCCACCAGTAGAAACAAGTGGTATTATATTACCAGATGGTGAATACTTACAACTACTCAGAAGTCTTAATTTGAGACAAAGAGAATTCTTTAACCATATTGTGCACTGGATTAAATGTAAAGATGAACCGGTTTATGCTTTTCTAACAGGAGGGGCAGGTGTTGGTAAATCAGTAGTGATTCGAGCACTTTATCAAAGTCTGTTCAGGATTTTGAATTTGAAAGATGGAGAAAATCCAGATGATAAGAGAATTCTGCTGTGTGCTTACATGGGCTTTGCTGCTTTTAATATTAGTGGCCAAACCATTTGCTCTGCATTCCACAGGAAAATGTATCAAAAGGGAACCAATCATCTTGCAGCTGATGAGTTAAATACATTCAGAATTAAGTACAGACATCTGAAAATTATCATTATTGATGAAATATCAATGGTAGGCAACATGACACTAAGCTTTATTGACACTCGCTTACAGCAGCTGATGGGAACAAAAGAAGTTTTTGGTGGTTTAAGTGTTATCGCTGTTGGGGATCTTTATCAGCTTAAGCCAGTAGGTGATTACTTGATAAGTCTTGATTTGAAAAAGGGAGCATCTTCACTGGGAAGGAACTTATGGAAAGAGCTCTTTACAATGTATGAATTGGTTGATATCATGAGACAGAAAGACGATCTAGCATTTGCACAGTTATTAAACCGACTTCGATTGAATGAAATGACAGAGGAAGACAAACAAAAGCTGCAGACACGTGTTGTTGACCGTGAAACTGGTGACTATCCAAAGGATGCCCTTCATTTGTTTGCACAGAATTGTTTTGTAGACCAACACAATGACGCTATTTTGAGTCAGCTGCCAGGAGAAAAGATTGTCATACCATGCCATGACAGTGTTGTCTCTGCAAACATTCCTGCCAGCATGCACCAGTCCTTGATTGATAAACTCCCAAAAGAGTACGGACAAACAGGCCAGCTAAAGAAATCATTGACAGTAGTTGTTGGAATGATTGTTGTTCATACAGCTAATGTAGATGTAGAAGATGGTTTAACTAATGGTGCTACTGGCGTAGTAAAACACATTGACTTCAGGTGGATGGAAGGAACTAACCGTCCTAGCATTATTTGGGTATTGTTTGATGACCCTCGGGTTGGTAGAGCAATGCGTGAGAAAAACAAGAAATTCTACAATTCAAGCATTCATTCAGACTGGACACCTGTATTTGAAACACAACGAACATTTATAGTGAACTACAAAACATTTCAGAGAAGCCAGTTCCCAGTGACACCAGCTTCAGGTAAAACAGTCTGGAAAGCTGAAGGTGCAACAGTTGACAAGGTAGTTGTTGATTTGTCCCAGCAGCCAGTAAGGAAAATACCACATGTTCACTATGTTGCATTTAGTAGAGTGAAAAAGCTGGAAGATTTATATATACTAAATATGAATGAAGCTGCTTTAGCGCTAGATGATGATGTGAATATAGAGATGCAAAGGCTACGCACAGATGCTGCCTTAGAACTGTGTTATGTTCCTCTTTATAAAATCGGATCAGACAAAACCAAAATCGCATTCAATAATGCTAGATCATTGCATAAACATTATAAGGATGTTCAATTTGAACCAAATGTGTTGGCAGCAGACATCATTGGATTTGCAGAAACAAGGTTATGCAGTAGGGATGAAAATGTACATTTTGCCCTGAAACGGTTCAGACTTATAAGACTTGATGACACAGTAAAAGAGACAAACAGCAGACCATATCATGGACTTGCATTGTATGTAAAGGAGTACTTGCAGATTCAGAAAGTTGTGAAAATGCAATGTAAGTCATTTGAATTCATATTCACGGGCACATTCAGCATTCAAAGAGGTTATGTTCAAGTTGTTGTGTTGTACAAATACCCCAAAAGTTCACAGACTGATTTTAGAGAAGACATTCACTGTCATCTTAGGCCAGTTATTGATCTGAATGATAAATTAGTCATATTAGGTGACTTCAACATACAGATAAATGGTACCAGTACGGGGTTTGTTGATTTTGTGGAGACATTATTTGGATGTATGCAGCAAATCAAGCAATTTACAACAGACTCTGGATCAGTACTAGATTTGATATTTTCAAATTCTGAAGGGTTTTGTGATGTACTCGAAGCTTATTGGTCTGATCATAAACTTATATATTGTGCCATAGACAAGTAGATAATTAAATGAATGATGCGGAACATGAATGAAGTACAAAAGATCAGAATGAAGATAATCACCCATTCCTGAGGCAAATATTACTACATGCATTAACATAAGTTACATGGCAACTTTACAACCCAACTTTAATGAGCTAAATACAAAATGTACATGTATTGTTGTTGACTAGGATTGGCAACAAAATTAGTTTTGTCATAGTTTTACTAAAATCTTCCAAATTTTAGAGTAGATTGAGAATATAGGTCTTTTTGGAAATCATAAAAAATGTAGGCGTAACCCCACTAGCAATTGAATCCGGTGGTTTAGCTTATTTTTGGGGTTGCCACCTTTTTTTTTTCTTTTTTTTTTAATTTTTTTTTTTTTTTTTTTTTTATTTTTTTTTTTTTTAAATAATTGTAACATTGCTTCCAATCATATTGAATTTTATTTTGGCACTATTGATTCTTACAATTAGCTCACAGTGTGGAATGTTTGATGTACTATATTGGAAATATATTATTTTTTGAACTAGCTCCCTGAAAAGGGAGTGTGGTCAGTCTCAGTGGTAGACCATCAGATCTGGAGTAAGAACCCTTTCTCTGTGGAGTCGTATCTTTGTAAAAGAAACTTTATTCACCAAAGTATTGGTCTAGTACTTACAAAGTAGTTGTTCTATTTTGGAATAACTGAAAAGATCTTGACAGGGACATAAACAAAGAACAAAATAATTGTTTTATCATAATAGTTGCATTTAGGCTGCAAACAGAATCAAAAGTTATGTATTATTAATAGCACATTTAAACCATTTATGTTACACTATGGTAGAACGCAGTAACTGTTGTTATTTTGTTATGGTTATATATATATTTTGTGTATAAAAACACTTCTCAAATAAGATGTTAGAATTAAAGAGACTGTGAATATAACATCTGATTTGAATAGAATCTCAAATATACAGTATGTTACTGATTTCAGTTAAATTAAAGCAGGCAGTTAGATGCATTGTGAAAAAATCATTGTAATGATATGGTGATAACTGATGTAACAAGTGGTATACAGTGTTTTATGTTTGTTTTATAAATGTTTTGCAAGAAAAATGGTTTTCAGTATATATTGATGCAAGGTTTTGAAAAAGACATTATTGCATATTGATGAACATTGAACAGTGAGTGGGAGTGGCCTTTTTTAATTTTAAAGATTCTGGACATTAGCGGATGGTTGTGAGATTTGGACAGATTCTCCTGTTGTGTCACAAAATTATAGTCATCAGAGTTTTATTCGTTGTTGATTATAATTCACATTAATTCAAATCAAAAGTGTTTATTATTTACAATTATGTAAATAGATTTAAAGGAAAATGAAGATAATGTTGGATTGAAAGAATGATAGAAATACAAATCAAAAGTGTTTATTATTTACAATTATGTATATAGATTTAAAGGAAAATGAAGATAATGCTGGATTGAAAGAATGATAGAAATATACTATCAGTAAATGTACTTTATTATGTTTAAGCTGCCATACTATATTGTGTATATTGATAATAAGTTTATAAACATATTGTCCAGTTATAATGTACACTACCTATTTTCCATGTTGTGGTTTGGTATAGGTGTTATATTATGTTAAACTATACAATTACAATGATTTTTACAAGGTATTTATTTTAGCCACAGAAATTTTACTTGCATAAGTCCAGTCTTTGCATGTTTTTTTTTACTCTTAATGTTATAGACAGTCTCGTTAATTCTACACCCACTATAAGATACTAGATTAACCCAGAATCATGATTGATTAAGCTCATCTTTTTTCATCTCTTTGAATTTGTTGTCAATAAATTACAGTAGCTCATTCATGTGGTATTTTTGTGTTTCAGTAATAAGAGTCCAAGTTAAATGGATTTTGATAGGGGAAATATAAGGATCATTGTAGTGCAATTCAATAAATAAAAATATTAGATAAAGAAACTAGTTGTTTTCACTGAAATTCCTTTTTGGCCCATCTGGGTAGCACTGTTAAAATGCTGACAATTGGTTGATTCTGACCTATTGTGACAGGGCATAGAAGTAGAAGGTATTAAAGCAATGATCAAGAACTGGCACAATGAGAACAAAGGCTCACAAAAACCCATATCGGAAACAACCAAATTTACAAACAGGTATTGGTACAAAGACAACATAGTATGATAAGCATAGTTAAATGTAGCAGCTTTTTCCTTAAAGGTGGCCAAAATCCACACCAAAACATAAAACTAGAGAGAACCACAGCACAACTACCATCTTAATGAATACAAATGTCATAGCACTATAAGTTTACTGTGATTGGGCTGTAATTAGTGCCTAACATTGCACGCAAAATCAAAGGAGGCACCAAGAGGTAATTAAGGTATTGGGTCAGTAGATTTCATTCATATGGAGGCAGAATCGTCTTTCAAAGTCTTATCAGAAAGACTGGAGAAGCCCGAGATCTAACCCAGGAACCTGAGGTGTAGCTTAACCAGCATTCCACAGAATGTCCTCCCAGAACAATTGATAGCTATCTATATGAGTTTATACGAAAGAACTCAGGTGAGCGTTTATAGGACCAATGGTCCTCTGGTATAAATTTCATATGAAATGACCACGAGTGTAAGATTCGTTTTATCATATGACCTTTAAAATAGGATTTTATTGCCTTCGAAGTGGACATATTTTCAATGAAAATTTACATTGTTGTCACGGACGTCGTCAATGACGTTACGTATTCCCGCAAAAGTGTTAATACACGTGTGGTCATGTGATTTTTATGACATGACGTTATCCACTGGAAAACAGCGACGTCATATGATAAAATTGTGTTGAATTTGATTATTTTATAATTATTATGTATAAGAAAGCTTCAAATGTTTTGTAACTTATTGAACTGGCTTGTTATTGGGAGTTTTTATGGGACATTGGCAATCAGTATAGCCCCAGATGTGACGCCGCAGAACGTGGCGTCCCATCTAGGGCTATACTGTTTGCTAAAAGAAATTTAATAGAAAAATGGAATTAAACACTTTAAATGAGCCAGGTCATGAGAAATTGGGATTTGGGCCTATGCAGAAACAATTACGCAGATCAGTTTCAGTTACGCGGATCAGCTTCGCAGTGACTGTGAAGCTGATCAGCACCTTTGTTTTTGCGAGACGGATATGGCAATTCATCTACTTTGTAAATCCAAATTTCCAGCCTATAGCCATCTTTTGTGCTTGTACAGCTCGGTTTGTTTCGGACCTGTTCGGAAACCACATTGTTGGTTTTCTCATGATGCGGCTCAAATGTACTCTATTACAGAACCAATCTAGTAGAGAACCATACAGCATTACTCCTTGCAGCTTGGATCAGTGCTGGAATCCTCAATGTAAGTATCCAGGGCGTTTACTGACCTTTTTGAGAAATTTTATGTACCAATGAAATTGGGGAAAAATTACACGAATTGGGGGGGGGGGGAAATAGCATGATTTGGGGAAAAATTGTGTGATTTTTAGCCAAATTAGAAGTTTACCTTTTAAATTTGGATTTTCCTGCTGATTTTAAATATTTCAGGTTAATTATGAATTTTTTCAGCCAACTGGGAAAAAATTGTTACTGGAAAAAGCCCTGGTATCATGCTCTTTGACAGGGGTGGTGGGGCTCATATAAGTAGAATGAATAATTCACAGTTTGCCTGCAGTTTCAAAACCAAATTTTGGATCTGACTAAACTGAGGTCATGTCTCCATATGACCTTAGCTTTTGAGTGGAACATAAAACATGAATCTCACCAAAACTACCTCCTAATTTCCTAAGCTCGAAATTTAGGATTTAAAAAAATGTTGCAAAAACATGGTGCTGATCAGCTGTGCAGTTACTGCACAGCTGATCTGCGTCTTTGTTTTTGCATAGGCAAAAATCCAATCTCATGATGCCGCTTCTATATTTGCAGGCTTTAGTAGAAGTAATCATTACTTCAGAGACAGAACTGTTCATTAGAGCTGTCATATTGTTAGGAGAACTACTGCACTTGGTAAGTATCAGAGACAGAACTGTTCATTAGAGCCGTCATATTGTTAGGAGAACTACTGCACTTGGTAAGTATCAGAGACAGAACTGTTCATTAGAGCCGTCATATTGTTAGGAGAACTACTGCACTTGGTAAGTATCAGAGACAGAACTGTTCATTAGAGCTGTCATATTGTTAGGAGAACTACTGCACTTGGTAAGTATCAGAGACAGAACTGTTCATTAGAGCTGTCATATTGTTAGGAGAACTACTGCACTTGGTAAGTATCAGAGACAGAACTGTTCATTAGAGCCGTCATATTGTTAGGAGAACTACTGCACTTGGTAAGTATCAGAGACAGAACTGTTCATTAGAGCTGTCATATTGTTAGGAGAACTACTGCACTTGGTAAGTATCAGAGACAGAACTGTTCATTAGAGCCGTCATATTGTTAGGAGAACTACTGCACTTGGTAAGTATCAGAGACAGAACTGTTCATTAGAGCTGTCATATTGTTAGGAGAACTACTGCACTTGGTAAGTATCAGAGACAGAACTGTTCATTAGAGCTGTTATATTGTTAGGAGAACTACTGCACTTGGTAAGTATCAGAGACAGAACTGTTCATTAGAGCCGTCATATTGTTAGGAGAACTACTGCACTTGGTAAGTATCAGAGACAGAACTGTTCATTAGAGCCGTCATATTGTTAGGAGAACTACTGCACTTGGTAAGTATCAGAGACAGAACTGTTCATTAGAGCTGTCATATTGTTAGGAGAACTACTGCACTTGGTAAGTATCAGAGACAGAACTGTTCATTAGAGCCGTCATATTGTTAGGAGAACTACTGCACTTGGTAAGTATCAGAGACAGAACTGTTCATTAGAGCCGTCATATTGTTAGGAGAACTACTGCACTTGGTAAGTATCAGAGACAGAACTGTTCATTAGAGCCGTCATATTGTTAGGAGAACTACTGCACTTGGTAAGTATCAGAGACAGAACTGTTCATTAGAGCTGTTATATTGTTAGGAGAACTACTGCACTTGGTAAGTTTCATAGCATAACATCTGAAATAATTGAGCCGTGGCGCAAGAAAACCGGTTTTCGGGGTTTCCGACCAGGTCTGGCACGTACCCGCCTGTGCAGTCACAGAAGAAGGCTACAAGCTTAAAATTTCGGATTTACGAAGCAGACTAATTTTACTATCAGTGTAGCGAAAAACAAAGACGCTGATCAGCTTCGCAGCTAGCGAAGCTGATCTGCGTCTTTGTTTTCGCCTATGCAAAAATCCGGTTTTCTCATGATGCGACTCAATTATGATATGTCTACTAGAAAAAGATGAACAAAGTAGTTAGTTCCGAATCATGGTAGAAAGATCTGAAATTCAAAATGGGAAGATCTATAAGATTCTAATGCACTTGCTAACACAAAATCTGATTTGATGACGTTGAAAATTTGCAAATGCATATTCTGCGACATACTGCTGAAAATCCAACATCATGAGTAATAGGATTGGTCAATATGGTGTTAGGTCTCTGATTATGCTGTTTGTTAGAAAATATTGTGATTTTTATGATAAAAAGTTTAAAAAAAAGTACTCTAGAATAGGGAATTCAATTATTCTTACAGGGTTTCCAAACTAAAAGTGAATTTCATGGTAGTGGCCCAGTGGCTATGTGGTTAAGGTGGCTGGTTTCACTACCACTCTTTATCATTTCATCATTTCACTGCTGTGTCCAGGCTGGGTTCAAGTCCAGCACAGGGCAGATTCGAAGTTGGGGGGGCATATTGGTTTGGGTCTGTCCATCCAGTCCAGTCCAGTCCAGTGGTGTGCAGTGGTGTGCAGTCTGTGATGCGTGAGTAACACTAAGCACTCGGTCAGGAACCGTTAGAGCTAGGATCTTGAAATTTGGTATGTAGTTTGTATATGAAAATTAAGAGGACCCATATTCTTTCTTTCAGGTAAATTCAAGGGGCTAGGGGCCCATTCTGTGAGAGTTATTTCCCTTTTTAATTCTTGTTAAAGTGAATAGATAGTGGGTAACTTGTGTCCGCAACTCCTCCTACAGTTTTATTCCGATTCTCTTGAAACTTTACTGTTTTGAGACCATGCTTTGAAGATATGCATGTGGTTTGGATATAATCCTCATATTAATTTTTGTCACTTTTTTATGCCCCCAACTTCGAAGAAGTTGAGGGGGCATTCGAAGTTGGGGGGCATATTGGTTTGGGTCTGTCCGTGCAGTGAGTGAGTGCGTGCAGTCAGTCAGTCTGTGATGCGTGAGCATGCGTGAGCACTCGGTAAGGAACCGTTAGAGCTAGGATCTTGAAATTTGGTATGTAGTTTGTATATGAAAATTAAAAGGACCCGTATTTTTTCTTTCAGGTAAATTCAAGGGGCTAGGGGCCAATTCTGTGAGAGTTATTTCCCTTTTTGATTCTTGATAAAGTGAATAGATAGTGGATACCTTGTGTGCGCAACTCCTCCTACAGTTTATTCCGATTCTCTTGAAACTTTACAGATGTTGTGACCATGCTTTGAAGATATGCATGTGGTTTGGATATAATCCTCAGATTAATTTTTGTCACTTTTTTCGCAATTTGAACTTAGCCATTTTTCGGGCATTTTGACAATGAAAGTGAATGGGCAGTGGGTACCTTGTGTGCGCAACTCCTCCTACAGTTTCATGCCAATTCATTTAAAACTTTACATGTATTATGGGCATGGTCTGAAGATATGCATGTGGTTTGGATATAATCCTTGGATTATTTTTTGTCATTTTTTCATAGTTTGAACATAGTCATTTTTTCGGGCATTTTAGTGGATGGATAGAGGGTAACTTGTGTGCGCAACTCCTCCTACAATTTAATACAGATACTTTTGAAACTTTGCAGACATTGTGACCATGCTTTGAAGATATGCATGTGGTTGGGATATACTCCTCAGATTAATTTGTGTCACTTTTTTACAATTTGAACTAAGTCATTTTTTGGACATTTTTACATCTTGAAAGTGGCTTACCAGTTCGGGGCATAGTGTTTCATAAACACATTTTCTAGTTCACAATTTGAACTTAGCCATTTTTCGGGCATTTTCACAATGAAAATGAATGGGCAGTGGTTACCTTGTGTGCGCAACTCCTCCTACAGTTTCATGCCAATTCATTTAAAACTTTACATGTGTTATGAGCATGGTCTGAAGATATGCATGTGATTTGGATGTAATCCTTGGATTATTTTTTGTCATTTTTTTCTAAATTTGAACTTAGTCATTTTTTCGGGCATTTTAGTGAATGGATAGAGGGTACCTTGTGTGCGCAACTCCTCCTACAATTTAATGCTGATACTTTTGAAATTTTGCAGACATTGTGACCATGCTTTGAAGATATGCATGTGGTTGGGATATACTCCTCAGATTAATTTTTGTCACTTTTTTTTAAAATTTGAACTTAGTCAGTTTCTGGACATTTTTACATCTTGAAAGTGACTTACCAGTTGGTGGCATAGTGTTTCATAAACACATTTTCTAGTTTTTGTTGTTTTTTCTCAATGTTCTACCAATTTTCTCCTGACCGAATGTTTGACCTGTCTCATGAAGGAAATAATCTTGAAAAGGGAAGCAAATCTAGTAGCTGTTCAACCCTGTTTTCAGGCCAATGAGTTGCTACCACCAGAATGTTGTCACCATAGTCATTACCTCCCTTCTCTGATGAATCTTGCCTCCTCCTTCGACATTCCAAACAGACAACGGCAGTAAGTAATATATGTTCTGGACATTTGTGACAGTAAGTAATATATGTTCTGGCCCCGAGGTTATAAAACTTTTTCCTTGCTCAACTCAGCTGAGACAGGGCAGTGCAGGGTGGACATAACATACTGCATGGAACTACTGACATGGGTTTAGCAAATGGCTTTCTCTGAGGTGTGGGTCTTTAAGCAAGGCTTTGCTGGACAAAAGTTGCCACGCTATTGCCTAGGGCTGTTTGCAGTGATTACAAATGACTTTTGCAGTATACATACACTGAATGTAAAGAAAAAATATAGTTGTTGATTGGTTACAGAAAGAAATATAGATTCAAGAACCCATGTCAGTCAGATGGAATTTGATCATTTAGATATTTCTTGTGTCACTGTAGTTAATTCCAGAAGATTTATTGTCGTTTACTGGTTTAACCTTTAGCATGCTGAGCAATATAGTGAAATCAATATGGCAGGCCACTGACGTTTTTTCCAATTTTTTTCCGTGTTTTCTTAATTTTTGAGCCATAAAAACAGCTGAATAAATTCAACAAACGCAGTAAACAAATCTATAGCTAAAGCCCCAGACTGAGAAAAGCCATCAAAAAATCACTTCTGGTGGCCACCTGTTTAGCACAAATTTCCTTGGTATAGTTGTTTAGTACTGTCTTTAGGAAGAATGAAAACCAATGTTTTAATTTTTTTCGGTCTTGCAAAAGTACTTTTATTCCGGATGAAAATTAAGTACCCTAGCTTCTTTGATCTGCGACATTAAGGACATTTATTTCTGGGTACCCCGGGGGCTAATTTGGTGTACCTTGCACATCCCCTCCCAGGAGAATCTTTCAAGGGTGCCAAATCATTCATTAGGACCCCAGAAATTCAAATCCTTTTTGTTGTCAAAGATAAACTCTTTTGTTCTATGAAAAAATGCATGGTTTCCATGGCAACCATTAATATGATTCTCGCACATAGGAGTGTACATATGATTGGACATATTCCCGCTGTTACTCATCCTAGACCACTGAACTTGGTCTCATTTTAAAGCTTAAGACATAGCGCTTTCAACCTATGGTAAGTAATGCAAGTTACCTTATTTGCATATTCATGAATTTTAATGAAAACATTAAAATGACAGAAGAAACATCAAGAAACCATTAATAAACTAATTTCAGGACCAAACTATCAATGTGACGCTTTGTTATTGAGCCAGTAATATCATTCGACAAATGTATTGATGTCACGGGCCTAAATCGTAATGATCTCATTTGCATATTCATTAATATTAATGAAAAAGTAAAAAAACGAGGAAAAACAAGGGAAAAAACTGTAGCCATTTTGGATGGGTTATAAGATCTATTTTGCATCCCTGGGACCAATTCTCATGGCTGCCAGTGTAGTCAGAGGTATCACCTAAATGCCATAAAATATTGTCCTCAACAATGAACGCATTTACATGATGTAAAATTACATAGTTTCCACTCCTAACCCTAGTGGGATTCTAATGAATAGGGTACTTAAAAATATACATATACCAACAACAGCATGCTCTAGAATACTATAATTGGTCTGATAGTGATGCATAACCTTAACACCTATTATTCAAATGGTTGCGTTTGCATTTTTATGAAAATTAATAAAATACATAAGAAATCTGGAACAAAAATCTTGGAAAAATAGTGATAGACATACAAAATCACTTGTACCAGAGCTGGTAACAAACTCAGGATGCTGAAAAAGTATCAACTGAATGCTATGGCAATGAACTATGTCCCTTAAGTATGATATAATAATGATCTGATTTCCAATTTCATGAATTATAATGAAAATTCTAGAAACAAGAATGAAAAAAAGGAAAAAATGAAACTGGTAAACATACAAAATGACTTGTATGTCAGCAACCAAAATCCCTAACATGCTGAAAATGGCAGCAAATGGTTGCTAGGGCAAAACTATGCCGTCTTGTACTACAATATACGAGTCATTTGATTTTTTGCTTTATGAATATTAACAAAACCTTTCGAATTTAGAGGAAAATAACGGAAAAGTTAGGGCGGTATACATAGAAAATCTCATGTATCTTGGCTACTGATAGACCTAAAGAGCTATAATTGGTATTAAATGATTGCTAAGACAATGGTCTATAACCATGTAAACTGATAAATAAATAATCAGCTATTTTTGTTGTATGGATATTAATATGTTCTTTATGAATCAGAGAAAAATCAATGAAAAACGAAGGGGTGCACCAACAAAATCGCATGTATCTCAGCTGCCAATATCCTTAGATAATTGAAAATGGTACCAATAGAATGCTGGGACAATTGTGGTCTGATAGCTCAAGCATATGTTATTGCATTTTCTAAATGTTACACACAATTTTAAAAAATTGAGGAAATGATAGAAAAGAGATAGCATGGTTATATAACATAGTCCTAGCAACCAATTATAGCTCTCTAAGTCTATCAGTAGCCAAGATATATGCATCTTTCTATGTATACCTCCTTATTTTCCGTATATTTTTCTCTAAATTCTGAAGGTTTTGCTAATATTCTTAAAACTAAAAATCAAATGACTTGTATATTGTTATACACGATGGTATAATATTGCTCTAGCAACAATTTGATGCCATTTGCAGCACTTTAAGGCTTTCGATTGTCGAGATATGTCATTTTGTAGGTTTACCCGTTTAATCTTTTCACTTTTTCTATTCAATCTTTAAGTTTTCATTAAAATTCATGAAATCGCAAGTCAGATTTTTCCTATATTATACTTTAGGATCATAGTACATTGCCATTGCAGTTATTTGATACATTTTCCAGTATCCTTGGTTTATTAACAGCTCTGGAACAAGTGATTTTGTAGATACACCCCTATTATCCATGATTTGTTTCCGATTTCTCATGGGGTAATTTTTGTTTTAATGTTCATGAATAAACATATCAAATGATTTGAATATCAGGTATTAAGGTTAAATTGCTAGGTCCATGCATCACTATCAGACCAATTATAGTATGGTCCCAGGGATGCAAGATAGATCTTATAACCTATCCAAAACGTTGCAATGGCTATAGTTTTTCCCTTGTTTTTCTTGATTTTTTTTTACATTTTCATTAAAATTCATGAATATCCAAAGGAAATAATTTTTATTTAGGCCCTTGACATCAATACACTTGTCATATGATATTACTGGCTCAATAAGAAAGTGTCACAGAGATAGTTTGGGCCTCAAATTAGTTTATTTATGGATTTTTAATGTTTTTTTCTGTCATTTTAATGTTTTCATTAAAATTCGCGAATATACTGATTAGATGACTTGCATTTCTTCACATAGGATAAAAGGGAAATGTCTAAGCTTTAAAATGAGACCAGGTTCAGTGAGGTATGATAAGTAACAGCAGAGATATGACTAATTTTGTATGTACACCCTCATGTTTCGAGAATCTTATTATCGAATGTCATGTGTAGCAGTATACATCCCATAATTTTAACACTTTTGCAAGACTTAAAATTGACCAAACATTGGTTTTCAAGCTTTCAATGGGTTCCTCTTCAAGAGGGTATGAATGAAATTTGTGCTACTTTCCGACCACCTATTACCATTTTTCTGATGGCTGGGGCTCTAACTACTACTTTCGGTTTCAGAAGTCTTTGTTACGCCGATTTCTAGCGTAAAAATTCATCATACGTACCGTTTCGATGTCATATTTCGGGTGTAAATGCACCCAATTTTCCATTTACCAGCGAAAAAAGCGCTGAAAATGCATTTCTAATGCAAAAATAACGAAAATCCGATCAAAATCGGCCGACAAATCGGTCCCAAAACCACAAGCCGCCATGTTGTTTTCATGCGCAACTGTCTGGGCATCGCTCATTAATATTCATAAGTAGGCAGTGGGCGAAAAGTGCGGGAAATTTGAAAGCGGTTTTTCTTGTCGACCGCAGTCGCCTCTAGTTGGCACAGATAGGTATTCCACAGGTGACCGCAGTCGCCTACAGCATGCTAAAGGTTAAGATATGCATTCTTGTTAACTTATTTGTGGAAGTTTTCCTTGGACAGTCCTATGATGTGGCCAAAACTGTCTCAAAGGGCAGTAAATATCCAAAGTCTGCAAATGGATTGAAAAATTGTATCTTTGTTTATTTAGTTGAAATTAGCTTGATGATTAACTGACAGGAAAAGCTGGTCATCTTCAGACAATTTTTTGTGTTTGTATTTTGTCAACCAGTTTATCCATTTCTTTCTGGCCTGTTACCTGGGTTGGAATCTTATTTGAGTCTTCACATGAGAAAACCAACAATTTGAATAGGCGAAAACAAAGGCGCAGATCAGCTTCGCAGTAACTGCGTCTTTTTTCTAAATCCAAAATTTCCAGCCTCTAGCCATCTTCTGTGCTTGTACAGCCTGGTTTGTGTTGGACCTGGTTTGAAACCCAAATTTTTGGTTTTCTCACACACAGGCTCATTAAAGTCATTTCCACTTGATGTATCTGATATCAAAGAAAAAGCTATTTCCTCTACATAACTAATTCTTTTATGTTTTTCAGGCAAGCCAGCATAGCGGTGTCCCACTTGAACAGAATTCATGCTTTAAAGAAACGTGGTGCTATCCCCTGCAGCCTATACCTAGATCAGATAGTCAAACAGTCAGGCAGCTACAAAGACAAGCCACAGTCCTTCAATATACAGAAAGATAAAATGTTTGAAATACATGTTAGAAAGGTATGATAGGTAGCATGTTTCTGCAAAGATTCCTGTGGCAAGGAACTCTATTGTCATTTTTTCGATAAAGTCTGAGACATACTGACTGTATAACCAGAGCCGCCCCATGGGAAAACCAACAATCTGCATAGGCGAAAACAAAGACGCAGATCAGCTTCGTGGTAACTGCGAAGCTGATCAGCGCCTTTGTTTTCGCTACTCGGATAGTGCAATTCCTCTTCTACTTAAATCCGAAATTTCAAGCTTCTAGCTCTTTTCTATGCTTGTACAGGCCGGTTTGTGTCGGACCTGTTCGGAAACCACATTGTTGGTTTTCCCACGAGGCGGCTCACCACTAAAGATGCCTCAGGTCTTGAAACTTTGAGTGTATCTGAAAATATGTTGGCAAACCTTTTAGGGCCCCTGCCAATTGGGGCCTAGGAGAAATAGATGGGCTTGTGCCTCCAGGCAAAGCTTCTAATCTACTGACTTACCATCTGATTACTGGTTAACCGCTCATGTCTGAGCCTGTCCAAGAAAAGTGGTTTAGTCAAACCATCCATATATATAAGCCTTATTGGCTTTGTTGGGTAGTTATATATTTATGAGTCTCAGGACATCCTAATGTTGGGTAAAAGTCCCATAAAATGGAGGCAACGTTCCGACATGACCATTGCTGTTGGTTGGGACGTAAAGCATCAATTCAAACAAACAAAACTTTTATAATTAATTATCTGTTTAGATTCAGAACAATTTATGTTCATGGTTTTTCATTGTATCGAAATCACTGGGATGATTTTTTTATTCCTTTTCATTATGATAAAGGAAACAAATCTCAAGTTAGGACTTCTTTTCGGTTATGTTTGGTTTCTTCTACATCTTGCTCTATTAATCTACATTATTGCATAAATACCCATGTCACACAATATTAACCACCATATATTAATGAGAAGAAAGCCATGTGTTAATATGGCAATTCTCGTGAGCGCATGCTGTTAATACATGGATTTTACTTATGCTTGTTACAGGGCCTCTCGCAAAAACTGATGTCATCTCTTAACGTGCATTTGATTAAACGTTATATTGTGACGTCATGATGACGTCGAAGTTTGTCCCAAAAGCAGCATTTTTAAGACATCGTTAGCTAACGTTTTTTTGCAATCTGAAATATTTCTTCAAATTTTCGCATGAAATAGTTGTATAATGCAATAATAACGATCAAACATGTTCTTTTTGATGCATTAACAACTGCTGGGCCCCTCGGGAGGGTTGAAACCCTCGCCTTTTAGGCTCGGGTTTCAACACCTCCCTCGAGGCCCAGCAGATGTTAATGCATAGAAAACCATATTTGATCCCTATAATGAAAACAACATTTTACAGACAGTTACTGTTTCAGTGTGATTTCTTTTTTTGCCCATTTCAGATATCTGTATCTTCTGAAGATTTAGCCAATCAAAACCTGCGAGACACTCAGGTGCTGAACACCAAAGAAAATAAGATGTGGGATTGGGATCTCATTGGCTATGTTTTAAAGGTAATATAACTTGTAGTTAGATTTTAGCCAATCAAAATCTCCGAGACACTCAGGTGCTGAACACCAAAGAAAATAAGATGTGGGATTGGGATCTCATTGGCTATGTTTTAAAGGTAATATAACTTTCAGTTAGATTTAGCCAATCAAAACCTCCGAGACACGCAGGCGCTGAACACCAAAGAAAACAAAATGTGGGATTGGGATCTCATTGGCTATGTTTTAAAGGTAATATGAGCCGCTTCGTGGGAAAACCAACAATGTGGTTTCCGAACAGGTCCGACACAAACTGGACTGCACAAGCACAGAAAAGAGCTAGAAGCTTGAAATTTCGGATTTAAGTAGTGGAGGAATTGTACTATCCGAGTAGCGAAAACAAAGGCGCTGATCAGCTTCGCAGTTACTGCGAAGCTGATCTGCGCCTTTGTTTTCGCCTAGGCAGATTGTTGGTTTTCCCATGTGGCGGCTCATATATAACTTTCAGTTAGATTATAGCCAATCAAAACTTCCGAGGCACACAGGCGCTGAACACGCCCAAACAGCAATCATCTGGACAAGACTGTTAAAGCTTTATGTTCAGTTTTTATTAGCGAGAAACTTTGAATTCATGAGGACACAGATGCATGATTATAAGCAAAAATACAGAGCTCACGAACATTTCTGATCCTACAGTACATGTAAATATATGTGAAAGATCTATACAGTTACAAAATATAATCAGAGGCTTTTACATTTGGATTTAAATGTTATAGAATCTATCCAAAAACTGTAAGCCTACACTTACTGCACAACTTATCTGCTATGCACCTTTGTTTGCAAAAATCAAATTTTCTCTAGAAATATCTCATATTTCAGTGGCCTGATGACAAGTTAAGAAAGCTAGAAGATCAAGTGCATATACGATTCATCAAACGTCTAGTCTTCTTCTACAAACCAACCAATCACATCTTCTCACGGACCGAGTGTGACCACGAAATGGAACGTAAGCTGGCGATGACAGGTTGCAAACTTGTAGATTTTCTAGTCCGATGTGACGGTGAAGAGGGAAACAAACAGCTGATGGATCTGCTATCAGATATAGGGCTGTGCTTGTCTGAGGTAGGTTTACGGTGAGAAACATGCTACTTGGATATGAGCTTCGACTGGTTTTCTGGGTTTTTCGACTAGGTCTGACACAAACCAGCCTGTACAGTCTCGGGAGAAGGCTAAAGACTTGAAATTTTGGATTTACACACAAGAGGGATTGTACTGGGAAGCTGAACTGCACCTTGTTTTCGCATGCAAAATGTTGGTTTTCCCTTGACAAAACTCAAATGGTGTATCTCTGAAGTTTTACTTTTCGCTGACAAGGGCGGCAGCCATTTGCATTTGAATGGATCTTGGTCACAATTCCTCTTCTTCTTAAATCCAAAATCTCAAGCTGTGACTGTACAGGCCAGGTTGTCTCAGACCTGGTCCAAAACCCAAACTGTTGGTTTTCTCATGCGAATGCTCATAAGTTGTTTTTGTCTCAAAAATAAAGTGTTTAAGTTGTAACTATTGAGTATTCATTTATTTCTATAGATTGCCTTGCAAAGAATGGCGCCAGAGTCAGTGTTAAGTGCTTGTAACATCATAAACACCCTTAGTCACTATTACTTCCTGATGATTGGCCGAATATCGCAGACCACTAGAGGAGACAGATACTTGGAGAGGGCTGGCATTTATCAATAGTAAGTACCTTGTTCCCAAAGGCCTCGGGGATTTAAGGCCTGATTTCGGCCTCATGGGTTTGTAAAAAATTGAATTTTGGAATTTTGAGGAGAATAGTATTGCAAAAAGCAAGGTCCCTGCTTATGAATTCTAGTACAACTATCACATTCGAATTACACCTGTTGCTATGGCACCAAAATGCATCAAAATACCACTTTGCAATTTTGGGTCTATTTTTCACCATTTAATATCAATTTCAACTACCGGGCGACGTGACGAATGTTTTTTTATTATGAAATAATTATGAAGTATTTTCCAGAGATACGTTATGCAAAGTATCATTTTGTTCGTCGTGTGGGCTGGTACTTAAAAATGTTTTCAGAAATGGTCAAAAATAGATCAAAAAGTGTAAAATGTGCTCTATCTATGGTTCTTCTGCACGTTGCCATGGCAGCGCTTGTAAGATAAATGAAGTAATTGTTGTGGTTTTCAAAAGACGAGACATATGGCTGCTTTTAGAAATAGTTTTCTCACTTAAATTCTAAATTTATTTTTTAGCAAAAACAGGCCTTAAACGCCCTAGGCCTTTTGAAGCTTGCCTGGGGTGTTTTTTAATTCACTCACCTTGTATAACAGGGGTCTCAAGTTCGAGCCAGGCTTCACCATATTTTTGGAAGAGACTTTAAACAGAGATTTCATCTCCATACAACTTAAGGTGTTGAGTAGAATGTTAAACATGAACACCATTTTTACCAGCAAAATTTCAAAAACGTTTTGCACTATTTGCACTTTGGTCTATGTTGGGACAGCCTCAACTCAAGACAGCTATCAGTGGGTGCTTCCTTGGTCCGGATATAAGAAGGTTTTGTTTGACTTTTTTTCATAACAGATTTTGTTCAATTACATGAACTCAGCAAATCTCCACAAAATAGAGTTGTTAATAACATTAATTGCATAATTTATATCACCTCTTAATGAATCAAATAAACATTTACTAAAAATTGCATTCAAAGTTCTATTTTATGATTTGAAATTCTTTCCGTGACGTCATAAATTGAAATCAAATCAAATCATTGCCCAAATTCTAGGAATTTATTGTAGAAAAAAATCTGATACCAGGATCGAACAAAAACAAATCCTTTTCTTTAGTAAAAATCAAACAAAACCTTTTTTATATCGGGACCAAGGAAGCACCCAGTGGCTATGCAAATCTGATAGTACATGTATATAGTCTGTTCTACGGCAAATGCACAAAACCATATTTATATCTGTGATTTAATTTCTGTGTGTTGTTTACAGTTTACTAGATATTGTGACTGCCTCTACACAAGACAGCTATGTAAAGCTGATTGTTTCTAGTCTGTTCTACGGCAAAGAGGGTAATGCCAGAGCTGTTCTTACTAAGGCACTGTGTTCTGCTTCAGAGGTAAAATATAATTACATGTATATCCACAAGTACTCAAACAATCAAAATTGGTGATTATGTTCTAAAATTCCTAGATAAGACATCAGTAATGATCAGCAAAAGGATTACCTACAGAAAATGTATATCCTGTAGCAAGTAGAAGGGTGTCCATAGTGTATGCTTTGGTCTTTATAGCAAAAATTGTTCTTATAATTATAGCGTAAATCAAGTAGTCTTTGTAAAACCAGTTGTTGCTATTTATGTCGCTGCATAATGGGGAAAATAGACTACTAGATTCACATTTAGTGCACAACCTACATTGTCCACCTGCAGTGATGATGTCAGTGTTATATCTTATTTTCAGACTGGGCGCCTGTACAGTACAAAGTTCATGAGAGTATTGTTGCGAGCCAAGGTGCGCTCGTTTAGTAGCTGGGGTATAGAGATGTTGGTTAGCCAGTTATATGACCAGAGCAGAAGTGTGGCTCTCACAGCTCTCAGTATATTGGATGAGGCTTGTGAGGATAAGGTGGGTAGAAGAATGTTTGTGCTCAGCTGAAACTAGCATGAAGTCAAACAACCAATAAAATTAGATTTAAAAATAGAATCAGTGGATCTCTCAATGAAAGACTGCCATTTATACTGCTGTAAAATGTTAAAATGCTAACAGTTGATGCCATCTCAGAATTTAAGAACAGGATAAATTAATTGCTTAGTTGAGTTAGGCATTAAAAATGATTTTATCCATTTGAGTCATAGCTCAGTTGTTCAAAATATTTTTAACCACACAAGGTTGTAGAGAGTTTGCGAGCCAAGGAGCGCTTGTTTAGTGGCTGATTCTCACAAAATACATAACCTGCTATATTCCAGGCAAATCTTAGAGCAATCGTCCAAATGAAGCCATCATTTCTACACCTGGGTGAGAAAGGTGTAATGATGTTATGTCGTTATATGTCAACATCGAGTGGCTTCAAGTTCCTCACAGAAGCTAACTACACAATGAATGAACTGAAAAAATGGCATAATGTGAGTAGTGTGTGGAAATGAAATGAACCTCAACGCGACAAAATGTACCTTCGGACATTCTGAAATTACCAGTAAAAAGCGGCAAAAAGTGGAAAAATGATGTAATATACGTTTTAGAAATAGCATTGTATTTGTAATATTTGAAAAATGGGCTACCAAATGAATGAGTTTTAACACATATTTATTTTCAATATATGGAGTTAGCTGCCCTTGTTTTAGCCCATAATACACATAATTTTCCTATAACTATCATTAAATGGTAACCATAGCAACCGTATCTTCATAAAAGTAGACAAAATAATTCTGACAGACTGCATGTAAGAGTGATACGCATCTACCTTAACAACGTGTTCTGACCAGTGCTTAAACAATTTATGTAAATGCATCGAGTTTTGTAAGCTTTACTAACATGCAGAAATGCATTACGCAACATTGACGTCATTTTTCACGACAATGACATCTTTAGAGTTCATCTAGTAGATTGGTCATATCTCACAAAGTGATTTAAATAATCTGGCCAAATAAAGACTAACAGACTCTAGAAACATCATACATTCAAAGTATCATTGTTTTTCTAATACTCAAAAAATTGTCCAAAGGTACATTTTTAGCTCACCTGAGCCGAAGGCTCACAGGTGAGCTTATAGTATACCCATGCTCCGGCGTCCGTCCGTCGTCCGTCGTCCACCATTTTCAAAGATCTTCTCCTCTGAAACCACTTGGCCAATCAAAGCCAAACTTCATGTGGAGCATCCTTAGGAAGGGGGAACGAAAGTTTATATAAATGGTCCAGGTCACATGACCAAGATGGCCGCCATGGCTATAAATAGCAAAAACCTTTAAAAAATCTTCTTCTCCAGAACCAGTGAGCCGATTTCCACGAAACTTGGTATGTAGCATTGGGGACGCGGACCCATCATAGTTTATATAAATCATGACCCTAGGATGACCTTGACCTATTTTATGGCAAGGTCAACTTAGGTCGCCAATGCATTTGAATGGGAAAAAATGGTAAAATGCTATTTAATGGGTAAAACTTACTGGGAATAGGCAAATGGACAGAAGATTAATGTTAATGGAAAATTTTAGCCCCTGGGGGGTTGTCTGCCCCTGCCCTGGGGCTATATACATGTATATGACCATAATATTCAAACATCTTCTCCCGTGAAACCGCTAGGCCAATCAAAGCCAAACTTCATGTGGAGCATCCTTGGGAAGGGGGAAAGAAAGTTTATATAAATGGTCAAGGTCACATGATCAAGATGGCCGCCATGGCTATAAATAGAAAAAACCTTTAAAAATCTTCTTCTCCAGAACCAGAAGGCCAATGATTTTGAAACTTGGTGTGAAGCATCAGTGACTGGAGCTCTACAAAGTTTATATAAATCATGACCCTGGGATGACCTTGACCTATTTTACGGCAAGGTCAACATAGGTCGCTCATGCATTTGAATGGGGAAAAGTGTTAAAATGTCATTTGTAGGGAAAAACTTGCAGGAAATGGGCAAATAGACTTATGATTGATGATTCTGAAAAAAATTTGGACCCCAGGGGTCTGTCTGCCCCCACCCCGGGGCAATATACATGTGTATGACCAAATTATTCAAACATCTTTTTCTCTGAAACCGCTTGGCCAATCAAAGCGAAACTTTATGTGGAGCATTCTTAGGAAGAGTGAATGAAAGTCTATATAAATGGTCAAGGTCACATGATCAAGATGGCCGCCATGGCTATAAATAGAAAAAACCTTTAAAAATCTTCTTCTCCAGAACCAGAAGGCCTATGATTTTGAAACTTGGCATGAAGCATCAGGCAATGGAGCTCTACAAAGTTTATATAAATCATGACCCTGGGATGACCTTGACCTATTTTACGGCAAGGTCAACATAGGTCGCCCATGCAATTGAATGGGAAAAAATAAGAAAATGTCAATGAATGGCAAAAACTTGCTAGGAATGAGAAAATGGACAGAATATTCATGTTTATGAAAATGTTTTTGGCCCAGAGGGTTGTCTGCCCCTGCCCAGGGGCTTTATACATGTGTATGACCATAATGTTCAAACATCTTCTTCTCTGAAACCGCTTGGCCAATCAAAGCCAAACTTTATGAGGAGAATTCTTAGGAAGAGTAAATGAAAGTTTGTCAAGTTGGTCAAGGTCACATGACCAAGATGGCCGCCATGGCTATAAATAGCAAAAACCTTTAAAAATCTTCTTCTCCAGAACCAGAAGGCCTATGATTTTGAAACTTGGCATGAAGCATCAAGCAATGGAGCTCTACAAAGTTTGTTTAAATCATGACCCTGAGATGACCTTGACCTTTTTTACGGCAAGGTCAACTTAGGTTGCCCATGCATTTGAATGGGGAAAATTGTTACAATGTCATTTGAAGGGCAAAACTTGCAATAAATTGGCAAATGGACTGATCATGAATCTTTATGATTTAAAAAAGAAATTGACTCCAGACGTTGCTCTGACCCTGCCCTGGGGTTATATACATGTATATTACCATTCTAGTCAAACAAGTTTATTGGTATATATCTCAGGTCTCAGGTGAGCGTTTACAGGACCATTGGTCCTCTGGTCTCACGTTGTGGCCCAAATGTGTTTAAAATGGTATAGATATTTTTCACTTTCATAGAATGATTTTTTCTGTATATGTAGCCATTACTCAGTGCATAATCTGTTGGTTATACAGGGGATCTGTCTGTATTAACTTTCAACAATTTTATTTTTTAGTTGATAAGTCACAGGTAACTGCAATTTTCAATAATAGATATTCAAACATGTCATACCAAAGCTCTGCCTGCATTTTAATTGCAATGAATTTTCATATGAGCCAGCCTAATGAAAAAACAAGCTGAAATATATTTGAAGTCTTTTAACCACTTCAGTTTTGTCACAATGTAGCTCATATCTTTTTCTCTTATTTTCAGTCTTTTAATACTCGCTATGTTGCTATAGTTGAGGAGCAGTTAAACCACGCTCTGACTACATATGAGAAAACATATGAGGGCTCATACACTAGAAGATCTAGTAAAAGGTTGGTTACATTCCATTATTTGAGCATTGTCACGTCACAAGAAAACCAGATTTTTGCCTATGCGAAAACAAAGTCAACTGCGAAACTGATCAACACTTTTGTTTTCACTACATGGACTGTACAATCCCTCTTCTTCTTAAATCAGAAATTTATAAATTTTCTAGCTATTTAAATTTTCAGGCTGGTTTGTGTTGGACCTGGTCGGAAACCCAGAAGCCCAGTTTTCTCAAGTCTAAATGAATGTCTACATAAAAAAATAAATGGGAAACTTTTTATCGATATTGTAGGAAAGAATATTACTTATTTTTTCAAAGAAAGCTTGCATGAAATAGAATAAAAACTTAAAGGTATTAGACCACATAAGAAAAAAGGTATTAGACCACTTAAGAAGTTAAAAATTGAGGTAGCTGAAACCGCAGTATAGCCCTTCTCTTTTCTCATTAATATGCTCACTGCTCTTAAAGGATATCAGTTTTATTTTTATGTCTTATTATAGTGGTTTATCATGATAATTTGATTTTCGATTTTAAACAGTCACAATCTGAAATACACTCAGTGGCCATAAATGAGTTCCCACAGTGAAAAAATGCAAGTTTTTATGTCATTTTTTTTTTGGTTTAAATATTAATTATTATTGCATTTTAAAACGTATCTTCTCTTCTTACATACCATTATAAAGCAAAATTACCTAGGAATAAATTCTTGTTGACCATAACTTTGGTTTCTAATTCTGAGCTGGTTGCTAGGCAATTTAAGAACACGACTGAAAAATGGATACCTGTTCAATGTAAATGGTTGCCATGGTAACAAACATTTAACACCTGGTCGATTTACCACTGAAAGTTAAGATTACGTATGAAACTTTATATAGAAATATGTTTGGACTTGATGGAACAAGGCAAACAGAAACTGCACCCTTTTAAACTTTAAGGTTGGTTTTTGACAAGCAAAAATCACAAAATTAACATGGGAGTCAATTGGAGTGTCAGTGTTCTCAGAATTTCTGCGGTAATTTATTTTATGTCATTTTAAAGTTTGTAATTTTAAAACCTCCAAGTGACTTTTACATAAGAGCCTAATATCATACCCTTCATCTCACAAAATATCAGGTGATAATGTTCCCCTCTGTTACTATAGCAACTACAAACAGCAGACTAATGCTCCATTTTGGGTAGTGTTCTAAAATTGCTTAGCAACCAGTTCCTTTTTCATCATAAATGAGACAAATATTTAAACTTTGCTTCGAAATGTTTCCCCTACATGTTGGTACATGTATGTAATATGATGATTTTAAAGTAATATGTATTATTTAATATTGTTTTCAAGACAAAAAATTGACTAAAAATCTTGCATTTTTCTACTTTGGGAACTCATTTATGGGCACTGCGTGTAAGCTATGCCAGAAGCTTGTTTTTCAGGAGGCGTAAAAAAGATGTATTTGTCCCAATTCATCTGTATGGGCAACTAGTACAACACAAAGACAGCTTTCTTCTTTTGAGACAACAGGTAAAAAATCTATACTCTTAACTACAACGTGAAAAAAGTGTGTCTAGCTTTAAACACTGGCTAGGGACTACAAACATTAAATATAGGAAGAATAGCTATGATACTGACACGCACAAAAAGTCATTAGACCACGACACATTTTCCAATGATACAAGATATATTGGCTTATATTTTAATGAAATATTTTGTCAGAACTATTGAGATATGGGTACAATTTTAGCAATAATCCATGAAAACTGTGAAAATATAAAATGAGCCTTCGCATGAGAAAACCAACAATTTACGTTTCCGACCAGGCCCAACACCAACCTGCCTGTACATCTACAAAATAAGGATAGAAGCCTGAATTTGGATTTAAGACGAAGAGGGTTTGTACTAGCTATGTACTGAAAACAAAGACGCTGATCAGCTGTGCAATTACTGCACAGCTGATCTGCGTCTTTGTTTTTGCATATGCAGATTGTTGGTTTTCTCATGCAAAGGCTCAAATCTCATTACAGACCTACACAGAGGACTATTTTCAGCTTGTTTGATGTCTAAAACTGAGAATAATACAGCTGAAAAACTGCTTTATGGGCATTGTAAAAAATATTGGCCACAACTGTAATAAACCCGTCTTTGTGATTTCAGACCAGGTCTGACACAAACCAGCCTGTACAGTTACAGAAGAAGGCCAGAAGCTTGAAATTTTTTATTTATCAAGAAGTGGGATTGTATTATCCATGAAGCAAAAACAAAGGCGCTGATCAGCTGTACAGTTACTGCACAGCTGATCTGCATCTTTGTTTTTGCAGAGGGAAAAATCTGTTTTTCTCATATACAATATATCTTGGATAAATGTTTGTTTTGTTTGTTTGAATTGATGCTTTACGTCCCAGTCAACAATTTAGGTCATGTCGGGACAATGCCTCCATTTTATGGGACTTCTACCTAAAATGAGGATGTCATGATATCCAGCAAGTGCTTGAAATATAACCATCTGACTAAGCCACAAAAGGCTTTAATAGGTATGAATGGTTTGACTTGAACCACGTTTCCTGGGCAAGCTCAGACCATGGAGGTTAACCAGTAATCAGATGGTCAGTCAGTAGTGTATAAGCTTTACCTGGAGGCACAAGCAGCCCATCTATTTCTTTAGGCCCCAATGGATGGGGACCCATATTTCCCACCCGACCGCCCTTTTGTATAAATGTGAAAACTGATATATGATATATTTTGTTGTAGACCTACATCGAAGACTATTTCCAATGTATGAGATGTCTTCAACTTAGACATGATGCAGATATAATACTGCTAAAATGCTCTATGGATTCTGTTAAAACATCTAGTATGAATGTGAAAACTGATGTATGATATATTTGCTTGTAGACGTACATAGAGGACTATTTCCAGTGTGTTAGATGTCTTGAACTGAGACAAGATGAGGATATAATACAGCTCAAAACTGCTCTATGGGTCGTGGTAAGAATCATTTTGATTTTCTTACGTAGAGAATATTTTTATTGTCAGATGTTTACGCAACAAAACTACTCAGTTTTTAAGTGGACCCTTTATTCACACATTCTATCATGGAGATATGGTCAGAAAAATAGTCCTGCAGCAATTCTTGCCATTTAAAGAAAAGCATTTCTCAGTTTGTGGTGAAAGAAGTGTGCACTAAGGGCTAATAATACGCCTCCCGGAGGCTTTCACAAGAGTAGTTTGTTTAGGATAACTGACCATCTCGACATGGCCCCAGTTATACAAATATTTGCGCCGTGTCATGAGAAAACCAACAATCGACATATGCAAAAACAACGGTGCAGATCAGCTTTGCAGTAACTGCAAAACTGATCATTGCCTTTGTTTTTGCTACACGGATAGTACAATTCCTCTACTTTCTGAATCCAAAATTTCCAGCCTCTGGCCATCTTCTGTGCTTGTACAGCCCGGTTTGTGTCAAACCTGTTCGGAAACCACATTGTTGCTTTTCTCATGACGTGACTCATTTATTGATGCAGTAAGCCAAAGGCCTACAAGCATATAAACATACATTTACGATAACACATTGTTTAACACCATTAAAACATAGGATTGTCTTCTGTAATAGCTCATTTTCTGAGTAACTTTAAGTATTGGTGTGCAGTAACTATTTTCCTGTGAACTTTTAGGGCCATATCAGCACCTCTTCATGGGGTATATCTTGGCTTGAAGAAGAGAGATTGATTCCTGAAGTGATAAGGCTGGCTGAGGAATGTGCTGTGTATTCTATCAGAGGGTAGGACACTTGAGCTGCGGCTCGAGAAAACCGTTCTTTGGGGTTTCCGACCAGGTCGGACACAAACAGTCCTGTACGTCTTCAGAAGCAGGCTAGAAGCTTAAAATTTCAGATTTATTAAGAAGACGGATTGTACTATCCGTGAAGCGAAAACAAAGGCGCTGAACAGCTATGCAGTTACTGTAGTTTATTAATGTGAACAATTATTTAATCATCAGAGTAAAAAAATGATTTATGTGTAACATGTTTTGTGATTTATGCAATTTTGAAACCCTATCAGATCAACCCTTTTTTTGGCAGCCATAATGTCTTAAGTTTTTTTTTTTTTCTCATTGCCAATTACATATGTCATATCTCCCTCTTTCATAGGGATCTCCCTATTTTTAGCTCACCTGGGCCGTTAGGCTCACAAGGTGAGCTTATAGGATGGCCATGATCCGTCGTCCGTCCGTCGTCGTCCACCATTTTCAAAGATATTCTTCTCTGAAAGCCCTTGGCCAATCAAAGCCAAATTTTATATGAAGCATCTATGGGAAGGGGGAACCAATTTGTTTATAAATAATCCAGGTCACATGACCAAGATGGCTGCCACGCCCATATATGGTAAATACCCTTCAAAAATCTTCTCCTCTGGAACCGGTGGACCAATTTCAACGAAACATGGCATGTAGCATTGGGGACTGGAGTAACGAAACATGGCATGTAGCATTGGGGACTGGAGTACTACAAAGTGTTTATAAATCATGACCTTTGGATGACCTTGACCTATTTTACGGCAAGGTCAACATAGGTTGCCAATGCATTTGAATGGGGAAAACTTTTAAAATGTCATTTAAAGTCGTTTAAAGTGAAAGTCTTGCAGGAAATGGGCAGTAGGACTGAATATTAATGATTCTGAAAATAATTGGACCCCAGGGGCTCATATGCCCCCACCCCGGGGCAATATACATGTATATTACCATAATATTCAAACACCATCTCCTCTGAAACCGCTTGGCCAATCAAAGCAAAATTTTATGTGAAGCATCAATAGGAAGGGGTAATCAATGTATATATAAATAATTCAGGTCACATTACCAAGATGGCCGCCATACTCATATATGGTAAAAACCCTTCAAAAATCTTCTTCTCCAGAATCGGTGGATCGATTTCAAAGAAACTTGGCATGAAGCATCGATGGCTCAAATACTACAATGTGTGTATAAATCATGACCCTGTGATGACCTTGACCTTTTTTTACGGCAAGGTCAACATAGGTCGCCAATGCATTTGAATAGGAAAAACTTTTAAAATGTCATTTAAAGTTTAAGTCTTGCAGGAAATGGGCAGTAGGACTGAATATTAATGATTCTGAAAAAAAATGGACCCCAGGGGCTCATCTGCCCCCACCCTGTGGCAATATACATGTATATTACCATAATATTCAAACATCTTCTCCTCTGAAACTGCTTGGCGAATCAAAGCAAAATTTTATGTGAAGCATCTATGGAATGGGGGAATTAATGTATATATAAATTATCTAGATCACATGACCAAAATGGCTGCCATGCCCATATAATATGGTAAAAACCCTTCAAAAATCTTCTCCGAATCTGGTGGACCGATTTCAAAGAAACTTGGCATGAAGCACCAATGGCTGAAGTACTACAATGTATATATAAATCATGACCCTGTGGTGACCTTGACCTATTTTACGACAAGGTCAACATAGGTCGCCAATGCATTGGAATGGGGAAAACTTTTAAAAAGTCATTTGAGGTGAAAATCTTGCAGGAAATGGGTAGTAGGACTAAATATTAATAATTCTGAAAAAAATTGGACCTAAGGGCTCATATGCCCACACCCCGGGGCAATATACATGTATATTACCATAATATTCAAACCTTCAAATCTTCTCCTCTGAAACCACTTGGCCAATTGAAGCCAAATTTTATGTGAGGCATCTATAGGATGAGGGAACCAATGTGTATATTAATAATCTAGGTCACATGACCAAGATGGCCGCCATGCCCATATATGGTAAAAACACTTCAAATATCTTCTCCTCTGAAACCAAAAGATTGATTTCAATGAAACTTGGCGTGAAGCATCCATGGCTAAAGTACTACAATGTATATATAAATCATGACCCTGTGCTGAATTTGACCAAGTTTATGGCAAGGTCAACATGGGTTGCCCATGCATTTGAATGGGAAAAACTGTTAAAATGTCATTTGAAGTGAAAAGCCAGCAAGAAATTGGCAAATGGACAGAATATTGATTATTCTGAAAAAAAAAAAAAACCGGCCCAAGGGCTTCATCTGCCCCTGCACTGGGGTTAAATACCGTAATATTCAAACATGTTTATTGGTATATGCAGCAGACTCAGATGAGCGTTTACAGGACCATTGGTCCTCTGGTTGTTAAAATAGTTATCATATTTGGAATTTTAGAATTGCCTTAAATATATTATGCATCTCCCTATTTGGAATTTAAGATCATGCAAGAATTTCCTTTATTGTTTGATATCAGTCTTTCTATTTGGATGGGGAGATTTCCCTATTTGACTCCTCACATGCAATTATCTTCTTCAGGACAGCATTCTTCATTCTTGGTCTTATGGCCAGTACAAGAGAGGGTGCAGAACTGTTAACGCAGTATGGCTGGGAGTCGCGTTGGACAACCAGAACAGAGCACTGGCCCCTGGTGGAGGACAGAGCAACCTTGCTGGAAGTCTCCATGGATGATACTCGCTCTGAGGCTGGATATAGTGTGACTAGGTCGGAGTTGGGTAGTCCGGTGAGTCAGCTCGACTTTATTGCCGAAGAGCATTTCCAGTTAGGAGATCCCAGAAAAAGATGGAATAGGTCAATTAGTGATAATACTGGTGATAAGTCGGGGGATAGGAGCGATGATGACCTGGGTATACACATTCCTAGTGCTAAGACTAGTGGTTTATACGGTCAAGATATACGGACGTTTGGAAGTGTTAAGGTGAAAAGCCAGACTTTGCCATCAAAATACGGGAGTTTGCCATTTAGAGCTCAGACATTTAGAAGCGTTTCAATATCCCCTAGTAAATTAGCAAGTGATAGGACGCCAAGTTTAGAGCATTTGACTGATAGGAGATTGTTACATTTAGATTTAAATACCAAAGATCGTAGCCGGTCCCTCAACTTAGACTTTGTGTCAGATAGCAAGTCCGAAAATAAAACTGCTAGTTCAAATATTGCAAGAGTTGCAGCAAAACCAAAAGACCAAACTGTGATAAATGAAACAAAATCTGCAAAACATGTGCCATTGAGGATAACATTAGGAGATGATGAAGTAGATTTAGAAGACTCAAATCCTGATCTTTTGGAAAATAAAGACAGCCATAGTGAAGTGCCGCTATCAGAAGTTCAGGATTCCTCTAGGAAAACCGAGGATTCCTTGGGGAAAACCCAGGACTCTACTATGGAAATACAAAACATTGAGAATGGCCAGTCATCTGTTATAGAAGCAGATTTAGATACAGAAGCCACTAAATCAAATGAAGAAGAGGCTGACTCTTCAGCAAATAAGGTACATAAGGTTGACTCTTCAAAAGAAGTTACAGAAACTTCAAAAGTTACAGAGATTTCAGTAGAAATGTCAGAAAGTGTAGATAGCAAAGCAGCTGTGATTAATTCAGAACAAAACCAAATAATTAGTATAAGTATCACTGACACTGATGCTAATGTCCTTGTAGATTTAGAATCTAATAATCCTTTAGATACAGAAATTACTGATAAGGCTAAGGATGAAGCTAGTTCTGCTCAAAGTGACTCAACAGCTGAAGGTGCTATAAGTCAAAATGCCAAAAGTGATCAAATTAGAACTCTTGAAAGGGGTGATAGTCAAGAAGGAAAGAAAGTTGGAAGTTTAAAGGGTGAAAGAAGTACATGTAGTAGTAGTGATAGCTCAAGAACTACAAAAAGTCGGACCGACAGTTTTAACACTGACTCAACCACAAGTGGTATAGGTTCAGGGTCGTTTGATTCTGGTCCCCAAGTTGTTACAGAGTTACACACCCTTACCCCTATTCCTAGTTCAACTTCTCTCGAAAATTTTGAAGTTCAGTTAAGACCTAAAAAGACGGATGCTTCAGAACGTGCTCACCATTCTGTTGCTTTACGGAGACTGTCGAATCTTAGTCGTGTTCCGAGCACTCGCCGAGGATCTAGTCCAGGAATAGGGCTTTTACCGATTTCCAAATTCTTTGATTTCTCAGAAAATGCAATAACTTACACTACAGCCCGTGATGCTATTGGCTATGCAACCTTACGATCCCTTATGAAACAGAGACAGATCAGTACGGATGCCGAGTCAGACTTTGGTTTGAATGCCTTGTATGATACTTCCAGTATCGGGAGTACAAGTCGGAGACCAAGTGTTGACAGCACCTATTTAGAGGCAAAGAGACCACTAAGGTTGGTATTTTTACTACTTTAATAAGAATGTTATGTTTGTTGATACGAAAAGTTATTGAAAGTCATTTGAGTTTGATGAATTTCATATGAAGTGACCAAAAAATATAAAAATGATTGGTTATTTCATTTATTGGTTAATGGAGTTTTTATCACAGAAGAATCATTCTTGTCTTGAATTCACACAGAAACCTCTTTAGTGTGGTGGTAAAATTACTTAAAAGTGAGTTCCCCCTCTGTATGCTGTTGGGGCAAATTTAAACCTATTAGATACAACTTGAATTCACAACTTCACTTCCCACTAGATAAAGCATGGTGTGTTTTATCATGTCATATTTAATTTTTTTCACTCATTACCAGCAAGGAGCATGAGATTTGAAATTTGTAGTCTAATTTCTTACCTAGGAGTGACTTATTAAGTTATTATAAGTTATTAATGCATGAAACCTGTTTCAGTTCCTCCCACCCTGGAAATGAATTGCATGTAACATTCAGTGACATTGAGCCACATCAACATGAACAGACCATGCACCCCATGGCCAAACGTGAAAAGTACCCACTGCACTATGTATTCATAATACTGATATTTATTATTTAGTAGGAGTTTGCTTTGGGGTTGTTCCAGATTAAGAATTATTTGGGTCTTTGAAAACAAGCTCAGTATTTCTGAAGGGAAGTTGGATTTTTATCCAAATAACTATGCAAACAGTTGTAAAGTGATATAAGGTTCATAATATCTGACAAAGATCCCTATAATGCATGTCTGGAACAGTCTGCTGTATATCATCCATACAGTCCATTTGAGCCGCCTCGTGGGAAAACCAACAATGTGGTTTCCGAACAGGTCCGACACAAATCAAGCTGTACAGTCAAAGAAAGGAGCCAGAAGTTTGAAATTTAGGATTTAGGTAGAAGAGGAATTGTACTATCCGAGTAGCGAAAAGAAAGGCGCTGATCAGCTTCGCGGTTACCGCGAAGCTGATCTGCGTCTTTGTTTTCGCCTATGCAGATTGTTGGTTTTCCCATGGGACGGCTCATTTATAGGCATTTAACAAGATAGCTTTTAAAAACCAGTAGATATGCTTTAAGCCTTAAATATTAGAGCAACATTTAAAAGTAGTAATACGGACATGATATACATTTTCTAATTAATTTCATCACATTAGGCCCCTTAATATGCAGGATATTTCTTAAATAACTAGACAAAATACAATGTTTCAGTGCGTCTCGTAATTGGAGCGGTGTATCATTAAGCCAAATGGACAAAGCCTGGCTTCCAAAGCACCGTAGAGCCAGATCAGAAAAGTACATTGCTTGTATACAATCAGAGCCTTTAATCCTAACAACATGTTAAAGAATCCTTTATATGAGCCGCATCATGAGAAAACCAACATTTTGCATATGCGAAAACAAAGGTGCAGATCAGCTGTGCAGTTACTGCACAGCTGATCAGCACCTTTGTTTTCGCGACACCCGACAGTACAATTCCTCTTCTTATAATTTGAAACACCAAATATGTAGCTTTTTTCTATCACGGCTTATTACGAACCTGATCAGAAAACCTGAAGACCTATTTTCTCCCTCATATGTAGCTAAGCTTTGCTCGAGTTTTCCAAGAGGTTTAGGCTAGGCTTAGGGGGTTTCAGAAATGAACTGACAAAAAAGAATATAAGAAGGTACACGGACATTTTTCTATCTTGACGACAGATGCAAGGAATGTGCTGATCATATGCAATTGTATTGGTTAAAAATTGGTTTTAAAGCTGTATGAGAATTTGACAGAATTTGCACAAAATTGTTAGAATGATATTTTCATTTGGCAAAATTCAGAGTTGCAAAGTCTCCAAAGTGACGTCTTAATTCTCATTGTCTATCAATTCTTTGGCTGTTAATATGCACTGAATCAATTTGATACATGAGCCGCGTCATGAGAAAACCGGATTTTTGCCTATGCGAAAACAAAGGCGCAGATCAGCTTCGCAGTAACTGCGAAGCTGATCAGCGCCTTTGTTTTCGCTACACGGATAGTACAATTTCTCTTCTTCTTAAATCCGAAATTTCAAGCTTCTAGCCTGCTTCTGTGACTGTACAGGCCGGTTTGTGTCAGACCTGTTCGGAAACCGCGAAGACCGGTTTTCTCGCGTCGCGGCTCACATCATGATAGTTACTGCTTCGACTTCTCCAGTACTTGCTTTTATATGAGCCTGTGCATGAGAAAACCAACAATTTGGGGCTCCGACCAGGTCTGACACAAACAAGGCTGCACAGTCACAGAAGCAGGCTAGAAGCTTGAAATTTCGGATTTAAGAAGAAGAGGAAGTGTACTATCCGTGTGGCGAAAACAAAGGCGCTGATCAGCTTCGCGGTCACCGCGAAGCTGATCTGCGTCTTTGTTTTCGCCTATGCAAATTGTTGGTTTTCTCATGCACATGCTCATATTCCCTATGCTCTAACCTCTCATTTTGCGTTTTAGTTTTTACAGCAGGTTTTATATTGACAGAATGTTTAAATATTGACAACCAGTTGTCAGTAGTGAACTTTCGCTATTGGCAACCAGTTGTCAGTAGTGAACTTTCGCTATTGGCAACCAGTTGTCAGTAGTGAACTTTCGCTATTGACAACCAGTTGTCAGTAGTGAACTTTCGCTATTGGCAACCAGTTGTCAGTAGTGAACTTTCGCTGTTGACAACCAGTTGTCAGTAGTGAACTTTCACTATTGGCAACCAGTTGTCAGTAGTGAACTTTCGCTATTGGCAACCAGTTGTCAGTAGTGAACTTTCGCTATTGGCAACCAGTTGTCAGTAATGAACTTTCGCTATTGGCAACCAGTTGTCAGTAATGAACTTTCACTATTGGCAACCAGTTGTCAGTAATGAACTTTCGCTATTGGCAACCAGTTGTCAGTAATGAACTTTCACTATTGGCAACCAGTTGTCAGTAGTGAACTTTCGCTATTGGCAACCAGTTGTCAGTAGCCACTTTCTTTAAATATTTAGGTATTTTATGGTAATGCAATTTCAGCCTACCGAGAAACTTCAGCGGGGTTTCACTGAGTGAAATGGAGAGCCCTTGGCTGGGCAAGAATCCCAGGGTCAAAGTTCAAAAGTAGCGCTCATTAACATATTTAACCATAACTTAACTGCTTTTGACTTGTAATGCTGATGTAACAGATGTACTGGCATAACATTCAAGAAAATATTTTTTGACACTAGCTCTAACATTATGATATCATGCCTAAGTATTTTATACATGTACTGCTGTTTTATACCGATATTTTCATAACAATTAGACGAAATATCAGGGATGTCATTAAGAGCCGGCAGGCGGCAAAAATAGCCATGTACTTTTCATTTTTTCAAGATTTTAGCCGGCTACTTTTAACTGTTTAAACAATAATGAATGGCAATTTTGCCTGTTTATCTGTAATTTCTGCCAGCTACTCAAAATCGTAGTGAAAACCCTGAATATTAAATAGTTATATGGTCATTCACCTTCTTGTGGCCACCATTTTCCAGTAGAGCATTTATTAGTTTGCAGTGAAAGAAATATGCACTAAGTATTGGTAACTTGCCTCAGGGGGGGGGTGGGGGGGGGGTGGGGCTTGCTCTTGAATCACTGATTGCCCCAAAATTTTCTTAGCTGTTGACTAAATACCAAAGACACCAGAAATACAGAGATTCTTCTTATTGTTATTAATACCATTTTTACTAGGACAGCAAAGACACTATCACACTTGTTTGATGTTTCAGCTATATGTCTTTAACAGAGTTGAGTTTTAACCAGAATCAGTGTTTAACCAGTACAAAAAAGAACAGTTTTAGTTGCTTGTATTTGATAGGGAAGCAACTCACTTAAATGTTTGTTCTGATATAAAGAAATGCTTTTGACATGTAGTTGATTTGAGTGGATTTGTCTTTGGAAGTTGCTTCTTGTACATCCAGTTTGGAAATGAACTCACACATGCCAAAAGAACAAAATGTTTGTTTGTGTTGTTGTTTAACATACCAGTCAACAGTTTTGTCAGTGGCGGCCCCCGTGGCCGAGTGGTTAAGAGCGCTGATATTTCATTACTGCACTTTTAACCATTCGATCATCTCACCGCTGTGTCTGGTGTGGGTTCGAGCCCCGCTCTGGCCACGTGAGACAAGCCAAGTTCTGCTTGCGGGTGTGTCAGGTGTTTTTTCTCGGGGTTCTCCCGTTTCCGCCCCACCTACTGATTGGCCCGTCTCATATGAGCTGAAATAATCTTGAAAGGGACGTTAAACTGAATCAAAAAAAAAAAAAAAAGCTTGGATGGTGTCACTTTCTGAATATTAACCTGTATTATGGCAAGAATTATGTCTTTCTCAAGGCTACAACTCAGCAAAGATGTGGGATTCAAACTCTGTTCTTTCGGTATGCAGTGTGGTGCTCTACCACTTGCCCACCATTTTTTCTAAGGCAACAGAATTTAATGAATACCATTCAGCAAATTCTTATATAAGCATGTAAAACATATCTTGGTTTGGCCAGCGCACATAATGACATACTGAATATGTTTCATGTGTTTTAATTTTGCATATAAGTAGATGTTTAGAAAAATAAAGGAAAAGGAGTTCATTCTAATTTACAGTTTGAATTAAGGCGGGAATCTAAATAATCTTTGTTTCTTCAGCTAAACCTATTTCATAGCAAAGTAAGACTTAAGGAACACGACTGCCTAAATATAGTCATGTCTTGAAAACTAGAAAATAATAAAGTTCCTAATAACTTAGGTTATTTGATTTTCTGTGAGTTAAATTTTTCCTTGAAGAGCTTTTTCTGTGAGTTAAATTTTTCCTTGAAGAGCTTGAAGAATTGTCTTCTTATTTATGTTCAGGTTGATGTGTGTGTGATGTGCATGCTTAAGGATGTTCGCTGCTAACATTTGACATTTCGGAACTTCTGGTTTTTCTTTTCTTGAATTTCTCGTAAACGGTTGCAGATATTTTCCTAATATTTTATATTTGGATACATATTGATGATATGCATTGAATGAGTCATGAAAATTGTCAATCTAAGAAACTTCATTTTTTCACCCCATTTTCTGCAACTTTTCAGAAAATTTTAGTTGTCAGTAAAATTTAAGGGGTAGGGTAGATTAAACTTGAATATTACACATCTTTAAATTTATTGCACTACTTCGATATTTATTTTAGCAGCAGTATATGTGTACATGGTCTTCTAAGTCAGTCTTTGTGTCTTTAGTGTGCTGGTTTTAAAATTTTAGGTGGTTTTATGAAATGGGCTTTTAGAAACAAAACAGCCGAAGAAAGGCTGAAAATGGCGATTTTCAAGTTGTTGGTTCTCTCTTATATGCTCACTACCCTATATATTTCTTTCTTTTATTCGAACAATATTACCAAGTTCTATGTTGTGTAAAAATACAAGAAAAAGTTTGAATCAACAAACATGAATTTGGCACATTTCAAAATATTGATTTTTTCTAACTTTTCAAGTATGGGGGTAGGGTTGAAAAACGAATCGCAAAATTTTGTCATCCACTCCAAATTGCAAATTTTTCTATGCTTTTGGTCCAAAATAGTATGCGTTACGTAAATATTATGACTTTTGAAAGCATTCTAGGTGTATGTTTGTTCAGGACAGGTATGTTTCAAAGAATTAAAAATTAAATTAATTTTACCAAATTTAAAACATGGTGCTCAGAAGTCTCATTCAGAGGCCTGTAGCTTGAAAAAATGCACACTACCCTATATTTATTTTGTTTTCAAATGTCTTGTGTTGCATTTTGGAATCAAAATAGAGTGGTTAGAAAAAAAGTTTGAATACTTTTTCATTGGCAGCGAACATCCTTAAGTAATGTGCATGCTTAAGTAGTATGCATGCTTAAGCAATGTGCATGCTTAAGTAATTTGCATGCTTAAGCAATGTGCATGCTTAAGCAATGTGCATGCTTAAGCAATGTGCATGCTTAAGTAATGTGCATGCTTAAGCAATGTGCATGCTTAAGTAATGTGCATGCTTAAGCAATGTGCATGCTTAAACAATGTGCATGCTTAAGTAATGTGCATTCTTATTTTTTTTTTTTGTTTATTCAAACCATGTGTAAGTCCCATTCTTACATCATACCTATATTTCAGTATCTTGCGGAACCAGAGCGGTGTGTCCTTGAGTGACCTTGACAGCCCCGGGGTGAACCTGTCCCCCAAGGCCATGCTGTATCAACAGAGGCCCCACACAGGGGAGGCAGAGTTTGTGGGCGTGGCACTGCCCGTAGATATCAACATGATCTTTGAGGCAAGTTGATTTACAATGTTTCAGAGAGCGACTATTATAAACATTAACCAGAGGACCAATGGTTGTGTAAACGCTCACCTGAGATCTGGGATAGGCGACCTAAGCTGACCCCACCATAAAAAAAGGTCAAGGTCAAGGTCATCCCGGGGATCATGATTATACAAACTCTGTAGAGCTCCATTCACTGATGCTTCAGGCATAGTTTCAAAATCATAGGTCTTCGGTTCTGGAGAATAAAATTTATAAAGGTTTTTGCTATTTATAGCCATGGTGGCAATCTTGGTCATGTGACCTTGACCATTTATATTAACTTTCATTCCCCTTTCCTAACGATGCTCCACATAAAGTTTGGCTTTGATTGGCCAAGCAGTTTCAGAGAAAGAGGTTTGAATATTATGGTCATATATATATACATGTATATAGCCTAGGGGCGGGGGCAGACAATCCCCTGAGGACATTTTTTCCATAAACATAAATCTGTCCATTTGCATACTCCCAGCAAGTTTCCACCCATTTAATTACATTTTCCTAATTTTCCCCATTCAAAGACATGGGCAACCTATGTTGGCCTTGCCACAAAATAGGTCAAGGTCATCCCAAGGTCATGATTTATATAAACTTTGTAGAGCTCCTCTCCCTGATGCTTCATGCCAAGCTTCAAACTCATAGGCCTTCGGGCTGTGGAGAAGAAAATTTTAAAGGTTTTTGCTATTTATAGACATGGCGGCCATCTTGGTCATGTGACCTTGACCATTTATATAAACTTTCATTCTCCCTTCCTAAGAAAGCTCCACATGACGTTTGGCTTTGATTGGCCAAACGGTTTCATAGAAGAAGATCTTTGAATATTATGGTAATATACATGTATATTGCCCCGGGGTGGGGGCAGACCTGCCCCTGGGGTCCATTTTTTCAGAATCATAAATATTCTGTCCATTTGCCCATTTCCATAAAGTTTTTCCCTTCAAATGACATTTTGACAGTTTTCCCTATTCAAATGCAAGGATGACCTTTGTTGACCTTGCCGTAAAATAGGTCAAGGTCATCCAAGGGTCATGGTTTATATAAACTTTGTAGAGCTCCTCCCCCTGATGCTTCATGCCAAGTTTCAAAATCATAGGCCTTCTGGTTCTGGAGAAGAAGATATTTAAAGGTTTTTGCTATTTATAACCATGGCGGCCATCTTGGTCATGTGACCTGGACCATTTATATAAATTTTTGTTCCTCCATCCCAAGGATACTACATATAAAATTTGGCTTTGATTGGTCAAGTGGTTACTGAGAAAATTAAGTTTTACATTTAATTTGTAAATGACCTTTGGCCAAGGTCAAGAAATGACCTTGACCGTTTATACTTACAACACTTCATTAGCTCAACATGTTGTCTGTATCTACCAACTTTCAGGAAACAGGCTACAAAACTTCCTGAAAAATTCAATGTTTTCACTTTTTTCCATTGAAAAGCCCATGCAACCAAAATTGAGCTTGCCGTAAAATAGGTCAAGGTCAACCAAAGGTCATGATGTATATAAACTATGATAGGCCAGAGTCCCCAATGCTACATACCTAGTTTCGTTGAAATTGGTCCACCGGTTCCAGAGAAGAAGATTTTTTTTTAGTTTTTACCATATATGGGCATAGCGGCCATCTTGGTCATGTGACCTGGACCATTTATATAAACTTTCTTTCACTTGATAAGGATGCTCCACATGAAGTTTGGGTTTGATTGGCCCAGCGGTTTCAGAGGAGAAGATCTTTGAAATTGTCGAAGGACGACAACAGACGGACGGACGCCGGATCATGGCTATCCTGTAAGCTCACCTTGTGAGCCTTCGGCTCAAGTGAGCTAAAAAGTCAGAGATTCTTCCAATTCATGACACATCCAAATGATGCAAATGACATACCAGGAAATGAAAGTCCAGATCAGACTGTGCCCATAGCAGATTCATTACCAGACTGATCTGAGTCAATGGTTTGAAGCTCATGGCTGCCATTCTGAAAAAAAATATGACTGGGGTGTATAGACACAACTGAACCAAAACGTTTGGGTTGTAGATTACTTCTCATCAGAAGCTAACGATCTTGATGGCAAACAAGAATGTTATCCAAAGTTGAAATAGATTATTATTGATTCCCCCTTGAAAATTTGCCATTACTCTAGTAGGCGGCCCCTGTGGTCGAGCGGTTAAGAGCGCTGTTTCTTAATCAATCATCTCACCGCTGTGTCTGGTGTGGGTTCGAGCCCCCGCACTGGCCACATGTGAGACTAGCCAAGTTCTGCTTGTGGGTGTGTCAGGTGTTTTTTCTCGGGATTCTCTCGTTTTTGCCCCATCTACTGATTGGCCTGTCTCATATGAGCTGAAATGATCTTGAAAGGGACCTAAAACTGAATTTAAAAAACAAATACTGTAGTGAAGAAAATAATGATACATGATACATGTATACAAGACTTTATTCAACCAATTTTGGGCCCAGGAAGGGCATACAAAGATGTTGTACAGAGAATGAGAGTAGAAGTCCAAATCAGAGATGAGAAAACACAAAAACATATATATACTCGAGTTATATAAAATATTTTAACACAGTTTCCTATCTTGTAGGTTCATGAGGGAGAGGACAAGAGAACTGTTGACTTCACTATATCACGGCAGAGCTCCTTTATAGACTCTGATCTACGGTCGCTGCGCTCAGACAGCGGGCTAGAGGATATGAACAGGGTAGACCCAACTGGTGGTGAGTGTCTAGTGAATGAATTAAAAGCACTGATGGGATTTCTAAACAAATGATTTTACACATAAGCTGCAAATGCAAACTTAGAAGATGACCACGCTTGAAATTCCAGATTTAGAAATGAAGAAATTATGCAAGAAATTTGATGAGCTGCATTGGGAAAGCAAATTGGAAGGAAAACATTCATAGCTCATTCATTGCCTAGCTCCTAAAGCAAATTTGCTTTTAACTCGTATAAGCCTGGTGTCCTTTTTATGGGACATAGGCAAACAGCATAGCTCCAGATGTGATGCCGCAGAACGCGGCATCCCATCTGGGCCTATTCTGTCTGCACAAAGAAATTTCATTGAAAAATGAGATGAAAAAATCACTGCTAACGCCTCTGAAAATGAAAGTGGACTCACCCAATTGATAATGATGGGAGAATCCATTCGTCAAATATGGGTTAAAATGGATGAAAGGTTGAAATTCTTAAGATGTAATGGGTTACCATATTCTAAGGATTTCTATCAGGCAACATGTGACATGGACTCTATCCTTTTCAGTTTTGCATAAATTTTAGAATGTTTTTGGGTATGATGGACATTAAGATACTTGCGGCTGGTCAGTATTTGACTTGTGCTAATTTTACATATTTCTTATTAGCTGGAGGCAGCCTGAAGTCTCGGACCACCAGTACCTCTGGAGGCTCTGAAGTGACCCCAGTAGCTCTGTCAGCTGAACACAGACCAGAGATATGTCTACAATGTGGCATAGTAAACCTGCCTGAGATCAGCCTGCAGCTTCATGAGATTTCTGAAGGTACAGTTACAAAAACATGCCCATGTAATTTACACATTTTTCCTAAGTTGTAAAAAAATTAAATTTTTTTGACATTTTTTCTTATTTTTGCTCAAAACTTAGATTTTGGGTACAAGTTAATAGAACCTATTATGCATACTTCATACTGTGAAATGGCATACTTGCAGGTGTGACATCATGAGGGTGTGACTTATTTACTTTTGTAGAAGGTGTAACCAGTCAAGGAAAGTCAGATACACCCAGTACCAGTCTACACCTCTAGGGAACTGGTCTAGGGCAGGAAATTATAAACACTCAGTTTTCTGACAAACAGTGAACTTTTTTCATAGCTACCCTCTAAAATGCACCTTAAGTCTATGTTTTAGGGCCATAACAAGAAACATAACCCATATATTTTTATTTTCACAGAAGGTGTAACCAGTCAAGGGAAGTCAGATACACCTAGTACCAGTCTACACCTGATAAAGTCAGTGGTAGGGAACCGGTCTAGAGCAGGAAGTGCCAATGAACCAATATCAGAACATTCAGGAGGCAGTCTGACCAGCACTGCATCAGACTCATGTAAGATTTTCTTTCCACCTTATTAAATGAAGATAATCATGCAAAGTTCGATTCATTTGTGTGATCCGGTATTTTAAAGTTCAGAAGAAAAGAATAAGATTTTCTTAGAAAACCAGCAGTCAGCATTTGTGAAAACAAAAACGCTGACTGATGAGGAAGCTCATATTTGTATCCAACATGTATGGTGGAAGTCAAATTTTGAAAAATTATATATGTACCGGTAAGTCGGGTATCCCCATAAATGCCAGTATCTTTGAGCATGTAAAACTGGTGCTTGAGGGAATGAAAATAAATAAGGATATAACAAAATCTGATCTGGTCCGAGGTTATAAATCTTTTTTCATGCTCAACTCAGCTGAGCATAAAAGACAGCCCTATGAAAATTAAACTTCTCATCAATGACAAAATAGCCCAAATAAATTGAAATTTCATGTTTGTTTTTATCACCAAAATTCATCCTGCTTATAAATGATCCTGCTTATATCCTGCTTATAAATGTTAAAATGACAACAATAGTTGGCATTTTAACATTTATGAGCAGGATAAATTTATTTTAGTCTCAGCTGAGTTGAACATGAAAAGTGTTTTATAACCTTCCAACCTGTTTAGAGAAGCACCTGTTTGACAGACTCAAGGAATGTCTGTCTACATGTGAGCCGCATCATGAGAAAACCAACAATTTGCATATGCGAAAACAAAGACGCAGATCAGCTTCACGGTAACCGCGAAGCTGATCAGCACCTTTGTTTTCGCTACACAGAGAGCACAATTTCTCTTCTTTCTAAATCCAAATTTTCCAGCCTGTAGCCATCTTCTGTGCTTGTACAGCTCAGTTTGTGTTGGACCTGGTCGGAAACCACATTGTTGGTTTTCTTATGAGATGGCTCATATTCTATTATAGCTACAGCCAAAAAGTTATCTCTGGACAGTCCAGGTGGGAGGACGTTGATACGAAAAGAGATTATCCGCTTTGTCATCAACCTATATATCTATTGTAGCTACAGCCAAAAAGTTATCTCTGGACAGTCCAGGTGGGAGGACATTGATAAGAAAAGAGATTATCCGCTTTGTCATCAACCGTTATATCTATTGTAGCTACAGCCAAGAAGTTATCTCTGGACAGTCCAGGTGGGAGGACGTTGATACGAAAAGAGATTATCCGCTTTGTCATCAACCTATATATCTATTGTAGCTACAGCCAAAAAGTTATCTCTGGACAGTCCAGGTGGGAGGACATTGATACGAAAAGAGATTATCCGCTTTGTCATCAACCTATATATCTATTGTAGCTACAGCCAAGAAGTTATCTCTGGACAGTCCAGGTGGGAGGACGTTGATAAGAAAAGAGATCATTTGCTTTGTCATCAACCTATATATCTATTGTAGCTACAGCCAAGAAGTTATCTCTGGACAGTCCAGGTGGGAGGACTTTGTTAAGGAAAGAGATTATCTGCTTTGTCATCAACCTTTATATCTATTGTAGCTACAGCCAAGAAGTTATCTCTGGACAGTCCAAGTGGGAGGACGTTGATAAGAAAAGAGATTATCCGCTTTGACATCAACCGTTTTATCTATTGTAGCTACAGCCAAGAAGTTATCTCTGGACAGTCCAGGTGGGAGGACTTTGTTAAGGAAAAGGATTATCCGCTTTGTCATCAACCTTTATATCTATTGTAGCTACAGAAGTTATCTCTGGACAGTCCAGGTGGGAGGATGTTGATAAGAAAAGAGATTATCCGCTTTGTCATCAACCTACATACATGTATCTATTGTAGCTACAGCCAAGAAGTTATCTCTGGACAGTCCAAGTGGGAGGACGTTGATAAGAAAAGAGATTATCCGCTTTGTCATCAACCGTTATATTTATTGTAGCTACAGCCAAGAAGTTATCTCTGGACAGTCCAGGTGGGTGGACGTTGATAAGAAAGAGATTATCCGCTTTGTCATCAACCTATATATCTATTGTAGCTACAGCCAAGAAGTTATCTCTGGACAGTCCAGGTGGGAGGACGTTGATAAGAAAGAGATTATCCGCTTTGTCTTCAACCTTTATATCTATTGTAGCTACAGCCAAGAAGTTATTTCTGGACAGTCCAAGTGGGAGGACGTTGATAAGAAAAGAGATTATCCGCTTTGTCATCAACCTATATATCTATTAGAGCTACAGCCAAGAAGTTATCTCTGGACAGTCCAGGTGGGAGGACGTTGATAAGAAAAGAGATTATCCGCTTTGTCATCAACCTTTATATCTATTGTAGCTACAGCCAAGAAGTTATCTCTGGACAGTCCAGGTGGGAGGACTTTGTTAATAGGGCTTTCACACTTACCACGATTCGACCACGATAGTAATCGTGGTCATCATCGTGAGGGAATCGGGATTATCGTAACGGATCTTATCCGATCTTATCTCATCTTGATGTCAATCGTGGCAATCGGGTTAATCGTGATAAAATTTTTGACAGCCAAAAAATTTTCCACGATTATCCCGATTGATAAATCAATCGTGTTCATCGCATCAGATCGTAATACATCGTATCAAATCGCAACAGATCGAATCTACTCGTGCACCTCAATCGCGGCTATCGCAACGAATCGTGGACAAGGAGAGCGCCACGATGTGATACGATCTCCTACGATATGTTGCGATTTGTCGCGATGCATTGATCGCGATCTAATACTATTGGTTCACGAGCAGATACGATATAATACGATAAGATACGGGTAGATACGAGACGTTGCGCTCAATGATTGGTGTCCACGATTAGTTACGAGTTCCTGCATTATCGACACGATTGCTGCATGATTATCAAGATTATATCATCGATATGCACAGTAAAATTCTTTTAATGGCTTTTAAGGGCTTTTCAAATGGTAAAGAGATAAATAACTGCCAGAAACTTATACAATGAAAGCCAAAATTCACCCCTAGATCCCGGAATGAAAATAACTATGAGCTAAAATAAAGTTATAGACTTTGAGATGTTGCAAACTTAAAATGTCATATAAAATAAAGAAATTTGAATGCAGCCCCACTCATTTGACATAAGTCAGTCAGACAATCACCGCCCTCTACTACTGTCATCAATAATGGCTTAGAAATGTAGTTTTAATCGTGTACAAGTTCAAGCGAAAGAGACGATGCCCGGTAGCGCATTTAACACCACTGTTGCGTCCAATCGCGGCTTGAATCGTGATAATCCGTGTCTTTATCGTGAGATTTATCGCAGCACATCGCATTGTATCCTGATGAACATGAAGAAACGTATCCAAACGTATCTGCTCGCAATGGATCGTGTCAAATCGTAAACCCTTATCGTGGTGATCGTAGCCGCTCGTACTTAATCTTAGCAGATCGGCCAGCTATATCGTAACAGATCTGGTTATCAATCGTGACTCTATCGCATCAAATCGGAATAAATCGCATCAGAACGTATGGAGTCGCATCAGCTCGTGTCTAAACCTGAAGTTTTAGAGAAATTCCACGATTCGATACGATTGGCGAATCGTGATGATCGCAACAGATCGTGCTCTAGTGTGAAAGCCGCATAAGGAAAGAGATTCAACCGTTATATCTATTGTAGCTACAGCCAAGAAGTTATCTCTGGACAGTCCAGGTGGGAGGATGTTGATAAGAAAAGAGATCATTTGCTTTGTCATCAACCTATATATCTATTGTAGCTACAGCCAATAAATAAAAATAATTGTTAGATCCTTTGGAAGCAGTAAAACATTCAAAGCGAGAAGATGGGCCATATTGTACAATTTCGGGTAATGAACCTTCATCAGTGACCCTTTTCAAAACTGGCAGCGAAAGCCGGACATTTCCGGACATTTTAGCTGCAATATCAAGAATTTACATTTTGTGTAGTCTAAATCAAAGACTCATATTCCAAAAAGGGGCAATATCTATTGTAGCTACAGCCAAGAAGTTATCTCTGGACAGTCCAGGTGGGAGGACTTTGATAAGAAAAGAGATTATCCGCTTTGTCATCAACCTAAGCAGTTCAGTCGGGGTGAAGGGGGCTGAGCAAGGTCTTCTCAAGTAAGTTAATTTTCAGGCACAGTGGTACTTTAACATGACTAAGCAATAGAATTTCAAGTGATATTAAAGATAACATTTTTATTCTTGACAAAAAAAGTTGTATTTATTTGAGAATATCCTCAAAAAAAAGTTGTTTTTCTTATTTTTGCTGTGTCCTGTTTGCTAGAATAGGGAATAGTACATAGTCCTTAAACCTTTCATGAACTTTATATAAGTGAGTTCAAGATGATTCTCCATTCCATATTTAGTTTCAACATATTTACTCTTTGAAGTTGAGTTGCTGCACAGCTTCACTGATTAAAATTTTATACCTGATCCTCTGGAGCCAGTTGTTCAAAACTTCGTTAGCTTAACGTTATCAAGACCTCAGCTTGTTAAGTAAATGCCGACTACATAAACAAATACACTGTTGTTTTTTTTTTTTTTTGTTGATAAATTGTGTCACATTTTATCAACAAGAAATAACAGTGTATTTGTAATATTTATGTTTGAAATTTCAATGAATCGTTAACTAACGATGTAGTTAATTTTGAACAACTGGGCCCTGGTTTCCTCGTATCATTTAACACGAGCCGTGGTTTGTGAAAACCAGTCTTGGGGGTTTCCGACCAGGTCCGACACGAACCAGGCTGTACAGTCACTGAAAATAGTTAGAAGCTTGAAATTTTGGATTTTTTAAAAAAAGAGGAATTGTACTATCCATGTAGCCAAAACTAAGGCAGATCTGTGCCTTTCTTTTCGCATAGCAAAAATCTTGTTTTCTCGACGCAGTTCATATGGTACAAGAGAAGAAAATGCTGAGTGCTGTCTATGTAAATTTTAATATCGATTTTTATCTCTTTTATTTTCAGCCTAAAGCAGAAGTTCCCTCAAGCGTTTCAAGACCTGTGTTTTTTCTCTGAAGTTTCCAATCTGCTTGGATCTTGCTCATTTAGACTACAGGCCAGGAGATTTATACAGGAACTCTTCGAAGATATGGACATATCCAAGGTACAAATTCGATAGTGATAGTTTACAGATCAGTAGCATTTAGAAAAAAACAGACTTTTAATTATTTAATTATTCTGGAACAAAACAATGTTGGTTGCATGTGACATAAATAAAATAAACCTCAATTGGGAAGTATTTAATTATGTTTGACTTTGGTCGTGAGCATTTTAGAATTTGTTTTCTTGAAAATTTTAGAATTTGTTTTCTTGAAAATTTTAGAATTTGTTTTCTTTAACATTTTAGAAGTTTTTTTCATCAAAATTGTTTTCTTTTAGAAGTTGTTTTCTTAAAAACTTCCATTGTTTTATCAAAGAATAATGAATGTATGGGAAAATAAACAATGTCAGATCTTAATTTTTCATGATACTCCAATTTTGGCTGTAAATTCTCAACAACTTGTAAAGATAAATGAGCTGCCTCATGAGAAAACCAACAATCTACTTATGCGAAAACAAAGGTGCAGATCAGCTTCGCAGTAACTGCGAAGCTGATCAGCGCCTTTGTTTTTCACTACACGGTTAGTACAATTACTAAACTTTCAAAATCCAAAATTTCAAGCTTCTAGCCATCTTCTGTGACTGTACAGGCTGGTTTGTGTCAGACCTGGTCGGAAACATATTGTTGGTTTTCCACGATTCCACTCAAATCTTTTGTCTATTTCCAGCTTGTTGAAGAAGCCAGGAACATCCTGGGTGTAGATGAGACTGCAGATAAGTTCAAGGTGGACAGGAGTTTCTCTGAAGGTTTTGATGACTTTGGATAGATCTCAATTTTAAACACTTTTCATGCTCAACTTTGCTGAATATGGAAATTATCCTGCTCATAAATGAGCCTGTGCATGAGAAAACCAACAATTCGGGTTTCCAACCGGGTCCAACACAAAGCGGCCTGTACAGTCACAGAAGATGGTTAGAGGCAGGAAATTTTGGATTTAGAAAGTAGAGAAATTGTACTATCCGTCTAGCGAAAACAAAGGCCCTGATCAGCTTTGCGGTTACTGCGAAGCTGATCTGCGCCTTTGTTTTCGCTTATGCAGATTGTTGGTTTTCTCATGTGGCGGCTCAAATGTTAAATTGCCAACAATTGTAGGCTTAAGTTCAAGGTAGACAGGTGTTTCTCTGAAGATTTTGATGACTTTGGATAGATCTCGACTCACAGAAGAAGAAAACTTGGAAATAACTGTATCATGTTTGTTATTTTTCCATTTAAGTGTATCTTCTAGTGGTTATAAAAAAATTTCATGCTCAACTGAGACTTAAATTTAAACTATTCATAAATACCAAAATAGCCCAAATATATTGATATTGAAGGTTTAGAACACCAAAGCATGTAATTTATCCTGCTGATAAATGTTAAATTGCTAACAATTGCAGGATAAATGTTAGTCTCGGCTGAGCTTAGCATGAAAAAAGTGTTATCTTGTCTGTTATAGGCACAACATGTCTTTATGGAAAAGAAGCAAAATGATCAGTTATTTAGTGAATAATTCCCACCTCTCATTGAGATTGACTTTTCATACTTATGTATCAGTGCAATATATTTCATAATTGATGTACAGATAATAGAAATCTTGTCATCAGAAAACCCTTTCTGATGTTTTTGACCAGGTCAGGCACAAACTAGGCTGTACAGGCACAGAAGATGAGACATTGGTTTGCTATTAAGAATGTAGAAGGATTCTACTACACCTCAACCTCTTTACAACATGCTTCAATACAACATGGTTTTGTGTACTGTAACACGAACACATGCTGGGCCCTAAATGCTCATTTTAGGTTGGATTTAATATATATATCTATATTTTACCCTCATTATAACATGGATTGAATAGCTAACACGAAAATTGGCTTGAGCACAAACAAAAGTGTTATAAAGAGGTGGTGTATTCATGATGTGAGAACAGTGGTGCTGTTAAGCTGCCTATTGTAAAAGGCATGATGTGACTTAGTATGCAAACTTAGTAGTTTCATCTGTAAAGAAGTAAACCCTTTTTTTTGGCCTTGTGAACACTGATAACCAAGGCTCTTACAGGGTTTGATCAAAGTTTGTCAAATACAGGTTTTTTTTCTAGGACAAGGCTGTGTCTTTGTGTTACACAGAAGAAGGCTTGAAACAAGTTTTAGATTTACTGGTAAGAAGAAAAGGGACTGTAGTATCCATGTAGCGAAAACAAACCGGTTGGTCAGCTGCGCAATGACCAGGGGTCGAGGTTATAAAACTTTTTTCATGCTCAGCTCAGCTGAGACTAAAATTTATCCTGCTCATAAATGATAAAATGCCAACAATTGTTTTTGTTTTCTAAAAATTTCAATTTAATTGGGCTATTTCATCATTTATGAGCAATTAAAATTTTATGTTCAGCTGAGTTGAGCATAAAAAAGTTTTATAACCTCAGGACCAGGGGTCGAGGTTATAAAACTTTTTTCATGCTCAGCTCAGCTGAGACTAAAATTTATCCTGCTCATAAATGTTAAAATGCCAACAATTGTTGGCATTTTAACATTGATGAGCAGGATAAATTGCAAGTTTTTGTGATCTAAACCTGAAATTTCAATTTAATTGGGCTATTTCATCATTTATGAGCAGTTCAAATTTTATGTTCAGCTGAGTTGAGCATAAAAAAGTTTTATAACCTCAGGACCTGACATCTGATCTGCACCTTTGTTTTGCATTAAGCAAGGAATATCTTGAAATAAGGTTCGTTATTTGTGTATGTACATGTATTTGTATGTGTATTTCATTCTTCAAAGAGTAACACATTTTTATATAAAACATGCAAGTGAGCCTTTGCACGTGAAAACAATTTGGGTTTCTTACCAGGTTTCACACAAGTCAGACTGAACAGTCAGAGAAGCAGAGTAGAAGCTTGAAATTTCGGATTTGGGAAGAAGGGGCATTGTACTGTACAGCTGATCTGAGCCTTTGTTTTCACCTATACATTGATGTAATTGGTTTTCATGTGGCGGCTCAAGAAACACTGTTCAAAGAGAGCTAAAATACTTAATTGGATCAAATCATGTATATCATCAGATTAAAAAAGTCAGCTAGCTGTGAGAAAATTTGTTTTGGTTGATAAACGTGTATTAAAAATTCACAATTTTTAACTCATTTAAGCCTGGCGTCCCTTTTGTGGGACATACATGTAGGCAAACAGAATAGCCCCAGATGTGACGCCGCAGAACGCGGCGTCCCATCTGGGGCCATTCTGTTTGCACAGAGAATTTTCATCGAAAAATGTGATAAAAGATATAAATCACTCCTAACACCCCTAAAAATGAAAGTGGACTCATCCAATTGATAACGATGGGAGAATCCATTCGTCAAATATGGGTTAAAGTATGAATGTAGAAACATACTGGTAAGGCCTTATATGTCTTCTGCAGCACACAGAAAATGCATTTCTAAGTCTGATATTGACAACAAGGATTGCACTTTGCATATGCTCATAGCATATGTTTTTTCATGGCATGGCTGAAATAATCATTAATGTTATAAATGAGCCGCCTCGTGGAAAAACCAACAATGTGGTTTTCGAACAGGTCTGACACAAACCAACCTGTACACACAGAAGATGGCTAGAAGCTTGAAATTTTGGAGTTAAGTAGAGGAGGCATTGTACTATCCGAGTTGCGAAAACAAAGGCGCTGATCAGCTTCGCGGTGACCGCGAAGCTGATCTGCGCCTTTGCTTTCGCATATGCAGATTGTTGGTTTTCCCATGAGGCGGCTCAAATGTAATTGATGTAAATTTTACATATATAATCATGCATTTCTATTACTATGCATGTGGCTGTATATTATTGTATATATTGTACAGAACACTCGTGTTCAAAAAATGGAAAAATGTGATATTTATTTTTATGCTTGTGATGCTGTGTACATGTATGACAGAAATATATGTTTTTATGACGCAGAATTTTAAAGAATTGCACAGAATGATCACTGTAGAAACAAAAAGAACCGGCCTTAATCGATATTCCATAATAATTATAAACAAGTTCTGAATGCCCAGACTTCAGAAAAAGAACAAAAACATTTTTTCTGTTGACAGGAATATTCTTCAGATTAAAAAGCAACAGTATATATATGATGGTAGGGCCCTCTATAAATTTTATAAAAAGTTGGTAAAAATGCAGTATAGTACATTGGCTAAAAAGGTACAAGTAGGCAAACATCACCAAAACATGTCCGTGTAATGTATACCCCTTTGAACCCCACTTTTATATAGCAAAATTGGGGTATGCAGGGGTATACCTATTTTTCTTATTTCTGCTCCAAAACATAGATTGTGGGTACTCGTTAGAACCGCCTCGGCGAGGCGGTTCTAACGTGTACCCACAATCTATGTTTTGAGCAAAAATAAGAAAAATATCAAAATTTTACACCTGAAAATTTTAAATTTTTAAAGCTCTAAAAATCGCTTAATGTTGCTTGGGCAAATTTTCGTAATATACATGTAGATCATGAAAAGTAAATTGTCGTAACTCGTGTTTGAATGGTTTGTGCTACCGGTAGTATATTTGTTTTAATATTTGTTTTAGAGAGTGTTTTTTTGTATTAACTTTTAAGAATTATGAAACTAGAATAAAACAAGTGAATTAATTGAATGTTATGAGCTGCGACGCGAGAAAACCGGTCTTCAGAGTTTCCGACCAGGCCCGACACAAACTGGCCTGTACAGTCACAGAAAAAAGCTATAAGCTTGAAATTTCGGATTTAGAAAAGAGAGGGATTGTACTATTCGGGTAGAGAAAACAAAGATGCTGATCAGCTTGGCAGTTACTGCAAAGCTGATCTGCTTCTTTGTTTTTGCATAGGCAAAATTCTGGTTTTCTCATGACGAGGCTCATATTATCTTATGCGATGAAATTATTTGTTGAAAGGTTGCAGCCTGTTAAACAGCATGTAGAATATAAAGTAATGTAAATTCATTGTTTGTATTGAGTTTAATGCCCCAGCCAACAATAATTTAGTCATGTCAGGACGGAGCCATTACTTCCTGGGTATCAACCTGTACTCTAGAGACTTCATGTGTCTTGCTCAAGGACGCAACTTGGTGCCGCCAGTGGAGATTGAACCGAGAACTTCTTCGATGTCGGACAGTCCAATACACTACCACTACCCTACCGCACTCCCCTAAATTTAATTATATTTTTATGAACTGTGCGCTCTTTGTGAGAATTATAATTAATAAGTTAATGAACACCTCACTTGATCAACAACTCATATTTATAAATTTGAGTTCAAGCTTCATTGTGCGCTTGAAATGCTTCTGACAGAAGAAATGATTTTCTATTTGGAAATACAAATAATTGCATGGTATTTTCTTTGGCTTAAGACTGCTGGTCAGTCTTTGCATCATTTTTATGTCAGACAGGTCCAAACCTGGCCCTGAGGTTAAAAATTTTTTTTCATGCTCAACTCACCTGAGCATAAAATTTAAACTGTTAATAAATGACAAAATAGCCCAAATATGTTGAAATTGAGTGTTTAGAAGGCTGGAGCCTGTAATTTATCCTGCTAATAAATGTTAAAATGCCAACTATTGTTGGCATTTTAACATTTATGAGCAGGATAAATTTAAGTCTCAGCTGAGCTGAGCATGATAAAAAGTTTTATAACCTCGGTACATGGGTTGTGGGTTTTATCCTTGGCTTTTTATCCAATGGGTTGTGGGTTTTATCCAATATTTCGGGTGAGGCTTGAATTTAAACCAAGCCCCATCTCAATTTGACCATAGCTGTTGAGTGGGACATAAAACATGAAATCATCATACCAGCCAAACCAGAAAAAAAAGATTGAGACCACCAATAAATTGAACTTCAAGAAAATGTTAAACAAATACCATATTGTGCAGATTGTATTTCATTCTGTTCAACAGGCTATAACTTAATGCTGATTCATGTTATTTGTTAAAACAATCAGAAAATCATAGACAAATAAACAAATAAAAGTCTTAACTAATTGTTGTTGGCTTATGATTAGACTTCCAATTGCCCAGGTACATGAACAGTTCTGTGACATACCTACCTGAAAATTAAAGATGGGCTCGTGTAAATAAGAACCAGTCAAACCTAATTTATATAGAATTTTTAGCATTTCCATGTCTGTACTTAATTTTGAACAGTAAGTGGAAGGCTGGCAAGTATCTCATTAAGAGAACGTCAATGCCCTTAAACCCCACTTTTATATAGTAAAATTGGTGTATACAGGGTATACCTATTTTTGGTCCAAAACATAGATTGTGGGCACTCGTTAGAACCGCCTCACTAAGATGATTCTAACATGTACCCACAATCTATGTTTTCAAAAATAAGAAAAAACATAAAAATATTTCTGATAAAATTTTCAATTTTTACAGCTAAAAATATCTGTATAATGCATAGGCAAGTTTTCGTAATGTCAAAAGCCAGTGACATTCATTGATATGTCACTTTACTTTGTATTTTTCTCTGGTTTGTTTGATTTTCAGTAATGCACAGCTGCTTGAAGTAAGTTCGGCCAACTGAGTATGAGTTGGTAAATTTGTTCTTCAAACATATTGGTAAAATATTTTGACTGCGTCGCTTGATTCCATGCTGTATTCACAGAAAGATGTCAAGATGAGAAATACTTAATGTCAACATTCACATGTTTATATTTTGACTACATATTGCCCAGCAACACTAATGGTGTATGACTATCACATACTCAAATGTCTGAATTACGATAACTGCTCTACATAATAACAATATGCGCTCCATCCAGTCACAAGAGTTCCAGCGGCAAGGTCAATGTATTTTACCTATACTTATATTTACTGTTATGACTAATGTTGTCTTACGCTGCCCAACGACAGGGTTTTCTCGATTGATTACGAGTGCCTTTGCTGACAAAATACAGGGATTTTTCAAGATTGATTATGGGTGCGTTTGCTGAAAAAATGCAGGGATTTTCAAGATTATGAGTGCCTTTGCTGACAAAATACTGAGACTCAAAGTTTGATTATGAGTGCCTTTGCTGACAAAATACATATAGAGATTTTCAAGATTGATTATGAGTGCCTTTGCTGACAAAATACACAGATTTTCAAAATTATGAGTGCCTTTCAAAATTTGATCATGAGTGCCTTTGCTGACAAAATACAAAGATTTTCCAGATTTGATTATGAGTACCTTTGCTCACAAAATACAGAGATTTTCAAGATTGATTATGAGTGCCTTTGCTTACAAAACACAAGAAATTTTCAAGATTTGATAATGAGATCCTTTGCTGACAAAATACAGAGATTTTCAAAATTGATTATGAGTTTTTTTGCTGACAAAATACAGGGAATTCATGATTGATTATAAGCACCTTTGCTGACAAAATGCAGGTATTTTCAAGATTGATTATGAGCCCCTTTGCTGACAAAATTCAGGGATTTTCAAGACTGTTTACGGGTGCTTTTGCTGATTATACAGGGATTATCAAAACTGACTCCGCCGCCAGCAAGGTATAGCCACGCCCACCCCTATTTCCTTTGACAAACATTGTGTTTTTGCACCTATATTTACCTGTAAAAAGCATGTGTTGGTTCGTTTGTCTAAGCCACGTGTTGTCTAACCGTCATTGACCGTTAGCTAATGTGCAGATTTGAATGGTCAATATATAAATGAATATTAATGATGGGTGGTTTGACGGAGGACTCAATTGATTATGAACTCCTTTGCTGACAATATACAGGGACTTTTAAGATTATGGGTGCCTTTGCTGTCAAAATGCATGTTCAGATATTTTCAAGATTTGAGTTCCTTTGCTGAAAAAAGACAAAATTCCAAGAAATGTGGGCTTCTGCAGTTAAAAAATGCAAAATTTCCAAGGTATGAGGGCTTTCGACGATGCATCAGGAAAACATGTCCGTGCAATGATTACCCCCTTAAACCCCACTTTTATATAGTAAAACTGGGGTTTGCAGGGGTATACCTATTTTTCTTATTTTTGCTCCAAAACATAGATTGTGGGTACTTGTTAGAACCGCCTCGGCGAGGCGGTTCTCACGTGTACCCACAATCTATGTTTTGAGCAAAAATAAGAAAAATATCAAAATTTTTCCACTGAAAATGTTCATTTTTTACAACTTTAAAAATCACTGTATATTGCATGGGCATATTTTCGTAATGGTCATTATGAATGCGTATGATGTCAGATGACCAAATGCAGCTTTTTAAGATGTGACAAGAGTGCTATTAAGGCTTTCCAATGTCTATGATTTTGAGCGCTTACACACAAATACAGGGCTTTCTAAGAGTGAAAATGCTGATGTCATTCAAGTTTTCAATGATAAAAGACAGGGTTTCTAAGATATAATGATTTATAATGCTAAAAAAATGGAAGACTTGAGAGCTTATGCCAAAAGAGAAGTTTTTCAAGATACAATTACGAGTGCTTATGCTGAAAAAAGGAAAGTCTTTCGAAGATCACTGAAGGTTTTGAATGCTAACAAAATTCAGGCCTTTTGGTTTAAACATTTATTCCATCAAATTTCAAGTACAAAGTATACAATATTCGTACGGTACAGGATTTGATAAAAATCTTAAAGCTTATATAAATCATTTCCTGAAAGTAATAGAAGGGTTACATGTAAGAGTGGGGGCCTTTTCAATATATGAGCCACAGATTTCCTAGATTCAATGTAGAGTGTTTACGTTGAAAAAAAATATATACTCGCTGATTATGATTGCTAACATTGACAAAAGACAATACAATTATTAAAAAAACGCTAGCTGAAAAAGATAAAAGTTTTCTAAGACACTATGCTTACAGGCCATAAGCATTTACACTATCAAAATAAAGGATTTCAAGGCTATGATTATGAAGAGCTTATGTTGATCTTTTAATCAGTATAAAAGAAAGATGGTCATTGGAGATTTGCGGTTAACGATAGAAAATCAAATGATCAGCAACTGCATTTTCGCAAATTATGTATTGAGAATGCGTTCAATGCTTTTGATGAGTCTCATGCTGGTTGCATCTTAACTCAGGACATTCCCATTTTTGGATCCTTAGAATAAATAGAAATAAGCATTTGTAACTCACAAAGATGTCTTTGGCTTTTCCAGGATGCCATTCGGCTTACGTTACGCTCCAATGAGTGTTCAGATGCCGATGTCACTCATACAAAAGGGATTATCTGTGTCCTTCTGCACCCCATGCATCTGGCTAGCCGTCAAAATGTGACTTTGGGATACTGAAATTTGGTTCATTTCTTTGAGTATACTAAACCAGAGGACCATTGGTCCTGTAAACGCTCACCTGAGTTCTTACATATAAGACCCTAATAGCTGGCTATCAACTGTTCTGGGAGGACATTTGGTCAACCAAAGCCTCTGTGTAATGTTGGTTAAGCTGTTTCTCAGGATCCTGGGTTTGATCCCAGGCTTCTAGACTTTAAAAGAGGTTCTACCTCCATATGCCCTTAGATGTTGAGTGGGATATAAAACATGAATAAAATCAATTGACCAACTTTGATGAAACCACCTTAATTAACTCTTGGTGCCTCCCTTTATTTTAAGTGCAAAGTTAGACAACTCTTAAACTAATTAAAGCCTAGTCACAGTAAAAATTATATTGCTGAGCATTCAAAGATGGAAGTTCTGCTGTGGTTCTCTCTAGTTTATGGTTTGGTGTGGATTTTGATTACCTTTAAGAAAAAGCCACTACATTTGACTCTGCTTATCACATGGGATTCTTTTAGACTTTGTTCCCATTGTGCCAGTTCTTGATCATTGCTTTAATACCTTCTACTTCTCTGTCCTGCCATACCCAACTTTGTAATCAACAGGTCAGAATCAACAAATGGTGATCATTTTAACAGTGTTATCCAAATAAGCCATATTAGCTGCTGCAAAAGGAGTTTCAGTGAAAACAACTAGTTTTTTTATCTAAAATTTTTTATTCATTTAATTGCACTACACTGATTCCTAAAGTTCATCCATTAAAATCTATTTAACTTAGACCCTTATTACTAAAACACAAAAGTATTACATCAATAAGAGCTACTTAATTTAATAACAACATTATGAAAACTGAATCAAAAAGATGAAGAAACTTAATCAATTATGAATCTTGGTTAATCTAGTATCTTAAAGTAGATGTAGAAGTAATGAGACTGTGTTTACAACATTAAGAGTCAGAAAACATGCCAAAACTGGACATATGCAAGAACATTTCTGTGGCTAAAATAGATACCTTGTAAAAATCATTGTAAAGGTACAGTTTAACACAATCTAAGAATTATACTAGGCCTAGACCACAACATCAAAAATAACTCAAGTAATGTCACATTATTACTGTTCATAAACTTGTTGCTAGGCATTAGCTTGTATGCAAAATCTTGCTTTTTCCAGTTCTACATTTTCATTTAAATCTATATGCATATTTTCAAATAATAAAAACTTTTGACCATTACTTATGTACATTATTATCATTATCGAATCAAGCTCTGAGTTACAATACTTTTGTGGAGCAACATGAGAATATGTCCTAAACTAACAACCATCCGTCAATACATGTATACAGATTTTTCAAAATCAGAAATATCACTCCCACTCACTTTTCATCACTATGCAATATTACAATAATGTCTTGTAACAAGATATACTGAAAAGCATGTCTTCTTGCCAAACATTTATTACTCATTTATATAAAACTATAAAGCACTTGTTACATCATTCATCACCGTATCAATACAATGAATCCTTAACAATGCAATGTAATTGCTTGTTTTAATTTACCTGAAATAAGCATTTTACTTTTTATTTCAAATTCTATTTAAAAAATCATATGTTATAGTCACAGTCTCTTTCATTCTTCATCTTATTTAAGAATACATGTTTTTTTTTTCAGTTTCATTACAAACAAATTATACATAATCACCATTACAACTGTATTTCACCATAGTCTAACAAATATTTTAAATGTGTTATTCGTAATACATAACTTTTGAATCTCATTGCTCCCTAACTATAATGATAAAACAATTATTTTGTCCTTTTGGAGTTGAGTTTTAACATCCCTGACAAAATCTTTCCAGTTATGCCAAAAATAAGACCAACTGCTTGAAGAGTACTAGACTAATACTTTTGTGATTAAAGCTTCTTTTGCAAAGATATAACACCACAGCATGAGGGCTCTCACTCAAGATTTAATGGTCTACCACTAGGCCTCCATACTCACTATTTAAGGAGCTAATTCAAAATAAATTATTGCTGATACAGTACATCAAACATTCCACTGAGAAATAATTGTAAGAACCCATAGTGAAACAATACCTGACATGAATATAAATGGATGTACATGTATTGTTACAACTACAAAAAAAATACAATTAGGCCCACACACACATATATATAAAAAAAGAAAAATAAAAAATTGAAAAAAAAAATATGGTGGCAACCCCAAGTTTTGCTAAACCACCGAATTTAATACTTAGTGGGGTTACGCCTTTGCCGTTTTTCTCTTGATTTTCTTTTTCATATACCAAGGACAAGGTTTCTCTACTCTGTAATGATACAACAGTTGGAAAGTTTTAAAGACACCTTTAGTAGCTAATCTTAGTCAATAACAATATTTAGTCATCACATATTCAGCTTTTCATCTTTTGGGGGTTGTGAAGTTGCCATTATACGTAAGAAACATTATTATTTGTCTCAAAAGGGGTTACACTGGTTGTTCTGTACTTTATGCATGTTCTGCACCACCTTTCCATTATTTATTTGTCTATGGCACAATATATTATTTTATGATCAGACCAATAAGCCTCGATCACATCGCAAAACCCTTCAGAATTTGAAAATATCAAATCTAGCACTGATCCAGAGTCTGTTGTACATTGTTTAATATGCTGCATACACCCAAATAATTTCTCCATAAAATCCACAAACCCTGTACTGGCACCATCTATCTGTGTGTTGAAGTCACCTAATATGACTAACTTAGCATTCAGATCAATAACCGGCCTAAGATGACAGTGGATATCCTTTCTAAAATCAGTCTGTGAACTTTTTGGGTATTTGTACAACACAACAACTTGAACATAACCTTGTTGATTGCTGAATGTGCCAGTGAATATGAACTCAAATGACTTGCATTGCATTTTCACGACATTCTGAATCTGCAAATACTCCTTTACATACAATGCAAGTCCATGATATGGCCTGTTGCGAGTCTCTTTTACTGTGTCATCAAGCCTAATAAGTCTGAACCGTTTGAGGGCAAAATGTATGTTTTCATCCCTACTACATAATCTTGTTTCAGCAAATCCAATGACATCTGCTGCCAACACATTTGGTTCAAATTCAACATCCTTAAAATGTTTATGCAAGGATCTAGCATTGTTGAATGCAATTTTGGTTTTGCCAGCACCAATTTTATACAGAGGAACATAACAGAGCTCTATTGCAGCTTCTCTGCGTAGCCTTTCCATCTCTATATTCACATCATTATCAACATCCAGAGTATTTTCATTCATATTCAATATATATAAGTCCTCAAGCTTTTTCACTCTACTGAATGCAACATAGTGCATATGTGGCATTTTATACTTTCTATCTTTCTGGGATAAATCAACAACTACCTTGTCTACTGTAGCTCCTTCTGCTTTGTAGACTGTTTTACCTGAAGCTGGTGTCAGCGGAAATTGGCTTCTCTGAAATGTTTTGTAGTTCACTATAAATGTTCGTTGTGTTTCAAATACAGGTGTCCAGTCTGAATGAATGCTAGAGTTGTAGAATTTCCTGTTTTTTTCACGTGTTGCCCTACCAACTCGAGGGTCATCAAACAAAACCCAAACAATGCTAGGTCTATTTGTTCCTTCCATCCACCTGAAGTCAACATGTTTCACAACACCCGTAGCACCATTAGTTAAACCGTCTTCTACATCTACATTAGCTGTATGAACAACAATCATTCCAACAACTACTGTCAATGACTTCTTCAATTGTCCTGTTTTCCCATAGTCGTTTGGAAGCCCATCAATCAGGGACTGTTGCCTTTTAGCAGGAATGTTTGATGAGACAACAATGTCATGGCATGGTATTGTAAATTTTTCTCCAGGCAACTGACTCAAAATAGTGTCATTGTGTTGGTCTACATAAGAATTCTCCGCAAATAAATGAAGGGTGTCCCTTGGATAGTCACCGGTTTCATGGTCAACAACACGTGCCTGCAGCTTTTGTTTGTCTTCCTCTGTCATTTCATTCAACCGAAGTCGGTTTAATAGTTGTGCAAATGCAAGGTCATCTTTCTGCCTCATGATATCAACCAATTCATACATTTTGAAGAGTTCTTTCCACAAGTTTTGTCCCAGTGAAGATGCTCCCACTTTCAAATCAAGACTTATCAAATAATCACCTACTGGCTTTAGCTGGTACAGATCACCCACAGCAATAACACTTAAACCACCAAAAACTTCTTTTGTTCCCATGAGCTGCTGTAAGCGAATGTTGATAAAATTTAATGTCATGTTCCCTACCATTGATATTTCATCAATAATGACAAGTTTCAGATGTCTATACTTAATTCTGAACGTGTTTAATTCATCAGCTGAAAGATGATTTGTGCCCTTTTGATACATTTTCTTGTGGAAAGCAGAGGAAATGGTTTGACCACTTATATTGAATGCAGCAAAGCCCATGTAAGCACACAGTAAAATTCTTTTATCATCTGGATTTTCTCCATCTTTCAAATTCCACAGTCTGTACAGACTTTGATAAAGTGCTCGAATGACAACTGATTTACCAACACCTGCACCTCCTGTTAAAAAAGCATAGACTGGTTCATCTTTGGATTTTATCCAGTGAACAATATGGTTAAAGAATTCTCTTTGTCTCAAATTAAGACTTCTGAGTAGTTGTAAATATTCATCATCTGGTAATAAGATACCACTTGTTTCTACTGGTGGCACTGAGCAAGTTGATTGTAATTCTATTCCTATGTCATAGTGCCTCTGCTCCACAACTCTGCTTGGGTTAAAGCAAACAAACTTTTCTGATTCTGCTGGCCCTTCTTCTTCTGTTTCTCTATTTCCTTGCTCTGCATTTGGTGCAATTTGATCATAGTCCCTTTCCTCATTTTCCATCATTTGTCTTGCAATCTCAAGCTCTTCAGCATGATGCTCATACTCATTTCTTTTGGACACGAGTGATGTCTGCACGGAGTTATACCGAGCTTCATATGTTCCAAAAGAACCTATTAAATCCTTCTGTTCATTTCGCCAAGGTACGAAAAGCATGAGCTGCTCTCTAAAGTAATTTTCTGGGTCTCTTTTTCTGTTGTATTTTACATACCTTATTATTCTTGGTACTTTTCTTTTCTTGTACTTTGTTCCATTTTTTGCTTCAAACAACAGGTCTGAACTTTGAATGTTATCATCAAAGATGTCATCACTTTCATCACCAGACGTATTGACAAAACTGTCATCATCATTAGTGTCATCAACTTTCTCTGAAAACTTATTTCCTTTTGGATAAGTAATGTCAACCTTAGAGACATAATCAGCTAAACATAATTTCCCAAGCTGCCTGGGTCTTTTAGAATACCTCTGTATTACATTTTCAGATTCTACATCTGTGGATTCAGCTGGAAGCTCATCAAGAGCAGCTTTTGGCTTCAACAGAAAGATTCTTTCCTCTGGTATAGATGTGTTGATGAAAACAATATCCCTGGTACATTTTGTCAAAGGAATTTGCAGATCAAGATAAACAGCTTCTTGAGCACTGACTTCAACACAGTTAGAAAATACATTCCCAATATGCCTGACTTGCTTCTTTAGGTCAAGATTTCCTCTTCTAGCCTCTTTTGCTGCTGCGTCAAGTTGTGCACTCATACCTCTCTGTGATTTACTTATATAACCAACTATATATGAAGCACAACCGTATGGCTCAAGAACAATCTGAATGTCAAGATTGGCCTTCCAGGCAAGAAGTATGTTTTCATTAAATGGATTTATTCTCATTTCCTTCACTTTTCGCTTTAAGAAAACCTTTGGTGCTTTCAATGAGCTTCTTATGCAGCAAATATAATCTTCGAAGTCCATTCTAGCAATTTTTTCTAGAAACTCATCAAATGGTATATCTTCATTTTCTTTACACTCATTCATTGATTTTTGGAGCTCTACATTCTTTTTCTTGTACTTGTCAATGTTTTCCTCAAGAGGATACAGCAACATAGTTTTCGGCAATGGTGGCAATGGAAATCCAAACCTACATATTGGTTTCCCTTTTTTCTGCAGGTTCTAGAATGTTTGTGACTTTGAAGGTTAACAAGATTTGCTGTTTTCTCATTATCACTACTGCAGGTAAGATATTGATCAACAAATTCAATTATTTCCTCTTCTGACTTTGTTTCTAGAGTTGGAGCATTTTCTACCCAAACAAGCATGTGAATATGAGGGGAGCCACGTTGCTGAAACTCAACTCTATAAAAATAGTCAAGTACCTTTCCAATTGGTTCAGAACTGCTTTTTAGAATTGTATTGAGGAACTCTTGAACCCTATGATCAAAGTACCTTGAACATGTAACTGGGTCTTTCTGAACTAGCTTTGTTTTCTCTTGCCAAGTAAGCCTTTCTAATTCTGTTTCAGAATATTCAATACCATCATTCAATTTTGCTAACATTTTCAATAGATCTGTCCATCTAGTATCGGCAGCTGACAATGACATAAACCAAGTAGGTAAAGAAAGTTGCCTAATCATTGCAAAAATGTCTTTCTTGCGCATTTCTAAATAGGCAGGAGAATTTCTCAGTTGGCGAAAGATATAATAGCCTTCATCAAGGTTTACAAGTTTGTCCAAATAATTTGAATCTCTAGCTTCAGCTGCAGTTATTTTTTGACCTCGCTTTTTACATCTTCTAACAGCCAAGTTGACTTTATCACTGATTTGTTTCATCTGTAGCTTTTTGTGTTTAAAAAATATATTTGGAACTGACTGTGCAGCTCTTCTGTCAACACTTCTCAATTCCCATTTAACAATGTCACTATAATGAACTGGAACAATTCGCTCTTCCTTGCTAGGTGGTGTTTGTCCACAGAAAATGGATGGGAAGCACAAATACTCTGCATCTTTATCATTATATAGACTCAAAGGATGTTGTCCTTCACCTGGTGCAAAAGTGTAAACTTTGTCACACTTATTGTCAATATCTGCATCATCCACTAATGTATCTATATTGCCAACATGGTCATTAGCATCTATTTCACTGTAATGATCAGAATCATAATCAGCTGGTGCATTAGTGTCCTTTTTACTTGTGATTTGTTCCTGCTTTTCATTATCCATGCTATGTTTGTCATTAGTTTGTTCTCTTGAAACTCCTAAAAACTCTCTGACTGTTTCCTCTGCACTTTCAGTAACTTCCTGAAACCAGTCATCATCAATTACTATGCCAGAGTTCTTGTACAGTTTGCTGTTGTTCATAAGCCAATGTAGAGCAGTTAAAACTCTTAATGGTCTAACATTTTCTTTAAAGTCAACCGTTTTATAGGAAAGTTTCTTTTTCAACTGAATAGCAACTGTAAAATTTTCATCCATTGGCCTTGGAAGACAGTTGATAGTAGGCTGAATATCAACAGGCACATTGATAACATTTCCTTTTAAGGAGTACTGGCCACCACGTGGAAGTTCCCTAATCTGCATAAATGGAATGCGAAGTGCTATTAATCTTTCTTCCAGCTGATGCAAATTTAGTTCTACAGGTTTGTTTGGCCATTTGAAGCCATTACCTACTGATAATTTTGGACATTTCCTTTCTCGTAATGCACTCAAGCAAGTATGACAAACCCATTCTTCATTATTTACAGACATGTAATCTGTGCAATACAGCCTTTTACTTTCTTCTGGAATATGAGTGTTCTTTAACATTGAAACACTTTTTCTAAACCATGTTTGATGACAACATGTACAAATGTATATGGGGCCAATAGATATATCTAAATGAAACTGTTTGATAGTTTCTTCAATAGTTTTAAATGCCTTCTGGTGAGTTTTATGAGGCAAGGTTTCTGTATCATGTTTGAATCTTTTGCACCAAACATTCATTGTAGAAATGTCATTACATTTTCTCTTCTCTTGTCTTATCTGTTGTTTCTTGATTCTTTCACATTCCAGAACAATCGGATTTTTCCTTGCATTTTGTTTAGATACATTCTGGTACACTTTCTCTCGTTCCAGAAAAGCAGGATTTTGTCTTGCTGACTGTTTTGATTTCTTCTGATATGCAACTTCTTTCATTCTAAAAGCAGAATCTTTTCTAGCATGCTGCTTTGATTCCTTTTGATACCTAATTTCTGTATCCTTAAATACAGGATCTTTTCTTGCACGCTGTTTTGATTCCTTTTGATACCTAATTTCTGTATCCTTAAAAACAGAATTTTTTCTTGCTTGCTGCTTTAATTCCATTTCTTTCCTTTTAAAGGCAGGGTTTTTCCTTGCATGCTGCTTTGATTCCTTTTGATACCTTATTTCTGTATCCTTAAAAACAGGATCTTTTCTTGCTTGCTGCTTTGATTCCATTTCTTTCCTTTTAAAGGCAGGGTTTTTCCTTGCATGCTGCTTTGATTTCTTTTGACACCTAATCTCTGTATCCTTAAAAACAGGGTCTTTTCTTGCACGCTGTTTTGATTCCTTTTGATACCTTATTTCTGTATCCTTAAAAACAGGATCTTTTCTTGCTTGCTGCTTTGATTCCATTTCTTTCCTTTTAAAAGCAGGGTTTTTCCTTGCATGCTGCTTTGATTTCTTTTGACACCTAATCTCTGTATCCTTAAAAACAGGGTCTTTTCTTGCACGCTGTTTTGATTCCTTTTGATACCTGATTTCTGTATCCTTAAAAACAGGATCTTTTCTTGCTTGCTGCTTTGATTCCATTTCTTTCCTTTTAAAGGCAGGGTTTTTCCTTGCATGCTGCTTTGATTTCTTTTGACACCTAATCTCTGCATCCTTAAAAACAGGATCTTTTCTTGCACGCTGTTTTGATTCCATTTGATACCTCATTTCTGTATCCTTAAAAACAGGATCTTTTCTTGCACGCTGTTTTGATTCCATTTCTTTCCTTTTATAAGCTGAATTTTTTCTAGCCAATTGTTTAAAAGTTCTATAATATTCAGTGCGATTACGCTGCTTTCTTTTTTTCAGTAAAGATTCTTTCTTTGATTCAGAGTTGAGTCTACAACTGCCATTTCTTTGTGTTTTCAGAGCCTGTCGAAATCTCTGATCTTTGAAATAGCCTTCCATACAACTTGTCATTTGATCTTCGTACGTCTGTCCTGCTTGACATTTCTTAATATGGACTGGCAGGAAGTCAAACTGCAAATTAGTATCAGTTTCTAGTTTCATGCTGCCATAAAAGGCATATATATATGTAACTAGGTCGTCCAGGTTTGAGAAAGTTATTAAACAGGAAGCACCATCACTTGATGAAAGTCCATTTTGCCCATGGGAATGAGAATCAAAAAAGACATACAACCCATTCTGTTTAAAAACTGCAGAACATATTGCACCAACAGTTAATAGGCCACATGATACAGAGGAAAATGCCGACTGCAAAGTAGAGTGAAGTGTTGGTAAGCCATGATTTTCAGTATCAAGAAGAACACCACTTTCAACTTGAAACTTTTCTAAAGCAAATTTTCCTATATCTACTTCAAAATCATCTGGGATTTCTTCTAAGCTCAAAAGCTGGTTAATAAACTTTCCATCTGTTTTCAACTTGCTTATTACAGTTTGATACAGAGAATCCCCTTCACAAAGTACTTTATCTATCATTGAGCTATTATCTACACTATGACCAAGTGCGTATGACAACATACATAACGCATTACATGTACACTGATATCCTCTTGAATGCTCTGAAAATCTCACATCATTTTGATGAAAACTTCCAAATACCAAATCAGTGGCATTCCAGAATGGTTCAGGTAATCTTGCTGCTTGATAACTAACTATATCATTGTCTAAACAGGGTTCACTGCATGAATCATTGTTAAAATGATACTGTGTGCTAACATTTTCATTATGCTGAGCAAGTTGTTGAAGCATTGTATTTTGAGGACAAGAAATCATACTATCTTTTTCACATGATTCTTCAATGACTTTTGACTGATGGTCAGCATAAACTTGAGGAAAAGTATCTAGAAACACTGTATCAAAATCTGTCTGTACATTTGAGCTAATATTTGCTATAAGTGAGTTGAGCTCAATAATTGCCTGTTTGAATTGACAGATATTTGCTTGTTTGCAGGTCCTTGAATGTATTTGCTTGTCTTTGCCATTTATTTGTTTGCCTTTGTCATGTGCCACCACGTTGGATGGACTTCCTGCCACCACGTTGGATGGACTTCCTGCCACCACGTTGGGTGGGCTTCCTGCCACCACGTTGGGTGGGCTTAATGTCACATCATCGTCACAATCTGTTCCTTGTCTCTCTCTATCCATAACTGTTCCATCTCCATCATCTACCTTCGTCCACTGCTTCCCCCTTTCTGTCTCTGCTTTTCGTCTGCCATCTGCTCTCACTCTCCATTCCTTCCTTTTTGTCTCTGACCACTTCCAACCCTTTCGTCTAGGCATGATTAATCAACTGAAAATATAAAGAAAAGGTAATGTGTAGAATCGTTAAATATTTAGCCTATATAAATCTTCAAAATAGAACCTAGAAATATTATACCATCATAGCAAAGTTTAAAAAAAAATGTAGCCAGTTAGTGGAGCTGCTCAGACTCATCTGTCACTTTGCTGTTTTCATAGCATAGTAGTTTTTCTAGTGCTGAAGGAGATCTACACTAAATTTACTTTAAACGCAAACAAAGAAGCAGATCAGCTGCTCTAGTCTACTCGACAGACTGATAAGCCTCTTCATTTTCAACAGCTAAAATAGTATGATCTTTCTAGTTTCTAAATTTCAGATTGCCCCTTTTACAAAAAAAATATTAAAACTTATCTGTCACTTCATCTGCTCTTGACCTCCCTTTTATTTTCTATTTTCAGCCAGTTCTTGCTCCTAGGCATGAAAGCACCTGAAAATAGAATGGAAATACAATGTAATGTCTAAAATACAATAATGGGCCAGGCAGCATAAAGGGTTAACATTTCTCTGATAAATATAAATCTTGTATCCATTTGAACATTTGTTGCGAGCTACCACCTTTCCCACCTCGGTTTTTGGGGTGGGTTTTTAAATCTGATTGCGCCTTTTCCTGATCATTGCCTATTTGTACCTTTTTAAATATATGACTTTGTAACAATTTTCCCTATTTTATGAATACTTCATGTCAAGTTTCAAGATAATAGGACTTCGGATACTGGAGATTTTTAAGGCATATGACAGCCATCTGGGTCAGGTGGTCATGACCGATTTTAAAAATGTTGTTGATAAAGATCAAAGGAAGCTACATGTATACGATTTTGGCTTTGATAGGCCAAGCGGTTTCAGACAAAAATATGTTGATATAATATGGTCGTTTATAGCCCCAGGATAAGGGCAGACAACCCATCGGGTCAATCTTTTCCTTGAAATAAATTTTCAGTCCATTTGTGAATTTTTACCATATATGGGCAAGGCGGCCATCTTGGTTATGTGACCTGGATTATCTATATACACATTGATTCCTCCTTCCTATTATGGATGCTTCATGTAAAATTTGGCTTTAATTGGTCAAGCGATTTCATAAACTGATGTTTGAATATTATGGTAATATACATATAAATTGCCCTGGGTAGGGGCAAATGAGCCCTTGGGATCCAATTGTTTTCAGAATCATTAATATTCAGTCATACTGCTCATTTCCTGCAAGATTTCCCTTTAAATGACATTTTAACAGTAATCTCTTTTCAAACGCATAGGCCACCTTTGTTGACCTTCCAGTAAAATAGGTCAAGGTCATCATAGGGTCATGATTTATATACACATTGTAGTATTTGAGTCATCAATGCTTCATTCAAAGTTTCCTTCAAATCGGTCCACCAGTTCAGGGGGAGAAGATTTTTAATAGTTTTTACCACATATGGGCATGGCAGCCATCTTGGTCATGTGACCTCGAGTATTTACATATACACTATTTCCCCTTTCCTACAGATGATTCGTTTAAAATTTGGCTTTGATTGGCCAAGCGGTTTCAGAGAGGAAGATGTTTGAATATTATGGTAATATTCATGTATATTGCCCCGATGTGGGGGAGAGATGAGGCCCTGGGGCCCAATTTTTTTTTTCAGAATCATTAAAATTCAGTCCTACTGCTCATTTTTTGCAAGTTTTTTCCTTTAAATGACAATTTAACAATTTTACCCATTAAAATGCATACGCTACCTGTGTTGACCTTGCCGTAAAACAGGTCAAGGTCATCATAACGTCATGATTTACATATACGTTGTAGTACTTAAGTCATCGATGCTTCATGCCAAGTTTCATTGAAATCTGTCCAGTGGTTCCGGAGAAGTGAGTTTTTGAAGGGTTTTTACCATATATGGGCATGGCGGCCATCTTGGTCATGTGACCTGGATTATTTATATACACATTGGTTCCCCCTTCCCATAGATGCTTCATGTAAAATTTGGCTTTGATTGGCCAAGCGGTTTCAGAGAAGAAGATGTTTGAATATTATGATAATATACATGTATATTGCCCCGGGGTGGGGGGGGGATGAGCCCCTGGTGCCCAATTTTTTTCAGAATCATTAATATTCAGTCCTACTGCTCATTTTCTGCAAGATTTTTCCTTTAAATGACAATTTAACAATTTTTCCCATTCAAATGCAAAGGTGACCTATGTTGACCTTGCCGTAAAATAGGTCAAGGTCACCGCAAGGTCATGATTTATATACACATTGTAGTACTTGAGTCATCGATGCTTCATGCCAAGTTTGGTTGAAATCGGTCCAGTGGTTCCGGAGAAGAAGATTTTTGAAGGGTTTTTACCATATATGGGCATGGCGGCCATCTTGGTCATGTGACCTGGATTATTTATATACACATTGGTTCCCCCTTCCCATAGATGCTTCATGTAAAATTTGGCTTTGATTGGCCAAGCTGTTTCAGAGAAGAAGATCTTTGAAAATGGTGGACGACGGACGGACGACGGACGGACGGACGGACGACGGAGCATGGGTATACTATAAGCTCACCTTGTGAGCCTGACGGCTCAGGTGAGCTAAAAAGGTGTAGCAGTTGTTCCAAGTAACACAGATAAATTGCAAAACAATACCAGTGCAAAATGTCTACAAATTTTAAAAGATTTTTTTTTTTTTTAAATCTCGAAATGACCCCTTCCGAATTCCATTTTTCGAACGTGGATAATACAAATAGCGCTGATATTAACATGATTGTATTTTGATTTTGATGTCGTAATCAATATACTACGTTGAAAATTGGGACAATTATTGTTTAGTTGTCAAAGTAAACTACAGTATATTGTTTGTTCGCATTAAAATAGGAGTTAAAACAAATTTTGAGGTCTGAAATTCCATGGATGGTCGACGCATTAGGAATATAATCAAACAGTGGTTATCGTAGTTTTGTGCATGCATTTGGATTCAAGTTATAAAGGAAAGTCCCATGATTTTGTCGTTATATCGAAACTGCATTTAAACATTAAAATTAAATGAATGTTGAGACATAATTATGGAGCAATTTCAAAACTACAGATTTATACTAGAATGAATAGTCCATAGGGAATTAACTATAACAGTTAACGTGAAACAATTAACTCTTCTTATAACGTTGTGTCATTATGACTTTCCAAGATGGTGGAGATAGATTAACCCTTGTTTCAAGATGAAGTTTATTATTATAAGAAGACTTCAGCTAGCGTTGTGCCGTGTGGCTGCCCTAAAAAGTCCCCCGTACATCATCCATAGTGCAGATTATATAATAAATTAGATTATACGTGTATTATTTCTATCAGTGAGAATATCCAGTGTTAAAAATTGAACGTTAGAGACATCTTAATTATTTGACCCCGTTTAGGCATGTGTCTTTAATTTAGGCATCCCTTGTGAAAAGTTTTGAAATTGCAGTATATTTACATGCATCTGGCTATCGTCGCCGGTTTATAAAGGACCACTGATGAGGGTTCAGTACCCGCAATTGCGCAATATGGTCCATACATCCAAAAAGTGCTTCGAATATAACCACTAGGCTTATATGCTTGGATAGTTTGACGTGAAACACTTTTCCTGGGCAGACTCAGACCTGAGCGGTAAAGCAGTAATCAGATGGTTAGTCAGTAGCAAAGAAGCTTTGCATGAAGACACAAGCAGTCCATCTATTTCTTTAGGCCCCAATGGGCGGGGGCCCACTATTTTTGAAGCGTATGTAAAGTAAAATATTGTAAACGTAATTGCATTCTCTGTGTGCCCTAGAAGTCATTATCTTTTTCATAGTATAAATCTAAAACTAAATAAGTGTTATCAGAAAAACAGCGGGTGCTCTGTTAGCTTTTTGGATAGAAGGATAATACGAAACGAACAATATAATATTGAAAATATGATATATATGTCAACAGCTTGTTAACTATAATTGGAGACGTGTTCTGTAGAAAATCTGATTTCTGAATTTCAGAACAGGATAGACATAATTAATAGTGTTCTTCAATTTTATATTTTGATCTTTGAGGTTTAAAACTAAGGAATGATCAGCAGAGATATTGTACTGATAAGCCTCTACATATGCTGCGCATGGTTATCGTCGCATGTGGCAAAACAAATATTCTCGGGCAGCTCAATTTGAAACATCAATGCTATAAAGACATTCAAAACCTTTTATCTAGGTAGATGTGCCAGATAGTTTTGTTAGGTAGGAAAAATGTTGTAATGAGTACAATTAAGTTCTTTAAATTTGTAACGGTTCTAATATGACAGAACCATTGACATATTTGGTTTTAATGCCAAATGTTAGTTTTGTCACTTGCATTGCACTGGACCTGCGGAAAACATAAATGGTTTTGAAAATTAATAAAATGGAGCAAATAGATGAATAAATATTAAAGCAAAATACACTTTGGGGATGACAGTAGCAAATGCACATTAAGCAATAAATACCAAAGGAATAAGGAAATGTTACGTTCTTTCAAAAGAGAAATGAAGGAAATGGTTATACTTTTCACCTTGACAATCGCCTTGATTAGCACAATACAAATTAAGGTTCTAAAACATAAAATTATGGAGTGACTAAAAGTGAAGGGCACTATAGGAATTAGCCGGGACTTAGATTTAATATTGTAAGCTCATGCTTATAAGTGCGGGCATTGAAATTAAGAACCTTGTATAAAGGACAAAGTTTTAAAAGTTTATAAAGTTTAAACGGATTATAAATGTTTTAACATCCCAATAAATATCAATAACATGACTCCATATTTCCATAACCAAAGGATTACGACGCGCTTTTGTCCACTTTGCTTTCTATCCTTTGGACTGTGCAGCACCTGAAAACATCCAAAAGGCACTCTTTATATGTGCTTTTCTTGTTTTGTGGATATTTCAAAAGCCCGAACATTGTACAAAGCATATACATAAAAGAGTCTGTCCAAGACCATTTCCATACTTAAGTTTTGTAGCGTGACGCTTCAAAAGGAAAAATAGCATGGACATTAACATTGTACTTAAGTGTTTGAATTGACCTTATGTTCAATTAAATGTAAATCCAAACGTTTAGCTTTGAATCTTTATAAATTGATATTCATGGAAAGGAATACATTACCCATTATGTATTAAAGAAACATGCCATATTTATATTATAAACGTGAACTTTATACGGAGGGTGAATCGCAGGTTTATGACAAGTTTCTTTAAATATTGTTCAGTTTAAATGGAAAATATTGTAAAAGATGGCTATTTCAAGTTGTAAATCCATTATTCAGGAGCATTTAGATTGAGTTGCAAGTCATTCAGCAATTAGTTTTCAGCCGTTTCTATTATGAATTTCAAAATGGAATGGTTTAAAACAGGTGAATAAAAATTTAGTATTTCAATTCTGAGACCAATTCTAATACAGTGATTTCCAATTATGATATTAATTTGGTTATGATATATTTTTATTATAATATCAGGATTGAGAAGCATAACTTTAAGGGTCAGTGTACCACGACAAAATGCATACTAAACACAAGGGAGGTAACAAAATCTACCGACTTTCCTGTACCAAAAGTTAAGAGTGATTGTCTCGCTTGTAAACCGATTACTTAATGATGGAAATAGTCATGATAGTTCAGTATTGTCAAACGCTCACTATCAAAAGTATGAAGTAAACCACAAGATATTTAAATAACAACATAGGAGGAAATTGTATTCAAATATGCCCCATCATGACAAGACAGGTATTATCGCTGAGTGATATGACAAAGTTTGGATACCCGGGTTCCAATGCCCTCAGTCGGGAGCCGACGAGGATCAGTCGGGAACCGACCAAGATCATCGGATTAAACAGAGATGCGACCAAGATTATCGCTCTGAATAGGGAAGCAACGAAATACAATGGACTCGGCGGCAACGACAGAGTCAAAGCCATTGTTAATAATAGGTGAGTATGAGCTAAAAGTAAAAGTGATTGAGTGTCATTTTTCTGAATTATTTATTCGTGTAAAGCCAACGCTTCTGTATTATTATTTTTTTTCTTCAAAACTGTTTTCTGCTGCATGTGGTTCCATGTGCTATATTAACGGAACCAAACTAGTTTCAGCGATCGATCCAATAAGTAGCTTTAAGTTAATTGCAGTCATACATTAGTGTACATCGGTGGGTTGGGCTCAAAAGATTTTTTAAGCATGCTTAAAAATTTCTAGAATCTCAGCGTTTCTCGATTGCGTGTCTTAAACATTACGCATACGTTGAACACTCATTACATGAATGCGGTGAATACGCTTTGAATGCGTTAGGCGCGTTAGGGAAAAGTTTTAGGCACGTCAGCGTACGCTACATGCGGGTTCCGATTTTGACTAGATATTGGTTTGGGTGATTGTCGAACGCTTCAGTAATGGTGTCCAAGCATATAGGAGACGCGCGTTTAACGTTTGGCACGGGCCTATAGCATGTGTTTAACCGTACCTGGGGCGTAACGAACGTACGAGTAGGTTAAAATCTTTGAATCGTGTTGAGATTTTTTATACACCCGACACGCGTTTGTCTTATACGCTCATATGTGACTGCACTTATTTATGTATTTTAAAGCAGATTTATTAAGGCTGGATCTATTTGAAGTCAGGTCCCATGTTCTATCTGCTTCAAAAATGTTCAGATAACTTCGAACTTGACGAACTGACAGGGGCAAAACTAAACTTAACATCTGGGATTGAGCACAGCTTGGGGCTATCTATACAATCAATTTTATTCTCTTTAAGTTTAGCAAAATGGTTTGAATAAAAGTTTTGGACAAAGAAGAAAATCACCACTGCTGTAAAAGATCAAAGTGTTAAGTTTTATTGATTTAACATATAAATCTAAAATCAATCACTGAGCGATTAAGTCATAAAACTCTTTAGTAGCACTGCGATTTTTAATAAATATTTAGACTGAACTAAGCCCATGGTGAGACTTCAGAGCTTTGGCTTGTATCAAAGATTCAAGGTGACTACGCCATCGACCGACCACCTTTAACATTCCCATCAAATAAACAATATTTTTTCAGCTGTAAAAAAAAAACTGATAAAATTTTTGTTGAAAAAAGTTCAGTTAGGTTTCCCTTAGAGAAAAGTTGCCATTAGAGAAATATCTTGAATGTTTGATCAATTTTCTCGGAACTGGATAGTTTCAAAATAATTTTGATCTTGCTGTCATACTGGCCAATCCATGCAGATTCAAAGCACACACCATTATATTTCAGCCTTGTTGCATTTTGTCTGAGATCTGCATGCAAAAATTATCAGCAGTTTGCTGACCTTCTTTATTTGGCTTTATTTTGAAACACATTTTTTGTACATATGCGTCACTTTTTCTTTTCTTTGAAACAAGGTACTTAAAAATGGTATAATACTGACAGATTTTTACTCCTGAACAGATGTATACAAAGAACAGCTAATTGCTAATTAACATACTGGATTTATAGGCAAAAATGTAATGCATGGTAAGGTTGCCATTAGGGGTTAATGAATTCATATGTTGGAAGTATGTCACTAAGACTCATCCTGAAAAGTGATTTTAGCTGATCAAGTTGGCTCATTTATCACATCAAGGTGTCTTAGGCCTCCAAGGCACAAAAAGATGTAAAAGTTTTCAGAATTATAGACAAAACATTAAGTAAAACACAAGGGAGTGTTACATTTACATAAAATCTTTATATACAAAATGCTTATGCATTATAGTGCAGAAAAGTAACAAAATTATAAATTTTCCTGGAAGATGACAAAAAGTATTTAGGTTGCCAGCTGTCTGGTGATTGGTTCTGAGGGTTAAGAGTGAATTTAGCTTTTTTCAGGCGGACAATTTTCACTAAATGTAGGTGATTCTATAAGGGGGAAAATGGTTCTCTATAGGAGACTTAATGGGCATAAGAGAAAACAATGAAGCATTTTCAGCACAAAATTATTTCAAGGAACAAATATATCTTTTATGAGATGCATTGGTAGTCTTCCTATACCAACCATTAGAAAAATCCAGGAATGTTCTGTAAAAGAAAAAAATCCCTATTTTGAATTAGTGATTCTATAAAGGAAACCTCACTGTTGATATTTTCTTAGTTTTATCTAAAAACATAGATTGTGGGTACATAGTGAGGCGGTTCAGACGAGTACACACAATCTATATTTTGTATCAAAAATAAGAAAATTTGCATACTGTATACCCCTATTTTACAATATATAAAAATGGGGTTTAAGGAGGTATACTTTCCGTGGACATGTTTTACTGGTGAGACTTTCTGCGACCGTGTGCTACTTCGTGTTATATTGTGATCGTCACATTTGAAGTCCACAGACACACATATAGACATTTTAAACTCATTTAAGCCTGGCGTCCCTTTTGTGGGACATAGGCAAACAGAATAGCCCCAGATGGGACGCCGCGTTCTGCTATTCTGTTTGCTTAGAGAAATTTCATCGAAAAATTGAATAAAATTTAAAAATCACTCCTAACCCCCTAAAAACGAAAGTGGACTCACCCAATTGATAATGATGGGAAAATTCATTCGTCAAATATGGGTAACGGGACTGTCGAGTGGTCTTAAGGCTGTCCAGCAATTCCACGGATGAGAACGTACTGGCTAGTGCATCGCATGACCGTTGTTTTACATGAGCTACATGTAACTTTAGAAAGAAATGTGTATACCGCAGCATTCGTAACAAATGCATATTTAATTAACGAAGAACTAATATGACTCCCATAATTTCTCATCTTCGATTTGCAGTTAGGATGTACGTACTCGTCACAGTATTCGGACTGTGCATGGGCGGATCCAGAGGGGGGACAGGGGGTCCGGACCCCTCCCCACCCCCCCCCCCTGGGATTGCCAGATTATTAGTTTTTGCCATGTTGAAATTTTCCGTCAGACCCCTTCTGGGAATTTTAGCAGGGCGGATATGTGAAATGATTGTGCACTTTTTGATAAAAGCATGAAACTTGGTACATGACTTTATCTATAATTATAAGAATTTTTGAGGGTCAGTGCCACGTGAAATTTGCCCTGTGACGGCCGCCATCTTGAATTTCAAAATGGCGGCTTTTTCCCATATACAGCCTTTACAGTTAGTTATCAGTTTACAGTGTTGCTTTCTTTAAAAGTTTTAAAACCCCCAAATTCGATAAATGGAAATTTCAAGATATCAAATTATGAAAATAAACTCATAATTTTCAAAGATGGCGGCTATTTTCAAAATGGCCGCCATTAAATTACCTGAAATTTAGTCAACACAGTCCTGAAAATGTGATGAAACATGCTGTTTTGATCAGAATGAAGGATTTGCATTGATGAAATGTTCTCAAGCACATAACACCACAAATGCAAGTTACATTTTAGTTTGTATTAGGCAAATTATCTTTTTACTGATTAATGATGGCATCCAAAATGGCTACCAAAGTAGGAAAGTATTAACATATTCTTTTTTTTTCTTTCATTTTTACATGTTGTTTTTCAAAGTTCTTATGATTAAAATTATTTAACATGTATTTGTTTAGTGTATCTAAGTTTTAGTCAATCATCATCATCATCATCATCATCATCATCATCATCATCATCATCATTTTTGTCCTCTACCGAGAATTGTACTTATCTGACAAGTTATCTTCCTAGACGACTTCTACACTATGAATGATTCTGAGGATCAGCATTGCATGAAGAAAACAAGGCCATGAAAAGTATACACCCTCATACCCCACTTTTATAAAGCAAAACTGGGGGTTTACAGGGGTATACCTATTTTTCTTTTCTTTTTTTTTTGTTCCAAAACAAAGATTGTGGGTACTCATTAGAAGCACCTTGTACCCACAATAAATGTTTTGAGTAAACATTTTAAAATTATCAGAACTCTTCCAATGATTTTTTTAATATTTAATGCTGACAAAATTCTCTGTATATTGTATGGACAAGTTTTCGTAATGGCCCTTTCCAAGCTCTATTCTCATATCAAACAACATTTTATCCCATGGTTTCGTTACCAGTCTCTTTTGTGCAACTACGATTAGCTTGTTTAGCAATCTAGCCATTGTTGTGCTCTACATGCTGCATTTAGCATTATACGGGTAATCAAATTCATTTTACCGTTTGTCAGAAGCAGCAGAAAATGTTGGTGAAGAGGGTAAGCAATTGGCGAAATTTGCCAAAAGCTTATTGTAACAGCCAGTAATGACAAAAGGGTCATATTCACAACAAGCAGAAAAGATGTCTACAAGATAACAGACTTTTGGAACTACTTCAATGATTTCATTATCAACTTCAAGCTTCTTCACCATTCGTCCATCAAAAGGACGTTTCTTTCCTAGACATCAGGCCTCTAGATATAACCTCTAGCAAAATGATGCAGCGTGCTATTGGCAGAGCCTTTGTGAACATCCACTAAGACACCAAAGTCCTCAGTGTACCCAGTACCAACTCTAACCTTGCTTCTCACATCCCAATACATGTACATGGATTGGACAAGAGGCACTAGCCTCTCATCATTTCCTAGTTTTCACAGTGTCTACCAGATGAAATCCAATTTGACGCAATTAAATGTTTTCTGCAGGTCAAATGAGGCCATGTAGAGAAGCTTATTATCAGCCGAGTGATTCTCTAAAAATAAAAACTGCATCTGTAGAGCCTCAACCTGACATCAAATCACAATGCATCTCATCAAGCTCAGATCTTTTCCCTTTATGCTCCAACACCTTCACCACGTGTTCAATCAGCATCAAGCCCTTGTTGCCTCTGTTCAGAATGTGCCCTTTTCCCTTAAACTGGTGGACAATGAAGCTCTAGTGCTAGTCACTTGGAATGCAACTGTTTGTAGTGATGTCAACAAGATCAGTCACTTTGGGTGTTCCAGTTTTCCCGAGTGACTTCAGAATTTTGGTGATGGTACCTGAAGGCCCGGCTGCTTTGCCAGTTGCTATATTGCTGATGGCCTTTGTGTTCGACTCATTTCGGTTTTCGACATGGGTTTTCTCAGACTGGTCCTCCAGATTCCAAGGAGATTTTCATAATGCTCTTTTTTTGCTTTCTGGTTTAGCAACAGTTGGTCTTCATTATTCCTGACAGGTTTATCTACCAAGATATCCTGATTGCCACATCATATTTAATTGGTAAAACAAAATACATTTTCTGAATTGGGATATAAAGTCCCCCCCCCCCCATTCTATTCTACTGGATGAACTCTTACCAGTTGTATGCAGTTTGCCTGACACCTGCCTTTCACAGTTTGAAGGACCTGACCTCCTCCCATACTGCTTCCTCTACAAGCGTGTTAAAATACCATTTCTGCTTTCTCCATGGTTAATTTGCATACTTCTTTTGCAGCATGCAGAAGGTTGTACTTAGAGAAGACATATGCTCATTTACTGTGCTTTTCTGTTGCAGCTCAATGTCTTATGACATAGGAAGTAAATTACTTCAGAAAGTGGAACTCTGCTTGTTTCTCTTGACCCTTCAGCTCCTGCAGTTTGATGTGTGGCACAAACTCGCACTTGAGCTAGTAGGGATAGAAATGTTGAAGTCTCTAGCCATCACCCTATGCTAACGTAGATGTCATTGATGCCAAAAACTCATTGAAAGGTTGCAATTAGTATGGCACTTGCCAGAAAGCAGGCATGAGATGACCTGTTACTCTAATAATAAATGAAGGCGGATTCAGATATTGTTTCGGATATGTAGAATCACTGACCTTTAGAGGAATATATATATATTTGCTAAATTTGTTTCAATGATAGCTTGTTTGCTGGATGTATGCACATATCTTTACAGGATTTAGTAAAATCTTAAACGTGGAATAGTTTGCATCAAGGATTTGAATGTGCTGCAAGACTGGCAGTAATGTCTATTACAAAAATCACAACTGATGACCATATATGATTTTGACAGACATTTTGCATCTCAAATATAATGTCATTACGTCTATTCAAGGATAGTAAACATCAACATACTAGAAAATTAATAAGATCTTCAGCAGTTCAAAATGTTCAATCAACATTTTCCTAAAATATGATTTTTTTCTATTTTGTCCTTTAGCAGCCATCTTGAATACCATTCTGATTTAAATATGCAACTGAAACAATACAGATAGGTAAGATTTCTGTGAAAGTAGAATGTTTCTATTCATTAGAACAGATTAAGAGATTCCCATCCAAAATCATAATTCATAGTATCCATATGTAACATACCAATATGCACTGTTCAAGAAGCTAAATATGGCAACCATCTTGAGAATTAGCATCATTCTTGATATTTTTAATCAGCAGTATGAGTTTAAGGTGTATGAGAATGTTTATGACAGCAATTTATGTAACATTATTCGAAGAAAGTATGATTTCGGCAATCATATATTAAATGTCATATTGATAAAGAAGCTACAAATAGGTGGCCACTTTGCAAAAAATAATAAATTTCGGCCATTACAGGACATTTGTGGCACTAAATCTATTTTTGTTTTGATATTATGTACTTGTAACTTGTATTTGTGGCATGTAGTGTGCTTGAAACATTTTATAATGAATAATTCTTCTTTTTATTAACTGCGTCATATTTTCGTCTCGCTAACTTGATTTTTAGTAAATTAATGGCGGCCATCTTTGAAAATAGTCGCCATCTTGAAAACTTATAAGGTTAAAATGCATTAAAATATATCTTGAAATGGATAAGCATTAGAACTTTGGCTTTTGATACTTTTTACGAAAGCAGCAGTGGAAAGTGATATCAATCTGTATAATGCTTTTAATGAAAATGCCGCCATCTTGAATTTCTGAATTTCAAAATGGCGGCCGTCACAGGCCAAATTTCACGTGGCAATGACCCTAAAAAAATTCTTATAATTATAAGTCTACACCTGTGCCAAGTTTCATGCTTTTATCAAAAAGTGCACAATCCACCAAAAAATTGTTACATATCCGCCCTGCTATTTGGACCCCCCTGAGAAAATTTTCTGGATCCGCGCATGCTGTGATACCTGTGAAATGCGACTATGTTCGTGCTTTACGTCCAACTCAACAGCCACAGGTCATATGGAGACGAAACCTCTGTTTAAAGACTCGTCCGAGGAACCGGAGAAGCCCGGCTTAAGCCCTTTCTTGAAAACCTAAGCGGCAAAGCAATGTAAAAGGTCGGGAACGACTTACACGGCTTAAAAAATAATGAGCCTCTGCATGAGAAAACCAACAAGTTGTGGTTCCGACCACGTCCGACACAAACCGGGCTGTACAGTCACAGAAGATGGTTAGAGGCTGGAAATTTTGGATTTAGAAAGTAGAGGAATTGTACTATCCGTGTAGCGAAAACAAAGGCGCTGATCAGCTTCGCAGTTACTGCGAAGCTGATCTGCGCCTTTGTTTTCGCCTATGCAGATTGTTGGTTTTCCCATGCGGCGGCTAAAATGTTGATTATTTGCGATAATGCGTGAAGTTGGCTTATCAACACAAACATATCCTTTCATTTATTTCACTGTTCAAAGAACTCGTATTCATTTTAAATGGATTTATCTCTATTTTGAAATGGTCAAAAACGAAGAGCAAATTTACATTACAATTATTAGTATTTGTGTGCAAATACAAAAGATAATAGTTAAAATGTGCTTCCTTTTCAATTTCACTTTAAAAAAAAAAAAAAAAAAAAAAAAAAAAAAATCCGCGAAATACAAGAATGTATGCTTGCACGGAAGAGTCAGTCAATGTTCAACCGCCATATAGTATATAATATATGGATGAATTTTTGAAAAATGTGCGCAAATGCCATAGCAACATGTAAATTTAGATGAACAGAAAAGGCAATGATAAGCACCAATGCAAATATTCTTGCACCGTTTGTGTCCTTGAGCAAGACACATTAACTCCCTAGAAAGCGATGGCTCCGTCCCGACATGACTGAAAATTGTTGACTGGGACGTTAAACCTTAAAGAAATCTGGTTCTAGTCCAGCTTCAGTGCCCAGTCGACCCTGACACGAGAAAACTAACATTATGGTTTCCGACAAGGCCCCGAGGTTATAAAACTTTTTTCAAACTCAACTCAGCTGAGCATGAAATTCAAACTGCTCATAATTATTGAAATAACCAAGATTTGTTGAAATTTAAGGTTAATATTGGAAAAGCCTGTAATTTATCCACCTAATAAATGTTGGACATGGTCTAACAATCGTTTTACATGGTCTAACAATCGTTGGCATTTAACATTTATGATCAGGATAAATTTTAGTCTCGGCTGAGCTGAGCATGAAAAAAGTTTTATAACCTCGGGGCGAGGCGACACAAACCGGGCTGTACAGCCACAGAAGGCAGATAGAGGCTGCAAATTTTGGATTTAGAAATCAGAAGAGTTGTACTATCCCTGTAGCGAAATCAGCTTCGCGTTTACCTGGAAGCTGATCTGCGTCTTTATTTTAGCATGTGCAGACTGGTGCGGGTTTCTGGTGCGGAGTCTCATTTTCATCTTAGCAATTAAACGCTATAATCTGAGGGGAGATTTTTTTTTTATTCTCACCACCATGAAATCGTAGAATAATGCTTTAAAGAATTGTCAACCCGGTATTGCCAAAGACACTTGCATGTAATTATTTTAGGGCATATTTTTATTTCAAGACTTAGTGCTTGTAGCTCATCATAGGTCCTTTTAAGTAACGCACGAAGATATTACCGTACAAGCAAAGGGCATGTCTGAAACTGGGACAAAATTGAACAAAACCGTCAGACAATGGAAAATTAATTGAAAAACAGACAAAAGGTAGTAAGCAAGTAAATCGGTTTAAGAAATTTGATATAAATTCTACCTAAGAAAATGAATGAAGGCGCGTGATCAAATAATATTTTGAAATTTTAGATTTGGTTGAGAGACAAGACGAAGTAAAAATTCGAATCTCGATCGTTCCCGGCATAACTGATGGCCTGTTCTGATCGGAGGTGTGCATTTTAGTCCCCCTCCCCTCCCCCCACCCCCCACCGTGCGACCCACCCCTCTGAGAGAATCCGACATCTTTTCACTTCGCATTTCATTAATGGTTTTTGAGGTTTTGGTGGGTTTTGTGCTAACCAGGTATTCGGTGTCCTTCGATTGAGTATCAAGTTCCACACACCTTTTTAATTTAAAGCAAACAAACATGTCTAAAACTGCAAAAAGGCAAAATGGAGGTAATTGGAATTGGGTGGAGGAAAAAGATTGTGAGATTTAAGGAAATCATGAATACACATCATTATATTCGCAGGTATGGGCGTTACATTTATCGTCTCTCATTTTCACTTATAAACGTATTTTTGTATGCCCTTAGAAACGATGTCGTTACTTCAATGGGTAATATAAATGTTGTTGTCCCCATTGAGTTGGTAGACTCCGACGGTTTTAGTAACACTATGTGCAGTTAGTCTTGAGTTAAATATCTTTTCGCAGATTCAGTCAGATGGCATTCATAAGGCAATGAATAATTTTGCCCATGCATTTGCGATTTGTATTTGTATTAGCATTTGTATTCTTTTATTTGGGCCTTAATTTGCACGATGCAAACTGACGGTCAATTAGTCCGTGGATACATGTGGGTACATGGTCTAAACATTTCGGGGTTTGACCCGCCATTGGAGGCCAAGAATGATATATTTTTTTCTTCAATTTTCAGGCGAGGTGATCGGACGGAAAAGAAATGGCCACTCCGTGGTTGGGAGGTCGAAAACTGTACGGACGATGGTAAGTTACGAGCCCAACTATCTGGTACTTGGTTACTTGTATTAAACTAGTTAACATATTAAGGATGTTCGCTGCCAATGAAAAAGTATTCAAACTTTTTTTCTAACCACTCTTTTTTGATTCCAAAATACAACACAGGACATTTGAAAACAAAATAAATATAGGGTAGTGTGCATTTTTTCAAGCTACAGGCCTCTGAATGAGACCTCTGAGCACCATGTTTTAAATTTGGTAAAATTAATTTATAATTCTTTGAAACATACCTGTCTTGTAGAAAAATACACCTAGAATGCTTTCAAAAGTCATAATATTTACGTTACGCAGACAATTTTGGACCAAAAGCATAGAAAAATTTGCAACTTGGAGTGGATGACAAAATGTTACGATTCCTTTTCTAACCCTACCCCTATACTTGAAAACTCGGAAAAAATCAATATTTTGAAATGTACCAAAACCCTACCCCTATACTTGAAAACTCGGAAAAAATCAATATTTTGAAATGTACCAAACCCATATTTGTTGATTCAAACTTTTTCTTGTATTTTCATACAACATAGACCTTGGTAATATTGTTCGAATAAAAGAAAGAAATATATAGGGTAGTGAGCATATAAGAGAGAATCAGCAACTTGAAAATCGCCATTTTCGGCCTTTTTTCGGCTGTTTTGTTTCTAAAAGCCCATTTCATAAAACCACTTTAAATTTTAAAACCAGCACAACAAAGACACAAAGAATGACTTAGACGACCATGTACACATATACTGCTGCTAAAATAAACATCGAACTAGTGCAATCAATTTGAAGATGTGTAATATTCAAGTTTAATCTACCCTACCCCCTAAATTTTACGGACAACTAAAATTTTCTGAAAAGTTGCAGAAAATGGGGTGAAAAAATGAAGTTTCTTAGATTGACAATTTTTATGGCTCATTCGATGCATATTATCAATATGTATCCAAATATAAAATATTAGGAAAATATCTGCAACCGTTTACGAGATATTCAAGAAAAGAAAAACCGGAAGTTCCGAAATGTCAAATGTTAGCAGCGAACATCCTTAAGTGTTAATATGTCGTCGTTGTTCTTTCATATTGATTTGTTTTAACGCAACCAATTTTCATCCATGTCGGTACGGAGAGTAGTACCAACTTATCAAAGAGAGTAACTTTGTGTCCTGCGCAAGGATACATCTCAGACTACCCTGCGAATGTATCATCAGGATAGCATGTCCCTTATACCCTCTTTTATATAGTAAAACTGTGGTTTACAGGGACATACCTATTTACATATTTTTGATCCAAAACAGAGATTGTGGGTACCCGGTTCTAACGTGTACCCATAATCAATGTTTTGAGCAACGATATATTATTAATATCTTTTTTTCTGAAAAAATCATTTCGTTTTTTACCATGAAAAAATCTTCATATGTATTATAGCATGGGCATTATTGTCGTACGGTAATGAGTTCGAATCCAAGGCCTCTCGCTGTCATTTGTCGGCTCGCACGAAGAGCCGAGAGGCTATACAAGGCCTCAGCGACACTAGGTTGCTTGTAAATCGGTCTTGCTCAACTATGTAAAACGTCTAAAACAATATCAGTAATTCATCAACAACAATCAAAATACAAAACCACAATACATAAAATATCGTTTATCTGGTTTTTGTAGCGTGTGCCATTGACATTATTACAAGGGCCTCGTCACTTCAAATGCCTCTCAGTGCTTGGAACAATGTGCGTATACTGTACAAAATACATGTATTGCATACCGGCGCTGATTAGCCTGCATTTGGATTCAAACAAAGACAATCGGGTACATTTTAGGCCAATAATTCAAAAACCTTTCAAATCGATTAACTATCTTTTAAACATTAAACTTGGTCAATGTTACGGATTGCAACGTCATTAAAGGCCATGTTAAGGCATTACAGCATACTTTGGGCCAAATGCACATGCTGCAGAACACTTTAAATTTGGACCACTTGCTTAGAACAAAACAGGTGAATTTTGTCACTCGAGTGTTTTTAAAATCTTTCAAATATGCGTCATTTTCTTTCAGTTAAACACCTAAATACAAGGAATCATCAACCATAGTTAGAAGCAAAAAGAAACCTGGAGACCGCCCCCCCCCCCACACACCTTGAAAAGAAAAAATGAGCCGCCTCGTGGGAAAACCAACAATGTGGTTTCCGAACAGGTCAGACACAAACCGGGCTGTGCAGTAACAGAAAACAGCTAGAAGCATGAAATTTCGTATTTAGGAAGTAGAGGGATTGTTTTATCCGTGTAGCGAAAACAAAGGCGCTGATCAGCTGATCTGCGTCTTTGTTTTCGCATATGCAGATTGTTGGTTTTCTCATGAGGCGGCTCAAATGATGAGTATCTTGCATAGTCCTCCCATCTGTACATGCACATATTTGCTTTCTGTTACAGGGATAGTTGGATGGGCAAAGAGGCAGACACAAGGAGATGGAAAGAAAGGTAGAGTATTAAACTATTTTATATAAATATATCATTTATGTGTTTGTTTGAACTGGTGCTTAATGTCCCAGGCAACAGCTATGGTCATGTCAGGACGTTGCCTCCATTTTATGGGACTTTTACCCAAAAAAAAGACGTCATGACTTTTATTAACGTGCTTGAAGCATAATGCCCATAGGACCGACTATTTGAGGTCAGTAACTTTGAGAAGTTACAATGTAAGGAACAGTTCAACTACATATGCTTTCCAGTGGCCCTATTGTAAGAGCAGTCGCAAAATTTTGTCATTTAGTACAAAATGCATAAATTGACATGTTACTTCATCATTTGCTCATGTTACATCATTTGATTAGAGAACTTATGTGTGTCTGTGTGCGATTTTCTTGTCATGTTTATGCTTTACATGTATTTTGATTGATACATACATGTATATGTATTTGTTATTTGAATTTGACTTCCTAAAAGTGTTTAAAATGTAATATATAACCACCCAAGTAAGCCACTAAGACTTGTATGTTGAAACCACTTTTCCTGCCAATGATGGACAAGTCCATTCGTCATAATAGGTCACTATGATCAGAGAGAGAGAGAGAGAGAATCTTAGCTTTTTCCATGACTCATTGGTGTCTGTTATATGTGAGAATATTGTAATTCTTATAGCTTTTACTTATAGGTGCTAAGAAGAAGACAACAACCGATGCAGAATATATCATCCCAACATCAAACAGGTGTCCACTGGTAGATGACTTACACACATTCAATAAGGAAAGTCTGCACTCACAATTTCTTCCAAAGGAACAAGTTTTGACTAATAAAACAAAACCTTTGAAGGACACAAGACAGTATATCAAGCCTGAAAATGCTCAAACTGATAAGGATAATAATAGAGCTTCAACTGGGGCTGGTATTATTACACCAGTTGGATATACTGTGTGTCTTGAGTCTGGTAAAGATGACATTGACAGAGCTAAAGTTGAAATTGACAATTACAAAGAATCTAAAGCTAATGGGACTGACAATGGTCGTGTTAGGGAGAGAAGAAGTAGAAGTGTACCTGAAACTCATCCTAAGAATAAGAATGACAAGGCTGATCAAAGAAGTCATGCCTATCATAAGATTAAGAGATTTCTTAAGCTTTCCAAGTATGATGACAGAAGACTAAGCACTAAAGTAGAAGAAGATGAAGATGAAGGATATGCTTCTAAGACTTCTAGTGCTGAGGCTAAGGAGGGAGATGGATCAAACAGCGATTCCGAGATACCAGGACTTAAACGGATGTATTCTAGTATGATTGATCTGTCAGAATTACCTTCTAATGAAAAGGAAGGTGAAAAAGTTAAGAAAAGCAAGGATGATTTGGACAGTCGGGTGAAGTTCTCGTACACGCATCAGCCCAATATCTTACAGATACCGGCAATGGATACGAAACTGCAATTACAGAGGGACAGACCAGAGAGGATAGAGAATAACAAGACATACCAGAGGTTGAAAAGAGAGAAAGAGTTAAGAAGGTGTGCTACTACATTGTGTGAACCACAGCATAGTGTGGAAACTTCCACAATGTATAACATAGAAAACATGGTGAAACCTATGACTCTAGTGCTTAGGAAAATCAGTATTCAGGATGCGGAAGAGCGGGTAACTGCAATAATTTCGCCTGGAGAAAAGTGGTCCTCTCACCCAAACCAAACTGTTGCTCAATCTCAACCAAACTCACGTGCCAATTCTCGCGCTAGTTCACGCGCTGGTTCTGTGGCATCACGTGCGGGTTCGGCAATGTCACGACCAGGCTCAGTAATATCAAAATCTGGTGAAGACAAATCACCTCGGTACCCAAGCAGACCAAATTCTAGACTCTCATATCGTGGTGCAGGCATTAATAAAGAAAATATTTCCATGCTTAACTCAACCAAAACTAAAGAACCAACATGGTGTCCAAAGCATTCTCATGTGTCTCTATTTGACAGGCAATCAACCATGTTTGACCGGCAACCGACCACATACTGTATAGGTGATTTATTGCCAGCAATGGATAAAAACATCTACAAGCAAACAGTTAAAGCAAATATTAATGCAAGTGACCATTCTGTTAAGAAGGGAGATGAGAAACAGTCTGATCAGTTGAATTATTATGAACATGGGAGGAAACCGTCCCAGGATGATGGGTACATGCTGCTACAGAAAGGTCTAGATATTCTAACAGGGACTGCTGAAAAGGTACAGTATGATAATTTGTCTTGAGTCTATATCTGGGCCCAGTTGTTCAAAATTAACGACATTGGTAGTTAAGGATTCATTAAAATTTCAAACATGAATATTACAAATACACTGTTATTATTTGTTGATAAAATGTGAGAATCCTTTGCAATGCAATGCAATGCAATGCAATGCAATGCAAAGGATTCTCACATTTTATCAACAAAAAATAACAGTGTATTTGCTTATGTAGTCAGCATTTACTTAACGAGTTGATGTCTTAATGATAACGTTAAGCTCACAAAGTTTTGAACAACTGGCCCCTGGTTCATTTTTTATCATGAACTGTCTGTTGGTATGTGAGTTTTTATTAAATTTCACATCCTTTTCAAGATAATTTCCTCTCATACGGGATGGGCTAGTCAGTAGGTGGGACCAAACAAGAGAATCCAGACAAAAACCTTGCACAACCGCAAGCAACTTGGTTTGTCTCACATGTGCCCTGTGAAACCATCATGATCTGCCTGTTGGTATCCTCAACAAGAAAAACTTCCAAAACAAAACCAAGAATTATAGACTTTTGTATTCCATTAATTGATATTAAACTTGTGGCATCTGTGAAGTTAATATTAAACTTCCATGTCAATATTTACTTTTATGATGTCTGTCTGTCTCTTACACCATAAGAGGTTTAAAGCAGTCAAATAAGATATAGATGCAGAAAATGGATTGCTTGAATAGGGTTTTCAAGTTTTGAATGAATTGTATCATTTTTTTTTGTAAAATGAAATACTAAACAACCATAAGCAAGATAATAGATAAAGATCAGGTCTGTAATTTATCCACCAGTGTCAATAGAAAAAAAATATTCTTCATCATAACATGTATTCCTATTTTTCGGCCTGGTTGTGGAATCTTTATCCATCTACACTATTCGCTTTTATCTGGTAATCCTTTTTTAGGCTAGATAAAAATTGAAGTTATTTTGTGATACTGTAACTTTTGGATTAATTTCAAAATAGTCATCAGGAAAACATGTCCGTGTAATGTATACCCCCTTGAACCCCACTTTTATATAGCAAAACTGGGGTATGCAGGGGTATACCTATTTTTCTTATTTTTGCTCCAAAACATAGATTGTGGGTACTCGTTAGAACCGCCTCGCCGAGGCGGTTCTAACGTGTAGCCACAATCTATGTTTTGAGCAAAAATAAGAAAAATATCAAAAATTTTCTTATGAAATTTTCAATTTTTACAGGTGAAATATCTGTATATTGCATGGGCGTGTTTTCGTAATGATTTATTGATATACATGATTTTATGAAAGACCAGAAATGTTATCCCTTGAAAAATGATGCCTGTGAATTTCATGAAATCATCTAGAATTTTTTCCATACTTTCTCTAGAATACAACCACCCTCAGAAGATTGCCTCCCTATCCCGATGCATTCTATATAGACAGATATCGTCTCAACAATAATAGAGCATTTCTAGTAATATATATATGTATATGTGAACATGTATCATTGTATTCATATATAACAGTTTGAAAATTAACCATAACATTGGTTAAGCAACATAGAAATTGACAAGAAGTGTTAAGTACTAATGGAGCTTTACTGTAATTAATGATTCAATGTTTTATTACAAAAAAAAAAAAAAAAAAAAAAAAAAAATGATTTTCAATATAGTATTAACATTTAGGTATTATACTTTTGGAGTGCCAAAAGCCTGTCACACAAACAAAACAATGAATAAAAAGGCTGCCACACGATTTTTTGAAATTTCTGACTACATGTGCTATGAAAATTCGCATGACAGCCAATTGTAGTCTATATATCTGCACAGTGGTCATATTTTGATGCATATAAATTAAAAATATGTTGCTTAACTTTTGTTAAACATATATAGATCTAGTTTCCCTTAATTGTGATTTTTGTTAACAGATCTAATAATGACTTTCATATATATTTGTTTCAGTTTCGTAACAAGCGTCAAACACTGGTATAATGTATAATCTCTCTTGTTTAAGTCACATAACCGTGTGCAATAACACCAGTCTTTTACAGGGTTTTAAATAAACTGTTACATAGAAATTACAAATTCTGAGCACCTTTTTTACTTTTTACTTTTTTTTCAGTAAAAATATTTAAAGATTGCACAGTTAGTCAAAGGAAAAAAAAATAGGAAAATTGGCATAATGAAGTTAATAGCACCTAGGCATGACATAATAAAACTTTTTTTTTCTTGAAAAATTGACTGGAACATATCAGTTATAAACATCAAGTTTTGAAGTGTATACATTTAAAAAAAAAAGAAAAGTTTGCCAGATAAAAAAGAGAATAGAACAATGCTTTTTTTTTTTTTTTTTTTTTTTTTTTTTTTTTTTTTGTTGTTGTTTTTGTCATCTACTTAAAAAAATTATCATTCAATTACATGAATCAGAATAACTCTGGGCCCGGTTGTTCAAAACTTTGATAGCTTAACGCTGTTGTTAAGCCCTCAATTTGTTAACCATATTATATCGACATCGACTTCAAAAGCAAATACACTGTTATTTTTTGTTGAAAAAATGTGAGAATCCTTTGCATGCAAAGGATTTTGCACATTTTTTCAACAAAAATAACAGTGTATTTGTAATATTCAGGTTTGAAATTTTAATGAATCGTTAAATAACGATGTCGTTAATTTTGAACAACTGGGCCCTGTATGCATCTTGCTTATCTTCTATATCACATTCACATCACACCTTTTCACACCTTTGTATAGTATGTGTCACTATTCACACCTGTATGTGTATTGTCACCTTTCAGCCTACCCTGGGTCCACCGGCATTCCGTCCTAACCAGACCCGACACCCTCTCATACGCAATGTCACTGTTGTTGTCGAACAAAATGATCAATTTGTAAGTAAACTGAGTTTTATGACAATGTGAAAAGTGTTAAGTTAATCTTCTAAAGCTGATCTGAAATGCCAAAAATATCTGACTCAATAAAAAAATGTGAAAATTCATGAGTAACTTGACCACCTCAGGAAAGAATTATATTCATGGACAGTCAAGATAAGACCATAAATATATACAATGTACTTAATATGTAAACCATCAATCAACTAAATGGAAATCACAAATCATGTACAGTATCTTCATTTTGAAAACAAGATAACACATAGAAATAATGTTTCCCTATTTGTAGAGTCCAATACATGTTGGTAACAGATCCAAGGCCCCTAGCCCACAGAATAGAATCTCTTCTGATAAAGGGTAAGTTTGAAATTTATTCAAAAAGGGCCACTGCAGTGATTTTTAGATTTTTGAGATATTTCAGTAAAGCATACAGATCCATTCTTACCAAGACATGACGAAACATGCCCATGTTATGTATACCCACTTGAACCCACTTTTATAACGCAAAACTGAAGTATGCAGGGGTATAACTATTTTTCGTATTTTTGCTCCAAAACATAGATTGTGGGTACTCATTAGAACCTCGGCAAGGCGGTTCAAACGTGTACCCACAATCTATGTGTTGAGCAAAAATAAGAAAAATATCAAAATTTTTCAGCTGAAAATCTTCAAATTTTCAAGCTCAAAAATATCTGTTTAATGCATGGGCAAGTTTTCGTAATGTTTAGTAGGGCAGATCAATTAAATTTTGTTATGTAATGCATTTGCAGCCTCTGGACAAATTATCTTTAAATGTGTTTTAGTTTTAATTCTGGTTTATTTACAGCATTTTTATTTAGTTTTCAAAAACTTTTGGGACATATAAATGTAATGTTAAACGTTTGAGACAGATTTTATGCAACTCAGAACATTTTCATTTTCATGTACATTACATTTTTGTGTATTTTGTCCGTTCTGTTTTCAAGCCGCCTCGAGCAAATAATAGACAATAATGATACTGCTCCTAAGAGGAACAGTGTGGTCAGTCTGCACTGAAAGGCCATATGCACCCTCTAAAGACTACAAATACTTGTACCACGAAGTATGTGTAGTTTATTTAAAATTGTTCTCTGAATACAGCAATACATGAATATTGGACTGTCAAAGACACATAAACTGGTATTGGTGTCTGTATAAGAAATCTTAATTTTTCAGACCACGACCTAATGCCAGTATGTACGAGGACCGAGATACCCAGAAGAAATTAAAAGAAGCATTTACAAGATTTTATCAGAACAGGCCTAAAGACATTGGCAAAGAATTCAGGAGAATGCAAACTATGTGGAAAGCTTGAGTCAAGAAGCATGAGCAATTCTTTCTCAATACCGGAGGCATTACAAAATTTTATGAGAATAGGTCTAAAAACCTTGGCGAGGAATTCAGGAGAATGCAAACCATGTGGAAAGCTTGATATGTTTGTTCTTTTTCTGGTTTACCCGGATGTGAACAATTTTTCAGTCATGTTGGGATGAAGCGACCACTTCCTGGTTATGAATCCTTTTATCAACAAAAAATAACTGTATTTGTAATATTCATGTTTGAAATTTTAATGAATCGTTAACTAATGATGTCGTTAATTTTGAATTACTTACTGGGCCCTAGGAGTTGAAGGTTTCATCCTGAACCTCTCAGTTCAGAGTCTGAGATCTACCACTAGGCCGTCATACTCCCCAGAGCCTGAAATGAGCAGTAACAAGAACAAACATGCTTTGTATAAGTTTACAACAATGAGTCTAGGTGAATCAGCTTTGCTCAGTAGTTCAGATATGGAGTTTCTAATTTAACTGCATGAGAAAGCCAACAATTTGGATTTTAGACCAGGTGGTCCAACACAAACCAGACTACAGACACAGAAACAAGCTACAAACTTGAAATGTCATATATAGAAAGAAGAGACATTGTACTATCTATGAGGTGAAAACAAAGGTGCTGATCAGCTTTGCAGTTACTGCACTGCTGATCTGCATCTTTCGTTTCACCTATGCATTTCTTTGGCTTTCCTATACGGCGGCTCAATTTTTTGGGCATTTGTGCCTGTTTATTTTGCTTCTACAAACTAACTGTTAATGTCTTGTGCTCAGTGTTACAAGAATAGAGTGAACATGTCAATATTTTAATGAAAAAAAAAATGTGTATTCTTCATAAATTTGTTAAAGTGTATGGAAAGTATATTTCTGGATAAAACAAATCAGAAGTCCATCGGCTTTCTATCATTCATTTAATACCAAGTTTACCTCAGCCAAAATCTCATTTCCTTCTTCAACCAATGGCATGTATATATCTTCTTCAACCAATGGCATGAATATGCATACAATCAGTATCTAAGTGCTCCTTTTATGAGTGGCTCAACCAATATACCAATGAGGCTTCTTTCGGTCCTTTACGACCAGTGAGAATATTCAAAGTATTCAAAACATATACATGTACGCTTAGAAACATATTCTAAACAATAATATTTTAATTATTTGGCCCCGATTAGGAACGTGTCTTTAATTAAGACTTTCCACTTTCCATGTGTAAATTCTTGAAATTGCCAAACACTAAGTCTTTGTCTAGCTTTTGTTGCCTGTTGGTAAAGGGTCACTGATGACAGTCCATTACAGAAATTGAGCAATATATCCCTTATTATTTCCCTTTGAACGTTTTCCACTGCTTGAAGCAGCTTCCATAGGATCAAACCTTCATATTTAATTCCTGTGAAAGTTTCCCTTTTGAGTCTATACAAACTACACAACTTGAACAGTTTGTAATGAAGAAAGTTTGTCTGTCACTTGTTCTAGAGTTAGAAATTCCGTTTCCCCTGTCACATTGTTGATCATTTCATATAACACTGGAGATTCTAAAGCCTGAAAATACAGGTCCCAAGAATATAAAACTTTTTTCATGCTCAACTCAGCTGAGACTAAAATTTATCCTGCTCATAAATGTTAAAATGCCAACAACTGTTGGCATTTTAACATTTTTAAGCTGGATGAATTGAACATTTTTGTGTTTTAATCATTAAAATTCCACTGATTTTTGGCTATTTAAATATTTATGAGCTGTTAAAATTTCAAGCTCAGCTTTGTTGAGCATGAAAAAAGTTTCATAACCTCGGCCCAGATAGAAAATGAGCTCCGTCAACAAAAAAGACTGTCCTCGGGTTTCCAACCAGGTTTGACATAAAAAGACATGTACAGTAACAAAAGAAGACAAAATAGCTTCAAATGTCAAATTTAAGACAAAAAGTGCCTGTTTGAATTGCTATTGACAATGTGTAGCCCTCTAGTTATTTCTTTACTGACTGTTCATCATGAAAACATGTCCGTGTAATATATACCCCCTTATACCCCACCTTTATATAGCAAAACTGGGGTACTCAGGGGTATACCTATTTTTCTTATTTTTGCTCCAAAACATAGATTGTGGGTACAAAATCTATGTTTTGAGCAAAAATAAGAAAAATATCAAAGTTTTTCCTCTGAAAATAATCGATTTTTGACCTGAAAAAAATTACTGTATGTCATATGGGCATGTTTTCGTAATGTGCAAGGTGGTTATCTTTTAATAGCTGATTTATCTTTACATTGCTTAGTCGGTCCATATCTCTGTCAATCAAATGAGCCGCCTCGTGGGAAAACCAACAATGTGGTTTTTGACCAGGTCTGACACAAACCGACCTGTACAAGCACAGAAAAGAGCTAGAAACTTGAAATTTCGGATTTAAGAAGAAGAGGGATTGTACTATCCGTGTAGCGAAAACAAAGGCGCTGATCAGCTTCGCAGTTACCCCGAAGCTGATCTGTGCCTTTGTTTTCGCATATGCAGATTGTTGGTTTTCCCATGTGGTGGCTCAAATCATCATTGTTTTTAGCTAATGCTAGCAACATGGCCACCCAGATGGGAAAGAGCAAGTCAATATAAGCTGCATCTTGAGAAAACTGGATGTTAGCCTATGCGAAAACAAAGGCGCAGATCAGCTTTGAAGTTACTGCATAGAGCCTTTGTTTTCGCTACATGGATAGTACAATTCCTCTACTTTCTAAATCTAAAATTTTCAGCCTCTAGCTATCTTCTGTACTTGTCCAGCTCTGTTTGTGTCCGAACTGTTCAAAAACCACATTGCAAGTTTTATCTTGACGTGACTCTTTTTTTTTTTCTCACCTGGTCCAGAGGTTATAAAACTTTATTCAAGTTCAGCTCAGCTGAGCATGAAATATCAAAACTAGTGGAAAATTCAGGTTCAAAACTAAAAAACTAGTAATTTATCCTGCTCATAAATGTTAAAATGCCAACAATTGTTGGCATTTTAACATTTATGAGCAGAATAAATTTTAGACTCAGTTGAGCTGATTATGAAAAAAGTTTTATAACCTCGGGACCTGGTATCTGGGTTGAGATTTTAAATTAAACTGAATCAATTGCTGAACTTTCTATCCTTACTGAATTGGTATGACTCAAAATGTGGGGACAAAACTAAAGCATTTAGTGTAAACCAATTCATTTTCTTACGTAAATTATATTTGCATAGAGGAATTTGTAAAAATATAAATCCATGAAAATGTCAGTTTTGATACCTAGGCCAGTCATTGATACCTGGTCCTGTAAATGCTCACCTGAGACCTGAGATATATACATGTACCAATAAACTTGTTAGACTAGAATGGTACAATGCATGTATATAACCCTAGGGCAGGGTCAGAATAACTCCTGGAGTCAATGTCTTTTTCAAATCATAAAAATTCAGTCCATTTGCCAATTAACTTCAAGTTTTGTCCTTCAAATGACATTTTAACAATTTTCTCCATTCAAATGCATGGGCGATCTAAGTTGACCTTGCCGTGAAATAGCTCAAGGTCATCCCAGTGTCATGATTTATATAAATTATGTAGACCTCCGTTCCTTAATGCTTCATGCCAAGTTTCAAAATCATAGGCCTTCTGGTTCTGAAGAAAAAGATTTTTAAAAATTCTTGCTATTTACAGCCATGGCGGCCAACTTGGTCATGTGACCTTGACCATTTATATAAACTTTCATTTCCTCTTCCTAAGGATGCTCCACATAAAGTTTGGCTTTGATTGGCTAAGCAGTTTCTGAGAAAAAGCTGTCTGAATATTATGGTCATCTACATGTATATAGCTCCCGGGCAGGGGCAGACAACCCCTGGGCCTAAAATATTTTCATAAGCATAAATCTTCTGTCCATTTGCTCATTCCTAGCAAGTTTTCTGCCATTACATGACATTTTCCTATTTTTTCCCATTCAAATGCTTGGTCGACCTAAGTTGACCTTGCCATAAAATAGGTCAAGGTCATCCCAGGGTCATGATTTATATAAATTTTGTAGAGCTCCATTCCCAGATGCTTCATACCAAGTTTCAAAATCATAGGCCTTCTGGTTCTGAAGAAGAAGATTTTTAAACGTTTTTGCTATTTATAGCCATGGCGGCCATCTTGGTCATGTGACATTGACCATTTATACAAACTTTAATTCCCTCTTCCTAAGGATGCTCCACAAAAAGTTTGGCTTTGATTGGCCTAGCAGTTTCAGAGAAGAAGATGTTTCAATATTATGGTCATATACATGTATATAGCCCCGGGGCAGGGGCAGACAACCCCCTGGGCCCAAAATATTTTCTTAAACATAAATCTTCTGTCCATTTGCTCATTTCTAGCAAGTTTTCTGCTATTTGATTACATTTTCCTATTTTTCCCCCATTCCAATGCATGGGAGACCTAAGTTGACCTTGCCGTAAAATAGGTCAAGGTCATCCCAGGGTCATCATTTATACAAACTTTGTAGAGCTCCATTTCCAGATGCTTCACACCAAGTTACAAAATCATAGGCCTTCTGGTTCTGAAGAAGAAGATTTTTAAACGTTTTTGCTATTTATAGCCATGGCGGCCATCTTGGTCATGTGACCTTGACCATTTATATAAACTTTCATTCCCCCTTCCCAAGGATGCTCCACATGAAGTTTGGCTTTGATTGGCTTAGCGGTCTCAGAGAAGATGTTTGAATATTATGGTCATATAAATGTATATAGCCCCGGGGCAGGGGCAGACAACCCCCCCCCCCTAAAATTTTCCATTAACATTAATCTTCTGTCCATTTGCCTATTCCCAGTAAGTTTTACCCATTAAATAGCATTTTACCATTTTTTCCCATTCAAATGCATTGGCGACCTAAGTTGACCTTGCCATAAAATAGGTCAAGGTCATCCTAGGGTCATGATTTATATAAACTATGATGGGCCCGCGTTCCCGATGCTACATACCAAGTTTCGTGGAAATCGGCCCACTGGTTCTGGAGAAGAAGATTTTTAAAGGTTTTTGTTATTTATAGCCATGGCGGCCATCTTGGTCATGTGACCTGGACCATTTATATAAACTTTCGTTCCGCCTTCCTAAGGATGCTCCACATTTCAGAGGAGAAGATCTTTGAAATTGTGGACGATGGATGCCGGACAGACGACGGACGGACGACGACGGACGGACGCCGGAGCATGGGTATACTATAAGCTCACCTGTGAGCCTTCGGCTCAGGTGAGCTAAAAAAAAAATGAGCCGCAACATGAGAAAACCAACACTTTGCATAATATTGTGTGGATCAGCTTCTTCTTTTTTTCTTAATTCAGTTTTACATCCCTTTCATGATTATTTCAGCTCATATGAGACAGGCCATGTGAAGGCTCAACTGGATTGCAGTACCTTTCTCCCCGCAGCAATGGCGTAGGGATATCCTTCATTCTTGGCCATAGTAACTCTCTTTCCTATGGAGAAATATGTCCTGTCGTCGAATACCACTTCATTCTTCAGGTTTGGGAGGTTGGATAACGAGTCGTACAATAATTCTGCAGCTTCAAACGTCTTCTCATAGGCATGACCTACCTGAAATAATGAGAGCCTGTGCATGAGAAAACCAACAATTTGGGTTCCAACCAGGTCCGACAGAAACCGGGCTGTACAAGAACTGAATATGGCTAGAGGCAGGAAATTTTGGATTTAGAAAGTAGAGGAATTGTGCTATCCGTGAAGCAAAAACAAAGGCGCTGATCAGCTTCGAGGTTACCGCGAAGCTGATCTGCGCCTTTGTTTTCACATATGCAGATTATTGGTTTTCCCATGTGGCGGCTCATATATAAAAGATTTCGTTCGTTCGTCAATATTGTGGATTTAACAAAACAAGATTTGTTTGTTTAAATTGATGCTTAATGTTCCAGTCAACATCTATGTTTATGTTGGGACGTTGTCTCCACTTTATGGGACTTTACCCAAAATGATGATATCAGTGCTTCAAATATAACCATATACGTAAGCCACAAGGCTTATCCATATGGATTGTTTGACTTGAACCACTTTTCCTGGACAGGCTCACACCAGAGCGATTAACCAGTAATCAGATAGTCAGTCACAGGTGTTTAAGCTTTGCCTGGAGGCACAAGCAGCCCATCTATATTTTTAGGCCCCAATGGGCGGGGGGCCCAAAACGCAACGTACATGTAATTTCATTTGTTTGTTTAACATCTCATTGAAAAAATTTCCAGTCATGTCGGGGAAAAGCAACCTTCTTCCTGGGTAGTGACCAGGCCCCTAGGTTATAAAACTTTTTAGATGCTCAACTCAGTTGAGCATGAAATTTCAACTAATCATTAATACCAAAATAGCCGAAATATATAGAAAACAAAGGTCTAGAACTCCAAAGCCTGTAATTTTTCCTGCTGATAAATGTTAAAATGCCAACTTTAACATTTATCAGCAGGATAAATTTTAGTCTCAGCTGGTCTGAGCTTGAAAAAGGTTTTATAACCTTGGGGCCAGTATTCTTTCTTTGGGCCAGTATTGTGCAATGTCCTGCACAAGGACACAACTCAGTCCCTTAGGGGTTCAAACCCCAAACCATTTGAGCCACATCTTAAGAAAACAAGATCTTTGCCAATGCGAAAACAAAGACGCAGATCAGCTTCGTAGTAACTGTGAAGCTGATCATCACCTTTGTTTTTATTACATGGATAGTACAATTTCTCTTCTTCTTAAATACGAAATTTCAAGCTTCTAGCCTGCTTCTGTGACTGTACAGGTCTAGCCACTAGGTAACCAAGGTTACCAAGACATAATTTTGAGACTTCTTGGCTTCCGACCAGGCCCCGAGATTATTAAACTTTCTTCATGCTAAGCTCAACTGAGACTAAAATTTATCCTGCTCAACAATTGCTGGCATTTTAACATTAATGAGCAGGATAAATTACAGGTTTTGGCATTCTAGACCTTCAATTTCAATATTCCTGGTTAGTTTGGTATTTATGAGCAGTTTAAAAAAAGTTTTATAACCTCGGGGCCAGCCCTGACACAGACCACCCTGTATACCTGTGATCAAGCTTAATTCCTTGAAGCCCAGATTGATGCAACATCACACGACACATGACAAATTAAAGTATTGTGAGTGGAAGCCGGATCAATTTGGCTGCAACACAACAACAAGGCAATGAACTTCTTGCTGTAGGATGTTGCCAAATTGGTCCACCTTCAAATGAGCTGCACCATGAGAAAACCGGATTTTTGCCTATGCGAAAACAAAGGTGCAGATCAGCTTCACAGTAACTGCGAAGCTGATCAGCGCCTTTGTTTTCACTACATGGATAGTACAATTTCTCTTCTTCTTAAATCCAAAATTTCAAGCTTCTAGACTGCTTCTGTGACTGTCCAGGTCTGTTTGTGTTGGGCCTGGTTGGAAACCCAGAAGACCGGTTTTCTCGCATTGCAGCTCAAATAACGGAGATGCACTTTGTCATGTGTCGTGTGATGTTGCATCATTCTGTTATATAAGAATCACAGGTATATAGAGTGTAAACCAGACTGCACAGCCAGAATGAAGATGATCTTCTTCATATTATGGATTAAGGAAGATGCGAGGTATAGCTACAAAAACGAAGAAGATGATCAGCTGAACAGTATCTTTAGAAATTATCAACCTCAATGTTAATGAGGAAGTCAAATTCAACTAGAATTTGTTTTCTATGTGAAAACTGATGTCTCCCCCCTTTCTACGTGCATGTCCAAAATATGCAAGCAAGATTTATAGTTCTTGTGCATCACATATCCTGTTATTCTGTTTTATAAGTGTACCAAGTTTCATTGAAATATCTCTTACGGTTTTCAAGTTATAGAGGGGGCAAGAAAGTGTTTGGAAAATAATCAAAGGGAAATTACTCCAAAGATATGAAAGCAAGAGTAATGATTCTTGTGCATCATGCTTTATAAGTGTACCATGTTTCATTGAAAAATCTGTAATGGTTTTTGAGTTATAGAGCAGACAAGAAATTGAATGAAAAATAATCAAAGGGAAATAAATCCAAAGATATGCAAGCAAGAGTTATGGTTCTTTATCATGACACATCATCTCATTGTGCTTTATAAGTGTACCAAGTTTCATTGAAATATTTCTTATGGTTTTCAAGTTATAGAGTGGACATGAAATTGTATGGAAAAATAATCAAAGGGAAATAACTCCAAAGATATGAAAGCAAGAGTTATAATTCTTGTGCATGACACATCGTCTCATCATGCTTTATAAGTGTACCAAGTTTCACTGAAATTTCTCTTACGGTTTTCAAGTTATAGTGTGGACACGAAATTGTATGGAAAATAATCAAAGGGAAATTACTCCAAAGATATACAAGCAAGAGTTATGGTTCTTTAGCACGACACGTAATCTCATCGTGCTTTATAAGTGTACCAAGTTTCATTGAAATAACTTACAATTTTTGAGTTATAAAGCGGACACGAAATTGTATGGAAAATAATCAAAGGGAAATAACACATAAAATACTCAAGCCAGAGTTATGGTTCTTGTGCATGACACATCGTCTGATCATGCTCAATAAGTGTACCAAGTTTTATTGTAAAATCTTAAACGGTTTTCAAGTTATACAGCGGACACGAAATTGTATCGAAAATAATCAAAGGGAAATAACTCCAAAAATACTCAAGCCAGAGTTATGGTTCTTGTGCATGACACATTGTCTTGTCGTGGTCTACAAGTGTACCAAGTTTCATTGAAAAATCTTTAACGGTTTTCAAGTTATACAGCGGACACGAAATTGTATCGAAAATAATCAAAGGGAAATAACTCCAAAAATACTCAAGCTAGAGTTATGGTTCTTGTGCATGACACATCGTCTCGTCGTGGTTTACAAGTGTACCAAGTTTCATTGAAAAATCTTTAACGGTTTTCAAGTTATACAGCGGACACGAAATTGTATCGAAAATAATCAAAGGGAAATAACTCCAAAAATACTCAAGCTAGAGTTATGGTTCTTGTGCGCGACACATCGTCTCGTCATGGTTTACAAGTGTACCAAGTTTCATTGAAAAATCTTTAACGGTTTTCAAGTTACAGAGCGGACACGATTTGTGACGGACAGACAGACGGACGGACGGACGGACGGACAGACGGACGGACAGACGCACAGGGAAAAACAATATGTCTCCCGACCCTGTCGGGGGGAGACATAATTTGAGTTTAGAATCAAAATAGTTTGTACCGTTAGCTGACAAATAATTGCTGCACTAGAACTATGGTAGGAATATATGTCACCTAAACAACTATGTCATATGAAGACAGGACCAGTCTTTAAAGTCGCATTTGAAAGAAGTATCACCACTCCAGAAAATCAACAATCTGTGTATGTAAAAACAAAGATGCAGATCAGCTGTGCGGTTACTGCACACTGCTCCTTTGTTTTTGCTCTACAGATAGCACAACCTTTCTACCTCTTAAATCTGAAATTTTGAACTTCTAGTCTGCTTTTATGACAGTAGAGGCTGTTTTGTAACGGACCTGTTCGGAAACCACATTGTTGGTTTTCTCAAGACACGGCTCAACAGATTATGAAGTTATGATTAGTACTTTTACCCTTTGTGGTATTATACAGATCTGATATGGAGCTATCAATGGTGGCCATATAATATCTGTATCTGTGGACAAAACCTCGACGCTGGCTTGGAGCATTCTGCTGATACCCAGACCATAACAACCCATCTGGCATAACCTGTAACATTTGAGCCGTGATGTGAGAAAACCGAGCTTCGGGGTTTCCAACCAGGTCAAACACAAACTGGCCTGTACAGTTACAGAAGAACGCTAGAGGCTTGAAATATTGGCTTTAAGTAGAAGAGGAATTGTACTATTCAAGTAGCGAAAACAAAGGCGCTGATCAGCTTTGCAGTTACTGCGAAGCTGATCTGCGCCTTTGTTTTCGCAAAGGCAAAAATCCGGTTTTCTCATGGCATGGCTCATTTAAAACAAACGTTGTAGAATTCAGTGTTAAATACATCAGATTCACTACAAGGACCTATTGAACAACATTGTTAAAATGTCAAGATTGAATCTGGTGGCCATCTTGTGTGCAGGGGTTCCAAGACATCAAAGTGCAAAATGAACATCAAATTTGGGTTTATTCCTCAACCCCTCCCCCCCCCCCACCCCCACCCCCAACAAAAAATAATGCACAGCACACACAACACACTTTGATAAAAAAGGTTAGTTTTTTAAACATGGGGTCTGACATTTACCTTGGATTCTTCGAATTTGAAACTAGAAAAAGTGCCTTGAGAGGCACGTATACCCCCGGCTGGTAGCCACCAAGTCCCCCCTCACCCTTGACCTCAAGTGCCACCCCCACCCCATGCATGGACCCTTGGGTCCATCCCACCCCCATCCCCATGCATGGACCACTGGGTCTAACCCTTATATGGTACGTATGTTGTAAGCATGAATGCTTTCTGACACATGGTTGTCAAGATGTAGACCTACAGAATATTAATCTTGATAACTAATGTATTTTATAAATGTGTCCTAGATTTTGACCTCCAGCCCCATCCCTAGAGTTTAGTGCCATGGAATTTAATTCAACCCAAAAGGGTATCTATGAACCAAATAGGAATACATTCCTATAAGTATTTGTTAATATATGAACTAAGAGAAGAAACTAGAGAAACTTTAACCAAAACTTTGACGCAAATTAAAGGTGACCTAGATTTTGAACTCTTAAACCCCACCCCCGGGCATGAACCCTGGGGCCCGAAATAAAGGAAACAAAGCAAACCCTATAGGGTACCTATGGTGCAAACACAAATGATTTCTGACCATTGGTGTATGAAATATAGACCACTAGAGAAACTTTAACCAAAACTTTGACGCAAAATGTAACACTAACGAACAAACTAACAAACTAACAAACGAACGAACAAACCAACGAACATATGAACGGACAAACAGAAAGACGAAAACTATATACCCCGTCGGCATAAATGCCGGGGGTATAACTATATGAGTTACCCAAAGTTGTGATTGTTTTAGAACCCCTGCTCATCACAATTCAGCAAAGAAACTTCATAATACTCAATAATTTCTAGGTTCTGAAAATTTCAAATGAACTAGCAGTAACTTATATGGTTTAATAACTGTACCATGGTCATGTGGTTTACTTACTGTTGTTTATCATGGTCATGTGGTTTACTTACTGTTCTTTACCATGGTCATGTGGTTTACTTACTGTTGTTAACCATGGCCATGCGGTTTACTTACTACTGTTTACCATAGTCATGTGGTACATACTGTTGTTTACCATAGTCATGTGGTTTATTCACTCTTCTTTATCATGGTCATGTGGTTTACTTACTGTCATTTACCATGGACATGTGGTTTACTTACTGTTGTTTACCATGGTCATGTGGTTTACAAACTGTTGTTTACCATAGACATGTGGTTTACTTACTGTTGTTTACCACAGACATGTGGTTTACATACTGTTGTTTACCATGGTCATGTGGTTTACTTACTGTTGTTTACCATGGTCATGTGGTTAACTTATTGTAGTTTACCATGGTCATGTGGTTTACTTACTGTAGTTTACCATGGTCATGTGGTTTACTCACTGTTGTTTACCATGGTCATGTGGTTAACTTATTGTAGTTTACCATGGTCATGTGGTTTACTTACTGTAGTTTACCATGGTCATGTGGTTTACTTACTGTTTACATGGTCATGTGGTTTACTCACTGTTGTTTACCATGGTCATGTGGTTTACTCACTGTTGTTTACAATGGTCATGTGGTTTACTTACTGTTGTGTACCATGGTCATGTGGTTTACATACTATTGTTTACAATGGTCATGTGGTTTACTTACTGTGCTTTACCATGGTCATCAAAATATGTAGCATTGAACACTTGAGAATATTTGGTACCCAGGAGAAAAGCATGTCCAACCTGCAAGAAAAGCGGTGTGAGAAAACAGATCTTCGGGGTTTCCGACCAGGTCTGACACAAACCGGACTGTGCAGTCACAGAAAAGGTGTAGATGCTTGAAATTACTGCACAGTTGTTGATTTTGTGGTTCTATCAAACTTTATTTGAACCTGTGCATGAGAAAACCAACAATTTTGGGTTCCGACCAGGTCTGACACAAACCAGGCTGTACAGTCACAGAAGACAGCCAGAAGCTTGAAATTTCGGATTTAAGAAGAAGAGGGATTGTACTATCCTTGTAGCAAAAACAAAGGCGATGATCAGCTTCGCAGTTCCTGCGAAGCTGATCTGCGCCTTTGTTTTTGCCTATGCAGATTGTTGGTTTTCCCATGCGGCGGCTCATTTATCAGTTTCATCAAATAATTACAAAGAGAAAAAAATATTTCTCAGTCAAAAAAATTAGACATTTGAAGGGCAATTTTTGAAATGTCATTAGTTTTTGCGACTTGGAGAGTAAAGAAAAAATGTGTGTTTTTTGTTTTGTTTCAGTTGCCTCTAATTTATAAATTAATGGTAGAACTTTGCTTAATTAAATGTGGTCAAAAGAGGCTTAGTGCAGATGTTTTAGTAATGAACAATGCAAGCCATTTTCATGACCTGTCAAAGGAATTCCAGCCTTTGATAGTCCACCCCCTGTTGACCCCAAACTCACAACTGGACAGGGGAATGTAAATGACATACTGTAATATTATCTGATCTAGACAAGACAGGGGTCATGGAAAGGCTATTTCTTGCACACCAGACAGAAATTGCCACACTTTTTGCCTGGGTGATAAAATTGCATCTCACCCAGGTGTTCTCACCCAGGCTAAAAAAATACGCAAAACCTTGAAATAAACCAGATTTTTGGGGTTGATGTGCAAGAAAAAGAATCTAATATGGTGTTCTGTTCTAGATGGAAGTTTCCAACCCTCGGGATGACCGTGCTGAGCGGAACCTCGGCGGAGCCTCGGTTCCGCTCAGCACGGTCATCCCTTGGGTTGGAAACTTCCATCTAGAACAGAACCCCATATAAGATTCTTATAGGCTACAGAAGAAGCTAATTTTGATGTACAGTACATTTATTTCTTGGTCAAGTTGGCTTAAAAAAGAACATGGCGCCGCTCGCCAAAAAGGTTCATTTATAATATTTTGTGGTTTGGGTTTGTTTTTTGCTACAAGGAAAAATAATTTGGACACACCTGCCCAGGAAGTGTTGAAAGCTTAATGTTACACTCTCGGTTTTCATCACTCCCCTCTGGACATAGCAAATGTTATGAATTATGGAAAATCATGTTTGATCAAGAACATTTTGAACCCTTGACTGATGGATTAACAGAAACAAGACATTAATTTAAGCATTAATCTACTGGAGATATATTTTGGTTGGTTTGATTATGCTTAATGCCCAAGTCAACAATTTACAGTCATGTTGGGACAGACTAGTGGAGATAAGTGGAGATAAAGACCTACTTCGATACCAGGGGTTGTTCTAAGGTTTTTCTGGCATTCAGGACATGACATTGAAGTCCCCTCCTCGAATTCTGAAATGATTATCATATGAGCCCAGTCATGATAAAACTGGATTTTCGCTTATGCGAAAACAAAGGTGCAGATGAGCAGTGCAGTAGCTGCACTGCTTTGCAGTAACTGCACTGCTGATCAGCACCTTTGATTTCGCCACATGGATAGTATATTTCTCCTCTACTTCAACCCACAAGCTTTCTTCTGTGATTGTACAGGCTGGTTTGTGTCAGGTCTGGTCGGAGACCCAGAAGACCGGTTTTCTCTTGAAACAGCTCGTATGATAACAAACACAATGTCATGTAAAAAAATCAGGTTGACACAACTGAGAAAGCGCATGGTTTGAATTTATTGTATAGAGCCTTTTACTTACGGTACAGTGCCTAAAATGCCTGATTTGCCTCATCAAAAAGTCTTATTATGAACCTGGATAGTAACATGGTAAACATGCTTGCTTGTCAACTCTGCACTTCAAGTTAGCTTTGAATTTGTTTTAAGACATACCAGAGAGTATTAAATTTTTATACACCGTTCAAGGTCAGTGATTTTCCCTGTCTCTCCAGTTTCCTAAACTATGTATTACCACATCAATCCAATGTCAATTATTTGATCTGCCTCATGAGAAAATCAACAATACGGTTTCCGAACAGGTCCCACACAAACCGGTCTGTGCAGCTACAGAAGACAGCAAGTAGCTTGAAATTTTGTATATACATAGAAGAGGAATTGTACTATCCATGAAGCGAAAACAAAGGCGCTGATCAGCGTAGCGTTACTGCAAATTATTGGTTTTCTCATGAGGCTGCTCATTTCTAGAACATATACAATGTACATTTCACCAGCTTCCTGTGTAATTGAAGTAAGTAAATAATGTTTGTTCCTAGGTTTAAAAAATCATGACTAAAGGAATTACCTAGTAACTCTGCGTTGGATCTGAAGTTGCAGTTATCACAGACATACAGAGTATCCTCCCCTACATCACCTGGCAGGTGGTACTCATGGGAGAGAACTCCTCCTATATTACCTGTGGCACCTTCAACTGCAAAATACAATATTCATCCTAATTAGTACAAAAACAATAATCAGCAATAAATCAACGAATACACATCTTATCTGGTTTGTGGGCCAAATTGTGGCAAACTCTTCATGCGCTCTGATTAGTAGCGGTGGCTACAAAATAATATAGTAACTCTGAGTTGGATCTGATAAATCACATACATAGAGTATTTCCCCCTACTTTGGCTGGTAGGTGGAACTCATGGGAGGGACATCCACCTATAAATTGGTCTACAGCCTGGTACAGAAGTTCCCAAATATTGTAAGAACTTAATTTTAGTTAAAATTCACAAACTTGATGCCTTGCAAACTCAATGTTTTCACTAAGAATCAGTATAAGCAATCAATACTTCAAGAATGCTCCTTCACAAATTTAAAACCTGGCAAACAACTCGGATAAAGAATTCTTGCTTTACTTTATGGGTAAACTTCAAGTTCTACAACTGTTAGTTCTTAAAACATCTAACATACTGCAATGGACTTACCTTTAATGTAGTTTAATCCTAATCTGTCAAATATACTGCAATATGCTTCACAAACCAATTCATAGGTCTCTTTAGCTGTTTCAACACTAGTGTCAAATGTGTACAAATCTGAAAAATGCAGATATATCGGCAATATTAGGCATTTTATTTTTGTATGCACTTCCAATGCTATTCCTATCACTTGAAACGCAAGAAAACTGGTCTTCGGGGTTTCCGACCAGGTCTGACACAAACCAGCCCGTACAGTCAGAAATAGGCTAGAAACTTGAAATTTTGGATAAAGGTAGATTAGGAATTATACTATCCGAGTAGCGAAAACAAAGGCGCAGACCAGCTGTGCAGTTACTGCACAGCTGATCTGCCCCTCCGTTTTCGCATAGGCAATAAATCCGGTTTTCTCACGATGTGGCTCACTTAGTAATGTGAAGAGACTGTTTTCTTCAGAATAGATGGAAATTCTTGTTTAAAGATGTTTACCATAGATACATGTACGTCACTTTTTGGGGACAAAATCAACTTTTTCTCATTTTTCCTATATTCTTGTACATTTTGACAGATAGTGGCATAATCATGTCAGTTCTAACATAGGTTCTGGAATTTGATCCTGTGCGAGACAAAACCAACAATTTGGGTTTCTGACCAGGTCCGACACAAGCCGGCCTGTACAGTCACAGAAGCAGGCTAGAAACTTGAAATTTCGGATTAAAGAAGAAGAAGGATTGTAGTATCAGTGCAGCGAAAACAAGGGTGCTGATCAGCTGTGCAGTTACTGCAGCTTTGTTTTTGCCTATGCAAATTGTTGGTTTTCTCATGCCGTGGCTCATTTTTGTGTGTTTCAATCTGTCATCACATAATGAAAATTAATCTTTTGTACATTTCATTGTACAAGGTTTGTTTCCATTATATTTTACAAATGTTCAAAACATGATTACAGTACCTTTCATTTCAAATTCTCTTCCTCGAAGAAGCCCATATCTGGGGGCCATTTCATCTCTAAACTTTCTTGTTATCTGAAAAAAATTTAGCCTGGTTATTGAGAAAAAGTTTATATAATGTATACATGTACATATAATATCCATGCCTTTGCCTATGTTACTATAGGGATCAAACATGATTTTCCGTTCATTAACATTCACTAAGTCCCGAGGGGAGTGTTGAAAACCAAGGGCGTAGCCCAAGGTTTTCAACACTCCCCTCGGGACCTAGCAAATGTTAATGAATGAAAAAATCATTTTTGATCGCACTTATTGCATAAATTCTGCAGAAACGAAAGAAATAAGGTGCAGAAATGAAAGAAATATGGTGCACCATATTTTACAGCCTCATAACATTTTCATACGCATAAAAGCTTTAGTTTTTATGCTCGTTCAGGGCGGACTTCAGGTTCTCATTACTAGCACGTGCTTTGCATGGCGCCCAGTAACGAGCATAAGTAAAAGTCAGCTGAGCATGTTTTTGTGTTGAGGCTTACCGTCCCAGTCAACAACTTTTCAGTCATGTGGGGACAGAGCCAACACTTCCTGGGTTTAACCAGTACTGTAGGGAGTTAATGTGTCTTGCTTAAGGACACAACACGGTGACGCCAGTGGGGATCGAACCCAGGACTTCTCGATTCGGAGTCCGACGCTCTACCACTATGCCACCGCGCTCCCTACCTGAGCATGAAATTAAAATTGCTAAAAAAGATTTCAGTCATTTTTTTCTACTTTTTAATGTGAAAATGTTGAGTTAGACATCAAACAAATACAATATGAGCCAGCACATGAGAAAACCAACAATTTGGGTTCCAACCAGGTTCGACACAAATCGGTCTGTACAGCCACACAAGCAGGCTAGAGGCTTGAAATTTTTGGCTAAAGTAGAAGAAGGGATTGTACCATCTGTGCAGCGAAAACAAGGGTGCTGATCAGCTTCGCAGTTACTGCGAAGCTGATCCAGCCTTTGTTTTCGCCTATGCAGATTGTTGGTTTTCCCATGCCGTGGCTCCATTATCTCAATTATTATAAACTCAGAGTCTGGACAGAAAACCCAGCACAATCACTCAAAGCTAACATTTCAGCAACAGTTGTGAGAAAACCTGATTTGCCCCTCCCTAATCATGTTCTTAGGACGTACAGTCCAGTTTTTGTCTGACCTGATCTGAATCACTACAGACAGATTTTCTTGTGATGTGACTCATTGATTTATACCATCATGCAAAGATGTCCATGCAATGAACACCTCTTTATACCCCATTTTTATTAAATAAAACTGGGGCTTACAGGTGTATAAATATTTTCCTTATTTTTGCTCCAAACATAGATTGTGGGTACGCATTAGAACCGCCTCAGCGAAGCAGTTCTAACATGTACACACAATCAATATTTTTAGCAAAAATATTTAAAATGTCGAAATTTTTCCACTGAAATTTAATTATTTTCTTATGAAATAGATCCCTGTATATTGCATGGGCAAGTTTTCATAGTCCTACAGTCGATGCATGACATTTCGTCAAAAATGTGTTTTGTCGAAAATTTTGTAACTTCAAAAATATTCAACGCAAAATTTCGAGATTTGATTCTGTAGAAGACTAGCCTATACTAGGTACACATTTTGAGCCAACAAACACTAGGGTTAGGGTAAAGGTCTGGGCATGGGGACATTTTCGACAAATGAGCCACCCCATGGGAAAACCAACAATCTGCATAGGCGAAAACAAAGACGCAGATCAGCTTCGCGGTAACCGCGAAGCTGATCAGCGCCTTTGTTTTTGCTATGCGGATAGTACAATTCCTCTTCTACGTAACCCCAAAATTTCAAGCTTCTAGCCTGCTTCTGTAGATGTACAGGTCGGTTTGTGTCGGACCTGTTCGGAAACCTCGTTGGTTTTCCCACAAGGCAACTCAAATGTAATTTTTGACGAAATGTCGCGGAGGCTACTACAGTACCTGATACAGCATCAGAGGGAATCGCTTGTATGATAGCTGGTTGGATTGTGATACTAGCTTTGTTATGCTTTCTTCATGAGTCTATGGGAAAAAAGATAAAAATATGTGTACACAGAATATACCTGTATTTCTACATACATGTATTGGCTAAATGAAATAGATTAAACCTTTTCCTCTGTATCATAAATTCAAAAATCAAAAGCCTCATTTTGAATTAACCTCACAAAGTATAATATGAGCCACCTCATGAGAAAACCAACAATCTGCATATGCAAAAACAAAGACGCAGATCAGCTCCGCGGTTACAGCCTGTAATTTATCTTGCTAACAAACGTTCAAATGCCAACAATTGCTAGCATTTTAACATTGATGAGCAGGATAAATTTTAGTCTCAGCTGAGCCGAGCAAAGCTGAGCATGAAAAATATTTTATAACCTCGGAACCTGCTTATTTGTTTACTTTTGTGTTCTAACCAAACTATTTGCCTGGCAGCCGTGTACACTTACCGGACCTAGACAATATTCCTTGTTTAGGCGGTCAGATAGCTTGAACAATTCACTAGTTGCCCATCTACCTGTTCAAAAAGATAAGTTTTTTTTATCAATTACCATTTTTAAGACAAAGCATTACAGATGATTTTGTGGTCATTATATTCATTACTGTGCATTCTTCCTGACAATTAATGCTGGCAATCACTGTGAAATACATGTAAATTTACATGCATTCTTGCTGAAAATTTTGCCCTTAACAGAACAGTATAAAAATAATAAGAACAGAGCATGTAATGTGACAAGCTACAGTCCAATTTGGATAATTCTAACGCTGATTTTTCGAAACTACCGGAGTTTTCAAAGACATTTTATGGTCCCGAAAATCTCCGCTAATGTTAATTGTTTAAATATTACTGATATTTTTCATTTGGATTTTTCGAAAAATTCATTTTTTTTAACAATTTTGCCGGTCCCGATCAAAGAAATTCCGATTAAAAAACCCCTTGAAATTCGAAGTCGCAAACTGCCAACCAAGGTCACGCACAATGAACATGATTTCTTTGTAACAACAAGATCAATTATTACACACGCAAGTGATTTTTCAGGTTTATCCGCTTCAGGTAACAGACATCAGATAAACGGTCACACTTTTAGGTGATGATCCATAAAATGAGTAAATGATGTCTTTAAATGAGATCAATTTGCAACAATTACCGTGTTTGATTACAAATTAGTTGAAATTATTGACTTTTATTTGAACATTTCTCATCCTTTGATTTTTTGTTTATCCAAGCACATCTTTCTTTGATCCTTATGTCCAAATTGAAGCTTCTGGCCATATAATTGTCTCAATGAAAATGACCTAACATATCCGATTTTTTTAAGATTCTCAAAAGTTCGAACTCTGGATCATTTGAAAGATTTTATGTGTTCCCTTGCATTTCGAATCGAACTTTTACTTTACATATATTATTTCGGAGTATTTGTATTCAAATGCCTATGGGGAGTATGGTATGTTGTGGATTAGGTTTGAACCTGCACCCTCCTGACCCTGAAGACAGGGGTACAACTGCTTGAGCTACTGGGACCAGCAAAAATGGATTCACTCAGGCTGGAATCAAGATGAGGGTTATCATGTCTTTCTTTAGTTGAGCCACCTCATGGGAAAACCAACAATGTGGTTTCCGAACAGGTTTGATACAAACAGGGCTGTACAAGCACAGAAGATGGCTAAAGGCTTGAAATTTTGGTTTTAGAAAGAAGAGGAATTGTACTATCAGAGTAGCGAAAACAAAGGCGCTGATCAGCTTCGCGGTGTAACCGCGAAGCTGATCTGCATCTTTGTTTTCGCATATGCAGATTGTTGGTTTTCTCACCAAACGGCCCATTTCTTTATCAGTCAACTATCCAAGGCAATTACTGAAGATATATATCCAACTGCTAGTGTTTGTCAATGGATAATCTTTACAATTACCTAGAACTTTTGTACTTTCTCTACTTTATTTGCTTAATGATTTGACATCCCAGTCAACAATTTTTCAGTCGTGTTGAGACAGAGTCATATTCTCCTAGGTATTATATGAGCTGCATTGTGAGAAAACCAGATTTTTGCCTATGCGAAAACAAAGGCGCAGATCAGCTTTGGAGTAACTGCCAAGCTGATCAGTGCCTTTGGTTTAGCTACACGAATAGTACAATTTCTCTACTCCTTCAATCCAAAATTTCAAGCTTCTAGCCTGCTTCCGTGACTGTACAGGTCAGTTTGTGTCAGACCTGGTTGGAAACCCAGAAGACTGGTTTTCTCGGGTCGCGGCTCATATGAGGGTATTGAATGTGACATGCTCAAGAACACAATCCAGCACCATAGTCTGACATACAAACCACTGAAAGTGACCTAGTAACTTTTAATTCACCATTTTTGCATTATTGGCTGGTTTCCTGCTGACAAAAAATCAATATTGGAAAAACAGGTAACCAGAATCCCCCTGACACTCATTAGAAAAACAGGTAACCTTTAGTCAATGGGGTTCTGGTTACCTATGGTCAGGGGGGTTCTGGTTACCTGTATTTCCGATATTGATTTTTTTAAGCTGGGAACCAGCGGATAATGCAAAAATGTTGAATTGTCTATAATTGTACCTGTCTTTACCCAAAGATTAGCCCGCATCATGGTAGGCATGGACATCTTCTGGGCTCCAATATTTTGTAACTCCTCATCAATCACTCTGATTAGCTTTTCTAAGGCCCTCAGACCCGAAGGCATGTAATGGTAGGCACCAGGATGAGCTGGCTGTAGTATACAATGCTCTAGAAATAGCTGAAAATAAAACAGGACATGAACTAAAAGAAATAAAACAGGCCATGAACTAAAAGAAATAAAACAGGCCATGAACTAAAAGGAGAGTCAGGAGACCACAGTCTTTGCAACATTTTAAGTGCTAGCATGTGACTATGTCAGATAAGCCAACATATTAACAATGTGTTTCATTCTCAACAGTCATGTCACGTCTGGAGTGCCTCAAGGCAGTGTCTTGGGGCCCATTCTTTTTGTGATTTACATCAATGATCTTCCAGATGCCATACAGTGTTGTATACAACTTTTTGCTGATGATTCAAAGATCTATTGGAGAATATCTAGATTAGAACATGTTGAAATTATGTAATCATGTTTAAACAAGGCTGTAACATGGGCTGATATTTGGGAAATGTTTTCCCTTTGAAATGTCTCATCTACATACATATGTATAGGTAAAAAATCAGGGACAAGTTTACACAATGCAATCTCCAGATGAAGGTCAGGTTAGAAACAGTTGAGTCAGAGAAAGATTTGGGTGTAATCATTGACCATGTTGACAGTGCTTTTTCTTTTAGAGAAAACATTAGTAGTAAGATCTCAATTGCTAACAGAAACCTGAAACTAATTTTGAAAACATTCACATTTATGATCATTTATGGACAGCAAAGATATGTTTCTAAATCTTTTCCAATCATTGATGAGACCACACCTGGACTATGCCTCTAGTGTGTAGTCACCAAAACACAAAAAAAGGAACAACGGTCCTGTAAACGCTCACCTGAGATCTGCTGCTACACCAATAAACATGTTTGAATATTATGGTATTAACACCAGTGCAGGGGCAGATGAAGCCCATTTTCTTTTTTCAGAATAATCAATATTCTGTCCATTTGCCAATTTCCTGTTGGCTTTTCCCTTCAAACAACATTTTAACAGTTTTTCCCATTCAGATGCATGGGCAACCCATGTTGACCTTGCAATAAACTAGGTCAAGGTCATCACAGGGTCATGATTTATATAATCATTGTACATGTAGTACTTTAGCCATCGATGCTTCACACCAAGTTTCATGGAAATCTGTCTATTGGTTTCAGAGAAGAAGATTTTTGAAGGGTTCTTACCATATATGGGCATGGCGGCCATCTTGGTCATGAGACCTAGATTATTAATATATACATCTATAGATGCTTCACATAAAATTTGGCTTTAATTGGCCAAGTGGTTTCAGAGGAGACGATGTTTGAATATTATGGTAATATACATGGTTGGGGGCATATAAGTCCTTGGGTCCAATTGTTTTTGTTTTTTTTCAGAATCATTAATATTCAGTCCTACTGCCCATTTCCTGCAAGATGGTCATATTTTAAATGACTTTTTAAAAAATGCATTGGCGACCAATATTGACCTTGTCATAAAATCAGGGTTCCCACGGAAAGTATAAAATAAAATTCCATGACTTTTCCATGATTATTCCATGATCGCAGTTGAATTTCCAGGACATACTTTTCTGTTTGTTGATTTATTATTTTGTCATATAACACTTTTTAAAAGGCAAGAACTGAAAATTATATTTCAAAAGTAACTCACTCCAAGGTATTTTCTTGTTTTCTGATGAAGGCGAATTAATTTGACTGACCTTTTGAACATGTTGAAAAATACAGAACTTTACTTATTAATAATTATCGAGCGAGCGAAGCGAGCGAGGAAAAAAATGAATTCCAAAGACATCCAAACTGGCATTTCATAACAAAATTCCATGATTATTCCATGATATTTCATCATTTTTCAAATTCCATGATTTTTCCATGCATGGAATTATTTTTAGCCATTTTCCATGTTTTCCAGTGCCCGTGGGAACCCTGTAAAATAGGTCAAGGTCACCACAGGGTCATGATTTATATACACATTGAAATCGGTCCACCTGTTTCGGAGAAATAGATTTTTGAATGTTTTTTACCATATATGGGCATGGCGGCCATCTTGGTCATGTGAACTAGATTATTAATACACACATTGACTCCCCAATTCTATAGATGCTTCAAATAAAATTTGGCTTTAATTGGCCAAGCGGTTTCAGAGGAGAAGATGTTTGAATAGTATGGTAATATACATGTATAATGCTCCTGGGTGGGAAAATATGTGCCCCTGGGGTCCAATTTTTTTCAGAATCATTAATATTCAGTCCTACTGCCCATTTCCTGCAAGACTTTCACTTTAAATGACATTTTTAAAGTTTTCCCCATTCAAATGCATTGGTGACCTATGTTGACCTTGCCATAAAAAAGGTCAAGGTCACCACAGGGTCATGATTTATGTACACATTGTAGTACTTGAGTCATTGATACTTCATGCCAAGTTTCATTGAAATCAGTCCATCGGTTCCGGAGAAGAAGATTTTTGAAGGGTTTTTACCATATACGCGCATGGCGGCCATCTTGGTCATGTAACCTTGATTATTTATATATACATTGGTTGGCCCTTCCTATTGATGCTTCTCATAAAATTTGGCTTTGATTGGCCAAGCTGTTTCAGAGGAGATGATGTTTGAATATTATGGTAATGTACATGTATATTGCCCCAGAGTGGGGGCATGTGAGCCCCTGGGGTCCAATTTTTTTTCAGAATCATTAATATTCAGTCCTACTGCCCATTTCCTGCAAGACGGTCACTTTAAATGACATTTTAAAAGTTTTCCCCATTCCAATGCATTGGCGACCTATGTTGACCTTGTCGTAAAATAGGTCTTGGTCATCACAGGGTCATGATTTATATATACATTGTAGTGCTTGAGCCATTGATGCTTCATGCCAAGTTTCGTTGAAATCGGTCCACCGGTTCTGGGGAAGAAAATTTTTAAAGGTTTGGCATGGTGGCCATCTTGGTCATGTGACCTGGATTATTTATATACACATTGGTTCCCCCTTCCTATAGATGCTTCATATAAAATTTGGCTTTGATTGGCCAAGCGGTTTCAGAGAAGATCTTTGAAAATGGTGGACGACGCCGCCGACGGAGACGGACGGACGCCGGATCATGGCCATCCTACAAGCTCACCTTGTGAGCCTAACGGCTCAGGAAAGCTAAAAAGATATGATTGCATTTGAAAATGTTCAACGAAGAGCAACTCGAATGCAAACTTGCTTGAGAGGTAAATCATACTGAGGAAGAATGAAAATCCTAGGCTTGCCGACATAAGAATACAGAAGGGAAAGGGCTGATATGGTTTAGGTCTACAAAATCATGAATGACATTGATAAATTAACAAAGAGAATTGTTCACAATGTCGCAGTATACAGGAACACAAGGTCACTCTCAAAATCTACGAAATTGAAGAACAGGTATAGACTGAACATCTGCGGAAGTTACTTTAGCAATAGAGTTGTAGAGCAGTAGAATGAGCTCCCAGAACAAACAGTTATGGCACCCACTCTCAATAGTTTTAAGAGTAGACTTAATAAGTGTGGCATGGGCATCCCCATAAGTTCAATCCCTGGTGCTATACTGCGGGGGAAAGGACAAGACTTGGCAAAGACATACAAATACATCAAGAGAGATTGCAAAGCCTACTTAGATGTGAACATCATTAAAATCTTGTAAGAAATCTGCCATCGTCCAGAAAAAAAATCCAAAAAGGTGATAACAGATCACAATTAATCAATGTTTTTAAATGTATTTCATGATTTTTGTTATTTTATTCATGATTCTATGTTAAGGATCAGTACTGCATAAATTTTTTGACTTTGGTCACCCGAAATGCCAGGCTTTGATGGGCATCCATCAATTTTTAATAAGGGCTGTCGCAGGACAGCGCGCTCGACTGCTTCTGACCTTTGTCAAACATAAGGCTAAACTTGACCTGTAACCCAAAGCATTATGCTCATACATCTTTTTGCCTTGATGCTATAAGGCAAAATCACTGAACCATGACAGTTAACTATAGCTACGCAAGGTTTACAACAATCTTGTATACCATCTGAGTGTCAAGATATAAAGCAAAATCACTGAACCATGAAATTAGGTCACAGTGACCTAGGACTACTTTAGGGTCAAAGGTCTTGTCAAACACAAACATACTGTGAAAGAAATGTTCATATACCAATTGAGTGTTGAGATATAAGGCAAAATCACTGAACTGTGAAATTAGGTCACAATGACCTAGGACTACTTTAGGCTCAAAGGTCTTGTCATAGAAAGAAGTATGTTCATAAACCAATTGAGTGCCGAGAACTAAGGCAAAATCATTGAACCGTGAAATTAGGTCACAGTGACCTATAAGTATATTGGGGTCAAGGTCTGGTCATACTCACTTATAATCTGAAAGAAGTATGAAAATATACCAATTGAGTGTCAAGATTTAAGGCAAAATCACTGAACTGTGAAATTAGGTCACAGTGATCTATAAGTATATTGGAGTCAAATATCTGGTTACACTCACTCATCATCTAAAAGAAGTACGAAAATATACTAACTGAGTGTCAAGATATCATTGGACCATGAAAAGTAGGTCAACCCACCCTTACCATCATAACACACAAGTCGGTGTCACAAAGTTAAAAGATGAATGACCAACCATCTTCCTAAGTTGTTTCTATTTTAAAATGAAAAGATTTTGACCTCTAGCCCCACCCCCCTGACTCCGACCCAGAGGTCCGGTGTCATGGAACCTAAAGTGTATGGAGTATGAATGCTTTATGATAATTTGTTGTCAAGAAGTAAAAGTTACACCGGCCCCGGCCCATTGGCACTGGGGCCTAAAGAAATAGTTGGGCTGCTTGTGCCTCCAGGCAAAGCTTTTACAATGCTGACTGGCTATCTGATTACTGGTTAACCACTCAGGTCTTAGCCTGCCCAGGAAAAGTGGTGCCAAGTCAAACCATCTGCACATATAAGCCCTTTTGGCTTTGTTGCATGGTTATATTTAAAGCTCTTGTTGGATTGTCATGACATCCTCATTTTGGGTAAGAGTCCCATAAAGTGGAGGCAACATCCCGACATGACCTTAGCTGTTGACTGGGATGTAAAGCATCAATTCAAACAAACAAACAAAAGTTACACAGCAGTACATCCATATTTTACAGTGTTCTAGTTTTTAACCTCTAGCCCCATCACCCAGGCATGGACCCAGGGATCCGATGCCATGAAATGAAACTCAACCCCACAGGGTACCTATGCCATGGTCCTTCTAGAATACTATACCATAGAAAAGCCATTATTAATGGTGTTCTAGTTTTTAACCTCTAGCCCCACTTCCTGGCAAGGACCCAGGGATCCAATGCCATAAAATGAAAGCCAACCCTACAGGGTATCAATCACCCAAGTATCAATCCTCTCTGATGAGCGGTTGTCCAGATATGGACTTCTAGAAAACTATACTACAGAAAAAGCCATTTCCTAAGGTGTTCTAGATATTAACCTCCAGCCCCACCCCCTGGCCTGGACCCAGGGGCCCGATGCCATGGAATGATAGCTAACCCTACAGGGTATCTACGTCCAAGTATGAATGCTTTCTGATGAGTGGTTGTCAAGATATGGACTTCTAGAAAACTTTAATGCAAGTGTGACGCGCACGCGCACAGGAACAGGAACGTGGATAACTGGGGTGACTGCAATAGCTCTATGCACTTCGTGCAGTCGAGCTAACAAATTGTTTAGGGCCTTTGTGCACAGGGGTTTTGGTAAAAAAGAAAGTTTCAGGATATCATCAGCTTGATTAGACAATTTTCAGTTGCTCTCCAAATAAATTTTGGCTAACATAGTATATTTGTGAAAATAGGAAAATCTCTATCAAGTATTTGTGCTCCTTTTTGGCTATGTGCATGTACAATTTAGCATAAAGGGACCACTGATCATCAAAAAATAGCCATGTTGGATAAATTTTTGGATCAGACATGCATTGGAGAATGCATGTGTACATACCATATCGAAGCTTGAACCTTTGCCATGTTTTCAATATGTCAATTTATGACGTCATCATGTCATGTTTTCAGTGATATCATTTTTACACACCCACCAGAATACTGTGTGAATCAGGGTCAGGTGGACCAGTGATCGATCACCCTCTTTTTCTCTTCCAAGGAAGGTATCATATGTACATTTTTAGATAGAAAAATTATTGTTTATCTCTAGCCATGAAACACAATTTGGGAGTTTTCAGTGAGTTTAAAGAAATTTATAAAGCAGCGAAATGAGGTGGTAAAAAAGCATTATTGCCTATAGAAACAATGGAAAACTGTTGAAATAGCTTGAAAATCACAGAAATTGTCCATTAATCACAGTGTTATCCTATACAATTTGGAATGTGAAATTTTAGTATGCAGAAAACTTAAAAAGATTTAGCCAGTGGGAACGAATGCAGATCGTTTCATCTCGAAGAATTTATTGAACAATCACCGCTTTGAAGTAGTACATTTAAGACACCCTCTTAGCATGCTTAGTAAAGTGCCAAAAAATGCAAGATAGAAAAGCTTTCCAAATAAATTTAAATTAATAAGACATGAGTCGTGGCTGCTCTCTCGTTTGTATCCTCCACCAGGATCCTGACACCAAGAAACATATGGGAGGTTTCGTCAGTGATAGTGGAGTGAAAACGTAGTTAAAAGTAAATAATGGCCTGTCGTACTCATATTATTTGGTAGCGTTTGGCCATTTGTAAATCACAGTGTTGATATTCTGTATGTATATGTTTCGCTTGGAGCGAAAGTTAAAAGTCTAAAATATCAAAAATCGTGTTGGCTGCATGGATGTTTCTTTTGCGCAACCTGTGCATCATAACATATACATACAGAATATCAACACTGTGATTTACAAATGGCCAAACGCTACCAAATAATATGAGTACGACAGGCCATTATTTACTTTTAACTACGTTTTCACTCCAGTATCTCTCACTGACGAAACCTCCCATATGTTTCTTGGTGTCAGGATCCTGGTGGAGGATACAAACGAGAGAGCAGCCACGACTCATGTCTTATTAGTATATACCCATTCCTCTCGTTTGCATCTGAAGCCCGGGTGGCAAAATACGCACAAGGCTAAGTCGCTTGCTGCTTTCCCATCTGTCATGAGATTAGATGTGTTGTCTTCAAAAAAGAAGTCACACAGCTGACGGAAAGCATGAGCAGAAACAATATCTGGATTTAATCTCAAACAACTGAGAAAAATCCGTGTTATTACCCCACAACTTAAGTCAAGATCGGTGATTCATACTTAAAAGAAGATAATTCTAGATGTCGGCGGCTTGTACAACCTCGCACAAAAATGCGATATAGAACTACAGACGTGGACGGCACCATAGCCGACCGCATGATCAGCTCCGAGCCGCTGACGTCACAATAAGCGCCGTTCGCGTGACTATCTAGTATTGTCCATGTAAACGGTGCCAGCAGTAACAGCACCGCTAAGGAGACAAAATATTTTACTAGAGTAGCAACGGCGCCGCTAAAATGGCGCCGTCTCTATAGCAACAGCACCGCTCACGTGAACGGCGCCCAAGGGTATAAAAGTAGCATCGCAACGTTATATATTCAATTAGGAAATTACCTCTGAAGAGTCAGAATAATCTGACAAAACTAGTCAGGAATTGTTGCTCCTAGCTCTGACGGAATTAAGGACCGTTCCACCACGGAATCATTTTCATGACATACTGATATTGTTTAGCTGCACAATGGGGATCAGACTCGAGTATTACAGTCATTTTGTTTCGTTTTAAATTTAAATTAATGTTTGTAAGGTAATCAGGTAATATAATGCGTTTTGAGACTAGCATAAGATTTACTGCAGGTATCCTTTGAATATTAATAGCCGATAACCACTAGTTGATTGTTCACTGGTCCCTGACCAATCACTGGTCGTCTTACTCTTTCTTTCTTCAGATACTGAGTCGATCAATTTCTTATCATCACCTCAGGTAAACAAAAACCACACTCTTTCCAGACAGAATACCTTAAGACTTTTGCAAGTCGTCTCAGGTGCCTCTGCCCTTGGCAATTGCATACGGCTGATGTACTTTCTCTGAGCATGCCTTCTGGATGCAGATGGGTCAGCAAATGCCTCCCCTACTTCATTTTGAGCCTGGCGATGGGTTGACCTGTGTACTTTCTTTGTATGCAAATAGTATAAAATCCTTCTTAAACTACTTTTAAAAATGAGCCCTTCTATATGCATCGTAATGGCTAAAAAAGACAAAAACCACTGGAGCAACAAAGCTTGCCAAACTGAAAGTAAAACCGGAAATGAATTGCAACGAGTTGAGTCGATAAAACATTTTCGCATAAATGTTGAAGTTGCATTTTATCATACTTGCCTAATTTCTGGACATTTTTATTGTAAAAATTGATATTATAACACTTTAATAATACCTGATGCAAATAAAATGAAAGTTCTTTAATTATTTTATAGATTTAAAATACGAACTTTTCACTGCTTATTAAAACGAAAGTAGAAAAAAAAATAGTGATGACCCAGAGGAGCACTGTTTAGAGGCATTTTGTCTATCTTCTTTATTTTCTGATCATTACCTCACATACAAATGGAAAATGGTGAGAAACAAATTGACGAAGTTTTCCAGAAGACACACCTTGTTAAAGAAAATTCACAAAATAAATTAGAAAATGATTAAATCATAAAAAGATCATGCTGATTCAGAAAATTTCTCCATGTCAGATCAGGTGATGAGACTGTGAATTCAAGCGACAGCTTGGTACTTCTTGTAAATAGCTGTAATGGCCCATCCCGAATATTCTTCCCATCTTGCTAATTTCAAAATTAACGGCCCTCCCCAAATGAGAAATTTATCGACTCGGTATCATGGTATATGAAGATAGATAGAAAAATTTAAAGTGAGACTTAGGCCCCCCCCAAAAAAAGAAGAGTGTTTCGGTAACATGCCAGAAAAAAAAACGGGTCGATAGGTAGGGATTTTTTTTTTTTTTTTTTTTTTTTTTTTTTGAGGGAAGCCTTACCATGTAAAATACCTGAACATAGATAAACAGTTTAATCAGAATTAAACTGTTTTCTCCTCCAGTGCACATGCACAGCTTCTTAGTTAAAACTTCAATTCAACATTTTTTATTTGGATGAAGCTTCCACTTGGTCCACATGATACTTCAGCAAACACTTATTAGTTACAGGTGATAATGCATTACTGTTTCAAAGGGTCCCGGGTCGTTTCGCCCGTGAGTTGTTTCGCCCCTGAGTCGTTTCGCCCCTGAGTCGTTTCGCCCTGGGTCGTTTCGCCCTGGGTCATTTCGCCCGTGAGTCGTTTGCCCTTTTTGGTGAGTCGTTTTGTCCTTATTTTTCTACCATGCCCAAATGTGTAATCTGGTGTATTATTTGTTATTTATAAGTTCAGGATATGTCTTTGGCTGATCATTCATAACTATCTTTTGGGTATATATACTAAAGGATTTTGAAAACGCCTCACTATAAATTGGTTGCGATGATGATTATTTCTTTTAGAATATACAGGATAGTTCACCAAAAATAATTTCAAACAGAAAATACAATCAGCCTGTTTAAATTTCATACCAAAACAGGAACGTCAACGCCAGTGATTTACATCATACAGTATGAGTTCAATCGTTACCAAAAATTCAACAAAAACAAATTACGAGGACGAAAAATATTCACCAGGTCCAACATGATTTCTAGAAAGAAACACACAAAAAGCCAAACAAATGATGTTAGTTGACTTTCAATTGCACTAAAATTGTGATAATTACGTTACTTGAACGTTAATGAAGAAAACTTTCATTTTTGTTTGTAAAATGAAACAAATTCGAAAGTTTTCAAACGCAATAATTATGCACGGACTTGCGTAAAAATTACCCTAACTTTTGGCGCTGTAATCGTATACATGCCTGTGTGTTTTGACCACTTTACGCTTGAAGTCAGCGAAAAACGCTAGCTCCTTAAACAGCATGACCGAAAGTCTTTTTTTCTTGTGCTTAAGATTGCACGCTATCATCGAAGTCATGTTTTATTTTATTTTTTTTACCATTTAACATTTCAAGAATGTCGGCCATTGGTCACCGTCAAAGACAAAGCAATTCACGCCTTTAATTGACAAACACGATTATTGTCACCTTACGTGTGATTAAAGGCGTAAACATATTAATGGAGGATTATCGCGTTAATCAACTGACTTGGAAAAATATCACACGTCTGTTAATGTTAAGTAGTTTAATAGTTTATTTCAGTGTCACATATCAAATACAAACAATATATATACAGGTTTAAAACATGCAACAATGTATTTGATATCCAGTCTACATAGACTTATGAGACACTTTAGTTTTGCAATTATACAAGTACGAGTATCACAGATTTACAGAATGTACATCAAATAAAACATAAGAAGCAGAAGAACTACAAAAATTGCGTCAAATAAAACTTAAGAAACATTCATACGCATAAAAAAGAGAAAAAAAAATACAATACAAAAGTATTTGATTAGGTTAGCTGACTGTCGAAATACCAGAAATACCACATCTATCTATCTATCTATCTATCTATCTATCTATCTATCTATCTATCTACTTTCTCCTTCCTTCCTTCCTTCCTTCCTTCCTTCCTTCCTTCCTTCCTTCCTTCCTTCCTTCCTTCCTTCCTTCCTTCCTTCCTTCCTTCCTTCTTTCCTTCCTTCCTTCCTTCCTTCCTTCCTTCCTTCATTTCTTTCTTTCTTTATCTTTCTACAACATTAAAAACCACAAGCAGAAGCGCTAAAATATTTAATTAAATATTATATTAACAAGATACGTCAAGATACTCATTTAACCTACCTACCTACCTACCTACCTACCTACCTACCTACCAGCATCATCGACAACAGCAATATCTACAACAACTACAATAATAATAATAATAATAATAATAATAATAATAATAATAATAATAATAATAATGGGCGAAACAACCTACCTACCTACCTACCTACCTACCTACCTACCAACCTACCAGCATCATCGACAACAGCAATATCAACAACAACTACTGCAACAATAATAATAATAATAATAATAATAATAATAATAGTAATAATAATAATAATGGGCGAAACAACCTACCTACCTACCTACCTACCTACCTACCTACCTACCAGCATCATCGACAACAGCAATATCAACAACAACTACTACAATAATAATAATAATAATAATAATAATAATAATGGGCGAAACAACTCACGGGCGAAACAACTCATGGGCGAAACGACCCACCTAAAAAGGGCGAAACGACCCACCCATAAAACCAGGGCGAAACGACTCAGGGCGAAACGACCCGGCGAAACGACCCACGGGCGAAACGACCCGGATTCTTTCAAAGCACTCAATCTTTGAATTGTGAATCTGCAATTGTGCCTGTAAGCGTATATAGTGATTCTGCAAATGACAATATTTTACTGCTCGCAAATATAGTATATGTTATAAATAAAAAAAAAATATTGTCATTTTAACTCATTTGTCCTTTGCTATCATTTTCAGATTAGACATGCCAGTGAACAGTTCTTGCTGAATGTGCAAACTGCAAAATTTTGAGAATTTGTTGGCCACTGCCACTGGAGGCCGCCATTTTATCAGTACTGCACATGCGCATGTATTGATCGTATAATCGATGGAACACTAACTGTGATATTCTACGGTATTCTTTTGCCGGTCCGGTACTTGAAAAACACGATCTCTTTCGATTTTCGAGTTTTTATTTTCGGAAAATGGAAAAAAATATTAGAGTCGGGGAGTTTTTGACAGGGTCGGTCGGGTTACCGGAAACATTCTTTTTTTTTTTTGGCCTTAAAAGAAAATAAACATAGACAGCGGTCATGGTCAAGGGGGTTCTAATGTATACCCATAATCAATGTTTTGAGCAAAAATATCAATTTTTTTCCAATGAAATTTTCAATTTTTGCAGATGAAAAAAAATCCCTGTATTGCATGGTTGTTGTTGCATGGGCAAGTTTTCGTAATGAAACTGATTTATGGGGACTGAGAGCCTGCCTGATTTTGTTAGCTATCTAATTTAAATCCAAAGCATCAGGAAAACATGTCCGTGAAATGTGTACCTCTTTAAACCCCATTTTATATAGTAAAACAGGGGTTTGCAGGGGTATACCTAATTTTCTAATTTTCGATCCAAAACATACATGTGTGGGTACTTGTTAGAATCGCCTCAGCAAGGCAGTTCTAACTTGTACCCACAATCTATGTTTTGAGCAAAAGTAAGAAAAATATCAAAATTTTTATGATGAAATTTTTCAACAGCTGAAAAAATCTCTGTATATTGCATGAGCAGGTTTTCATTATGTATCCATTTTAGGATGTAGTTCTGGTAAAAGAAAGCATGTACAAGATATTCTAGGTGACCAGAGAGAAGCTAGAACAAAAGTTGTAGCAGAGAAGAATAGAAATTTGAACCCACAAGACTGTGACATAAGTAACAGATCCAGAGAGAGGAAATTTGTTGTTCAGGATGGGTTTTCATGGTGGACATGTTTAACTCAGGGAATGTCTTTTGACAAAACTAAACCACATAGTGTTCCAAACGTGAACTGTAAAGGAAATTTGTAATATTTTTAAAGTTTTAAATGTGAATTCATTACCCTGTTTATATAAAGCATGATGTGCAATATTTAGCTGTTTAGTTGTATGTATATTTTATTTTTATTGTTTTGCTTTGTCTTGGAACATTTTATACCAAACTATTAACATTATTCCATATCACTCTTTCTGTCTTCAGATACTGAGTTGATCATTTTCTGATCACTCAGCTTTTTTGTAATTTTAAAATTATTGAAATCTGTGTTTTGGTTTAAAGCCACTATCTGATTTTACATCTTTTTTATTTATATGTAAACAAACTCAGGGACCTACATTTTGTTTGAAGTCCATATTAATTGTGCATGTGTTAAATTTTCTAGACTGATCACAATTACATTTTATTTTCTTGTAAAACTGTTTACATGTTATACTCTCTTAAAGTAATACTTATGACATTTTCATGTTATATTCTCTTAAAGTAATATTTACGACATTTTTTATTGTATGTATGAAGCAAATCTGTGAAAATACATGTAAAACGGATAATATTCCATTATGAAATTCAATATCTATGATGTGCAATGGTGAACAGTTATGACATTGTTACCACTTTCCTATCATGAGTTGTAACAATGAAATACAAGACTGCACCAGTGATGGTTTACCAAAGACTCCTGAGTGACCTGTAGACAGTGATGGTTTACCCAATGCCCCTGAGCGACCTCTTGATAGTGATTGTTGTGGACAGGGTTGTGTCCCCTGTGTGTTTGATCTCTATGAGGAGGAAGTGAGAATTTGGGAAGATGGTGAACAGTTATGACATTGTTACCACTTTCCTATCATGAGTTGTAACAATGAAATACAAGACTGCACCAGTGATGGTTTACCAAAGACTCCTGAGCGACCTGTAGACAGTGATGGTTTACCCAATGCCCCTGAGCGACCTCTTGATAGTGATTGTTGTGGACAGGGTTGTGTCCCCTGTGTGTTTGATCTCTATGAGGAGGAAGTGAGAATTTGGGAAGATGAATGCAGTAAGGTCAGATATGGGGAGATTGTAGAGGACCACTCAGAGGTAAACATAACATGCAATGTTTTCGTGTTTTTTTTATGTACCATAAACTTCTGTTTTAAAAATCAAATTTTATTTGTATTGATGATGCATTTATAATACATGATGTAAAGGATACATGTACACATGGCTTTCATAGATGTATTTATCTGAAAAACTTGATTCTGAAGTATGAGTGATGTCTAGAAAAAAAAACAGTTTAAAGTCAGTAGTTCATGGCATAATTTCTATAAGCCATTTGCATCTCAAGGTTTGCATTATAAGTGTGAACAAAGGTGAAATAATAGTCTGCTCTGACAATGAGCAACACAAATGCTGTTAGTTTACTAAACTATTACTAACCCCCTAGTTAATTCTGTTAGTTATGAATGTTACACTTCTTTTTTCCATACAGTACATATATATACTAAATGATTCTAGTTAAAATCAAGAAAATTTGTTCTATGGAAAAAGACTTGATGAGCCTTCTATCCCAAATGCCACAATGGCTATGTACATGTATCATTACCATTATTGTTTGTTTTAGGCTACTGGACCAACGCTCAGCATTGACGAATATAAGAAATTTACAATAGAAACTGTTACCATGGAAACCAGGGATTGTTATAGATACAGACTTACACTTCAGTCTGGTCAGAGTCTAGGTCTTGATACAGGACAGCATGTTGTTTTAAGGTAATACTTATAATTAAAAGAGCTTAAAAGATACAAGTGGTAATCATGTATGACTTTTAACAGCTCTCCATAGTTTTACATGACTGGGCCGCCTCATGAGAAAACCAGCAATCTGCATATGCGAAAACAAAGACACAGCTTCGCGGTAACCACGAAGCTGATCAGAGCCTTTTTTTTTTGTTTTCGCTACACAGATAGTTCACTTCCTCTTCTTCTTAAATTGGAAATTTCAAGCCTCAAGCTGTCTTCTGTGACGGTACAGCACGATTTGTGTTGGACCTGTACGGAAAGCACATTGTTGGTATTCTCACAAGACTGCTCATATATATTTTGTGGGATCATGATTTCGTGATGGTTGAATCAAGAGGTCTAGAGTTTAAAAACATACAGGTCTCTGCCTTGTTGTTTCCTTGACATTACACAAACAAATAAATTTTCCAGGGGCAGATCCAGGATTTCTGAAGAGGGGGTTCAAATGTAGAAAAGGGGATTTGGTTGCCTAATTTCACACAAAATCTCTGGAAATTCTCCATGAAAATAATGCAGGTTCAGAGGGGTGTTCATGCGAAGCCCTTGAACCCCCTTTAAATCTGCCACTGTTTTCCCGAACCTGTAAAAACTGAAAATTTTCAGTTGAAAAATTTTGGTATTTTTCTTATTTTTGTTCTAAACATAGATTGTGGGTACTCATTAGAACCGCCTCGCCAAGGCGGTTCTAACGAATACCCAAAATCCATGTTTTGAATCAAAAGTAAGAAAAAATATGTATACCCATGTAAACCCCAGTTTTACTACATAAAAGTGGGGTATAAGGGGGTATACTTTTCATGGACATGTTATCCTGATGACCAAGACACATATACTACCCAGACTACTGCTGTTGGTACAAACATACTATCCAGGAAAGTGTTGGCTGCATCACATTATCATAAGTTGCTGAAAAATGGTTACAGTAATTCTCTTTTTGTTGCCAAATCTTTAGGGTCACTGAAGAGGCTTAAGTAGCAGAAACCATGGTATGGCCCATCCCCTTTCTCATTAATATGTTCATTGCTCTTAAAGGATATCAGTTCTATTTTTTAATTGAATGGGACTTAAAACTTTAACCAAATCCAAGATTTTTTCTTGATGCTTTAGATGGGGAAGAACAAAAAACTGCTGATACACTACAATACCTTGTTCCCAAAATTAAAGTTAAAACTAGAAATGATTCACATCACAAGAAAAACTGCATTTTGCTTATAAGCTACAGCATAAACCAGCATGTTGTTTTAGAATTTTTGCTCATTCTTTTAAATAGCTTTGTGTTTTTTCTTACAGAGGCACAGTGGGTAATGAAACTGTCACTAGACAATTCACTCCCATCTCAGATGTAAACACAAAGTCTTACTTTACACTACTCATTAAGGTAGGCGTCAGAACACAAGTCTTGGTGGAATTGAAATTAGCCTGTGCGTGAGAAAACCAACAATTTGGGTTCTGACCAGGTCCGACACAAACCGGGCTGTACAGTCACAGAAGATTGATATAGGCTGGAAATTTTGTTTTTGCCTATGCAGATTGTTGGTTTTCACATGTGGCGGCTCAAATTCAAGAAATGCAAGGTTGTCTGTATTGTAAAAACATCTTTGCCTACCAAGTATGATAATTCAAAAAGAAAGGCCTACCATCTCTGATTTGAAAATTAGTGAGATTTTCTTTAATATCTAGCTTCAGCTATAACCAAAGATGGTTTTACAACAAGACAATTGATCAGTATAGTTCAGTATAGGATGGAAATTAGAATATATATTTGAGATGTCATATTTTTAATGAGCATTGATATATGGCACTGTTATGTAGAATTACTCTCGATCTACTTTCAGCTGTACAAGTGCGGTAAATTTTCTCAGTATGTCAGAACCTGGTCTCCTGGGACAGTGGTACAGATCAGAGGGCCATTTGGTTCCCTAAACTATCAACCAAACAAGGTAAAATCTGAATTTTTAGGAAGTAGACTGGTTCTGCAATCCTTTTAATGAAAGGCGCTGATTTATGACATTTGAGCCACCTTGTGGGAAAACCAACAATCTGCATATGCGAAAACAAAGGCGCAGATCAGCTTCGCAGTAACCGCGAAGCTGATCAGCGCCTTTGTTTTCGCTACTCGGATAGTACAATTCCTCTTCTACTTAAATCCGAAATTTCAAGCTTCTAGCTCTTTTCTGTGCTTATGCAGGCCGGTTTGTGTCGGACCTGTTCGGAAACCACATTGTTGGTTTTCCCACGAGACGGCTCATATCTACATGGTCAGGGCTTCTTTGTCAGCCTGAAAATACCGGTAGCTTGCAGCCAAAAGCTATTCAGGGTGTTTTTATGCCACATTTAGGGGATAAATGTGCTCAGATGTTTTCATTTAGAGACATATATATTTTTGGATATAGAAAAAATAATGACATCTGGATTTTTACATTATTTAATTACCGCGACCGGTTTCGTTATACTCATCAGGCGGATTTAACATAGTAACATAGCAACGTTAGTAACGTTTACACATAATAACGCGACGTTAAACGTCGCAACGTTCATGACATCAGCAAGTTCTGTTAAGTTTAGGGTTGAATATATTTAAGAAATATTTTTCTTTTGTCAACCTAGCTGAAACATCATTGACGTGAAATTTATAGAAAGGAAAAATAGAATATTTAAGATCAGTAGAACAACAGCGATCTACATGCTCAGAGACGGGTAGTTGTCTTGTTGAAGGGATTCTAATTTGCTGGTCGTGAACTGTCCGTCTATTTCTCAGTTTGTCGCCTGTCTGTCCGATGTAAAATTCTTTGCAGCCGTTGCAGATTAAAACATAAAGAACATTTTGCACGGCACAGTCCATGTCTTCTTTGACGTGAAAAGTTTTGTTCTGCAAAGTTATGGTTGATCCTTCAATTAAGTGTTTACAAAGCCCACACCGGGGCTCATTACATCGGGTGACCTTTGCAGATGTTCTTGATTCATTAAATTCAGATTTTGTTAGGAGGCGCTCAAGGTTTGGGAGTTGTCTTTTGCATTTAACGATTTTTGTTTCACTTAGATTTTTGACATGGTTTCGTCTGAAGTCAGAACATCCATGTTGTTTTTGATAATACCGAATACCTCTTTGTTTTTAGGATTGTGGGTAGAAATAAAAGGCAGTATATCTTCCCTTTCCTTACTTTTCACTTCTAAGAGTTTGTATCTTGGGATAGACATCGCTTTTTGGATGCCTGCGTTTATGACTTCAGTTGGATATTTTCTTTGAATAAGTGTATGAGACAATTCTTTCAGGCGTGTTAGTAGTACACTTTTATCAGATACAATGGTACATAGTCTTCTAGCTAAAGAAAACGGTATGTTGATTTTGGTGTGTTTTGGGTGACAAGAATTAAAAATGAGATATTGCTGGGAATCAGTTACTTTATGAAAAATATCCATAGAAATTAATGTTCCAGATTTCAACACCAGTACATCTAGAAAAGGTATTTGTGTAGATTTGATCAGAGGTTTGAATTGGATGTCTTTGTGTAAGCTATTCAGTACATTTTCGAAGTAATTAAGATCCTGACCAGAAAATGGCCAAATTGAAAAACAATCATCTAAAAATCTTTTCCAGTTTTCCATTAAAAATTGTCCAAAATTGTGACCCTTTTCTATTGTAATTCTTTCATACATGAGCTCTTCTAAGTAGCCTAAAACCAGAGTAGCGTAAGTTGGTGATACCTTTGCCCCCATTGTACAGCCTTTCCGCTGGTTAAAGAACGAATCATTGAATGAAAAATTGTTGTTTTCAGGAATAATACTTAAGCCTTCAAGAATAAATTCCTTTGAAAACCGGCTGAGTATAAGATCTGGGTGTCTATCTAACCAAAATTCTATTGCTTTCCGACCTAGATCATGGGGTATATTTGTGTATAAACTTACAACATCAAATGTGACTAGTAATGCCTGTTCGTTAACATGTTTTGGGAGGTAGTTTAGAAAGTCAATATCATCCCTTAAGTAACTCTTTACATGTTTTAAGAAAGGTTTTAAAAGTATGTCCAGGAGATGGCTTAAATGGCTAGTTTCACAATTAGGACCTGCTACAATTGGACGAAATGTGAGGTCTTGGGGATCTTTTACTTCAATGTATTCCATATTTTCATTTTCTGTGCATGCATTTTTTATCGTTTTGCTTTTATGAATTTTAGGTAAACCATAAAATGTACTGGTCTTGCACTCAAAATTGAGTAAAAAATCTTTTTCCTTATTTGTTAAATTTCCGTTTGTACCTATAAGATTTTTAATTTTGTTAAATGTTTCTTTTCTGCAATTATCTTGAATTTGGGAATAGTATGATTCATCCACGAGCATTTCCAGGATTTTTCTTTTATAAAACTCAGTGTTCATCAGAACAATGCCTCCTCCCTTGTCAGCTTCTTTGATTATGATAGAAGAATCTTCTGCTAAACTTTTAATTGCATTTCTTTGTTCCAGTGTTATGTTATGCTTCATGTGTTTGTTTTCGTTTTGAATGGATTCGCACATTTCTTTTGTAAAGGAAATATAAGAATCAAGTTTTTTGTTTCGGCCCGTTTCAGGTGTAAAGAAAGATTTATTTCTAAAAATAGAGGTATCGGTATTATCGTTACTATCAAAATATTCTTTAAGTCTAAGTTTCCGACAGAAGTCGTTAACGTCATTTTCTGTTTGATTGCAATTACTTTTTTCTGGTGTTGGTGTAAACTTAAGACCCTTCAATAAGACACTTTTTTTCGGTATTATTAAGTTTTTGATCAGAGAGGTTGTAAATTTTTGTGAAAGTTTTAGATGATGTCTCAGCTATGTTGTCCTCCGTTAAAATTGACTGTCCCAATTGTGATCCTCCTGCAGAAAAGGAGGCACATGGTCGGTAGTTGACTCGTTTTCGTCCATCAATGAATTGTTAGAAAGATTGTTTTGTCTTCTAACATTTTGCCGATTTCTTCTTGATTCCCCTCTTCTGGCCGGTTCTTGATTATTAAATGTTGAAATCAACTGGTATATCAGTTGTTGAAGATTACCATCGTTTTGCGTAGGCCTTCGAACCGCATCAGCATATGTCCATATATTTTTGGATATATGGACATTTTTTTACAGTCTGTATTAACATAGCCATTAATTTTGATTTCCAATTTTATCTATGAGGAGATACATCTTGGTAATGCAACCAAAGGTATTTAACTTGGCATGTTATGCAATAAAAGTATACAAATTTCAGTGGAAGAAGATATACATGCTAGCCGTTGGTACTGGTATTGCCCCAATGTCTCAGGTTATACAGACGGTTCTGAACAATGACAGTGAAGATACGCTGGTACAGTTATTATATGGGTGTAGGACATATGAGGATATTCTTATGAAGGAAGAGATACAGGAGTGGTCACGATATTGGAACTTTTCATGCCAGTACTACCTCAGTCAGGTAATGATGACAGTTGCATGTATTATTAACATGTATCTGTTAAGCTATATATCCATAGATAAGCTATATAATAACCTTGAAATTTTGTATTTACATGTATTAGGCTATATGAAATAGAGGGATTGTGTTAGTAATATTGCCAAACACCAGTGCTGATCAGGTGCACTATTATCTGGTAAAGTATCCCAAGATGGACAATCACGTGACTAAAATTGTTTGTTTTGTACTAGTATTCAGACATAGCCAGTAAGCAAATTGGGCATAGGTTTCTTAAAAATGAATGAAATTTCATGGGATAAAGTGCACATACTGTTTAACAACACTGAGCCAATTTAATTTGCTCTGTACTCCAAGAAACCTGTTTTTAAAATACATGTATAAATTATGTTGCTAGTGGTAATCTATTAAATTCGAAAGCGCATTAAACTGACTGTTGTATAGCATGTTATTCCGGGATATATGCACTTTAAACCATGGAATTTCATCGATTTTTATCGCACCTGCTTATAGCATTATCGCACCTGCTTATAGCAGGGTGCGATATAGGAGTCCAAATTTCTGTCCGTCCATTCGTTCGTCCGTCCGTCAACATTTACGTCGAAGTTTGGTTTTCTCGACATCAGTGATAGCTGTGAGTCTCAAACCTTGCATAGTAATTGTCCTTGACATACCCTTCAAGCAGGCACCTTGACTCGCTGACCTTGACCCATATTTCATGGTCCACTGACTTTGACAAATGTTACGTCGAAGTTTGATTTTCTGGACATCAGTGATAGCTGCGAGTCTCAAACCTTGCATAGTAATTGTCCTTGACATACCCTTCAAGCATGCGCCTTGACCTGCTGACCTTGAACTATATTTCACGGTCCACTGACTTTGACAGATTTTACGTCAAAGTTTAGTTTTCTCGACATCAGTGATAGCTGCGAGTCTCAAACCTTGCATAGTTATTGTCCTTGACATACCCTTCAAGCACACACCTTGACTCGCAGACCTTGACCCATATTTCATGGTCCACTGACTTTGACAAATGTGACGTCGAAGTTTGGTTTTCTGGACATCAGTGATAGCTGCGAGTCTCAAACCTTGCATAGTAATTGTCCTTGACATACCCTTCAAGCATGCGCCTTGACCTGCTGACCTTGAACTATATTTCACGGTCCACTGACTTTGACAGATTTTACGTCAAAGTTTAGTTTTCTCGACATCAGTGATAGCTGCGAGTCTCAAACCTTGCATAGTTATTGTCCTTGACATACCCTTCAAGCACACACCTTGACCCGCAGACCTTGACCTATATTTCACGGTCCACTGACATTGGCAAATTTTACGTAGAATTTTAGTTTTCTCGACATCAGTGATAGCTGCGAGTCTCAAACCTTGCATAGTAATTGTCCTTGACATACCCTTCAAGCACACACCTTGACCCGCTGACCTTGACCTATATTTCATGGTCCATTGACTTTGTTAATTTTCATGTCGAAGTTTGTTTTTCTGCATCCGTCATAGCTGTGAGTGTGAAAGCTTGCATAGTAATTGTCCTTGACATGCCCTTCAAGCATGCACCTTGACTCGCTGCCCTTGACCTATATTTCATGGTCCATTGACTTTGTTAATCTTTACGTCAAAGTTTGGTTTTCTCTGCACCTGTGATAGCTGTAAGTGTGAAACCTAGCATAGTAATTGTCCTTGACCCTTTCAGAGCACACCTTGACCTGGTGCCCTTGACCTGGTGCTTTTGACCTATATTTCACGTTTTTATTTATTTTGTCCAATGCAGGTGCGATATCGACCTCCGCGGCGTTCTGTTAACAAAACTGTGACCAGTTTGGTAACTGCTTATGTCTGAATACTATTACAATATAATCAATTAAAGTCATATGATTGTCCACCTTGGTATCCCAAAACTGTTTTTTCATTATGTTGTCCACACTATTTAAGGTTTAAATAAATGTGTAAAGTGGAGTTTGATGTAATTTTCCAAAAGATATCTGATTGAAATAAATGTGCCTCATCATACATCAGGAGTAAAATAGTCTTTGGGGTTTCAAACCAGGTCAGACATAAACAGGCCTGTACAATCACAGAAGCTGGCTTGGGGCTTGAAATTTCAGAATTAAGACCAGAGGGTTTGTAGAATCTCTGTACTGCCCAGCTGATTTGCTGCGAGTTTGTTTTTGCATATGCTAAAAGTCAGTTTACTCATGTTGTGGCTCAAATATTTGTATGTGATCTAGATATAGAGGATCTTACACGAGTGGTCATTTCATATGAAATTAATAAAACAAGCATTCGGCGAGATTAATGAATTTCATATGAAATGACCACCAGTGTAAGATTTGTTTTATCATATGACTTTTAAAACTTGATTTTTCGCCTTTGAAGTGGACATGTTTTCAATGAAAATATACATTGTTGTTACGGACATCGTCAAGGACATTATGTATTCCCGCAAAAAATGTTAATACATGTGTGGTCATAACACTTTTTACTACATGATGTTATCCACTGGAAAATAGCAATGTCATATGATAAAAATACATACATGTATTTTCTATTCAACTCTACAGGAAGACTCTTCACCTAGTCACAGCTACGGGTATGATGAGAAGATCTCCCGGGGTAGAATAAGCTTATCTGTGTTACAAGAAACTATGGCTGATCTGAGGGATAATACATTTATTCTCATATGTGGGACTAGATCATTTGAACAAGATATGATTGAAAATATGAGATTGTTAGATATACCACCATCAAAGTATCACAAGTTTTGATGTGACAATATGTGTACCTGGGGCCAATTGTTCAAAACTTCGTTAGCTTAACGTCATTGTTAATACCTCAACTGGTTAAGTAAATGCCGAGTACATAAGCAAATACACTGTTATTTTTTGTTGATAAAATGTGAGAATCCTTTGCATTGCAAAGGATTCTCACATTTTATCAACAACAAAAATAACAGAGTATTTGTAATATTCATGTTTGAAATTTCATTGAATCGTTAATGATGTCATTAATTTTGAACAACTGCCCCAGTTGTGAAAATGATTTAACAGTTTGTGTAGAGTAAAACAGGGCACAAAATGCCAAAAGTATCTAGAGGAAAGTATTAGTAATAAATATCATGGGAGTAATATATTTACATTCCTCAGCAATGTTTGAAAAGGTAGAAGTCAATAGGATTAATGTGATAACCATGGAAATATACGTGGAGATATCGTCCGAAAATCATCTGGCCTGTCTTCAAAAAACAACAAAATCCAAATTAATGATGCAGCTATACTAAAATCACATTCTGCATTACGAAAACTTGCCCATGCAATATACAGAGATTTATAAAATTGTCAAAAATGAAAATTTTCAGTAGAAAAATTCTGATATTTTTCTTATTTTTGTTCAAAACATAGATTGTGGGTACACGTTAGAACCTAACGAGTACCCACAATTTATGTTTTGGAGCAAAAATAAGAAAACTACCTACCCCAGTTTTGCTATATAAAAGTGGGATGTATAAAAGTGGGGTATAAGGACATGGACATGTTTTCGTGATCTGTTTATTATAAACTCCCGAAGTAACAAAGTACTTCATTAATTGATGTTGACATATCTGACATCAGATGATTCACATTGCATGCTTATTTCTGTTACAACCAAAACATGTACATTAAAGCAGTACTTTGTAACTATGAATATGGAGGCTAAACAGACCGGTAGATTTTTAGTACAGCTGCACATCATTATTCTGGATATCGCCTTTTCTAGATGACAGACCAATAAATTTTATTACATTTTATAAGCAAACAATATTAAGGAATATTTCTCAGGGTTTTCACTCAAAGACCAGGCCTCGAGGTTATAAAACTTCTTTCATGCTCAGCTGAGACTAAAATTTATCCTGCTCATAAATGTTAAAATGCCAAAATAATCGTTGGCATTTTAACATTTATTAGCAGGATAAATCACAGGCTTTGGTGATCTGAACTTGAAATTTCAGTTTATTAGGGCTATTTCAGTATTTATGAGAAGTTTACATTTTATGCTCAGCTGAGTTGAGCATGAAAAAAGTTTTATAACCTCTGGGCCAGGTGTCAAGTTTATAAAACTTTCATGCTCAACTCATCTGAGACTAAAATTTGTCCTGCTCATAAATGTTAAAATGCCAACAATGAACATGTCATTTAATTTGGGCTATTTCAGTATTTATGAGTTGTTGAAATTTCATGCTCAGCTGAGTAGAGCATGAAAAAAGTTTAATAACCTCGGTGCCTGGCGTGACTATGATCTCTAAAATAAAGAAATCAAGATGTTTTTTTTTCTTTTATTCATGTTACAATTATGAAAGTTTGATTATAAGCGCATTACGAAAAAATGCCCATGCAATATAGTGATTTTTTTAGCTTTAAAAATTGAAAATTGTCAGCTGAAAATTTTTGATATTTTTCTTATTTTTGCTCAAAACATAGATTGTGGGTACTCGTTAGAACCGCCTCGGCGAGGCGGTTCTAACGAGTACCCACAATCTATGTTTTGGAGCAAAAATAAGAAAAATAGGTATACCCCTGCAAACCCCAGTTTTGCTATATAAAAGTGGGGTTTACGGGGGTAAACAGTTCACGGACATGTTTCCCAGATGGAAGTTCTTGCCTGGTTATTCTCTGCCCTTTGAATCTCAAAAGATACGATTTTCTGGCTTCACTCAGTTTTCGCCATTTAACAGCACTAAAGAAAATTATTTGAAGCTTTTCCCAGGCTTCCTAGCAAAACTTATAAAAATCTGTAAAAATCTATGATTTTTGTATTAAATTAGTAAAAACCTATATAACTTTATTTTGCCGCAAAAATGGCTAAAAACCTGTAACATATTTTTTCTACAAAAACCTATAATTTTTGCAGATAGCAATATGAATCATTTTAAGTGTTTGTTTGCTGGTACTTGTAAATGTTTGGAAGTTGCATTCTTTTGAACAGCTGTCCGTGCTTTTGTTTTTCTTTGAGTTTTCCAGTCTATGCTGCTTTTAGGTTTCATTTTGGTTGCAATGTCAATTCACGATTAGGAAGCTCCAGGATTTTGAAGATAGCTGCTAAAATTGTGATGGAATTGAGACATTATGAAAACTTGCCCATGCAATAAACAGATATTTTTTTAGCTTTAAAAATAGAAAATTTTCAGCCGAAAAAATTTGATATTTTCTTATTTTGCACAAAACATAGATTGTGGGTACCCACAATCTATGTTTTGGAGCAAAAATAAGAAAAATAAGTATACCCCTGCAAACCCCAGGTTTACTATATAAAAGTGGGGTTTGAGAGGGTATTCATTACACGGATGTTTTCCTGATGAAAAAGACCTTAAAATAGCCTATATTTTTGGTGAAAAACCTACAAAAGAACCTAAACATACCTTGGGGTAATAAGGAACCTAAATAAAAACCTATATTTTTCAAGTGGGCCACTAGGAGGCCTGTTTTCTATTTAAATGGATTGAGTCACCTAACAGAGAAACCATGGGGGGAATCTGATAGGACTGTTGATCATAATTGTTTTTGTCATCATCAGGAAAACATGTGAAGATGAATTCGTGAAATGTATACCCCCTTAAACCCCACTTTCATGTAGTAAAACTGGGGTATGCAGGGGTATACCTATTCTTCTTATTTTTGCTCCAAAACATATATTGTGGGTACGCGTTAGAACCGCCTCGGCGAGGCGGTTCTAACGTGTACCCACAATATATGTTTTGAGCAAAGATAAGGAAAATATCAAATTTTTTTCAGCTGAAAATGTTCAATTTGTAAAGCTCAAAAATATCTGTTTATTGCATGGGCAAGTTTTCGTAATGATAACAAGCACCTGTTACATTTACAGGAACACACAGGCGGAAATTTTACATGTTCCATGATATTGCTACATTTGCATTGGGATCGTGTATCCAGATAATAAAGTATATGTATTGCCACAAAGGTGTTAATTTACTCTTTTTTTATATTATTGTCACAGCCCAACATCATAAATCGTCTTTATAAGAATCAGATTCTGACACTTGTTGGACTTGAACAAACCATGCAGTCATATTCATGTGACGAATATCCATTTTAAAACCGCAGTTTGTGTTGAAATTTCTTTAAAAGTTCTAAGTTTGATATTCGCCATGTAAAAGAACGCATAACTCTCACAGTTTTCCCGATTAAAATTGACGTATCCACTGTTTTACAAGGTGATCGCTTTCGCACCTGATTCACCTACTTAGTTTTCTGGAATGGACTTTCCCGTTATAATGGAACAACCCGGATATTGCACGTGACTGGATGGGTATAAAAGGAGCAAGCGAGGCAGTGATAGTCACTATTGTGAAAGAAGTCGGACGGTTTAGATCGAAGAGAGAGAGAGAGACTGCAGGCAGTTGATGATGTAGTAGTAAATAGGCTTCGTGGCACGGAGCTCAGGCTTTGGGATAAGGAGAGATCATTGCGATAGCTCTTATTCCCTAGTGTTGAACCTCTTAGTGCTGAACGAACATTTGAGACTCTGGCCACAGAGATCACTGCGATAGCTGGGCCTTGGTCACAGAGATCATTGCGATAGCTGTACCAATATGGAGTCTCAAATATAAGTTCCTGGGAAGCCAGTGATTTAGGCTATAGTGGGATAGCCAACGAAACCATAGGGGTTTCAAGCATGTCAGTGTTGTGCAAATGGCGTTTGAATTATGAGTTCCTGGACGTAGATTGGGTTTGAAACCATTCAGTCACTTATCAAGTATTGCATTAGAATTATTATAGTCGGACGTTATTTCTAAAACGACGTGTATGAACCACACCAAGACCTAGGGCGAGGGTTGGGATCCCATAAAACCGGTTTAAGTCCCCTAGTAATTGTATTACTAACCGTTCCAAGGCGGTGCTCTTGGTGTGGCTCATCTCGTTCAGATATCAATATAGTCGTTTAATAGCATCTTGCTCGGTACGTGTCTCAAATATTATAGTGTTCGTAGTTTAAGATATACAGAAATGGATAGCTCGGTCTTTAAAACGTTACATTTGGTGGCAGCGGTGGGATAATGACAACTGCCAGACCGGAGTTGCCTTATCCATGCATATTCAAAATCAAATTATTCGAACTATTGGGGAACCTTTTGCTTTTAATTCTTTAGGTATAAGAACATTGTTGGAGACATAAATATATAAAACAAAATTCGGGACGAATTTTCTTGAAGGGGAGATAGTGTGACGAATATCCATTTTAAAACCGCAGTTTGTGTTGAAATTTCTTTAAAAGTTCTAAGTTTGATATTCGCCATGTAAAAGAACGCATAACTCTCACAGTTTTCCCGATTAAAATTGACGTATCCACTGTTTTACAAGGTGATCGCTTTCCACCTGATTCACCTACTTAGTTTTCTGGAATGGACTTTCCCGTTATAATGGAACAACCCGGATATTGCACGTGACTGGATGGGTATAAAAGGAGCAAGCGAGGCAGTGATAGTCATTTTACGTCCTTGTGGTGGGAACATGGATTAAGTCCGTTTGGCCCAGGATGACGTTAAAAGCCTAATCTTTACTACTACTACTACTGTGATAGTCATTATTGTGAAAGAAGTCGGACGGTTTAGATCGAAGAGAGAGAGAGAGACTGCAGGCAGTTGATGATGTAGTAGTAAATAGGCTTCGTGGCACGGAGCTCAGGCTTTGGGATAAGGAGAGATCATTGCGATAGCTCTTATTCCCTAGTGTTGAACCTCTTAGTGCTGAACGAACATTTGAGACTCTGGCCACAGAGATCAGTGCGATAGCTGGGCCTTGGTCACAGAGATCATTGCGATAGCTGGACCAATATGGAGTCTCAAATATAAGTTCCTGGGAAGCCAGTGATTTAGGCTATAGTGGGATAGCCAACGAAACCATAGGGGTTTCAAGCATGTCAGTGTTGTGCAAATGGCGTTTGAATTATGAGTTCCTGGACGTAGATTGGGTTTGAAACCATTCAGTCACGTATCAAGTATTGCATTAGAATTATTATAGTCAGACATTATTTCTAAAACGACGTGTATGAACCACACCAAGACCTAGGGCGAGGGTTGGGATCCCATAAAACCGGTTTAAGTCCCCTAGTAATTGTATTACTAACCGTTCCAAGGCGGTGCTCTTGCTGTGGCTCATCTCGTTCAGATATCAATATAGTCGTTTAATAGCATCTTGCTCGGTACGTGTCTCAAATATTATAGTGTTCGTAGTTTAAGATATACAGAAATGGATAGCTCGGTCTTTGAAACGTTACAGTTTTGATGCCCTAAATAAAAAATGAGGGGTTTTGTTCCACATGTATCTATTTTGTTTAAAAGCTGAGGCACTAAATATTTTGTATGGGGTTTCATCAAAATAGTTCATCTTTACTCACCTGAGCCAACATCAGGAAAACATGTCCGTGCAACGAATACCCCTGTAAACCCCATTTTTATCTAGTAAAACTGGGGTATGCAGGGGTATACCTATTTTTTTTATTTTTGCTCCAAAACATAGATTGTGTGTACTCGTTAGAACCGCCTCAGCGAGGCGGTTTTAACATGTACCCACAATCTATGTTTTGAGCAAAAATAAGGAAAAATATCAAATATTTTCTACTGAAAATTTTCAATGTTTACAACTTAAAAAATATCTGTATATTGCATGGACGTGTTTTCGTAATGCAATGTGAGCATATGAATTATGATGGTAAAGAGCCTGCATTCATACATGGTGGTTAAAATATGGCAAGAACACTTGAAACTAACTAGATCTCTTGAAGTCTGTAAATCTTCACAACAATTTATCATAAGTCATTGATACTTGGATCATAGGTACTTGGTAGGTTATATAACATCTGACCACTGGATCCGGACCAGGGCTGGGGCTAGAGGTCAAACTCTAAAACACTTTAAAACGTCTTATTTTTAAATGGTAACAACTTCACGAATTTAGGAAGATGTTTTGCCAGTCACACTGACTTGTGTGTTATGAAGTTGAGGTTTGGTTGACCTAATTTCCATGGTCCAATGATATCCACAGTCCAGTGTCATATCTTTACGCTCAGTACATGTATGTTGACCTACGTCTTTCAGATTATTAGTAAGTGTGGCCAGCACTTTGGCCCAAATTTTAACATGTACATACCACTGTGTCATAATTTCATGGTTCAGTGAGTTTACCTTATATCTTGACACTCATTTGGTATATGAACATACTAATTTCGCATAATGAGTATGACCAGATGACTCCAAGTGATTACAGGTCACTGTGACTTAATTTCATGTTTCAATGATTTTGCCTTTACCATCAAGGCTATGGGGTGTATGAGCATGATAATTTGAGTTATGAGTCGAGTTGACCCTAAAGTTTGAATAACAAAATGCAGTCTTATTATTCAAACTTCCTATGGAGTTATCTGTCCATGAGTATGAAGAAAAATCCTCTTGATTTATTATGGCGAAAATATTTTTGTTTATTTACAAATGCATGTAATATGGATATGCAATGAAGAGTTGATGATTTTGCGAAATGACACCACTGCATACGGAGTGAAGTTACCCTTAAATGTCTAAAATAAATATTGTTGCATGCTATTATTACTCCTTCATGAACTCAAATGCATACTCAGTCAATTAAACCTTGTGTGACGGGATAGCCTCCCTTGGAAATATGTGCAAAAACAGGACCTAGCTCAGATGCCAATTCCTTAAGGACTCTAGGATGAAGCTCATCAGGACCTAAAGCTTTCGACGGGTTCAAACCTTTCAGAAGTTTTGTTACACCTTCTTTGGATACCACTACGTCTTCAATGAACGAGGCTTTTCTATTCAAAAGGGGGACCTGGCTATGTTCAGTTTTGGTGAACACATCCGTAAACTGACCATTGAATTCACCAGCCTTTTCAAAATCTGATTCAGCAAGACCGCTTGCTTCCATTTCGCTTTTTCAAAGGGGGGATACCTTGAACATCTTTTTTCTGACTATTTATGTACCGATAAAAATCTCTTGGATTAGTCTTAACATCACCAACCAAGTTATTTACATACAACTCATGCTGTTTTCTGATATCTGCTTTGATTTCTCTTCTCAAAGTTTCAAATTTTGTTCTAAATTTTGCACTCCCAGTTTTCTTCGCATTAGCGTGAGTTGCATTTTTTCTACGAATCTTTCTTCTTATTTCAGGAGTTAACCATGGGACTGAGGAAATTGAGCGAATAGTCTATGTTTATCCACTGAATCCTGGATGAAAGATGTGATCAAATTAAAGTTTTCTTGAACCGACCGTGTGCCAGAGTAACCGTTGAAATATTTCTCCTTTGCAAATTTAAGGGCATCACCTTTCATAGATTCATAATCACCTTTCTGATATTTATACACCTTTCTCTTGGGTTTCTTGATGGGGGGAATAACTATTTTCAAAGTTCCAGAGACAATGTCATGATCACTATATATATACCCAGATAGCATGACAACGTTGGCCCAACGTAGGCTTTCGGGAGTGTGCTACGTTGGGCCAACGTCGGAAGCTTACGTTGGCCCAACGTCATTTTGCTCATCGGGCCTCCGTTGGGCCAACGTTGGGCCAACGTAGGTCAAAGCGTACTGATAACGTCGATTCAACGTTAATTCGACGTTGGGCCAACGTTACATTTAAGTTGGCTTAATGTTAGTTAGCCTATCAAATGCCAACCTTAGTACCTGTGCCTTAGTGCACTAAATGTTGAAGTATGCTAGTAGTAAACTGAAATAGACAAAACAACTGCACATGTTTCGGTATCTTTATTAGAAATACATGTATCAAACAAACATATATTCAAGTAGACCTGTTCCTTTATCAGGCTGCACGGATGAGTCCATTGTTTTCCTTTGTAGCCGTCGTCATTGTTAAGGCTATTCCTTTTCCGATTGTGCGGTGCCTGCGCATAGATGTACAGGCCGATCTGTTTGTTTGTTAAGCCTGATCTGTTTCCTTTTGAGTCTGTGTGGATGAGCTTACATGAACGCGCTGACTCGTCTGTTGATTCGCTGGTCTAGTGAATTCGCAGGATTGTCTTTTCCTACTATAGAGTGTGCAGGATGATTCATCCTTGAAAGTCTGCGTAGACTGTGCAGAAGGATCCATTCCTTTGTTTGACTGTTCGACTATGCAGACCGATCTGCTCCGTTGTTAGAGGTTTCTATTTCTTTGTTAGAATGTGCACATGCTGATCTGGTTTGGGATGCGCAAACTGATCTTTTCTCTTTTAGTAGCAGTATCATCACAGCACAACTTAGATAAATCTGAAAATAAATCAATAAATAAACTTCATAATTTATTTTTTCAATGACATATTTATCTAATTTTCAAAACATGATAATAATTATGATAATAATAAAACATGGTTTAACAACAGCAAAAATGAACATTACCAGAAAAAAATAGAATAAAATGGAGAGAGAAAATAATTTACCATTTCTTACTTCTGCAACATTTTCTTTGTCTCTTCAAACTGCAATAAGTATCTGTTGCTAATTTAGCCGCTACGCGAGAAAACTGGTTTTGGGAATTTCCGACCAGGTAGGACACAAACCGGCCTATACACACTCAAAAAACGCTACAGACTTGAAGTATTGGTTATAAGCAGAAGAGGAATAGTGCTATCCATGTAGCGACAACAAAGATGCTGATCAGCTGTGCTGTTACTGCACAGCTGATCTACGCCTTTGTTTTCGTATAAACAAAAGTCCGGTTATCTCATGACGCGGCTCAATTATCCATAGATAATTGTGCCCACATATTCTGTTCTTCTGGGTATCATGTTTCAGATTAATTTGTGGTGAAAGCAGTAGGTGACCTGTCTGTTTTATGATAACAATTAGTTTGATTATACCTAATGTGTTTCTTATCTAAGCATGTGCATCACAAAGCTAGAAAAAATGGATTTTTTTTTAATCAATGCAAACAAAATCATATGAATATTAAATCTACTCTTTATTGCACCAAAAAATAGTTATACATATTATTTAAGAAAAAAAATGAGTTTCACATCAGGAATACATTACGTGTGCGATCAGCATGTGCGTCTACACAGTCAATCAGTGCAGGTCAATTACTATCTGAGCATATGCATGCATGAGCAAACCAACAATCTGGTTCTCTGACCAGGTCCAACACAAACCAGACTGTAGAGCCGAAGATGATAGAAATTTCAGATTTAGAAAGAATAGGCAAATGTACTTTCTCTTGAGTGAAAACAAAGGTGATTATCACCTGTGCAGTAACTGCACAGCTGCGCCTTTGTTTTCGCGTCTTTGTTTTCGCGTCTTTGTTTTCGCATATACAGAATGTTGGTGCTCTGATGCATCGGCTCACCTAGTGTAAAAGGTGATGTCGTGAAAAAAGTCTGCCTTTTGCGAATTTCACCGTATGACAAGAAACAGGACAGTACTTGAAATGTTAGATCTAGGATGAGATGTGTTTAACATTTAGGCAGCGATAAGAAAAGTGCTGATCATCTGTGGGCTGACTGTGCAGCTGCTCTATACCTTTGATCCTGATCATCTGTGGGCTGACTGTGCAGCTGCTCTATACCTTTGATCCTGCATGAGCAAAATGTGTGTTTTCTGGTTGTACACCACATTTTAATGGAATGTTGGTTTGAAGTAAGCCGATAAGTAAAACGGCTTAATTACATGTATATGCAGAACAAAAATTGGTCAAATTTGGGAATACGTTAGATTGAAACTGGAATGTCCTGGTCTACCTGCAACTTACACCTGATCAGATTATGTAACAGCTTACACCTGATCAGATAATATAAAGATTTTTCTATAGTTGTTTTGACCATTTTTAAAAGAGTTTGAATTGTCACTTTTTCGCGTGTGATGTGCTAACGTTGGCCCAACGTTGGGCCAACATTATACACATGTATAAACATTTTAGGAAACCTACGACGTTGGGCCAACGTTGGGCCAACGTTCCAATAATTGAAAGGAAAAGTTTTATTTTTTCAATAAAAGGAAAACGTTTTCCCATCACTATGCCAACTTAAGTATTATTTGACTGTCTAAATTAAATTAATAAGATTTTGTGTCACAAATGGGTCAACATAGATCCAACGTAGGCCCAACGTTACACTGCCAACGGCTAACCATTTACCAACGATGCGATTCAATGCCAACGTTGGGCCAACGTTGTCATGCTATCTGGGCTAAGCCTGTCCGGGGAATGAATATCAACAAATTGTCCGGGAAGTGAAGTGATAATCAAATCCAATGTGTTTTGTCCTCTTGTGGGGAAGTGCACTACCTGTTCCAAATCATGGTCACTACTTTGCACCTTCAGACATGCTCAATGAAAAACCTTGTTTGTTGAGTCTATCTGGCCAAACAATATCTCTGAAGTTGAAATCACCCAAGACATGGACCGAGAGGGGTTTGTTTCCTTTATGTAAAGTTTTGACCTTTTCAACGAAGTTGGTCTTTGAATAACTCAGGTTCCTCTATCTTACCATCTGGAGGTCGATACCAACTTTCCACAAAATGGGAAGTTTTGTTCGCAAGTACCTTTACCCAAACTGATTCAGAGCCATTTTCCAATTCAGTAATCGGCATATGAGGAATATCTTTGTGTATAAATAACATCACACCACCGCCGTCAAGAGTTCTATCTTTTCTATACACATAGGACGGACAAGTTTCTGGGAACAATTCTGAAGTTGATATAGTGCTGTCAATCTTAGTTTCTTGAATTGCAACAATCTGAGGTTGATGGAGATCAAGAAATGCCAACAACTCTAGTTTTTTACCTCTAATACTATTGATATTTATGCTCGAGAATTTTAACCCACTGATAAATTTGCTTTTGTTTGTACCTGATTCACAAGTTTTAGTGCCACAGCTACTATCGTTTAACAATGGAGCAATTCTATTTTGTTCTTCCAAGTTTAATTGATCAGATCTTTTCACAGTCATTGCATGTGACAAATTTGTCGGTAGCTTTACAGTATTTTTTGCATAGCCGACACAGGAACCTGGGACCTGGATTCATTTCAATGTCTCCAGCCAGGATGATGAGGGTGAGCAGGTTGGTTCCCTTGGAGGGCTTAAAATTTTGTAGACATTCAGAACTCCTGCGATTGCCAAGCTTCCTGAGTATGCCAAACATGTGAAATATTGCCAGAAGTTTTTTCAGTACCAATGTTGCAGTCCTGGTTCGGGTCCAAGGAACATGCAGAGTTGATCCATTTCCAAAAACAAAAGCCTAAAGCAAGGAACAAGGCCAACCTGTAGAACATTTTGTGATAATACAATTTGAATAACAACAACAACAATTTGAATAAGCAACCACAAGTGACAGTCAAAATTTCTAAGATCTACCAGGTTTCTGGGGAAACAAGCTCACAATTCACAATACCAGCCGGTTAGCGATCTAGCTGACCAAACGCGCAAGTTGGCTGGCACTGATCAATGAGCAAGAAAATTTGACAGAAATCCAAAGACACTTCAAACAAGCTGCAAGTAAACACCTTGCTGGGCGGTTTCCCTACCTAATGTGTGACTTACAGGAAAAGCAAGAACTGATAAACTCAAAATCCAGTAAACTATTCTGACTTAATGACTCTGACAAAGCAAAGTCAATTTCTGCACTTATTTTTTTTTCTCGAACACCCCACCCACTGTATAGTGAATCCCAGATAGCATGACAACGTTGGCCCAACGTTGGCATTGAATCGCATCGTTGGCAAAGGTTAGCCGTTGGCAGTGTAACGTTGGGCCTACGTTGGATCTATGTTGACCCATTTGTGATACAAAATCTTATTAATTTAATTTAGACAGTCAAATAATACTTAAGTTGGCATAATGATGGGAAAACGTTTTCCTTTTATTGAAAAAATGAAACTTTTCCTTTCAATTATTGTAACGTTGGCCCAACGTTGGCCCAACATCGTAAATTTTCTCAAATGTACATACATATATGTAACGTTGGCCCAACGTTGGCCCAACGTCGTAGGTTTCCTAAAACGTTTATACATGTGTATAATGTTGGCCCAACGTTGGGCCAACGTTAGCACATCAAACCCGAAAAAGTGACAATTCAAACTCTTAAATGGTCAAAACAACTATAGAAAAGCCTTTACATTATCTGATCAGGGAACTGTTAACAGCTCCCTGATCTGATCAGGTGTAAGTTGTTACATAATTTGATCCGGCATAAGTTGCAGGAAGACCAGGACATTCCAGTTTCAATCAAACGTATGCCCAAATTTGACCAAGTTTTGTTCTGCATACATGTAATTAAGCCGTTTTACTTGTCGGCTTACTTCAAACCAACATTCCATTAAAATGTGGTGTACAACCAGAAAACACACATTTTGCTCATGCAGAATCAAAGGTACAGAGTAGCTGCACAGTCAGCCCACAGATGATCAGCGCTTTTCATATCGCTGCCTTAATGTTAAACCCGTCTCATCCTAAATCTAACATTTCAAGGACCTATGTACTGTCCTGTTTCTTGTCATACGGTGAAATTCGCAAAAGGCAAACTTTTTTCACGACATCACCTTTTACACTAGGTGAGCCGATGCATCAGAGCACCAAAATTCTGTATATGCGAAAACAAAGACGCGAAAACAAAGGCGCAGCTGTGCAGTTACTGCACAGGTGATAAGCGCCTTTGTTTTCACTCCAGAGAAAGTGCCTCTTCTTTCTAAATCTGAAATTTCTATCTTCTTCGGCTCTGCAGTCTGGTTTGTGTTGGACCTGGGCAGAGAACCAGATTTTTGGTTTTATCATGCATAGGCTCAGATAGTAATTGACCTGCACTGATTGACTGTGTATATGCACATGCTGATCGCACACGTAATGTATGCCTGATGTGAAACTCATTTTTTTTCTTGAATAATATGTATAACTTTTTTTGGTGCAATAAAGAGTAGATTTTATCTTCATATAATTTTGTTTGCATTGATAAAAAAAAATAGTTTTCCATTTTTTTCTGGCTTTTTGCTGCACATGCTTAGATAAGAAACACATTAGGTATAATCAAATTAATTGTTATCATAAAACAGACAGGTCACCTACTGCTTTAACCACAAATTAATCTGAAACATGATACCCAGAAGAACAGAATATGTGGCCACAATTATCTATGGATAATTGAGCCGCGTCATGAGATAACCGGACTTTTGTTTATGCGAAAACAAAGGTGTAGATCAGCTGTGCAGTAACAGCACAGCTGATCAGCATCTTTGTTGTCGCTACATGGATAGCACTATTCCTCTTCTGCTTATAACCAATACTTTAAGTCTGTAGCGTTTTTTGAGTGTGTATAGGCCGGTTTGTGTCAGACCTGATCGGAAATTCCCAAAACCAGTTTTCTCGCGTAGCGGCTAAAGTAGCAACAGATACTTATTGCAGTTTGAAGAGACAAAGAAAATGTTGCAGAAGTAAGAAATGGTAAATTATCTTCTCTCTCCATTTTATTCTATTTTTTTTTTCTTGTAATGTTCATTTTTGCTGTTGTTAAACCATGTTTTATTATTATCATAATTATTATCATGCTTTGAAAATTAGATAAATATGTAGTTGAAAAATACATTATGCAGTTAATTTATTGATTTATTTTCAGATTTATCTAAGTTGTGCTGTGATGATACTGCTACTAAAAGAGAAAAGATCAGTTTGCGCATCCCAAACCAGATCAGCATGTACACATTCTAACAAAGAAATGGAAACATCTAACAGCGGAGCAGATCGGTCTGCGCAGTCGAACAGTCAAACAAAGGAATGGATTATTCTGCACATCTACGCAGACGTTCAAGGAAGAATCATCCTGCACAGTCTATAGTAGGAAAAGACAATCCTGCAAATTCACTAGACCAGCGAATGAACAGATGAGTCAGCGCGTTCATGTAAGCTCACCCACACAGACTCAAAAGGAAACAGATCAGGCTTAACAAACAGATCGGCCTGTACATCTATGCGCAGGCACCGCACAATCGGAAAAGGAACAGCCTTAACAATGACGGCGGCTACAAAGGAGAACAACGGACTCATCCGTGCAACCTGATAAAGGAACATATCTACTTGAATATATGTTTGTTTGATACATGTATTTCTAATAAAGATACCGAAACATGTGCAGTTGTTTTGTCTATTTTAGTTTTCTACTAGCATACTTCAACATTTAGTGCACTAAGGCACAGGTACTAAGGTTGGCATTTGATAGGCTAACTAACATTAAGCCAACTTAAATGTAACGTTGGCCCAACGTTGAATCAACGTTGAATCGACGTTATCAGTACACTTTGACCTACGTTGGCCCAACGTTGGCCCAACACGTTGGCCCAACGGAGGCCCGATGAGCAAAATGACGTTGGGCCAACGTAAGCTACCGACGTTGGGCCAACGTAGCACACTACCGAAATCCTACGTTGGGCCAACGTTGTCATGCTATCTGGGATGGCGGGAAAATTTTCAAAGGGCAAAAATCCTCAATAAACTTTGAATTTGTCAATAAATAGGCGACCAGCAAGTATATTTCACTGGTCTCAATCAACCTAAGCTGAAATCTAAGCAATTATAAACACAAATAAAGAAAGAAAACTTCTCTTTTGTGAGAGAGAATTCTGGCGATCCTTCTTCGCCGGAACCGGAAGCAAAGGCTGTTCTTTACATTTGGTGGCAGCGGTGGGATGATGACAACTGCCAGAACGGAGTTGCCTTACCCATGTAGTCCCCAGGCCAAGACTCGGGACGAGTCTTCTCAGAGGGGGAAGTAATGTGACGGGATAGCCTCCCTTGTAAATATGCAAATTTCAAACTCGAGACTTTGTGAATCGAGTAAAATTGGGTATATAGCGCAGTAAACCACCTTTGGTGGATGAGCATGCTTTTCCACCGACAGGGTTTGCTGTGGCTCAGCTCGGCTGTTCGTTACACTTGCTTACTTCTTTGTTTATGCTACTTTGTGTCCACTGATACGAGCTTTTGATAGTAATTGGTCATTCGTCTCTCTGTAATGAGAATGACCATCGTTATTTCTTGAATAAGGTTCATTTGTGTTGCTGAGCTCTTTGACAGATGACTAGGTCTATTCTAGATCTAAAGTGTTGGTTGCAAGTAGAGCAAGTCAATGTTATGGAATCTGCTGGTGGCCCATTGTTCTTGGAATTGCGTTCTCTGTGCTTTCTTTCCGCTTCACAGATTCTCTTTTCTGCTCCTTTCTTGATTAGGCCCTGCCACTTTGATAGCTCCTGTGCAGTCTATACCCAAGACCCTATCCTTCAGAGAGCCACCTTGACAGCGCTTTCTCTCCTGTAAATGTTCATAGAAGACTTTCTTTGGAAGTCGCTCATCAGGCATTCTTATAACATGACCAGTCCATCTTAGCAATGTTAGCTTTAAGACTGCATGCATGCTTTGCATCCCTCATGTGTCTGGAATCTTGTCTTGCCACTTGATTTAAACAGCTTTTTCAAACAGCTTATGTGGAAATGGTTAAGTCTCTTTACATGACGTTGGTATACTGTCCAGGTCTCTTATGCATATATGAGGGTATGCAGTACCACAGCTTTGTAGACGTAAAGCTTGGTGTCAAGCTTAATTCCCTTTCGCTCCCAGACATTTGTACGGAGTCTGCCGAATGTCACACTGGCCTTTGCAATTCTGGCAGTAACATCATCATTATACAATGCTCTGGAGAGTGTTATCCAGGTAGGTGAATTTACCAACAACTTTCAGTTCAACATTCACAGTGATAGTTGGTTCCTTGTACATTTTTCCAGGTGCTGTAGGGCGTACAATTCAACCTTGAGCTGATTGCGAGATCATAGTTTTCACATAACTGTGAGACTTGATCCATGGCTCTTTGCAATTTTGCCTCGGAGCTAGCATTCTTGTCCATATCATCTGCATAGAGGAGCTCATCTAGCACATCAGTCTGCACCTTAGTTTTGACTTGCAACCTTTTAAGTTTGAAATTGCCACCAAAGCAGCACCTATTTGGAAAACGAGTATCACCGTCCTGAAAAGCATCCATGAGCAGGACAGGAAACATAATGCTGAACAGTTTTGGTGCCATAACACAGCCATTTTGACCCCATTGGTTACCTCAAAAGGTTCAGAGAACTCTCGATCATTTAGCATACGTGCCTGTATGCCATTATGAAATTGCCGCACCATTGCTAGGAATCCGGCTAAGCCATGATTTTCCAGAGTCCATCACAACTAACTGTGTCAAAAGCTTAGGTGACGTCGACAAACGTCTACCACTGCAGAAGCTGAGGGTGAGGTTATGGCCATGTAAAAAGGTACAAGTAGGCAAAGATCAGGAAAAGGCGCAAGCAGAAAAAGATTCCCACTTTGAACCGGTTTAAGCCCGCCAGTAATTTTGTGTTACTGGTCGTTCCAAGGCGATAGTTCTGTGGTGGTTCTTTTTGTTTTATGTCTTGGTGTTTAAATTTTTTGTGCTGTTGACGCCTTATGTATGTTTTCATATTTTAAGTTAAGTTTAGGTAACTGAGTGGCCACCTATTGGGAAAATAACTGCTCATTCGTCTTACGATATGTTTTCATGGTATAAGTACCTGATTGTTAGTTTGGTTTTTTTTTTCTCACCTCGGTTTTTGGAGTGGGAATCTTTTTCTGATTGTGCCTTTTCCTGATCTTTGCCTACTTGTTTTTAGTGAATATACATGAAGTATTTCAAATTTTTATATGTTAAGAATCATCTTCTTAACAGTATTTTGATTATTTGGCCCCTTTGGGAATTTGAGTCTTGGATTTAGACTACACAGATGTAAATTCTTGAAATTGCAGCAAAATGTCTGGCTTTCGCTGCCAGTTTTATAAAGGGTCACTGATGAAGGTTCATTACCCGAAATTGTACAATATGGCCCATCTTCTAGCTTTGTATTTTTACTGCTTCCAAAGGATCTAACAATTATTTTTATTTGCTATTACTGCAGCTGGTGTTGTGCCGTGTGGCGGCCCTAAAAAGTCTCCCCGTACATCATCCATAGTGCAGATTATATTTTTCTTTTGATCCTTTGGGATCAGTGAATATACATGAAGTATTTCAAATTTTTATATGTTAAGAATCATCTTCTTAACAGTATTTTGATTATTTGGCCCCTTTGGGAATTTGAGTCTTGGATTTAGACTACACAGATGTAAATTCTTGAAATTGCAGCAAAATGTCTGGCTTTCGCTGCCAGTTTTATAAAGGGTCACTGATGAAGGTTCATTACCCGAAATTGTACAATATGGCCCATCTTCTAGCTTTGTATTTTTACTGCTTCCAAAGGATCTAACAATTATTTTTATTTGCTATTACTGCAGCTGGTGTTGTGCCGTGTGGCGGCCCTAAAAAGTCTCCCCGTACATCATCCATAGTGCAGATTATATTTTTCTTTTGATCCTTTGGGATCAGTGAATATACATGAAGTATTTCAAATTTTTATATGTTAAGAATCATCTTCTTAACAGTATTTTGATTATTTGGCCCCTTTGGGAATTTGAGTCTTGGATTTAGACTACACAGATGTAAATTCTTGAAATTGCAGCAAAATGTCTGGCTTTCGCTGCCAGTTTTATAAAGGGTCACTGATGAAGGTTCATTACCCGAAATTGTACAATATGGCCCATCTTCTAGCTTTGTATTTTTACTGCTTCCAAAGGATCTAACAATTATTTTTATTTGTATAGATCTACATTCTGTTCTTGGCATTTTTGCTGAAGCTGTCTTGCTGTAAACATCATGTCAATTGTCTTTCTGACTTTTCTGAATCCACATTGACTTTCTTGGATAATTCCCGTCTGAGCAAGATGAACATCCAGGCAACATAATTTTCTTTAGTTGATAGGAGAGAGAAGATGCCTCTGTGGTTGTCACAGACTTTAGTATTTTTTCCGCGTGTATAGGTGGTTTATGGGTGCATCTTTAAATTCTCCACATACAGTGAAACAACTTATCACTCTCTTTGCCATGGGTAGCCCCCAGCCTTACCATACCTCGGCAGGAATTGCATCTGCACCAGATGACAGTTGTTGAACTGCTTTTCTTGTTTCCTTGATGGTTGGAAATTCATCTAAAAGAACATTGCACTCTATCTGCGGAAGTCTATCAACTGTAAACTCATTGATGCTTGATGGTCGATTGAGCACACTATTGAAGTGTTCTGACCACTTTTCCAAGCATCTTGATCTGTGCATCCAGAGTGTTTTGTTTCTATTCTGTGTTGGTGATCATAGAAGGTCATGTTCAGCACACTTCCTTAGAATAAAGAGACCTACTTTCCAGCACCTTCTGGACCCATAACTCCTTCTCAGGTCTGGTGAACTGCATTTAAGTCGCCAAGAATGATAAGCTTGTCTGTACGGGGTGTTGCAGTAGTCATTATAAAACTTGTTTGTGTGTTAAGAAAAGATGACATGCGCCATGAACTTGGATTATAGTGAGGAAAAGGTGCACAGCGTCAACCTCACTCGCTCGTCCTCACCCAACTGCGCCCAGAGGCGAGACCTCTGGAGTTTGGTTTGGGTGCAGTGGATGACCGTTACATCTTAAGTGCATTGTTACGTACGCTCTGCATGTTCCACAACATGTTGCTGTATCGCTTTCCAAACCGTTGAATCAGAAGATGATTTCTTCGATAGCTACAAAGCTTCTATTCTACATTCTTTAATATAGTAGGTTGATATATAATTAGATCCTTTAAAACTTGTTTGTTCTCAGGTGACACATCTTCATGACAACTTTTCATTCTAACAAGTGTAGCGACCGAGCCAAGCCACAGCAAACCCCGTCGGTGGAAAAGCATGCTCATCCACCAAGGGTGGTTTACTGCGCTATATACCCAACACTTACTCGATTCACCTAGTCTCGAGTTTGAAATTAGCATATTTCCAAGGGAGGCTATCCCGTCACATTACTTCCCCCTCCGAGAAGACTCGTCCCGAGTCTTGGCCTGGGGACTACATGGGTAAGGCAACCCCGGTCTGGCAGTTGTCATTATCCCACCGCTGCCACCAAATGTAGCGAACAGCCGAGCCAAGCCACAGCAAACCCCGTCGGTGGAAAAGCATGCTCATCCACCAAGGGTGGTTTACTGCACTATATACCCCATACTTACACAGAGGCTACAGACTACGAATGGATAAGGTTTTTATGGAATATGTCTCGGAGCACCGCCTAAATGATGATGTCACTTATTTGCTAATCCAACCGGCAATACATTCTTCCATGCCTCCATTCTCGCGAGATCAGACGATACCTCATCTTGATCTCTCGCATTTGACGCTTTGAATTGTGGGATATAGCCGATTTTGGCTACAGACGACACACGAAGAAAGTTGGGGCATCCCGCATTAATTTCCCAGATCCCATTGGCCAAATTTCCCAGATCCCATTGGCCAACTGCGACAGGTCAGTGCGTGAAGCGCTACCTGTCAGCGACAATGCCATGCCTCCAATCACATTCAAATTGATTATTTCGTGCTTTTATTCCTGCCTGATAACGCCGAGCAAAGTCACCATTGCTAGCCCTCACTATCTCAACACGTCTGACCATACCCACACTATGCTGAATTTGCAGATGTCTGCTAGTGGCAGTTCTGGTCAGGGCATGCCGGGAAATGCCAGGGTTAGGTGGGATAAGCGTGATAAGGACCTGTCCCTCATTAGTGATCAACTTATGACTTTCAGTAGCTAGGAATACGCACGCGCTGTGGTTGGCTTACTGAAACGGTTTAAATATAGAGTTGACTCCATCAATACCGGTATTCCCAGTTACGCCGATTAGTAAAATAAAGTAGTAGAGTAAACAAGCGTGTAATGTCTAATTTTAGATGTGTGTATGTATGGCTACGTTCGGGGTTCTCCCAATGGTAAAATCTGCAAATCTACCAATGGTACTGTTGGTACCATTTTTACCAATGGTAGCCAGAAAACCTTGAACGTTTTTCTACTGCCAATGGTACCATTGGTACCAATGATACCATTGGTAGATCACATGGTGGAATTTTTTTCATATTGATCAATACACCTCTCTTGTTTTTGTCTTTCTTATTTACTTCATGTATGTTGTGTTATTTATAACATTTACATTTGCTTGTATGACAAAAGTATTGCTTATTTACGAAATTCATGGTATATTTTTAGGCTCGCCATATTGAATCACGTGACTTTTCCCGCGTTGGTAGAATTACCCACGCTGTATTCTGTCTGCACCATTTGCTGCCGTATGTTAGTAACATTGGTACCATTGGTACCAATGGCATTACCAATGGTACCATTGGTAAAACCTTGAACGGAATTTGTCTACCAATGGTACCATTTTTACCATTGGAAAAAACTACGAACGCACGCTTTATTAATTCACAACACTGCACAAGAAGAAGAAAACAGACTGTTATTCTCGCAAGGTATATTTCACCACAGAAAGAAATTGGTTAATCATACAAGGTATGTTTCTTTTTATGATTGATTGTATTATTGACTGATTTATGTCGTTATTTGGTTTCCTGCTCCGCATCCACTATAAATATAAGTATTAAACAATTTTGGATCCGAGATCCATCAGTAGGGGGCTAAACTGACACCAGAGGTCAGTTACTTCAGTTAAGTTAAGTATCTCAATGTTTAACCACAACAGCTGAGTACATGTACTCAATATTCTTTTTACCACTAGATCTTATTAACTGCGAGAGAATGCTATATAACAATAAATGTACATGAATTTGGTACATGTTGTTTGTCGCGTGTCACTTGTTATAAGCGGCCTCAAACAGTACCCGGTGATTGTACTTAGGGGCCGCACATAGCTTTTGATTCTAAAATAACATTTGCATACTCAGATTAAGTGACAGGTTTTATTAAGAACATCGATCATACTCCAAAAAGTGGATTGAAATCAGCCAAAACAATTCAGCCAATGTCTGTGATTAAATTCTAGCCAATCATAGTTAGTTTGTGTCACCATCTGCCCAATCATACCGCATAAAAACAGAACCAATCAGAGAAAGTCAAAGAAATGACAACCCAGTGACATAGCAAAATAATGATATCAGTAACAAAGTCAGGCTGTGTTCCAGTGAGGTATGACACTAAGAATATTAATATCGAAAGCTTTTTGAGGCATCGCATGAGTTACTAGTATATATTTTGTTATATGTTTCAAACGTCCTAGATTTTTTAACGGAGGGATTTTTATAAATTCTGTAAAAATACATAAATATTGTTAAAAATGTGTCTGTTATTGTCTTCTGACTGAAGATATTACTTGCTAAAAAGGATGTGGTTCCAACCCTATATACGTTCCTTCTATTTCGGCTTTCCTGTGGTATTCTATTAAACACTGAACTTTAATTATATATGCTGCTTTCAGATTCATCTACAATCCGCCATGGATACAAGAACACTGTTTCGCAATCTTGTGACTGGCAAATATATACGAGACTATGACTATTACTCTGGTCTGCTGTCCTTCCAAACTGTCTGTTATTCGTCGTCCAGTGATTATTGTGCATGCATCTGTAGTTATGAACATGAATTTATAGACTATGTGTCCGAGGATGGGAGTGTAGATGACGATATGTACAACAGAGTGCTGGAGAATATCCTGAACGGTCAGTGTCCTCATGTGGCCAGTGCTCCAACAGAATACGTGGTTGAGACGGGCATATATGGTATTCACATCGCCGCTGTCGCTGGACCTTTGCGTGCAGTTAAGAGATATTCACATAATTATCTTTACAAAAGAGGCAAGATCTTTGAACGTGATCCTTGTCAAATCGCGATTATTAAGAATAGGGCGACACATGTTGATCTGTTTTATAAAGCAAGAGTCACGGGATGCAGTGTATGCAACTCAAACTCAACATGGAAGAAATGTTTGTTATCAGGAATGAGATCGGGTGATCAAGTAGAATTCTGGCACACCCCAGTTCTTCAGTTCTGTGCTAGACAAGGCCAGAGTAGGATAACAAAGTCGGTGCTTAATTCATTCACTACACATAACCCAGCAGACATCGCTAGACTCCTTGAATCTACTTTCATGAGCGAGCAGAAGGAAACGCAGCTTACAATTCTTAAATATCTTGAAAAAAGGTCTAAATGGGTGCTAGAATGGTGTGCTAAAGTTGCTGTTTTGTGTGATCAGCCGCGTATATTTGCCCAGATTCTGCATTTGATTTCCCAAAATAAAGGCGAGGATGCTACGGAAGATCTGACTGAATTATTTACATTGTTACAAAGAGACATAAGTCCTGACTATCTCACAAAAGGCCCCCACCAGAGGACGTACCATCTGGCCGAAACGACTAAATCTTTTACACCGCTGATGGAGCTCCGAGTAGAGCTGGTAGTTACTTTGATTGATAGATTCACGAGTGTCATCTCGTGCCAGATGCTTTCTTGTTTCAAAAAAGTTTTACAGCAGGATGCAATTGATGGCACACCTTGCTGTCACCACGCGTCACTAATCAGTGTTTATATTGACAGTCTTCGAGGTGGTCACAACGCTAGTACTGATGATCGCGTACCATATAAGGACAAAATGGACCTTCTGATTCAGATCGGTGGTGATATAGACCACGTCGACGATAGTGACACCACTCCAATGAAACAAGTTTTAAGCGACAGAGAATTTGAATTCGTGATTCGTTCTAGGGAGCTGTTGGAAGTTTTGATATATGAAAACTCAAGTCTCGAAATGAATAACGAAGCTGTTTCTTTAGGGATAAGCCGTGAAAGCAAACAACGAGATGAAAGTGTGCGCATTGGAAAGGAACATCGACTTCATTATCCCGGAAAGTTGCTACTAGATGCTCGGATGCATCCGTACTACGGTCACGATGATTCAACAAACTTCGCCCTGAACTTCATCGGTCCTCTGCTGATAGAGTGCGGCTATCCAGTGGACAGGGGCGTCCTTGAAGCAGCATTAGGACTAGAATCTCTTCATCCAAGTGAGAGAGAGTACTACCAAAATACCCTTGATAATCCTAGACCACTGCAGTTCCAGTGTAGAGATGCGCTTAGAAAACACTTCAAGGGACGTGGTATTCACAATTTTGTGAAATATGAGAACATTCCGAAACACATAGGGGATATGATTCTCTTACGGCCGATATTAAGGAATGCCCATGCGATAGGCAACGACTCGTACTGAGACCTGACGCTGGTCAATACTAATGAGTAAAACATGATAACTATTTAATATTAACACTGATAAAAATTAAAGGGTGTGTGTATTAATGCTTTGGTAAGCTAAGTATATGAGCAGTTTTATTTCCTATGCCTTGTTTTGTTATTAAGTCAGATTGGACAAGTTACGTTTGACTATGACACTAACTATCACCATGATGTTCAGAAGACTATAAACATATATATAATGTTTTGTAATTTCAAATTTTCAGTAAATAAAATATAAAAAGGTACAAGTAGGCAAAGATCAGGAAAAGGCGCAGTCAGAAAAAGATTCCCACTCCAAAAACCGAGGTGGGAAAAAAACCAAAATAACAATCAGGCACTTATACCATGAAAATATTTCGAAAGCCGAATGAGCATCTATTTGCCCAATGCCCAATAGGTGGCCACTCAGTTACCTTAACTTAACTAAAAATATGAAAACATACATAAGGCGCCAACAGCACAAAAATTTTAAACACCAAGACATAAAACAAAAAGAACCACCACAGAAGTATCGACTTGGAACGATCAGCAACACAAAGTTACTGGCGGGCTTAAATCGATTTTACATGGCCATAACCTCACCCTCAGCTTCTGCAGTGGTTCAAAACATTTAGTTCTTTGGTCCTCGTGGTGAATCTCTAACTAGTCAATGAATCATCAAGAACAAACAAATAAATCATGATAAACATCCTGATCAATCAAAAACCAGGACTCACAGATTCAGTAAGCTGCCCGACGATGGAGATCCCTGGGCGCCGAATAACTTACTAACTCCGGAGCAAAAGAAAAACATCAGTTGGACCCCGGTGGGCCAAGCAACAGACAAGAAGCTCCGGCCCCAACCAACTAAAATGAATAGCTTTAAGTCGGGGCCATCATAGAGTCTGACGCCCGACCCACCGGCGTGCAATTAAAGAAGGCAGCATAGTGATTGGATTAAAAACTAAGCATGCAGACTGTCGCATAACATTCAAGTTATAACCTATACGTTTGTAACGTGTTATGATTTTTCTAAACTGAAAAGAAAAATCATTACTTCCTGTAAGTTTCTTAAATTTGTAAACCAAGTCACCATAAAATTCTGGTTCCGAAAGGCCCTCACTTAAAAGCTTCTTTAACCCAACATTATATTTGGAAATCAATTCATAGTGTCTACGATAAAATTTAGAAAAGGTTTTTCGAAGTTTATGATACCGATAGCCCTGTAGGAGAAGTTTGGCCGTTAAACATTTATTTCGAGCGTTGAAGTCTGTAACATGATTGCAGACTGTAGCAAACCTAATAAGTTGCGAAATGTATACACCATAAGAAGCACGACGAGGAACGTCACCATCCAAAAACGGAAAATTTACTATATCAAAATCAAAGTCATCGCGCTTATCATAGATTTTAGAAGAAACAAATCCATTTGCAACAGAAAGATGTAGATCTAAAAAGGGGGCTTCGGTATCCGAGATATTGGCTTTGTTTAACTGTAGTTCAGATGGATAAATTTGATTGACCATACCTTCAAAATAAGGGTTGTCAATGTTCAAAAGGTCATCGAGGTACCTAGAAGTGGAATTAAAAGCCTCGATAACATCAGCTTGATTATCATGGTTAAGAGAATCCATGAAATCTCTTTCGTAGCAGTATAAAAATAAATCAGCTACGAGAGGTGCGCAATTTGTACCCATCGGAATTCCAACAATTTGTCTGTATAACTTGGTCCCAAATCTAATATAAATATTATCCAGGAGATGGGATAAGGCGTCGCACACATTTTGACATGACCAAAGTGTATACCGACTTTGGTCAGAGGAAGTGAAAAAAGCATTTCTGTCATTACATGCCAAATAAAGTGAACCATAGTTTTTAATGCCCTTTTGAAGGCCCACTCTATCAAATCCAGAAGTTTTTCTTTAATTAGATTATGTGGTAAAGTTGTATACAGAGTAGAAAAATCATATGTGGACAAGCTCGTCGCACGGAACCCTCTACACTTCAATTTATTGAGCACCTCACCAGAATTTTTTATTGACCAAAACCAATTTTTATTTGAAGTTTCATACACAGTCTCACAGTGTCTTATAACATGAGATTTGATAGCAGTAAGACAGGAAGTTAATAATTTAGAAAGTTCAGTAGTAGTACAAGAGCTGGAATTTGCAATAAATCTAGCTTTGTATGGTGTTTTGTGAAGCTTAGGTAACCAATACATCGTAGGAAGTTTGTCTTGGCCTTCATTGACACAAACAGAAAACTTAACAGGTAAATCGTTTAAGTGGGCATTAACTACAGACATTTCATCAGTATCTGTCTCCAGATAAGCCCTGGTACCATCAAGCTCCTGTTTTAAGGTGTTAACGTAGTGAAGCCTACAAACAACAACATTGTTTGCGGCTTTGTCTGCCGGAACCAAGACATTCTTGGATACCCTGCTTCAAATGCCTAAATGACCATTTAGGTTTAGGAGGTAAAAGATTAGTATTTTGTAAATAAAACTTTGTACGTTTATCCACGATAGTGAAGATACTTATTTTCCATTCTTGTAAGAGCATTATCCTCAACACCCTCTCGTTTACACCATCGATTACCGAAATCATTCAATGCAGATGCAATCTCCTCTCTACATTTGTCGAAATTGGTGTAGGAAGGGAATCTATATTTCGGACCTTTAGAAACAATTTTGCGAATTCTAAAAGCTTGATCCTTTGGAAACAGTTCAAAGGGAGGTAGTATGGGCCATATTGCAAAATTTCGGGTACTGAACCCTCGTCTTGTTGATATTAATCAAGGCTTCGCTTTGCCCATTGCAAAGACTGGTTAGTATGTTTGTCGGTCGCATTGCCTTGGTTTTGAAGCATCTGAATCAATACCAAACATTACGAAAACATGTCCATGTAATAAACATATTTTTCTTATGTTGTAAAAATTTAAATTTTGCATCAGAATTTTTTTGATATTTTTCTTATTTTTGCTCGCCTAGGCGGTTCTAACGAGTACCCACAATCTTTGTTTTGGAGCAAAACTAAGAAAAATAGGTATACCCCTGCATACCCCAGTTTTGCTGTATAAAAGTGGAGTATAAGGGGGTATACATTACACGGACATGTTTTCCTGATGATATTCATGTTGAAAATGATCAAGAGCGAGGACTCCTGAAACAGATGAAGTGAAGTTGGGATAAGAAGCATGGACTTTGATTCACACAACTTCATTACGAAAACTTGCCCCTGCAATAAACAGAGAATTTTTTAGCTTAAAAATTAAAAATTTTCAGCTGAAATTTTTTGATATTTTTCTTATTTTTGCTCAAAACATAGATTGTGAGTCTCAAAACATAGATTGTGGGTACACGTTAGAACCACCTCGCCGAGGCGGTTCTAACGAGTACCCACAATCTATGTTTTGGAGCAAAAATAAGAAAAATATGTTTACCCCTGCATGCCCCAGTTTTTCTATATATGAAAGTGGGGTTTGAAGGGTATACATTTCACGGACATGTTTTCCTGATGTTGGTATCTTGGTATTCTCTTTTTAGCCAAGTTGTATTATAATTACGTGTTTACTGAAAACTAATCGGCCTATTATGTCCTCATTTTTAGCTCACCTGAGCCGAAGGCTCACAGGTGAGCTTATAGGATGGCAGGCATCCGTCGTCCGTCGTCGTCGTCGTCCGTCGTCCGTCCACAATTTCAACGAAGAATATTTCTGAAGCTAGTAGGCCGATCTTGATCAAATTTAATGTGAACCATAATTGGGTTGGGGGATTGATGGCATTAGGTTTTGGAGCAGATTGTATCAAAATTGTGGTTTCCATGGCAACAGATAGGTCCCATAGACTTACAATGGGAAAAACTAAAAAAATCTTCTTCTCTGAAACCACTTGGCCCACAGCTTTGATATTTTGTATGTAGCAATGGCTAATGGTCCTCTACATAAATTGTGCCATTCATGCCCCTGGGGTCAAATTTGGCCACGCCCCGGGGGTTGATAGTCTCCATAGACTTACTATGGGAAAAAAATAAAAAAAAATCTTCTTCTCTGAAACCACAGGGCCCACAGCTTTGATATTTTGTAGGTGGCAATGGCTAATGGTCCTCTACATAAATTGTGCCAATCATACCCCTGGGGTCAAATTTGGCAACGCCCCGGGGGTCGATAGTCTCCATAGACCTCAATAGGAAAAAAACTAAAAAAATGTTCTTCTCTGAAACCACTAGGCCAACAGCTTTGATATTTGGTATGTAGCAATGGCTAATGGTCCTCTATATAAATTGTGCCATTCATGCCCCTGGGGTCAAATTTGGCCACGCCCCGGGGGTTGATAGTCTCCATAGACTTACTATGGGAAAAAAATTAAAAAAATCTTCTTCTCTGAAACCACAGGGCCCACAGCTTTGATATTTTGTATGTTGCAATGGCTAATGGTCCTCTACATAAGTTATGCCAATCATGTCCCCGGGGTCAAATTTGGCCACGCCCCGGGGGTCGATAGTCTCCATAGACCTACAATAGGAAAAACTAAAAAAATCTTCTTCTCTGAAACCACTAGGCCCACAGCTTTGTTATTTGGTATGTAGCAATGGCTAATGGTCCTCTACATAAATTGTGCCATTCATGCCCCTGGGGTCAAATTTGGCCAGGCCCCGGAGGTTGATAGTCTCAATAGACTTGCTATGGGAAAAAAATTCAAAAATCTTCTCTGAATCCACAGGGCACACAGCTTTGATATTTTGTATGTGGCAATGGCTAATGGTCCTCTACATAAATTGTGCCAGCCATGCCCCTGGGGTCAAATTTGGCCACGCCCCGGTGGGTAGATAGTCTCCATAGACTTACAATGGGAAAAACTAAAAAAATCTTCTTCTCTGAAACCAAAAGGCCCAGAGCTTCTATATTTTGTATGTAGCAATGTTTGGTAGTCCCCATTATAAATTGTGCCAGTCATGCCCCTGGGGTCAATAGTGTCCATGCATAGACTTTCATTGGTCGATTCTCAATTAATTTAAATCTCATGAGCTTACAATGTGATAATCTCTCAGGTGAGCTACAGGACCAATGGTCCTCTAGTTCAATATACGACAGAAATGTTGTCTTGTGTCACCCTAGTGTCTACCGTAAATGAAGATACACTGCAACATTCCGTCGAAGTTGAATTTAAACACTTGGTTTCTGATCATTCTGGAGAGTTTTAAGCCCCGGTCACATGGCCAGGATTTGCGTATACGCAAATTTTGCATATATGTAAATTCTGCTCACGTCAGTAAAAGTAAATTTTGCTTTGCGGTCACATGATCTTTTGAGGTCTTGTCATTTCAGTTAAAATTGTCAAAGAGTAAAGTTGTGATTTTTTATATTGGATAAAATTTATATCAGTAAAAGTAGTTAAAATGAATGGACTGTTCAGGTTTAAGCGACGTAGAATGATGTCATGCCATATTGCCTTGGATTGGGGTTTGCTATGGGGTTAGGACATGAAAAGCAGGAATGGCGAAAAGAAAGGTCTAGTGATTGGTATGATGGGATAGTGCTACAGACATTTACAGATGAGCAATGGGTGGAAAACTTCAGAATGACTAGGCAAACCTTCAATACGGTCAGCAGGGTTCTTGAACCTGATCTTTCTCCAATGGAAAATACTGTATGTGATGCAATAAATGTGCAGAAGCAAGTAGCACTCACGGTCTACTGGCTCGCCAATCCAACTAAGTACAGAACTATTTGAGCCGCATCGTGAGAAAACCGGATTTTTGCCTATGCGAAAACAAAGGCGCAGATCAGCTTCGCAGTAACCGCGAAGCTGATCAGCGCCTTTGTTTTCGCTACTCGGATAGTACAATTCCTCTTCTACTTAAATCCGAAATTTCAAGCTTCTAGCTCTTTTCTGAGCTTGTACAGGCCGATTTGTGTCGGACCTGGTCGGAAACCCCGAAGACCGGTTTTCTCACGTCGCGGCTCATTTGTGAATTTATTTGGTGAGGCAAAATCCACAGCTCTCAAGTGCATTCACAGGGTCTGTGAAGCTTTAGTTGAAAATCTCTTGCAGGAGTTTGTAACTTTTCCAACTTTTTCAGTTATAGGAATTTCACCTGGAATCCAGGGCAAAGTTAAAGTTCCGTCAAGAGATTCGTTTAACCCCTAGGCCTCCAATAGCTTTCTACTGAACGTTCTAAGGCGGTAGTGTTATTTTAATTAGGTCAGATATGTTGTATTGTTTTATTCAGTCAGTTTGGGAATAATTGCAGTTTGGATTTATGCCTTTTTAACATTTATATGGCACAAATTAATAAATACTCACGTATGCAAATTTTGCTTTCCGGTCACATGGACAGATTTGCATATGTGCAAAATTTGCGTGTACGCAAATTGAGATTTGCTCTTGGTCTAGACCAAGTGCAAATTTTGCATATATGCAAATTTTGCGTATACGCAAAAGTGAAAAAAATGCGGTCTCATGGACAGATTTGCTTACGTGAGTAAAATTTGCGTATACGCAATATTTGCATACGTGAGTAAATCTGGCCATTTGACCGGGGCTTTAGACTATGATGAAACGCACAAAAAGTGAACAATGACCAGGTACATGACAAGTAAAACCAAATTCTCGCTCCTGCCTAAAGAATAAACATTACGAAAACTTGCCCGTGCAATATAAAGATATTTTTTCAGCTGTAAAAATATGAAAATTTCAGTGGAAAAAAATTGTTTTAATTTTTTTGCTCAAAACATAGATTGTTGGTACACGGCGAGGCAGTTCTAACGAGTACCCACAATTTATGTTTTGAAGCATTGTAGCAACGATAACTGTCCATCAACGACTTCTGTTCACGATAGACAAGTGTCGTCGACTTCTGTCCACAGGCTAAATGGAAAATAATCGTTGAGCAAGTATATATAAAATTTACTTTCAATGATTACTGTTCATTTTCTTAGAGCACTGCGAAAAAAGGCACATACTTTGAAACCAATTCACACTTGGGCCATAGGCACACTGTATGCCAACGGTTTGCTTACAGTTCATGGTAGGACCCTCTGGGCCGATGCCCGGGGGAGGAGGTCTGATCACTGGGTCCATGCATAGGGGTGGGGCCATATTGACTTAAAAGCATTTGAGGTAATATTTATTTTGACTTCTAGCTATATATAGTCCCACCAGGACATGGATCCAGGGTCCTGTTGTTACGACACCAATCCATTAGGGTACATAGTACAAGTATGAATGATGCTTGGTGAGCGGTTGTGAAGATATAGACTTTAATATAATATTTTGCATATTGCTCTTAACTTAGAGGTTTTTTTTTTTTTTTTTTTTTTTTTTTTTTTTTTTTTTTTTTTTTTTTTAGAAATAGACAGCTATCGTTGACACTGCAGATCATCATATCAACCACAGCAACTTCTGTACATAATGGACAGAAACGGATGAAAAATCAACGATTACTGTCTAGTTGACCGTAATGACAATTGTCCATGATGGACAGAAGTCGTGAATGGACAGTTATCGTTGTTACAAAGCATAAATAAGGAAAAAGTGTACCCCTCCATACCACAGTTTTGCTATTTGAACGTGGGATATAAGGGGGTATATATTGCACGGGCGGCCCCCGTGGCCGAGCGGTTAAGAGCGCTGTTTCTTAATCACTCGATCATTTCACCTCTGTGTCTGGTGTGGGTTCGAGCCCCGCTCTGGCCACATGTGAGACAAGCCAAGTTCTGCTTGCGGGTGTGCCAGGTGTTTTTTTTCTCGGTGTTCTCCCGTTTTCGCCCACCTACTGATTGGCCCGTCTCATATGAGCTGAAATAATCTTGGAAGGGACGTAAAACTGAATTAAAAAAAAATATTGCACCTGCATGTTATCCTGATGACAATAATTTGACTTCGAATGAGAAAACCAACAAATTGGGTATGCGACCAGGTCCTACAAACTCAGCCTGTACAATCACAGAAGCAGGCTAGAAGCTCAGTAACCTTGAAATTTTGGATTTAAGAAGAAGAAGGATTGTACTATCTGTGTAGCGAAAACAAAAGTGCAGATCGGCTGTAAACATTTGTCTATATCAGAGTCACGCGGCAGTCTTTCCCAAAAGGTGGTCATTTAGTTACCCAGTCATTATATAACAGACATATACAGCACATCGAAGCAAGAAAAATAAAGAAACACAACAAGAACTGCATTGGAACGGACAGTAATACCCAGAGGACCAATAGTTCTGTGATCGCTCAGCCGGGAATTGGTCTTTTAAAAAAAAGACCATTGAAAAAAAAAAAGACCATTGGTAAAGTTCTACCTGAAAAAAAAAATGACCGGTCAAGGTCAGACATGACCTCTACATTGAATACTTCAATATAATTTCATTAACTCAGTGTCCTGTCTGTATCTACCAATTTTCAAATCATGCTACAAACTTTCTGCCCTTTCCCCATTGCAAAGCATATGCGACCAAATTTGAATTGTCAACCCAAGGTCATGATTCAAAGTGTGATGGGCCATAGTCCCAGTGCTTCATGCCAAGTTTCGTTGAAAACGGTCCGCAGCTTCAGGAGAGAATAAGCTTTTTTTTTTTTTTATGTACAGACATGATAGCCATCTTGGTCATGTGACTCTTGTACCTAACTTTGACGTAACGCGGCTAACTTGATATATAGGGACCAGCAGTTTCTTAGAAAATCAACGTGTCAATTAACGTGTCAATTTAGTATGTAAATGGCATGCGCTGATCCAGAGGGGGGGGGGGGGGGACCGGGGGTCCGGATCCCCCCTGGAATTTGAAAATTTTACCTAAAAAAAGGTAATTTCGGGATTTTTTGAGCGTTGGACCCCCCTCGTCTGTGACCAAAAATTACCATTTTCGTTGGACCCCCTCTCATGAAAATTTCTGGATCCGCGCATGAATGGCCTTGGGCCAAGGTCAAGAAATGAACATCTCATCATAAACTCAATAATCTAATAATTTTCTGACCCAATGCTACAATTAAAAAAAATTCCAATGTGTATGCGATCAAATATGGCCTGGTCGTTTATTCGTGGTATGTCTTATTGTAATACTTTTGCCGAAATGACTCAAGACTGAAAATATTCAGAGAAAATTGAAGCATTTTCGATATTTCAGTACGAGTAACTCTAGGAGTCAAACAAGACAGATTGCATTGAAAGTTAACACTTGAAATAAGAAGAAAGATTCGCAGAAAAATGGCAACTCACGCTAAAGAAAAGAAATCCGAGAGTGCAAAATTTTGAAGAAAATTTGAAACGTTGGGAAGAGAAATTAAAGCAGGTATGGTATCAGCATGAGTTGTATGTACATGTACATAACTTAGTTGGTGATGTTCAGGCTAATCCAAAAGAATTTTATCGGTACATAAATAGTCAGAAAAAATGTTCAATGTATCTCCCCTTTGACAAGAGAAATGGAAGTGATCTTGCTAAATCAGATTTTGAAGTGAATGGAATGGTTTGTTTACGAAATGGTTAGTTTACGAATATCCAAGTTCACCAAATTGGACATAGTCAGGTCCCTCTTTTGAACAGAAAAGCCCCGTTCATGGAAGACATACATGTAGTTGTATCGTTCTAAAGAAGGTGTGACAAAATTTCTCAAAGGTTTGAACCCGTTGAATGCTAAATATGCTCTGATGAGCTTCATCCTAGAGTCATCCATGGTTCATCATGGTGGTTATCATGGTTTATTTGTCCTTGATGATTCATTGACTAGTTAGAGATTCACCACGAGGACCGAACAACTAACTAAATGTTGAACCACTGCAGAAGCTGATGTTAGGTACCTGAAAAACAGATTAAGGCCAGCCAGTAATTTTTATATTACTGATCGTTCCAAGGCGATACTTCTGTGGTGTGGTTCTTAGTGTTTTATGTCGGGAGTTGAATTTTTGTGCTGTTTGCACCTTATGTACGCTTTCGTATTTTAAGTTAAATTTTGGTAACTGAGTCGCCACCTGTTGGGAAAATAGCTGCTCTCTCGGCTTACGATACGTTTTGATAGTCAAAGTACCTGATTGTTAATTAATTTTTTACTACCTCGGTTTTTGGGGTGGGAATTTCTTTCTGATTGCCCCTTTGCCTACTTTTACCTTCATTAAGGAATTGGCATCTAAGCTAGGTCCAGTATTTGCACATCCTTTTTAACAATCAATAGACTTTGGTGAAATCCCCTAAGAATGGTCCCTAGCAAACATTTGTCGCCTGTTAAGGAAGGTCGGCAGGTCTCTTGATTACAATTATCGTCCAGTTCCATTGACATGTGTACCCTGCAAACTTCTTGAACATATAAAGTATGTTCAAATATCATGGCTCATTTTGGATGAACATTAAATTGTCAGACATGCAACATGCAGTCATAAGGAAATCTCATAGCTGTGAAACTCAGTTTAAGTACAGTGATAGACAAGTGGGTGAAAATCTTAGACAATCAAGGCCAGGTTGGTACATTTATCTTGGATTTTGAAAAAGCTTTTGACACTCCTCCACATGATCTCATTCTAAGCAAATTATTTTTCACCTAGATGGAAGTGGAGGGAGAAAACTAAACGGATTGATTTGTTCTGTGTTCAGACACCAACTGGTTGTGTTTATTTAAAAGTGTTTAAATAAGACTGGACCCCCGTTGTGTCTGGTGTCCCCCAGGGTACCGTTCTTAGCCCCATGTTGTCTTTGCATATAAATGATATTACCTTTGACATTGTGCAAATCTATTTTCTTGTCCAAAAGACGTGAGAGAAGCTGTCTATAAAGGTAGCTGGGTATGGTAGCTGGGCTTAGGACCCTCATTATGAATGTCTGATAGATGAATTAGAGAATGTGCCAATGCATAAGCTGTGCAGCCAGGTTTATAAACAGAAATGCTCATTCATACGAAAGATGTAGTATGACCGGCATCCTTAAAAAGCTAAAATATGAATCCCTGCGGAAAAAGGAATGTAGAATCATATTGCCTGACAAATGTCTAAAAGGAAGAACCAAAATTACCACCGATAACCTTATCGCAAAGAATGTACCGGCCCCGATAGCTCAAGTGGTAGAGCCTCCGCTTCGGGATCGGGAGGTCGCAGGTTCGATCCTCGGCCGCGCCATACCAAAGGCGTAAAAAATGGTACTGGTAGCTCCCTTGCTGACGCTTGCAATAAAAGGGTAGTTCCAGGAAGATACAAGTAGGCAGGTAAGTATCTGTTAAGGATATTTGTTATGTCGCATAATAGCTCATGAGCTAATGTTGTCTGTTAAAAACGCGACGTTAAATAAAGCTTCTTTATCTTTATCTTTAAATCAAAACTCCTTTGCATATTGATCAGATACCCTCAGCAACTATTTGCAGCGCGTATTTACAGAATCCCCTTTCCCATACTATCACTGAGGTCACTGAGTGATTGGAATGAGCTTCCTGATTCTCTTATCTCCTTGGCTCCAATGTCAATTGATTGTGTGTCTAAATTTATTTTTCTTGTTGGTGCTTGGGACTAATCTACTCCGATCAAGCCTCATACCCCTGGTGTGGTATAACTGCTGATTCTGGTAGTCACAAGGCTCGACTCAGATAGCCTTGCGTATACGTTTTAATGCCATCCAACTTACTCGATTTACAACACGAGTTACTAGGATTGACACCTCTAAAATAACACGAGTCTAAAACGACCCACCAACCAAAGCCAAAACGAGTTCTAGTGGCTCGAGCAATCGGAACTCCTCGTCCAATCAAAGATCATCTGATCTTCGACTGGACGAGGCAGTTCCGATTGGTGGTTCGAGTTGGACCGAGTTGACCATCTTTGATATTAAAACAGGCTGAGGCTATCCGCACGACGGTCGTGCCGATAAGCGGCGTTATCCGCACGACGGTCGTGCCGATAAGCGGCGTTATCGGCCCGACCGTCGTGCGGATAGCCAATGCTACAGGTATTGGCTATCGGCACGACGGGAGTATAAGATTTTCGAACTTGATAAGCATACGTATACATTGAACTATTAATTTGTCATTAAATAGATTGATTATATATATGTGTTTATCTATTGAAATGTATTCGAAATTAACATTTTTTATTAATTATGAATTAAAGAAAACTAATCCAGCTGATTTAAACTGAATCACAGTAGATTTCTAACAGCAGAGAAAAATATACATTAACAATTGCATTTTTTTAATTGTGTTACTGAAATGTTTCCATACTGCATTGTTAAAATCAAAGGCTGTTTATTCTTTTGGATTACCACATTATTTTATAATTTAGTTTAAGATAATTACTCTCATTTACGCATACGCATGACTGATTATTACAGGTAAATTCACAGGTAAGCCAATTTCAGCAAAATAACAATTTTGTTAATCAAAAAGTGAAAAATTCCTGCATGTGTAATACCATGTGTCAGTTTTGAAGCCAGTCTATAATATTCATCGACTTAAAATGTATCCACTTCTGAAATTTTTTTAACATTTGGATATCGATTTCCCTGTCGTGCGGATAACGCCGCTTATCCGCACGACGGTCGTGCCGATAAGCAGCGTTATCGGCACGACCGTCGTGCGGATAGCCAGTGTCATTAAAACACGTTAATCATACAAATAGCTGAAAGAGCCCATGTGCGATCTTTCTACTTCCGGTCGTCAAAATGGACAAACTTCAGCCAGTAAAATTAGCAAAAGTAAGCTTCCCCGCCTTCATTTTCCATATTTGATGCACCCTTTTGCTATCAAGTTTTGCCTTTCATCCTATACATTAAAATATGTCAAACACTTAGGCACACATGGACGATTTTCTTAGAATATCCAACTTGAAAATTTATCATGCACGTTTTTTTGTTTTTTTTTAATTTTCATTGACCCGGTCGGTAATCTACTCTTTCGTGAGAAAAAATCAATAGTGGTTAATGGAACTGCACCTTTCCCGCCTCTTCGCTCAACTCGGTCAGTATCGTTGTGATTTAATCATTTTTAGACGCATAAAATCATAACGAGATGGGGATGTTTTAAGTTGATCAACTTGCGTCCCCAAACAGATAAAGTAAAAAAAGTAAAGTAAAATAATTTGTTTAAAATATAACGGGATTCATACCTTGGGTTGAAGAAATAATGAAGATTCAAAAAATACATGCAAAGCTTTTATTTTGTTTTCATATTTTCTGCTTTTAATTCAGTATGGTTACAGCGATAAACACTGAGTAATTCGCCTCGTACGAATGACCTATGACATCACGCTGACCGAATGAATTGATTTTCCACTTTTTGGTGAATTTTGAAACATTCGATCAATGAATACTAAGAGAGGTAGCAGAGTGGTGAGCGCACTGGCTTCTTGTGCCATCTTCGCGAAAACTTCAAAACAGCTGCTGGAGACAGCCTGAAAATTTTTGCTGGTCAGAAAAAAAATTTGTCTGACAGAAAAAATGACAAAAAAAAAAAAAAAAAAAAAAAAAAAAAAACTGAAAAAAAAAAAAAAAAAAAATTAGAGCTTTGTAAGCTCGTTGTTTTCCATGAATGAGCAAAAGAATTATTCGTTTTCCTGTTTACAATTCTTTGAACAATATCGTTTGAACCTCTTTTTAGGGCATTCCAATTACCTTTACAGACCTGTTTATAACTACTTTTTTTGCGTAGTTTCTACGTATTTGGGCTTTAAAATACGCTCTACGCATCGCTAGGTCAAAACTATGCATCTCGCAAAATTCCGATTTTTCGGTCATTTTTTGTCTGTTTTGGTCCATTACCCGGACATTTGTCTATTCTATTCTCAGCTAAGGGAAGTAACTCGATCTTCGATCTCGATCATTTCGGCGCAAAATTGTTGGAGTAGAGGCTCGATAAACAGATTAGCAAGTGTCTGGTGGAAAATATTGCACTTTTCTAGCGAATTCTCGCACTGATTTTAGCCTCCATTTTTAGATGATAAATTTTTAGAAAAAACTTTATATGCAGGGTTCGCGCTAGCGGTCGCCATCGTCGCCATTTGCGAAGATTTTTATTTTTTGGCTCCTAAAATTTGACTTTGGCGAAAATAAATGACGAATATACAGAGCCACTTTGTCCAGCCAAAAAGCCATTGTTTTCCAGTAATGACGAATATACAGAGCCACTTTGTCCAGCCAAAAAGCCATTGTTTTCCACTGAAAACCATCATTTGATTACCTGTATATTCGCACCTACAATAGAGATAATCCTATTGTTTATCGGTGTTTATTCAAGTGTTGCAGTGTGTTGCTAAAGCATTCAATTGACAGGTGTCATTTCTGACCTTGTGTATTCAGGCGTGTACTGCATAACACGCTTGGCGCACGTGGTTCGGTAATGATGTAGACTGTCACCAGCGTGCTAGTGTTGAAATAATATTTGAGTGCAGATGTGGGGGAAATGTCAATATATACCATTTAAAAATGAAACAGATTCTTTTTAGAATCAGCAACTCAACTTTACCCATGCATTTATTTTATAGCTTTAACTCTTGATTTTGTAGTGTCATTTATTTTTTTTCTATTAAAGTATATGAATTTTAATATTTCAATCTCTACTAATCTTAAAAGTTTGTTTCTTGATTTTGTACAAGCATAAACTAATAATTTTAGTAGTTGTTCCCCTTGTTTACAAATACAAGAACAAGCTTTATAAAACATATTTTCCCAAACTATATGTATAGGGATCTCAGTCTACACCTGCCCTTCAAATCAGTTGGAAATTCATAATTACATTACCTGGATCTACTGTTGAAATATAACTTAGTACATAGCATGTATGGGACTTGGGTGAGAAGGGCAATATGTATTTTTAGGGAACTGGAGAGACCAAGTTAAAAAGGGCAAACAAAATATTTGGGGGATTAAGTGAGCAAGGAGCTGAGTGAGATGTGTCCTCTTGGCGAAAAAATGGCCAAGATTTGGCTCAAACTTCAAGAAAATGGCGAAAAAAATCTCAAATGGCAAAAGTGATGGCGAAAGAAAAATATATATCCTAGCGCAAACCCTGATATGTTTGTGGAAATGTCGAAAAGAAAGAATGAAAATGAACTTGAAGAACATGAAAAACCCTCAACTAAAAGGCAGAGATTCAAAAGTGGTCCGGCTAATCAGAAATTCCTGCCCCTTTATCACGAACTTTGGCCATGTTTGGAGCGATCAGACAAGGGTGACACATTTGCAAAATGTACTGTGTGTAATTCGCACTTCTGTTGTGCTCATTCTGGACGATATGATTGTAAAAGACATATTGAAAGTAAACAACACAAAGACTTCATAAAATTGAAACATATGAATCTAGCCGTTCGGTAGCAAATTATTGTGTTGAAAACCAGACAAAGACCAACCTTGATATGCAGATTGTAAAGGCTGAAGCCATTACTTGTCTAGTCAGCAAAACTTGAAAAGTGGATCTATAATATACACGTGTGGACTGAAATGCTCGAAAATAGCTTTGACAACTGCATGGACTTTACTCAATCGATAAGCAGTAATTTTACCTTGATGCGAGAACGGTTGTCAGTTTATCTAACAGTCATTGGCAAATCAACTATAAGCTCCACCCACTAGTACTCTGATTACGGTCATACAAAATATTTATTATTCAGGTCAGTGGAAAGATTATAATTAGAGATAAGAATGTGTATCTGTATACAATTGCATGGCACAGTCAACATTTTTTTCTGTAAACCAGCAATACTATACTAGTATCGGCAATACTTTTAGTGATGAGTAAAATGTGTCGTGCTCCAGGCAACGTATCTTGTATCTCTAGTGTGTTACACCCTGCCAAGTTTTTGTTTGAACAGACTTTACGCCCCAGACAACAATTTTCAGTCATCCAAAGACGGAGCAATTTAACCAGTATTATGGGAAGTAAATGTGCTTTGCCGATGCCGCCGGTGAGGATTGGTCCCCCTCCAAAGCCCGACACTCTACCACTGCTCCACCGCCACCGCGCTCAAGCGGTATGGGAACAAAAAAAAACTGGAATTCACATTAAAACACGAGTACAGGTTACAACGTTCGTTCAAAGAAGTTAAATATTCACAGTGTTTTCTAATTAAATTTATATAAGTCTTCTCAAAACAATCTTTCTGTGCAAGTTTGGTTAAACCCCATTCCATTTGTTCAGAAGATATTGCGTCGGATTCCAACGTCGTCTATAAAAACATAATAACAGGATGAAAATGAATTTATTAAACATAAATTTATGTAAATTGAGTTCCCTTTTGAAAACATTACCTAGGTTTTGAAACTGTTTTCTTTATATCTTAAATGTTATTGTAAACCTTCAATATAACCCGCGTTATTGGAGCAATGCAAACTCAAATGCCGCAGAGATCAGCGCATTTGTTTTGCTACAAACAAAGTACCGAATCCCTGTATTTGCCAAATCCAAGCTTTTACAGCCACCGTCTATGCTTGCATAGCCTGGTTTGTGTTGGACCTGGTAGAAAACCCCCGAAATAGGTTTTCTGGAATACATTTAAATGCTGTCATTTACAATCCAGTCACGTCAGAAAACATTTACGCCTATCGAAAGTTGTCATTCTGATATTGTGTCGGGTAACTTAAAAAGGAGAATAAAATCCTTGTCAATTCTATCGTTCTGAAATGATTGATAGCCATATGATTCAAGTAGAAATTTTGTCAAGCTCTTAATTCTTTAATATCACACACATCTAGGTTTAAAAGCAAGGATAATGGAACACTTAAATTTTCAGTTTTCGGCATGATGTTGGTTGGGGGTTGACTGTTGACAGAAAAATAAAAAGGTCAAGGGGAAGAAGAAAAAAAAAAAGAAAAAAAAAAATCAAACGCCGATTACGCGCATACATGTTGGAGGGGAAACGTGGGTAGTTTTCAGTTTAGCGGTCGCACAATTACTAACATTTGCAATATTTCACAAAGCCTCAATTTTTACAGGTGTGGCGGGCGATAGCCCCCATTAGGTAGTTTAATACTTGTTACACATACAGACAGCACATCTACATCATAGAAACTCGCTACACACCTATTGTACCTTCTAATAGGTATTTCCTGCCTAATTTCGTGGGGACCGCTATTCTGGAAGTGTTCCCGTTTTTTTTAAACGCCACAGTGAACAGTTATGGCCAACCACATTAACTTGATGAACCAGTGTAAACCCAGATAAACATATGAACACTCGTGTTTCATCTTTGTGTGTGTGTGTGGGTGGGGGGGGGGGGGGGGGCTCATGTAATGTGGTTCCTAAAACATTCCGTCTCAGCTTTCTCTAGAGCCCCATATTTCACTGTCGGGAAACAATCAAGACTACCGCACTCTTACACATCTGTACCAAAAAGGCAAGTTACATTTCATGGCCGAGCGAAACATGAAGTGTTGTGTGTGGGTATACCGTTTTCATGTTGTCCGTCCGTAACACTTTTGTTTCTTTAATGTCACATATTGTGGCGAATCGGAGACAATATGCAATCAGAAACGCTGGCTAAGCAGTTTTCAATTAGTATATGACTACATTGAATAACCAAATTTCCACGAAAGAGTAATAAGACGGTCTACTGTACGTAATTGCTGGAAAAATCAAAATACTTCCTTAATAGACTATAAAGGAAATTTTGAGCAGACTAGTTTTAGCTGGCAAACAACAATGCGCATAGTTTCCGACCATCTCCAACATAAACCGGACTGTACAGCCACAGATGCCTAGAGATTTAGAATTTCGGATATGAAAAGAAGAGGCTTTGTGCAGTATATATAGAAGAAAAAAACACTGATCAGCTGCGCAGAAACAGCTGATCTGTCCGCGTCTTTCTCGCATATACAGATTGTTTGATTTCTCATGATGCGGCTTAATTATTATTGAAATAAGTAAATATTGATGGTTGACTCCGTTTGAACCCTGTCATGAGAGAACCAACATTGTAGTTTCTGATCAGATCTGACACAAACCGGGCTGTACAGTCACAAAATACGATTTCGGATTTAGAAAGAAGATAGTTGGATCTATTGAGTGAAAACAAAAGTTCTGATCAGCGGCAGAATGTTTGTTTTCGTGACGCGACTCGCTATTTTTATGTCAACGTCATTAAATTCTACTCTGTCAGTGATCTGTTGTTAAATGGGTAGAACAGAATCTTTGTAATTCAGCTTTACAATACGATTTCGTCCATATAATATATGTCAAGATAACATAAACCGTCTGACAGGACGGCTTTATAATGTTAAAATAAGTCCAACATGCCACGTAATAGAACATTAGACGTGTGACCATTAAACGTGCGATAGCCTCGCTTCAGATCGTGCATTTAACAGTTCAAGAACCTAGTATGTCGGAAATACGCATGCATGTCGCTACTCGTTATCATTTTTGTTGCTGAATAAATTGCAGCATGCAAGTTACTGTGTAAAATATTCCCATAACTAGGGCGACGAAGTATGCTTTTGATCTGACTAAAGCAGCTCTCTATCGGATTCTTTGGGTGTGAACACCACATCAATTCCCTTTTGCGACAACCACTGTTTCAGTATCCGCGCTAGCTCAGAATGGTGAATCGGGGCGTTATCAACCACCAAAATGTCTCCCGGCTTCAGTGCTTGAGTACCATAATCTGTCACTGTTTCCACACATTCTGCGATGAAACTGACAAAAGTGTAAGAATCTGACGCCCCTTCTGTAACTTTGTAATGTGTTGCTCCCTGCAATCCTGTCAAAAGAGTTGAAACGAGTTTTACACGGACCTATTTGGGAATTTTAATTGGTACAGCTTTTTTAATTGAAGCAAAAAAGCTTAGGATATTCTTCAATGGTAATGTTAGTGATGCCCGTGAAACTGCAAACCAACTATCACGAAGGTACAATCAAAATCACTACATGTGCGGTCTACCGAGTCGATACTGCATATAGGACTGTCGACCGAGAATTAAGGCTGTCGACCGAGTCATAACAATAAATGATACTAGTGAACTGGCTGTCGACCGAATTATTGCTGTCGATCGTTGCGGCGGTCGATGGACTCGGTCGACAGCAGACTATTACGTGCATTGTATACGACTCTGTCTTGATTTACAGCGCAGGTAGTACTATTTGTATTGTACACCGTGATAATAGTAATTTTACTACAGGTTGTACATGTATAACAGGATCAAATCATCGAGAAACAAAGTTACACACTATAATAATATTATAAAGTGCAAAAATACACCCAAACAGTAGGTTCAAATTACACAATGCAACAGTAGCTATGTAAAAGGTACACGCAGGTGGCGAAATAAACCATCGGCTACATGTTTTGCAGAAAATTCCGATTCTGAATCTAATGTAATTGTAAACTTGTGATACGACGAAATGATAACCTAGCAGGCACATTATGACGTCAAATCAACGTCTATGGCGACGTTGATCAGACGTCATAATGATGTCATTTGCTACTTCACCAGGGCAGTGATGAGTCTGGGTAGTCCAGCAAGGTATTTCTTCATGTTCAAGCCACTGTGTTGTTAAAATGCACATGTAAAGAAAAAAGCACGTACACAACATACGATACCTGCAAGTAAGTGTAAGGTGGCATTTGGGATGGAATGATAACGGGTTACTTCAACAGCATCCTGTCCTTTAGGCGCATGCCCGTATAGCGGATTTCCTACTTTAGGAAGGCGAGAGCCAGACTCATCCATAAACTGGTGTTTATATGGATCTACACTGTTTAATGAGTCCATGTAGGTTTCAGTGTACACAAGGTTATTTAATGTCAGTCTCTCCACTGCCATTGTTTTTATTCTCTTACGCGTCCATGGCTCAGACATGTATGATCTAACAGCTCGACGAACGGTTCGCGGTCCTATAGTTGACGTAGACACCTGCATCAAGTCTGCATGTAAAGCAGCTGACGGTTTCATTGTTTTGCGATATTTGATATAGTCAATGTCCTGGTCGGTTACTGATCTGTGTCGACCGACAGGTTGTTTTGGTTCTTTCCCGAAACAAAATCTCTTCCAGTGCAGCGTTACAGTGGAAACACTCACTTTATATGTGTTTGCAACCGCTGAAAAAGCACCACGATCAACCTGGGATGTGCTTTTGTTTCCATTATAATCCTGCTCTAGATCACCAATGATCAGCTGAATTAAGTCACTAGATAATTCTTTTCCGCATGCATAATCCCGTTTATGCTTATTTAATTTATGTTTATTATGCGACATGATTGTTTCCAAAGTAATTCATAAAGTGTGTAATTGAATCAATACTTGTAAGGGTATATGGAAGGTGTGGCTTACTACTTAGGCGGAGCTATCGTCCAATGAAAATAATACAATGATGTACTCAATGACAACCGAGCACGCATCAAGGTAAAATATCGATCAATGGATTGACAAAATATGACACTGATATGAAGGCTATTTTCGAACCTTTTCGACCATACGTGTAAATGACCATGCTTCTCCTGACCATGATTTCATAACAAGCAAGTCGAGGTCTAAACATGGTGATACGATCATGCAGGTCATTGAACATATATATTTATTGTACATTTTTATAGTTTTTATCATTTTTTTTTTTATTTTTATGATGAATTTTTAATCAGTTTTTATGCAAGTCGAGGTCTAAACATGGTGTTACGATCATGCAGGTCATTGAACATATATATTTATTGTACATTTTTATAGTTTTTATCATTTTTTTTTTTTTATTTTTTATGATGAATTTTTAATAAATTTTAATGCCTAATCTGATTTTATGCTGATATTATGTATATTAAATTGTGTACAAAGTTTTTTGTTTGTTTTAGCCTTTCGTTTAAGGCAATCGAAGATGTTTGACGCATCCTATGATGGACTACACTTAAGTACCCGAAACTACACATATCCTCATTAGTGACTACACATGCCATGTTTTGAATGTAAACAGGTCTGCCTTTAGGGAAATTACGGCAGCGCTCAGATTATTCAAGAATTTCACGATAAAATTACGCGACTTCAATCGGAGGAAGGTCAAGGCCAGTGCTTTAAGAGTTATATCCCTTCTCTTCGGGTCAGGTATGAAAGCCATAACCACGCAGTGCCTGCTCTTCCGAACCAGCTGTAATATGTGTATTTTCACGAAATAAAACGATTTTACATTATTCCGTGTGTATCAATATTTCAAAATAATTGACTCATATAAACCGTGTTAGTTATATTGTAACCGTGTATTATTTTGTATTATTTTCACACTTTAAATGGTCATTCTAGGTTTGGCATACCCAGCAAAACTGAACATAGCCAGGTCCCTCTTCTGAATAGAAAAGCCCCGTTTATGGAAGACATAGTGGTATCCAAAGAAGGTGTCACAAAACTTCTGAAAGGTTTGAACCCGTCGAAAGCTTTAGGTCCTGATGAGCTTCATCCCAGAGTCCTTAAGGAATTGGCATCTGAGCTAGGTCCTGTTTTTGCACATCTTTTTCAACAGTCAATAGACTCGGGTGAAATCCCCAAAGAATGGTCTTTAGCAAACATTTGTCCCCTGTTCAAAAAGGCTGACAGGTCTCTTGCTTGCAACTATCGTCCAGTTTCCTTGACCTGCGTACCCTGCAAACTTCTGGAACATATAGTGTGTTCTAATATCATGTCCCATTTGGATCATCATAAACTTTTGTCAGACAGGCAACATGCATTCAGGAAATCCCACAGTTGTGAAACCCAGTTAGCTACAGTGATTGATGACTGGGCAAAAATCTTAGACAATCAAGGTCAGGTTGACACATTTATCTTGGATTTCGAAAAAGCTTTTGACACTCCTCCGCATGAACTCCTTAAAAGCAAATTGTTCAGTTATGGAATTGGTGGGAAGACAATTAAATGGATTGATGCCTTCCTTTGCTATAGACAACAAAGAGTTGTGGTTAATGGCGTTAAATCAGACTGGGCTCCTGTTGTATCTGGTGTCCCACAGGGCACCGTTCTCGGCCCCTTGTTGTTTTCGTTGCATATAAATGATATCACCTCAGATATTGAATCGGAAATCAGACTCTTTGCTGATGATTGTGTTTGTTATCGTGAAATTAAGAATGTGGAGGATACAGTGAAACTTCAGAAGGATATTGATCGATTAGGTAGTTGGGCCAGGAAATGGGGTATGAGATTTCAACCTGTCAAGTGCAACATGATGCAGCTGACAAATAAACGTACTAGTAAAATTCAGGCTTCTTACAAGCTTGAGGGTACTGTGTTGGAAAATGTTGAGAGTATCAAATACCTTGGTGTAACAATAACTAAGGATTTAAAATGGAATACTCACATCAGCAATGTGTGTACCAAAGCCAATAGGACCCTTGGTTTTTTGAGACGAAATCTGTTCTCTTGCCCCCAAGATGTGAGAGAAGCTGCCTATAAAGGTCTGGTGAGACCTATTCTTGAATATGGTAGCTCAGTTTGGGACCCTCATTATGAAGGTTTGATAGATGATTTGGAGAAGGTGCAAAAGCGTGCGGCTAGGTTTGTAACTAGGAACTATACATATGAAAAAGGTAGTATGACTGGCATCCTTAAAAAACTAAAATGGGAATCCCTGCAGAAAAGAAGGAAGGATAATAGAATTATATTACTTTACAAAGGTCTAAAAGGGAGAGCAAAAATACCCACGGATGACCTTATCCCCAAAAATAGGCGTTGTAGGAATCAACACTCCTTGGCATTTCAGATACCTTCAGCAAGTACAAATGCCTATTTACACAGTTTCTTCCCCCAGACCATTAGAGATTGGAATGAACTCCCTGATTCTCTGATCTCCTCTGCTGAATTGTCAGATGATTGTGTGTCTAAATTTACTTCTCTTGTGAGAGCTCGGGACTAATCCCCTCCGGTCAAGCCCCATCCCCCCTGGTGTAGTATTGTCAGCTTGACGTTTCACCAGTAAACTGTTCTGATTCTGATTCTGATCTGATGGCAGGCGCAGCGCGGTCGAAGGTTTCATACCTGACCGGCTATTTCTGTACGAATGTATTCGATTGGCTGAAATTCTTGGCTGACCAATCAAAATTGTAAACATGAAACCAACATGGTCGCCCGCACGCATCTCAACAAACTGCAGAAAACAATCGGAACAAAGTTGATTTATTTTATCATTCGTTGCTGAAAAGGCGAGATGAAAATTTTATAGTATGAACTGGCCTTTTTCTCGTCGGACGGATCGACCGGGAACATGACAGAAATTGCCGGTCAGTTTCAAACTTTGTTGGAAATGACCGTGAGACCGACACTTTTCGTGAAGACTGCTTGTGCTAGAGGTCTCTTGTTCGATCCCCGTCGGTGGCGAGGAAAATTTGCTGGTCCAAACACGCTTCCATTCGTATCATTTGGAGGAATGACATGATACAGTGGCGAGTGCGCTCACTTGGATCGGGACGCAAACTGGAGGCCCCCTGTGCAGGTTAAAGATCCCTACACAGGTTCTATCCTGATGCATGTAGGCTCATCCTGCAAACACACCGGCTAGTCATGATGTATAAGATCACATATGATCTTGTTGCCATCCCAGCCTCAGTATATTTAATACCTAACCGTAGAGAATCCAGATTTATCCATCCTCTGGCATACAGAAAAATCCACACTTCCACCAACTACTGCAAGTTTCATTTGTTTCCCCTAGAACTGTGGTACATTGGAATGCTCTTCCCACCTCCATTGTCATGCTCCCCACAGTGAGTGGCACAGTTCAGTTGTGCTGTCAGCCTGGTGGTGCATGTATCTCCTTAATCACCAGACTCTTTTTAGCTTTTAACTAAACTAACACTCTTCTTTCACTGTACAAACTCATTTCACCCACTCATTCTATCTTTTACGGCAACTAACCCCCTTTAGCACTTGATAACACAGGAATTCATTCTGAAGTCCTCCTACGGAGGTTAAGAATTTTATTGGAAGAAAGAAAGTGTACAATGTACACCTCCCAAGAATAATCAGAAATTGATTGATGGGAGTAACAAGAAAACAAAACGAATACTAGGGTTGTGAAATTTCATATACAGATTCCCCGTTGAGACTTGTAGTTTGTGTTTTTCTTTCAGTTTAAAACCGTTGTGTCAGATCTTGAATGATAGGTGTAAACTGCAAAATGATCTCAAAATATGTCTATTTCTGTTTGCAGGTGGTGAAAGTCCTGGGGAGAACAGGCTCACAAGGACAATGTACACAGGTATTTGAAATAATATATATATATCTCCAGAGATTGTACAGGCCAGGTTGTTAGCTCACCTGAGCCGTCAGGCTCACAAGGTGAGCTTATAGGATGGCCATGATCCGGCGTCCGTCCGTCGTCCGTCCGTCGTCCACCATTTTCAAAGATCTTCTTCTCTGAAACCGCTTGGCCAATCAAAGCCAAATTTTACATGAAGCATCTATGGGAAGGGGGAACCAATGTGTATATAAATAATCCAGGTCACATGACCAAGATGGCCGCCATGCCCATATATGGTAAAAACCCTTCAATCTTCTTCTCCGGAACCACTGGACCGATTTCAACCAAACTTGGCATGAAGCATCGATGACTCAAGTACTACAATGTGTATATAAATCATGACCTTGCGGTGACCTTGACCTATTTTACGGCAAGGTCAACATAGGTCGCCTTTGCATTTGAATGGGAAAAATTGTTAAATTGTCATTTAAAGGAAAAATCTTGCAGAAAATGAGCAGTAGGACTGAATATTAATGATTCTGAAAAAAATTGGGCACCAGGGGCTCATCCACCCCCACCCCGGGGCAATATACATGTATATTATCATAATATTCAAACATCTTCTTCTCTGAAACCGCTTGGCCAATCAAAGCCAAATTTTACATGAAGCATCTATGGGAAGGGGGAACCAATGTGTATATATGGTAAAAACCCTTCAAAAATCTTCTTCTCCAGAACCGGTGGACCGATTTCAACAAAACTTGGCATGAAGCATCGATGGCTCAAGCACTACAATGTGTATATAATTCATGACCTTTTCATGACCTTGACCTATTTTACGGCAAGGTCAACATAGGTCGCCAATGCATTTGAATGGGGAAAACTTTTAAAATGTAATTTAAAGTGAAAGTCTTGCAGGAAATGGGAAGTAGGACTGAAAATTAATGATTCTGAAAAAAATTGGACCCTAGGGGCTCATGTGCCCCCACCCCGGGGCAATATACATGTATATTTCCATAATATATATTCAAACCTCTTCTCCTCTGAAATCGCTTGGCCAATCAAAGCCAAATTTTATGTGAAGCATCTATAGAATTGAGGAATCAATGTGTATATAAATAATCTAGGTCGCATGACAAAGATGGCCGCCATGCCCATATATGGTAAAAACCCATCAAAAATCTTCTTCTCTGAAACCAATAGACTGATTTCAAGGAAACTTGGCGTGAAGCATCGATGGCTAAAGTACTCCAATGTTTATATAAATCATGACCCTGTGATGACCTTGACCAAGTTTATGGCAAGGTCAACATGGGTTGCCTATGCATTTGAATTGGGAAAACTGTTAAAATGTCATTTGAAGGGAAAAGCCAGCAGGAAATTGGCAAATGGACAGAATATTGAAGATTCTGAAAAAAGAAAATGGCCCAAGGGCTTCATCTGCCCCTGCACTGGAGTTAAATACCATAATATTCAAACATGTTTATTGGTATATGCAGCAGATCTCAGGTGAGCGTTTACAGGACCATTGGTCCTCTGGTTGGTTTTCTCATACACAGGCCCATATATCCGTATGAGAAAACCAACAATTTGGGTTTCCGACCAGTTCGGACACGAACCGGCCTGTACAATCTCTGGAGCAGGCTAGAAGCTTGAAATTTTGGATTTAAGAAGAAGAGGGATTGTGCTATCTGTGTAGTTAAAACAAAGGCGCTGATCAGCTTAGCGGTTATCACGAAGCTGGTCTGCGCCTTTGTTTTCACCAATGCAGATTGTTGGTTTTCCCATGCAGCGGCTCATATATCTTTTTTGACCATTACTCAACCACCAAGAGTAAAAAATCAAAATTAGCAAGTTTTATAGGTGAATGTCATTATGATAAAAACCCCAACAGCAAACAGTTGACCAGGTGTGATAGCATTTCTGGTTTTGTGTTGAAGGGGAGCTGTGTTTGATATGTTTACATGTAATTATTTCCACAACATACTAATATCACTGATCTATGACGCGTATTTGTCAGTATTAAAGAGGTGGAAGAAATGTGTAGCAAGTGCTTTGAGAGGCTGGCGGAAGAACAGAGTGGCCAGGATAATGGATATTCCCAATATGATCTAAGCTGTTGACCGTTTACATACATGTATCAATGAAACAAATAGAAAAATATACTGAATGCAAACTTTCTTTCGGTTGGTTATCAGCTCATTTTTATGCCCCCAACTTTGAAAAGCCCCCAACTTTGAAAAAGTTGGAAGGGCATATTGCTTTCGGCTTGTGTGTGTGTGTGTGTGTGTGTGTGTGTGTCTGTCTGTCTGTTAACTTTTGAGTGGTGAATGCTAGGGTTTTGAAATTTCATATGCACATTCCTCATGAAATAGTTGACTAGTATTTTTTTTCATGTCCAAGTTATGCCCCTTTTCTGAGTTATGTCCCTTTGAAAACAAAATTTGAAAATCTTGTGTGCAAGATATATCTCAAAAAGTATTTGACTAGAGCCTTCATATTTGATATACTGGTTGGGGCTGAGGAGTAGATCACCTGATTAACTTTTGAGAATTTTACCCCAAATTTTGACAAAATTACGGAATTTCGAAATTTTGATAATTTTTTTTCCACTTTTCGGTGAAATTTGAAACTTTTAAACGGTGAATGCTAGGGTTTTGAAATTTCATATGCACATTCCTCATGAAAAAATAGTTGATCCGTATATTTTTTCATGTCCGAGTTATGCCTCTTTTCTGAGTTATGTCCCTTTGAAAACAAAATTTGAAAATCTTGTGTGCAAGATATCTCAAAAAGTATTTGAGCTAGAGCCTTCATATTAGGTATACTGGTTGGGGTTGAGAAGTAGATAACCTGATTAACTTTTGAGAACTTTACCCCAATCCTGATTAACTTTTGAGAACTTTACCCCAAATTTTGACAAAATTATGGAATTTTGAAATTTTGATTATTTTTTCCACTTTTCGGTGAAATTTGAAACCTTGAAAGGGTGAATGCTAGGGTTTTGAAATTTCATATACAGATTCCTTATGAAAAAATAGTTGACCCGTATTTTTTTTTTCATGCCCAAGTTATGCCCCTTTGAAAACAAAATTTGAAATTCTTGTGTGCAAGATATCTCAAAAAGTATTTGAGCTAAAGCCTTCATATTTGGTATACTGATTTTGGCTGAGGAGTAGACCACCTGATTCACTTTTGAGAAAGTCACCTCATATTTTGACAAAATTACAGAATTTTGAATGATTTTTCCACTTTTCGGTGAAATTTGAAATTTTTAAACTCCTCATGAGAAAATAGTTGACCCATAATTTTTTTCATGTACAAGTTATGCCCCCTTTTTTGGTTATGTTCCTTTGGAAACATAATTTGAAAATCTTGTGTGCAAGATATCTCAAAAAGTATTTTAGCTGGAGCCTTCATATTTGGTATACCGTTTGGGATGGAGAAGAAGATCACTTGATCAACTTTTGAGGACTTTCCGTCAAATTTCGACAGAATTATGGAATTGACATTATTGTGAAATTTTAACTCCATTTTTAAGTGTGCATATGTTATCACTGTTAGTCCTCAAGTTTGCTATTTGTGCGCCAGTCTACTCTGTTTGCTTAATACATGATTTTCATTAAAAAAAAAATAATGAAATAAATGAATCATATAAACTGTGCCACGTTAGAGGCAAGCATACAGTTGGGGGCATAAAGTTTTACAAACACTTATTTCTAGTCAACCTCTGACCTTGTTTAGGCTAAAAATCGCTTGGAGCAGCTTTAGTCAGACCCCATGTTTCATTAATCTAGTGTATTTTAATTATAAATAATGCAGAGTTACCTATACCAATTGAGCCACGCCATGAGAAAAAAGGCTTTTTGCCCATGCGAAAACAAAAGCGCAGACCAGCTTCGCTTTTCGGATAGTTTAGTCCCTCTTATTGTTAAATTCGGAATTTCAAAATTCTAGCACTTTTCTGTAGCTGCACAGACCCATTTGTATCGCACCTGGTCAGAAATCTTGAAAAAAAAAATTGTGGCATAGCGGCTCAATTAACATCTGTGTCAACAGGTGCGAGTGGAGTTCTTAGATGACAGCAATCGATCTATCATCCGTAATGTGAAGGGTCCCGTGAGAGAGGGGGATATCCTCACCCTGCTGGAGTCTGAGAGAGAGGCCAGGAGGTTGAGATAGTGTACTGAGCTAGCGGGAGGTAATTATCTTGACCCAGACTTTCCCATTGTTGCCATTTGAATGAGTTCTCTTCATTTTAGGTGAATCAGAATTGATTTTAAAATTCTATTCATTTTTTTTTTAATAAAATTCCTCTAAGCTAACAATAGTTCCATCCTGTATCCCACAGTGTCATATCCGGGGCTTTGCTGTTTGCCTATGTCCCATAAACAGGACACCAGGGGAAGCATGGCTCTGTCTCAATGACTTGGGAAGTTAAAATGCAGATCAAACAATTGCAAAGGATTGTCACATTTTATCAACAAAAAAAAGAAACAATTTTGATAATCAATTTCATTCAGATGCAACATTTTTAGCTCACCTGACCCGTCAGGCTTGACGGCTCACAAGGTGAGCTTATAGTATACCCATGCTCCGTCGTCCGTCCGTCCGTCGTCCACCATTTTCAAAGATCTTCTCCTCTGAAACCGCTTGGCCAATCAAAGCCAAATTTTACATGAAGCATCTATGGGAAGGGGGAACCAATGTGTATATAAATAATCCAGGTCACATGACCAAGATGGCCGCCATGCCCATATATGGTAAAAACCCTTCAAAAATCTTCTTCTCCGGAACCACTGGACCGATTTCAACCAAACTTGGCATGAAGCATTAATGGCTCAAGCACTACAATGTGTATATAAATCATGACCCTATGATGACCTTGACCTATTTTACGGCAAGGTCAACATAGGTCGCGAATGCATTTGAATGGGAAAAATTGTTAAATTGTCATTTAAAGGAAAAATCTTGCAGAAAATGAGCAGTAGGACTGAATATTAATGATTCTGAAAAAAATTGGGCACCAGGGGCTCATCCGCCCCCACCCCGGGGCAATATACATGTATATCTCCATAATATTCAAACATCTTCTCCTCTGAAACCGCTTGGCCAATCAAAGCGAAATTTTATGTGAAGCATCAATAGGAAGGGGTAACAAATATGTATATAAAAAATCCAGGTCACATGACCAAGATGGCCGCCATGCCCATATATGGTAAAAACCGTTCAAAATCTTCTTCTCCAGAACCGGTTGACCGATTTCAACAAAACTTGGCACGAAGCATCGATGGCTCAAGCACTACAATGTGTACATAAATCATGACCCTGTGATGACCTTGACCTATTTTACGGGAAGGTCAACATAGGTCACCAATGCATTTGAATGGGGAAAACTTTTAAAATGTCATTTAAAGTGAAAGTCTTGCAGGAAATGGGCAGTAGGACTGGATATTAATGATTCTGAAAAAAATTGGACCCCAGGGGCTCATGTGCCCCCACCCCGGGGCAATATACATGTATATTTCCATAATATTCAAACGTCTTCTCTGAAACCGCTTGGCCAAACAAAGCCAAATTTTAAGTGAAGCATCTATAGAATGGGGGAATCAATGTGTATATAAATAATCTAGGTCACATGACCAAGATGGCCGCCATGCCCATATATGGTAAAAACCCATCAAAAATCATCTTTGAAACCAATAGACTGATTTCAAGGAAACTTGGCGTGAGGCATCGATGGCTAAAGTACTCCAATGTATATATAAATCATGACCCTGTGATGACCTTGACCAAGTTTATGGCAAGGTCAACATGGGTTGCCTGTGCATCTGAATTGGGAAAACTGTTAAAATGTCATTTGAAGGAAAAAGCCAACAGGAAATTGGCAAATGGACAGAATATTGAAGATTCTGAAAAAAGAAAATGGCCCAAGGGCTTATCTGCCCCTGCACTGGAGTTAAATACCATAATATTCAAACATGTTTATTGGTATATGCAGCTGATCTCAGGTGAGCGTTTACAGGACCATTGGTCCTCTGGTTAGTTTATAGTGTTAGGAAGCATTCTGTAGTTCCCGGACGATCGTAATAGACTTACGTCACAGATTTACCGTTAATACATATGAATGAAATGTATTTGACCAATAAGAACAGGCATGTCATTCTTATTAATAACGGTAAATCTGTGACGAAAGTCCACTCTGATTGTCGGGGAGCTATATCAGTAAATACTTCATGGTTCAGTGTGAAGGTTTTTGATACAAACCTGACTGTTTGTCAATTTTGTTACAGCCTTAAAGCAGTGACTGCAGTTTTGGTCACTACAGTTTGGCCGAAACAAGCCTGTTATTAGTGGCAAACAAATATTGACTAATTTTGTTCTGTATCGGAGGATGTTTAATATCCAGTCTTTTCCATGTTTCAGGTTGTGAGCTGTTTATTGTGTGGACTGATGTCATCACATGGAGAGGACTCAACACAAGTTTCTCATTATGTGTTATTTGAAGATAGACTGAGCCAATAAATAGTGAATCACCTCTCTTATATAGTCTTGGCTTTGTTTTACTACCGTTGGGAGACTGAGCATGATTTCCCAAAGTCTATAATGCATCTCCTGATATACATTACGAAAAATACGAAGAAAATTGAATGCCGTTTTAGCGGGTACGGTGATCGTAGAGCATTTGACTCCGCTTTAAAAATTTGTGGAGGTCCAAACCCCATTGGTGCCATGTGTCCAGGAGCAAGTCATGATAATTGAGAGTTGCATCGTGAGAAAAGTGGATTTTTGCCTATGTGAAAACAAAGGCACAGTACATGTAACTGCGAAGCTAATCAGCGCCTTTATTTTCTCTACTCGGATAGTACAATTCTTCTAGTTAAATCCAAAATTTCAATGTCTAGCTTTCTTCTGTGACTGTACAGGCCGGTTTGTGTCGGACCTTGTCGAAAATCCCGAAAACTTCTCGCGACGTGGCTCAATTAATACCAGGAAGCAATGGTTTATATCCCAACATGACTGTGAAGTCACACACACACAAAAAAATAATAATGTGCTCCCTCTTTTACTGATTCATGTATCTGTAAGTTAATGTGGCATATGACAAAAGTCAGTTAGGCATATCAGCTAACCACATTTGAGCCGCCTCATGGGAAAACCAACAATCTGCATATGCGAAAACAAAGGTGCAGATCAGCTTCGCGGTAACCGCGAAGCTGATCAGCGCCTTTGTTTTCGCTACTCGGATAGTACAATTCCTCCTCTACTTAACTCCAAAATTTCAAGCTTCTAGCCTGCTTCTGTGCTTGTACAGGTTGGTTTGTGTCAGACCTGTTCGGAAACCACATTGTTGGTTTTCCCACGAGGCGGCTCATTTGATGCAACCACAAATGCAAAAGAGCAATTATAACCTCAATGCAACATCATTATTAGTTTTCTTTGAGAGCCATCAATTTTAAGTTTGGTCATATGACATATTTATAAGATTAACTCATTTAAGCCTGGCGTCCCTTTTTGTGGGACATTGGCAAACAGTATAGCCCCTGATGTGACGCCGCAAAATGCGGCGTCCCATCTGGGGCTATTCTGTTTGCATAGAGAAATTTCATCGAAAAATGGGATAAAATTTAAAAATCACTCCTGATGCCGCTAAAAATTGAAGTGGACTCATACAATTGATAATGATCGGAGAATCCATTTGTCAAATATGGGTTAAGCAAATACCACCAAAACTAATCAATTATTCTTGGACTCTTCATGCACCATGTCCTTTCGGCATGAGTTGTTTTTATTGCACCTGCCTTTAATATAGCAGGGTGCAATATAGCTGACCATGACTTTGTAAATTAGACAACACTTGTGATTCCAGAAAGCGCAAATAAATGTAGGGATCAAACACAATCTTCCATTTGTAACATTCTTTGTCCCTAGGGGAATTGAAATTGGAGGGTGCAGCCAGACCATTATCGATCACTATCATTGCATAAATTCTGCACCAACAAAAGAAATAATGGTGCACTATAGAAAACATGTATTTTACAGCCTTGTCACATATTCATATGTGTAAAAGCTTTCATTCTTATGCTCGTTCTGTCTGGATATGGTCACTGATGAATTAAATGAATACTTTCGGCCATCCTCAGATGGCCTCGTAGTAATTGGATTGTACTGATTCACCACACTGCTCACATCATGCTGTTACCCTAACATCAGGAAAACATGTCTGTGAAATGTATACCCCCATAAACCCCACTTTTATCTAGCAAAACTGGGGTTTGCAGGGGTATACCTGGTTTTCTTATTTTTGATCCAAAACATACATTGTGGGTACTCATTAGAACCACCTCACTGAGTACCAATAATGTATGTTTTGAGCAAAAATATTAAAAATATCATTTATTTTTCTGGTGAAATTTTCAATTTTTACAGCTGAAAAAAAATCTCAGTTTATTACATGGGAAAGTTTTCGTAATATTGCGAATGATCTCTATCGTACTGGGTGGCTTCAGCCTTATGCAGTATACACCTGGACCTCTTTATAACACGGTTCATTACAACACGGTTTTGGACCCCAATTGGACTATTTTGCTATATGTATATACATTTACCCTCGTTATAACACAGTTTGGATAGCTAACACGGAAATTGGCTTGGACCCCAACAATAGTGTTATAAAGAGGTTGAGGTGTACCATACACTTAAGGGCTGAAAGGCTGTAAGCTTTTTTGAAAAGCTTAAACTTGTTTTCACACACACACATCAATCCTCTGATACTGGTGTAAAAAAGAATACAAACAAAACATTTTGTATGCATGCCGTCCATGAAACCAGACAACCTACATATTTATTGTAAAATTTCAATAAACAATTGTCTAACCTCAGTATGGATATAAATACATGCATAAACATTCCTGCATATATAAAAATATAAGACTATAAAAATGAAGGAAATAATTCATGTAAATGTTTTTTTTTAGTTATATCCTGAGAAAACTCCATTTTTCACATACTGCATTAAGGGGAATAGCTGCATGGTTACAGGCCTCTACCCATCTGAGGATTCCTAGGGCATTTTAAGAGTCTTTCCTTGTGAAAGGATGATAATAGGGAACTATATAAATACTAAGGTTAAGCCTGACCATTACAAGAGTCTCCCTTGCTGCCAATGTTGCCAAAGTCCTACAAGAACACCTTGAAGCAGTCTCTTCTTGTTTTGCAAAATGAACAGGATTTAACCCAGAAATGATTTATTTCAATACAAAAATACTCCTGGTGATAAAACCTGTGTGAACACAATTTAAAATTAATCACAGGTTGATTTGCACACCAGAGTATTTTTACACACCGGAGTAAATTTACTTGCGTGTATATTTGGTGGATGTGAACTGGACTTTAGGAAAACATGCCCGTGCAATATACAGAGATTTTTAAATTTGTAAAAACTGAAAGTTTTCAGTAGAAATTTTTGATATTTTTCTTCTTTTTGCTCAAAACATAGATTGTGAGCACACGTTAGAACCGCATCAGTGAGTAAAAAATGAGTTCAGTAGAAATTTTTTGATATTTTTCTTATTTTTGCTCAAAACATAGATTGTGGGCACGTGTGTACCCACAATCTATGTTTTGGAGCAAAAATACGAAAAAAAATAGGTCTACCCCTACATACCCCAGTTTTACTATCAGTACAGTGTATATAAAAGTGGGGTTCAAGGGGGTATAATTACATTACATGGACATGTTTTCCTGATGGCCTTGTAGCCTCAGGACAGTGTTCCCTCATGACATAAATTATTAACAAAGGGATGCAATATCAAAGCAAACATTTACTGATGTGCATCAGGGCTGTCTGACCAGGAAAGTGGTGTAGTCAGACCACTCAAGTAAAAGTGGTTAGTCTAATCACTTAAGTGATCCATACAAGTCATAAAAGCTTGAGTAGTTTACTGATACTATATGAGCCATGACACGAGAAAACCAGATTTTTGCCTAGGCGAAAAACAAGGGCGCATCAGCGTCTTTGTTTTCGCTACTCCGATAGTACAATTCGTCTTCTACTTAGAGCCAAAATTTCAAGCATCCAGCCTGTGTCTGTACAGGCCAATTTGTGTCGCACCTGGTCGGAAACCCCGAAGACCGGTTTTCTCTTGTCGCGGCTCATCGATGATGCCATGACAGTTGGACATGATCTTTATGATCTAATACCTGAGGAGAGTAAAATGGAATCTGATTACACCATTTATTACAGAAAACATTGAAGTATTATCGTATCACTGCAATTTATTTTCTAAACACTTCACGTTTTATGATATTTTGGTGAAAAGTTCATTTTTGAGAATAAAATTGCGAATTTCTGAAATTTCTCTTTGCCTAAAAATCAATGCCACATTGACGAGTTCTTATCAAACCCATGCCTAAAATATTGACAACATTGTGTTCTTAGTTTTCAACATGTTTTCATCCAGCCAAAGATTTTCAGTTTTTGGGAAAATCATGTTTTTATGACAAAAATTGCTCTTTTTTGAAATTCACCTTTAAAAGTTTTCTGTATGAAAATTATACAATCACTTTCCAGTAAAATGTTATAGAAATCATAGACACTATTATTCAGGCTTTTCATTTTATTTGAAATTACACTTGTATAAAGTTCCAATGAAGCTGGGTACCAGAAATTAACAGGTGTATTTTCATAATATATGATGTACAAGTGCATGACTTTTCTTGGCAGAAATGAGGAGTCAAAAGTTTTTAAAGAACTTGAACTATTTGTAAAAGGCAAATAACACTGTCACACAGTACAAAGTCTAGTCACCCACTTTTCATTGCTTTTATTTCAACTAACCCCTTCAGCTCTTGGTATACCGGAACACCATCTGAAGTCCTCTTCGGAGGTTGAGATGTAAAGGAAGATAAATAGAATTAAGGAAGAAAAATTACCAAGAACAGCACGATAGCCTATGGAGTATGGAAAACCCATTAAAACAATTAAACATCAGGAAATCATGTCCTTGAAATGTATACTCCGTTAAACCCCACTTTTATGCAGTAAAACTGGGGTTTACAGGGAAATACCAATTTTTCTCACTGGCTCCAAAGCATAGATTGCGGGTACTCGTTAGAACCGCCTCCCGAGGTGGTTCTTAAGTGTATCCAAGATCAAAGTTTTGAGCAAAAATGTTAAAGATATCATTTTTTTTTCTGCTGAAAATTTTCATTTTTCACAACTTTTAAATTACCTGTATATTGCATGGGCACGTGTTTTCGTAATGAGGACCTTGAAATAGGTGAAGAAAGAAACATTTTCTACATAAAGAAACATGTAGAGGATTTAGTGTGTAAATTGGACACTACGCACATTTATCGATACTTTGGATGCAACAATCTGATACAATTTTAAGATGTTCTGATATTTCTTTATACTTCAATCATTGAACGCAACTATACCTTAAACTATCGTGACGGTGTTATATTTTTCTTCCAATCACAATTGCTAGAAACAGGATCTAACATCACATAATGCTTCAAAATAAAACCTATCCCAATTTATCATTGCTACTACGGGAACAAGTTAAGAAGGAGGAGCTAATTTTGTCAATTCCAATCATTTTCACCCTTATCATTTCTGCCATCAGACTACCAGGGAATGTATTTGTGTGGTATGTGTATGGAATAAAATCAACGACAAGCTCTAGATGGTTTTTTTCCTTTCTCGGTGGTACTAACTTTGTTCAGTGTTTAATTGTCGTCCCAGGGGAGATAATCTACATATTTCTCCAATACAATTTCAAATATGGCTTGTGCAAGGCAACCCGCTTCCTCAACTGTTCGTCGCTGGTGGTTATGCTTTTTACCTTGGTAACTAGAAAAAGTGCCTTGAGAGGCACGTATACCCCCGGCTGGTGGTCACCCAGTCCTCCTTCTCCCTCCCACAACCACCCAGCACATGTACACCCCTGACATTGAATCACAAATCCCGAACAAAAGACAGTACCCTTATCAAATACTTTATAGAAGTGTGCATTCTAAAGCACTTTGACCACAGACATGAGGGAGTGTAGTTTTTAGAGTGACATATCTTCTTTAGAGCAGTACACAGAGCTGACTTGTGTACTCCATCTAGGACTTAATCACGGACATTGAGGGTCAGGTCCTCAGTCCTAGATGGAAAATGAAAATAGAATGTCAGTCTAAAAAAAAAAAATAATAGTAATAATAAAAGTATTGATGTCCTAGATCTTGAACTCAAGCGCCCTTTCCGCCCCCTCCCCCCCCCCCCCCCCCCCGGGACATGGACCCAACCCTATACCCTATAGGGTACCTATAGTCCAAATATGAATGGCTTCTGATGATTGGCTCATGAGATATACCCCACTAGAGAAACTTTAACCAAAACTTTGTCGCAAATTAAAGGTGACCTAGATTTTGAACTCTAGCCCCACCCCCGGGCATGGACCCTGAGGTCCAAAATCATAGAAACAAAGCTAACCCTATAGGGTACCCATAGTCCAAATATGAATGGTTTCTGATATATAGTTAATGAGATATACACCAATAGAGAAACTTTAACCAAAACTTTGACGCAAATTAAAGGTGACCTAGATTTTGAACTCTAGCCCCACCCCCGGGCATGGACCCTGGGGTCCAAAATCATAGAAACAAAGCTAACCCTATAGGGTACCTATAGTCCAAATATGAATGGTTTCTGATATATAGTTCATGAGATATACACCAATAGAGAAACTTTAACCAAAACTTTGACGCAAATTAAAGGTGACCTAGATTTTGAACTCTAGCCCCACCCCCGGGCATGGACCCTGGGGTCCAAACACATAGAAACAAAGCCAACCCTATAGGGTACCTATAGTCCAAATATGAATGGTTTCTGATATATAGTTCATGAGATATACACCAATAGAGAAACTTTAACCAAAACTTTGACGCAAATTAAAGGTGACCCAGATTTTGAACTCTAGCCCCACCCCCGGGCAGGACCCTGGGGTCCAAACTCATAGAAACAAAGCCAACCCTATAGGGTACCTATAGTCCAAATATGAATAGTTTCTGATATTTAGTTCATGAGATATACACCAGCAGAGAAACTTTAACCAAAACTTTGACATTTTAACTGAACTAACGAACCAACGAACTAACGAACATACGAACGGACGAACGGAAAAGCGAAAACTATATACCCGTCGGCATAAATGCCGGGGGTATAATTATGGCAATAGACCGTTATTTGAAGGTTTGTATACCGCATGGTAGGCAAATAAAGTTAAGATCAGCTAAGATTCTTACAATCTTGACTGTTGTTCTTGCAATTCTTATATCTGCACCTTGCTTGTGGGTATATGGAGTGAAATCACACTTACTAGAAGTGGAAGAATATATTACAGTTGAAACTTGTGGTTTTAGCGAGGCTGCATCAAGGTCACCACTAACATTTTGTTATGCTTTATTTGCCATGATCATAGTGACTGTTTCTCTTGCAACAATGTGTATACTATACTGTTTGATAGGGAGAGACATAAAGAGGCAACTGTACAAGGAACAGAAACATAGAGGAGCCACACAAACAAACCACCATGGAATTCCACCAAAGACTTCTTGGAAAACAATTATTGAAGTATTTCGTGTGCAAACACTGAAAACAATGAGAAATAAAGCTGATAACTCTGAAATGGAAACTGAAATTCAGAAGCAAAACAGTGCAACTTGTATTGGGCAAGAGAATTCCACAACATGTACTAACATTACATACGAAGATGAGGATGCATATTATCACCAGTCTACCAGCCAACCACAACCTCCAATAAGAGCTGTCACAGGACAGCGTAGCTCGCCTGACTTGTGCTTTGTCACTAAACTTATCAAAATCTATGACCCATGACCTTGACCTCAAGGTCGCTCAGGTGGGTTGTGATGGTACAGCATAAAATTTCAGACCAATATCCACAAACATGCCAAGTTTCAACTTGATCCATCAACATAGAGATATATAGACTTCAAAAATCTTTAACCCAAAACTTTAACCAAAAATTTCTAAGGCCATGACCTTGACCGCAAGTTCACCCAGGGTGGGTCATAATGGTACAGCATAAAACTTCAGACCAATATCTACCAACACGCAAAGTATCCACTTGATCCATCTTCATGTTCAAGAGATATATATATACTAGGCAAATTAAATTTAGCAATTTCTGATGTTACACATATTTTTTATCACCTCAGAGCAATTTTGGACATCTCTTTGATTTAAATAACAAGAACAGTGTCTTAGGCACATGATAAGATGAATTTCAAAACGCCATCCTTTAAAGAGGCTTCTGGAACAACCAACAAATACAGAAAGGGTGTGGATGCAAAATTCTCAACCATTGAACACAATGCAAACAGCTGACTTTTGTTTAGTCCATTAGGACCATCCTTTTCAATCCCTCTTTATGAACGTTGTTGATTATGTGACAAGTGAGATTGGGCTTTTTCGGTACAAGCTTTACCTGCCAAAAAACGACGTCAGCGCGCCGTCAATAGGTCGAAATTGCCTTAATTTTGGGTAACTTGGTTTCCATTGATTTTATAAAAACAAAACAAGACAAACAAAGCACAATGCAGCCAATACTGTGGTCAGTAAGACTTGAAAGATTCAGAGCCATAACGCGTCATGCTAGTGAGATAACGCTGACGTTAAACTCTTTATTTAAGCTCACGTTATAAAGCCAAGATAGGGAATTTGGCAAACTCTCTTTATTTTAACATATCGGTATGCATCAGGCATTTAAACTCATTGCGGATTTTTTGGAAATTCCAGTTAGAAATGTAACTGTAAGGCGATAACGTAGGAGCAAAAGAAAAAACGTCGAATCCAAAAACTTACGATCTTAATTTCTCGGCGATAAACTTTTGTTTCCAAACGTTTTAAACGTTTTCTTTTGTTTTGATGACTAAAGAGTTGCTTAAGCATGATTTTGGTTTCCAAATTTAAGCAGACCTACAAGTTTTGATCATGTGTCTTAAATTGTAACGTCACGTCAGTATCGCCGTAAGATTTGATTTTTTCGAAATGTTTCACTTGGAAGTTCTTGCCGAAAGATTACCACTTACGTCCATATTGCAAAATATAACTTTTATTGCTTATGTGCAGAGACTGGCGAATGTTACGAAAATTGCTAAATTTAATTTGCCTAGTATATATATATATAGACTTCTAAAAACTTTAACCGAAAACTTTAACAAAAAAATTCTAAGTCTATGACCTTAACCTCAAGGTCACTCAGGGTGGGTCGTGATGGTTTTGCATAAAACTTCAGACCAATATCTACCAACATGCCAAGTATCAACTTGATCCATCAACATGTTCAAGAGATATAGGCTTCTAAAAACTTTAATGAAAAAGTCACTAGAGCACGAAATATAGGTCAAGGTCACTAGATCAATGTGGGTGCAAAGTCGGGACATCGAGGAGAAGCCATATGCAAGGTTTGATGGTTGTAGGCTTTATAGTTGATGAGATATTAAGGGTTGGCTTAAAAAATGACAAAGTCACTGGAGCATGAAATATAGGTCAAGGTCAGTAGGTCAATGTGGGTGCTGAGTCGGGACATCGAGGAGAAGCCATATGCAAGGTTTGATGGTTGTAGGCTTTATAGTTGATGAAATATTAAGGGTTGGCTTCATAAATGACAAAGTCACTAGAGCACGAAATATAGGTCAAGGTCACTAGGTGAATGTGGGTGCCGAGTTGGGACATCAAGGAGAAGTCATTTGCAAGGTTTGATGGTTGTAGGCTTTATAGTTGATGAGATATTAAGAGTTTGCTTCAAAAATGACAAAGTCACTAGAGCACGAAATATAGGTCAAGGTCACTAGATCAATGTAGGTGCAAAGTCGGGACATCGAGGAGAAGCCATATGCAAGGTTTGATGGTTGTAGGCTTTATAGTTGATGAGATATTTAGGGTTGGCTTAAAAATGACAAAGTCACTGGAGCATGAAATATAGGTCAAGGTCAATAGGTTAATGTGGGTGCCGAGTCGGGACATCGAGGAGAAGCCTTATGTAAGGTTTGACAGTTCTAGGCTTCACAGTTGATGAGAAACTAACACAGCATCTGAGCATTGTACAAAGGTGTTTTAGATATTGACCTCTAGCCCCGCCCCCAGGCATGACCCCACGGGTCCCTTCACACTAAATCACAGAGGACCCTCATATGTAGAAATGTTCCAAATATGAATGATTTCTGGTCAGTGACAATTTTAAAAACTTTAACCAAAAGTGTGACGCGGACGAAAACGTAAACGGGGACGACCAAGGTGACTACAATAGCTCTACGCACTTCGTGCAGGCGAGCTAAAAACGTTGGTGCGACGATTACAGGTCAGGAAGACAACATTCAGTCTGTTCTTGATTTCTCTCGCATTTGTATTGAGTTATCTACCAACACTGATATTATTGCTCATTCAAACTGTTGACAGCGAATCTGAATCTAGTTTGAAAGACGCAAAACGGGCAGTGTATAAATTCTTTCTGCGAGTTTGCGGGTTGTATCGTGTCCTTCTAGCAATATCTGACACCGGGTTTAGAACACAATGCATAAATGTTCTCAGGCAAGGCTGGAAGCGCTTGACATGCCAAACGTAAATTTCTATAGATGTGAGCCGACGCATCAGAAAACCACCAATCTTCATATGCGAAAACATAGGCCCATATCAGCTGTGCAGTAACAGCAAAGCTGATCAGTGCCTTTGTTTTCGCTACACGGATAGTACAATTTCTCTTCTACTTACATGTATATCCAAAATTTCAAACTTCTTCTCTGCTTCCGTCAAGTTCCGTGACAGTACAGGCTGGTTTGAAATTATGAACAATGGACGGACGACAACGGACACCGGAGCATGGCCATCCTATAAGCTCAACTTGTGAGCCTTCAGCTAAGGTGAGCTAAAAATATCTATGGGGCATTGATATTTTGAGGCAAAGCGAAATTTCTGAAATTCGCAATTTTATTCTCAAAAATGAACTTCTTACCAAAATATCATAAAATGGGACTTGTTAAGAAAATTAATTCCAGTGATATGATAAACTTCGATGTTTCTGTAACATCAGGGAAACATGTCTGTGCAATAAATAACCCCTTAAACCCCACTTTTATATAGTAAAACTGGGGTATGCAGGTGTATACCAATTTTTCTTATTTTTGCTCCAAAACATAGATTGTGGGTACTTGTTAGAGGCGGTTCTAACGTGTACCCACGATCTATGTTTTGAGCAAAAATAAGAAAAATATCCAATTTTTTCTAATGAAATATTCAAATTTTACAAGTGAAAAAAATCCCTGTTTATTGCATGGGCAAGTTTTGGTAATGAATAAATGGTGTAATCAGATGCCATTTTACTCCCCAGTAGCATAGAATCGAAAACTTAAAGTGACTTGTTGTGGATTTTTTCCTCTAATAGAAAGCAACGAAATAAATATATAAAATTTCTTATTATTTTTTTTTTCTCCTGATTGCTTTCAAAATGAGATATTAAATGATTTGAGAAAAAGTTCTAGTGTTAATGTAGTTAAAAAATTATGAACTAGAATTTGAATTCTACGTGAAAACTGATGTCTCCCCCCTTTCTAAGTGCAAACATATTCAATATTCTAGAGTTAGGATTTTTGTGTTCTGCACATTGTCCCCAATGTAAATAATGCTAAAAAGTTTCAACACAAAACAATGAATGGTTTCCAAGTTATAGAACAGGCACATAATGCAAAATCCATTATCATCCATTTCAAAGCACCATAACTCCTAAAATATGCAATCCAGAGTTACAAATCTTGTGTTCTGCAGGCTTTCCGACATTGTTAATAATCCTGTGAAGTTTCATGAAGCTATCTTAATCGGTTGTCAAGTTACAGTGGGGACACCATTATTTGATTATACATGTAATGCAAAATCTGCAATTTTTCATTCCAAAGGGCAATAACTACACAATATGCCATCCAGAGTTATGGTTCCTAAGTTCTGCAACATTGTCTCATGCTACAAAGTTTCATCATGATACATTATAGGGTTTTCAAGTTACAGAGAAGACACAACTTACTATGCAAAAATCCTTCCGGGCCATAACTCCAAAAGTAACAGTTCTTAAATTCTGCAAATCGTCAAATGCAGATTGATATTTCTATATAGTTTCATGCAGGGCTGTAGTAATTGTAATCAGTAATTGTAATCAACTGTAATTAAATACAATTTTCAAAGTAATCATAAGTAATTGTAATCATGAATTGGCTCAAATACACTGAAAAAAAGTTATAAGAGGCCACTTTTCAAACTCATTTTTTGTTTCTAAGCCATGTTCAAAATTGCACGATTTTTTTTGCCAAAAGACGTGTCTTTCAAGTAAGTAAAGTTCCAAAGTGTTAAGAAATAATTTTCTTTTACTAAAGGCGTTTTTGGAGTAAAAATGCAAAAATCAATGTTTTTAAATAAAAAATTGGATACAGCACACCATTTATTGAAATTAGGAACGGGTGTCATCAAAGGGGTCGTTACGGCTCGGAAAAACATCAAACATTCGAATTTTCTCTACTGGTAGAATTTTATGCATTTTTAAAAATCGCCAATTTTGAGATGTTTTGGAAAATTCATAAATGTGCCTCTTAAACATGTTGACCCCTGTTAAATTCACTTGATGATGCCTGGAAATGAGACATATAACTCGACTGAACTGTTTTAGACCATTTTCGAGGACCAACAGGTCAAGGCTGCCGCACACTTCCGGTTTCAATGCCAATTTTTAACGAACAAAATAACAAAATTTGTGGACGATTTTTTTAATTTTCAAAGTTTATCAGAGTCTAGTATTTGACCTAAATAATCGCTGAAAATTTCAATGCCGTGCTGCTGATAATAACGCAACTGGAGAAGAACAAAGTTGGTATGCAAATTGCATACAAAAGCTGAATTCCTGTTATTCAGGTTGTTGTCTTCTTGCATGTACAAAACAGAAACGAAGATTCTTATTGCAGCAACACTTTCGACTTAATTTTATCTTGCATCATGGCAGTAAGTAGCACTTTCAAATAAATTAAAATGTAACTAGAAATTGGCTGCAAGCAAGGCTTTCAGTATACCCCCCGCAAAATTATCTAAGGCCAATTACTTAAAGGCCTTTAAGTGAAACATGCAGAAAATTTGTCAAAAATATCTTTTCAGCATTATAAACCTTCATGAAAATCCTCCGTACATGTCTGACTCATGTCTGTAAGGTAATTAATAATATACTGAAAGCCCAGGGAGTAAAATTATTGTTGATTTCACTGTACACTGTTGATCATTATTTATCATGAGAAATGGTCAAAAATTGGCTATGCTAAAAAAAGCTGTAAATTTGTCCAAAATAAATTATTCAGCATAAGAATTCTTCATGCACATCTGAAATATATCTGGAACAAGTGTGCAAAGAATTCAAATAAAACAATGAAAGCACTAGGAGGACTTGATTTCATAAAGTATGCACTACCAGCCGTATTGTATATTAGCGATGGTTGAAAAATGTCTAAGTTGAAAAATGCTGTAAATTTGTCAAAAATTATTTTTTCACCAATAAAATTCTTTATGCACATCTTCAATATGTCTGTAACATGTCTGCAAAGTATTGAAAAGAATTAAAACAATGTTTTCTGAGGAAAACTATGTCCCCCCAACCGTTTAGTAATTGAAGTGTAGTTACCTTGTGATATGAAGTTTTTCTAGGGAAGACACCATGTAAGGTGTGATAGTTTAAACTTGTTTTGGACCCTGTCTAAAATTGGGTCACAATCACCAAATTCTTATAAACTCTGAACCTCCTCACAACAATGCTTCTGAGCAAGTTTGGTCAAAATCCATCAATTAGTTTACAAGATATCGTATCGGAAAAACTAATTTCAACAGTTTTTATGGACCCGTGACCTTGGAAATTAGGTCAAGGTCATCAAAATCTAATCAACTTTGAGCCTCCTCCAAACAATGCTTCTGTGCAAGTTTGGTCAAAATCCATCAACTGGTTTACAAGATATTGCAGTGAAAAGACTAATTTCAACATTTTTTTATGGACTCGTGACCTTGAAAATTAGGTCAAGATACCAAAATCTAATCAACTCTGAGCCTCCTCCCAACAATGCTTCTGTGCAAGTTTGGTCAAAATCTGTCAATTGATTTACAAGATACTGCGTTGGAAAGACTAATTTCAACATTTTTTATGGACTTGTGACCTTGAAAATTAGGTCAAGGTCACCAAAATCTAGCCGACTCTGCGCCTTCTCGCAACAATGCTTCTGTACAAGTTTGGTCAAAATCCATTCATTCGTTTACAAGTTATCGCGTTGGAAAGACTAATTTTAACATTTTTTATGGACTCGTGACCTTGATTATTAGGTCAAGGTCACCAAAATATAATCAACTCTGAGCCTCCTCCCAACAATGCTTCTGTGCAAGTTTGGTCAAAATCCATCGATTGGTTTACAAGATACTGCATTGGAAAGACTAATTTCAACATTTTTTATGGACTCGTGACCTTGAAAATTAGATCAAGGTCACCAAAATCTAATCAACTCTGAGCCTTCTTGCAACAATGCTTCTGTGCAAGTTTGGTCAAAATCCATCTATTGGTTTTCAAGATATTGAGTTGGAAAGACTAATTTCAACAGTTTTTATGGACTCGTGACCTTGAAAATTCTGTCAAGGTCACCAAAATCTAATCAACTCTGAGCCTCCTCCCAACAATGCTTCTGTGCAAGTTTGGTCAAAAACCATCATTTGGTTCACAAGATATTGCATTGGAAAGACTAATTTCAACAGTTTTTATGGACTCGTGACCTTGAAAATTAGGTCAAGGTCACCAAAATCTAATCAACTCTGAGCCTCCTCCCAACAATGCTTTTGTGCAAGTTTGGTCAAAGTCCATCAATTAGTTTACAAGATATCGTATCGGAAAAACTAATTTCAACAGTTTTATAGACTCGTGACCTTCAGAATTAGGTCAAGGTCATCAAAATCTAACCAACTCTGAGCCTTCTCCAAACAATGCTTCTGTGCAAGTTTGGTCAAAATCCATCAATTGGTTTATAAGATATTGCGTTGGAAAGACTAACTTCAACATTTTTTATGGACTTGTGACCTTGAAAATTAGGTCAAGGTCACCAAAATCTAATCAACTCTGAGCCTTCTCGCAACAATGCTTCTGTGCAAGTTTAGTCAAAATCCATCAATCGGTTTACAAGATATTGCATTGGAAAGACTAATTTCAACATTCTTTATGGACTTGTGACCTTGAAAATTAGGTCAAGGTCACCAAAATCTTATCAACTCTGAGCCTCCTCCCAACAATGCTTCTGTGCAAGTTTGGTCAAAATCCATCAATTGGTTTTCAAGATATTGAGTTGGAAAGACTAATTTCAACAGTTTTTATGGACTCGTGACCTTGAAAATTAGGTCAAGGTCACCAAAATCTAATCAACTCTGAGCCTCCTCCCAACAATGCTCTTGTGCAAGTTTGCTCAAAATCCATTCATTTGTTCAGAAGATATCGCGTCAGAAAACCTAATTTGATCAGTTTTCATGGGCTGGTGACCTTGAAAATGAGGTCAAGGTCACCAAAATCTAATCAACTCTTTCCCCCCTCCCAACCATGTATCTATGCAAGTTTGGTCAAAATCCATCCACTGGTTCAAAAGATATCGCGTAAGAAAGAAGCTACGCGGAAGCGGACGCCGACGCGGACGCCGACGCCGACGCCGACGCCGACGCCGACGCCGACGCCGACGGGAACCGCACCAAAAACAATATGTCCCCCACCTTCGGTTGGGGGGACATAATTACTGAAAGCCCCAGGAGGAGTTGGATTTCACAAAGTATGTACTATCAACCATAATTGAATATAAGCAGAAATGGTCAAAATTGGCTAAGTTTAAAAAGCTGTAAATTTGTCAAAACAAAAATTTTCAGCATAAAAATTCTTCATGCACATCTTCAATATATCTGGAACAAATCTGCAAAGAATTAAAAAGAAACAATGAAAGCCCTAGGAGGAGTTGATTTCACAAAGTATGCACTACCAACCATTATTGTATGTAAGCAGTAGTCCAAAAAAGTTAAAAAATGCTATAAATTTGTCAAAAAATATTTTTTTCAGCATTATAATTCTTCATGCACATCTTCAATATGTCTGTAACATGTCTGCAAAGTACTGAAAAGAAATACTGAAAGCCATAGGAGGAGTTGATTTCACAAAGAATGTATGTAAGCAATAGTCGAAAAATGGCAAAGTTAAAAAATGCTGTAAATTTGTCAAAAATTATTTTTTCAGCATTATAATTCTTCATGCACATCTTCAATATGTTTGTAACATGTCTGCAAAGTACCAAAAAGAAATACTGAAAGCCCTAGGAGGAGTTGATTTCACAAAGTATGTATGTAAGCAATAGTCGAAAAATGGCAAAGTTAAAAAATGCTTTAAATTTGTCAAAAATTATTTTTTCAGCATTATAATTCTTCATGCACATCTTCAATATGTCTGTAACATGTCTGCAAAGTACTGAAAAGAAACACTGAAAGCCCTAGGAGGAGTTGATTTCACAAAGTATGCACTACCAACCATTATTGAATATATGCAATTATAGAAAATTTGCTAAGTTAAAAATGCTTTAAATTTGTCAAAAATGATTTTTTTTCAGCATGACAATTGTTCATGCACATCTGCAATATATCTGAAACATTTCAGCAAAATATTAAAAGGAAACAGTGAAAGCTGTAAGAGGAGTTGATTTCACAAAGTATGTACTTTCAGTACTATGGCAAACATGTTACAGGAAGACTTAAAAAGTCCCATAACTCTTGCAATACTGACCCTTTGGCCCCTAAATTCATACCACACATGTATTGTCTGATGGTGCAAGTGTGGTGAAAATTTTAAACAAATCAGGCAAAAGCTACTCAACTTATTCAGCAAAGATGTCCAAATGTTGACGGAATGACGGAATCACGGAGTCACGGAATCACGGAATGACGGAGTGACGGAATGACGGACAGGCTGAAAACAGTATACCCCCCTAAAACTTCGTTTTGCGGGGGGTATAAAAACACAACGTCATAATATGACATTTAATTTGATGTTAATAAAGTGTGACTTTTTGAAATAGGGTACCTTTACACATGCTTCGTCTGTGTGAGAAGTATCACGCATTTTGGAATGCAGAAACACACAGAGCCACTGTTAGACATTGGTTTATTCATATGATCATGAATTTTAATTGATCGTATTTTACTTTCTGAACTAGAAGAAAAAATATGAGGTGGCCTCTTATAACTTTTTTTCAGTGTACATGTAATGTAATGATTACAATTACTGAAAATTTTCTCAGTTGTAATTATAATTACTTTCAAATACTTTCAAATACATTTCTTTTTTCCCACTGCAAACTAGCCACAACTAGAAACTAAATGGTACAGATTGTGAAAGTTGAGCCACAACTAGAAACTAAATGGTACAGATAGCGAAACTTGAGAAACAAAAAATAAGTAAAGGAAGCATGAAGGCACAGCAATTGTACAATCAAATTTAAAATTCCAACACAGACAATCACAACAAAGATCAGAAAACATCTCAAAAAATTTAAACATGCATAAAGAGCAAAAAAGTCTTTCCCATTCCCAACAAGGTAGCCGCTATTAAGACTTGGTTACAATGATATTAAAAAAAAAACAAATTTAAATCATTTTGTCACATCTAAATCAGCTGTTTTGAAAGCCAGATGCATTAGACAAAAATAACCAGAGGACCAATGGTCCTGTAAACGCTCACCTGAGACCTGAGATATATACAAGTAGCAGCAAACTTGATAGACTAGAATGGTACAATGCATGTATATAACCTTAGGGCAGGGTCAGAATAACTCCTGGAGTAAATGTCTTTTTCAAATCATAAAATTCAGTCCATTTGCCAATTAACTGCAAGTTTTGTCCTTCAAATGACATTTTAACAATTTTCTCCATTCAAATGCATGGGCGATCTAAGTTGACCTTGCCATGAAATAGGTCAAGGTCATCCCAGTGTCATGATTTATACAAATTTTGTAGACCTCCATTCCTTAATGCTTCATGCCAAGTTTCAAAATCATAGACCTTCTGGTTCTGAAGAAGATTTTTAAAAAGTTTTGCTATTTATAGCCATGGCGGCCATCTTGGTCATGTGACCTTGACCATTTCTATGAACTTTCATGTCCTCCTCCTAAGGATACTCCACATAAAGTTTCGCTTTGATTGGCTAAGCAGTTTCTGAGAAAAAGCTGTTTGAATATTATGGTCATCTACATGTATATAGCTCCGGGGCAGAGGCAGACAACCCCTTGGCCTAAAATATTTTCATAAGCATAAATCTTCTGTCCATTGCTCATTCCTAGCAAGTTTTCTGCCATTACATGACACTTTCCTATTTCTCCCATTCAAATGCATGGGCGACCTAAGTTGACCTTGCTGTAAAATAGGTCAAGGTCATCCCAGGGTCCTGATTTATATAAACTTTGTAGAGCTCCATAGCCAGATGCTTCATACCAAGTTTCAAAATCATAGGCCTTTCTGGTTCTGAAGAAGAAGATTTTTAAACGTTTTTGCTATTTATAGCCATGGCGGCCATCTTGGTCATGTGACCTTGACCATTTATATAAACTTTCATTCCCTCTTCCTACCCTAAGGAAGCTCCACAAAAAGTTTGGCTTTGGTTGGCCTAGGGGTTTCAGAGAAGAAGATGTTTCAATATTATGGTCATATACATGTATATAGCCCCGGGACAGGGGCAGAAAACCCCCTGGGCCCAAAATATTTTCATAAACATAAATCTTCTGTCCACTTGCTGATTTCTAGCAAGTTTTCTGCCATTTAATTACATTTTCCTATTTTTTCCCATTCCAGTGCATGGGAGACCTAAGTTGACCTTGCTGTAAAATAGGTCAAGGTCATCCCAGGGTCCTGATTTATATAAACTTTGTAGAGCTCCATTCCCAGATGCTTCACACCAAGTTTCAAAATCAAAGGCCTGGTTCTGAAGAAGAAGATTTTTAAACGTTTTTGCTATTTATAGCCATGGCGGCCATCTTGGTCATGTGACCTTGACCATTTATATAAACTTTCATTCCCCCTTCCCAAGGATGCTCCACATGAAGTTTGGCTTTGATTGGCCTAACAGTTTCAGAGAAGAAGATGTTTGAATATTATGGTCATATACATGTATATAGCCCCGGGGCAGGGGCAGACAACCCCCCAGGGGCTAAAATTTTCCATTAACATTAATCTTCTGTCCATTTGCCTATTCCCAGTAAGTCTTACCCATTAAATAGCATTTTGCCATTTTTTCCCATTCAAATGCATTGGCGACCTAAGTTGACCTTGCCGTAAAATAGGTCAAGGTCATCCCAGGGTCATGATTTATATAAACTATGATGGGCCTGCGTCCCCGATGCTACATACCAAGTTTCGTGGAAATCGGCCCACTGGTTCTGGAGAAGAAGATTTTTTAAGGTTTTTGCTATTTATAGCCATGGCGGCCATCTTGGTCATGTGACCTGGACCATTTATATAAACTTTCGTTCCCCCTTCCTAAGGATGCTCCACATGAAGTTTGGCTGTGATTGGCCAAGCGGTTTCAGAGGAGAAGATCTTTGAAATTGTGAACGACGGACGACGACGGACGACGACGGACGCCGACGGACGCCGGAGCATGGGTATACTATAAGCTCACCTGTGAGCCTTCGGCTCAGGTGAGCTAATAAAAATAAATAAATTAATCCTACTATAGAAAATTCTGGAAGATGATGTATTTTTGCCTCAGTATAGTTAACATTGACAGCTCATAGAAATTTTCCCTTTATTTGCTGGGGGGTTTAAAGAAATTGGACAAACAATGATAAGTTCTACTCTGACATGTCTTCATGCATAGCTGATTTCACAGGTAAATTCATTAAGATGGCCAGAACATTAAAAATACGTCCTTATCTGTTTGTTTTTTACCTGAATCTCATGTGTAGCATTTGAGTGTTCTGCATGATGAATGACTTATGCAGTTCTAAAGTTAGAACCCAAATGGTCTGCAGGTTATAGATATTACAAAAATCAAGAGCAAAACTATACAAGATTTCATGGTTAAAATGACATTTTTCTGTGCCTTGCCCTACATCACAAAGGTGTAAAAATCTTTTGTTAGAGATTAAAATAGTCAGCTCATGTGAAAAGTACCTGTGGGCATCCAAATTGCTACCTGTTGTTAGTATATACCATTGAGCTTTGTCACAATTATGACAAATTGATTTTCTTGTGAAATGGCTAGTTTCTTAATATCAGTTTATCTGCTATAGTGAGCTGAAAGCTCACAGGACGAGATTATAGAATACCCATGAGCCAGCGTCTGTCATCGTCCAACATTCTATTTGAAAAGTAATTGTAATTGTAATCATAACTTTTCTAAATAATTGTAATTGTAATCATTACATTTCTTATGGTCTGGTAATTGTAATGTAATTGTAATCATTCATCACTGAAAGTAATTGTAATGTATTTGAATACTTTTGAAAGTATTTGACTCCAGCCCTGGTTTCATGAAGCTATCTTAAACGGTCCTTATATTACAGAGTGTACACAACTAGATGCAAGTTCTGCTTTTTTCTATTTCAAAAGGCCATTACTCGATAAATATGCAATCCAGAGTTACAGACCATGTGTTCTGCACATCAGTAATCCTATGAAGTTTCATCACAAGATCTTAAACAGTTTTCGAGTTACAGAGCTGAGGTAAATAACCACATAAACAAGTCTGCTAATAACTAATGGTAAATTATTTCTATCCATTATTGATAAATAGATAAAATGTGGAAAACATTAACATACAGATAACTCAAAATATGACAAACATTAAAATGCAGACTATATATAGATTTTTATGAATTAATTACAAAATACTAAATTAATTGAGCCCCATCATGAGAAAACCAGATTTTTGCCTGTGCAAAAACAAAGACGCAGTTAATGCTTTGCAGTTAATGCTCCTTTGTTTCTGCTACATTGAAAGTACAATTCCTCTTCTCCCTAAATACGAAATTTCAAGTTTCTAGCCATCTTCTGTGACTGTACAGGCCGATTTGTGTCACACCTGGTCGGAAACCCCGAAGACCGGTTTTCTCGCGTCACGGCTCAATTATCAACCAGAGGACCAATGGTCCTGTAAACGCTCACCTGAGATCTGCTGCATATACCAATAAACATGTTTGAATATTATGGTATTTAACTCCAGTGCAGAGGCAGATGAAGCCCTTGGGCCATTTTCTTTCTTCAGACAATATTCTGTCCATTTGCCAATTTCCTGCTGGCTTTTCCCTTCAAATGACATTTTAACAGTTTTCCCAATTCAAATGCATAGGCAACCCATGTTGACCTTGCCATAAACTTGGTCAAGGTCATCACAGGGTCTTGATCTATATATACATTTGAGTACTTTAGCCATCGATGCTTCACGCCAAGTTTCCTTGAAATCAGTTTATTGGTTTCAGAGAAGAAGAATTTTGATGGGTTTTTACCATATATAGGCATGGCGACCATCTTTGTCATGTGACCTAGATTATTTATATACGCATTGATTCCCCAATTTTATAGATGCATCACATAAAATTTGGCTTTGATTGGCCAAGCGGTTTCAGAGGAGAAGACGTTTGAATATTATGGAAATATACATGTATATTGCCCCGGGGTGGGGGCACATGAGCCCCTCGGGTCCAATTTTTTCAGAATCATTAATATTCAGTCCTACTTCCCATTTCCTGCAAGACTTTCACTTTAAATGACATTTTAAAAGTTTTCCCCATTCAAATGCATTGGCGACTTATGTTGACCTTGCCGTAAAATATGTCAAGGTCATCACAGGGTCATGATTTATATACACATTGTAGTGCTTGAGCCATCAATGCTTCATGCCAAGTTTCGCTGAAATCGGTCAACCGGTTCTGGAGAAGAAGATTTTTGAAGGGTTTTTACCATATATGGGCATGGCGACCATCTTGGTCATGTGACCTGGATTTTTCATCTACATATTTGTTACCCCTTCCTATTAATGCTTCACATAAAATTTGGCTTTGATTGGCCAAGTGGTTTCAGAGGAGAAGACGTTTGAATATTATGGAGATATACATGTATATTGCCCCGGGGTGGGGGCACATGAGTCCCTGGGGTCCAATTTTTTTCAGAATCATTAATTTACAGTCCTACTGCCCATTTCCTGCAAGACTTTAACTTTAAATGACACTTTAAAAGCTTTCCCCATTCAAATGCATTGGCGACCTATGTTGACCTTGCCGTAAAATAGGTCAAGGTCATCACAGGGTCATGATTTATATACACATTGTAGTGCTTGAGCCATTGATGCTTCATGCCAAGTTTCGTTGAAATCGGTCCACCAGTTCTGGAGAAGAAGATTTTTGAAGGGTTTTTACCATATATGGACATGGCGGCCATCTTGGTCATGTGACCTGGATTTCTTATATACACATTGGTTCCCCCTTCCTATTGATGCTTCATATAAAATTTGGCTTTGATTGGCCAAGCGGTTTCAGAGGAGATCTTTGAAATTGTGGACGGACGGACGACGGACGGACGGACGCCGGATCATGGCCATCCTATAAGCTCACCTTGTGAGCCTAACGGCTCAGGTGAGCTAAAAATATGAGCCAGATTATTAGAAAACCTGCTTTTTGCATATGTAGAAACAAAGATGCAGATCAGAAGTTCAGTCCTGCTGTTCAGGGTGTTTGTAAATGAGCCAACGCATGGGAAAACCAACAATCTGCATAGGCGAAAACAATGGCGCAGACCAGCTTTGCGGTAACCGCGAAGCTGATCATCGCCTTTGTTTTCGCAACACGAATAGTACAATTCCTCTTCTACTTAAATCCGAAATTTCAAGCTTCTAGCCGTATTCTATACCTGCACAGGCCGGTTTGTGTCGGACCTGGTCGGAACCCAAATTGTTGGTTTTCTCACGCACAGGCTCATAATCCAAAATCTAGCCTCCAACAATCTTCTATGTGCTGCTAAATTTGTTTCTTAATCCCAACAAAAGACAGGTTTTCTTATGAGCCATGATGTGAGAAAACCAGTCTTCGGGGTTTTCGACCAGGTCTGACACAAACCATCCTGTGCAGCTACAGAAGATTGTTAGAAGCTTGAAAAAAAAAAAAAATAGATTTTGCAAGAAGAGGAATTGTACTATCCGTGTAACGAAAACAAAGGAGCTGATCTGCGAAGCTGATCTGCGCCTTTGTTTTCCAATAGGCAAAAATCCTGATCTACGAAGCTGATCTGTGCCTTTGTTTTCGCACTATGCAAAAATCTGGTTTTCTCACGATGCGGCTCGTATCATAGCTCATGTAATACTTTTCATCTGTCAACATCAATAGATGGTGAAAATCACAGCTATAGGATTGGAATGTCTACGGGCAAAATGTCACTTTTCATGAGGAAACATGTTTCTGAAGCTTCTCTAAGCTCGGACCAGATAAAAATCAAATTGGCAAGCTGATCAGTAGAAAAAACCAGAGGACCAATGGTCCTGTAAACGCTCACCTGAGATCTGCTGCATATACCAATAAACATGTATGAATATTATGGTATTTTATTCCAGTGCAGGGGCAGATGAAGCCCTTGGGCCATTTTCTTTTTTCTGAATCTTCAATATTCTGTCCATTTGCCAATTTCCTGCTGGCTTTTCCCTTCAAATGACATTTTAACAGTTTTCCCAATTCAAATGCATAGGCAACCCATGTTGACCTTGCCATAAACTTGGTCAAGGTCATCACAGGGTCCTGATTTATATATACATTAAAGTACTTTAGCCATCGATGCTTCATGCCAAGTTTCCTTGAAATCAGTCTATTGGTTTCAGAGAAGAAGGTTTTGATGGGTTTTTACCATATATGGGCATGGCGGCCATCTTTGTCATGTGACCTAGATTATTTATATACACATTGATTCACCCATTCTATAGATGCTTCACAAAAAATTTGGCTTTGATTGGCCAAGCGGTTTCAGAGGAGAAGACGTTTGAATATTATGATAATATACATGTATATTGCCGCGGGGTGGGGGCACATGAGCCCCTGGGGTCCAATTTTTTTCAGAATCATTAATATTCAGTCCTACTTCCCATTTCCTGCAAGACTTTCACTTTAAATTACATTTTAAAAGTTTTCCCCATTCCAATGCATTGGTGACCTATGTTGACCTTGCCGTAAAATAGGTCAAGGTCATCACAGGATCATGATTTATATACACATTGTAGTGCTTGAGCCATCAATGCTTCATGCCAAGTTTTGTTGAAATCGGTCCACCGGTTCTGGAGAAGAAGATTTTTGAAGGGTTTTTACCATATATGGGCATGGCGGCCATCTTGGTCATGTGACCTAGATTATTTATATACACATTGGTTCCCCCTTCCCATAGATGCTTCATGTAAAATTTGGCTTTGATTGGCCAAGCGGTTTCAGAGAAGAAGATGTTTGAATATTATGATAATATACATGTATATTGCCCCGGGGTGGGGGCGGATGAGCCCCTGGTGCCCAATTTTTTTCAGAATCATTAATATTCAGTCCTACTGCTCATTTTCTGCAAGATTTTTCCTTTAAATGACAATTTAACAATTTTTCCCATTCAAATGCAAAGGCGACCTATGTTGACCTTGCCGTAAAATAGGTCAAGGTCACCGCAAGGTCATGATTTATATACACATTGTAGTGCTTGAGTCATCGATGCTTCATGCCAAGTTTGGTTGAAATCGGTCCAGTGGTTCCGGAGAAGAAGATTTTTGAAGGGTTTTTACCATATATGGGCATGGCGGCCATCTTGGTCATGTGACCTGGATTATTTATATACACATTGGTTCCCCCTTCCCATAGATGCTTCATGTAAAATTTGGCTTTGATTGGCCAAGCGGTTTCAGAGAAGAAGATCTTTGAAAATTGTGGACGACGGACGGACGGACGACGGACAGACGGACGGACGACGGAGCATGGGTATACTATAAGCTCACCTTGTGAGCCTGACGGCTCAGGTGAGCTAACAAGCTATACTGTAAGTTCAGCATACTTGTGATATTTCCCTATTTCGGAGGGATTTCCCTATTTTTGAGCAAATCTCCCTATATGGAATTTCACTATTTCGCTATATATCCTATACATCTCCCTATTTGGAATTTCAGATCTCCCTACCAAATCTCAAGAATTTTCTTATGTAGCTAAAGACCTTGCAAATGACTCCGAAATAGAAAATTCATGAAATAATAGAAATGCGAAAATTTTATGTAAATACTTTGGATACATAAACAGGAACATTATGGCATCTAGCTAGAGGGCAAGCAAGTTAACAGACCTATAAAAGTGTGTTCTGCTACGCCTTTTCATAAATGTGATGAGTTTGAAAGAGGCATCAGCTAGATCTTTCATTCATTTTAGAGAGACTTTTGAAGAATATATAGAAAAAATATATAGAATACATAAACTTCTTGATTGATTTCAGAAAAAAATTGTTTGATTGTATAGAGATTTAAAATCCCAATCAACAATTTTTCAGCCATGTCGGGACAGAGCCACCGCCTCCTGGGTATTATAACCAGTACTCTGGGGAGTTTATGTGTCTTACTCAAGGACACAACAAGGGGCGGCCAATGTGGATTAAACCAATAACCTCTCGATTTGAAGTCCAATGCTCTACCACTATGCCACTGCGCCCCCGGAAAAATTTGAATAAAGTGGTATATTTTAGAAGAATTTTGATGAATTTTACAGCCTGTTTGCTATAATTTCCCTGATGATCAAGAAGGTATCATATGTTTTTTGTTTAATGTCAAAAACTTGTTTCCTCCTTACGAAGCTTGACAGTACCAAAATACATGGGATAAAATAAATTAGGTCGTTTGTGTTATCAGCAGTACTTACAAAGGCAATACTATACACAAGATAAAAAAGGTTTGGGAATTCCAATGTAAACATAATCAAACTAGAAATTGGCTGCAAGCAAGGCTTTCAGTATACCCCCCGCAAAATTATCTAAGGCCAATAACTTCCTTTAAGTCAAACATGCAAAACATTTGTCAAAAATATCTTTTCAGCATTATAATCCTTCATGAAAATCCTCCGTATGTCTGACTCATGTCTGTAAGGTATTAAATAATATACTGAAAGCTCAGGGAGTAAAATTATTGTTGATTTCACTGTACACTGTTGATCATTATTTATCATGAGAAATGGTCCAAAATTGGCTATGCTAAAAAAAAAGCTGTAAATTTGTCAAAAATAAATTATTCAGCATAAGAATTATTCATGCACATCTGAAATATATCTGGAACAAGTGTGCAAAGAATTCAAATGAAACAATGAAAGCACTAGGAGGACTTGATTTCATAAAGTATGCTCTACCAGCCGTATTGTATATTAGCGACGGTTGAAAAATGTCTAAGTTGAAAAATGCTGTAAATTTGTCAAAAATTATTTTTTCACCAATAAAATTCTTTATGTACATCTTCAATATGTCTGTAACATGTCTGCAAAGTATTGAAAAGAATTACTGAAAGCCCCAGGAGGAGTTGGATTTCACAAAGTATAATTGAATATAAGCAAAAATGGTCAAAATTGGCTAAGTTTAAAAAGCTGTAAATTTGTCAAAACTAAAATTTTCAGCATAAAAATTCTTCATGCACATCTTCAATATATCTGGAACAAATCTGCAAAGAATTAAAAAGAAACAATGAAAGCCCTAGGAGGAGTTGATTTCACAAAGTATGCACTTCCAACCATTATTGTATGTAAGCAATAGTCGAAAAATGGCTAAGTTAAAAAATGCTGTAAATTTGTCAAAAACTATTTTTTCAGCATTATAATTCTTCATGCACATCTTCAATATGTCTGTAACATGTCTGCAAAGTACTGAAAAGAAATACTGAAAGCCCTAGGAGGAGTTGATTTCACAAAGTATGTATGTAAGCAATAGTCGAAAAATGCCAAAGTTAAAAAATGCTGTAAATTTGTCAAAAATTATTTTTTCAGCATTATAATTCTTCATGCACATCTTCAATAAGTCTATAACATGTCTGCAAAGTACTGAAAAGAAATACTGAAAGCCCTAGGAGGAGTTGATTTCACAAAGTGTGTATGTAAGCAATAGTCGAAAAATGGCAAAGTTAAAAAATGCTGTAAATTTGTCAAAAATTATTTTTTCAGCATTATAATTCTTCATGCACATCTTCAATATGTCTGTAACATGTCTGCAAAGTACTGAAAAGAAACACTGAAAGCCCTAGGAGGAGTTGATTTCACAAAGTATGCACTACCAACCATTATTGAATATAAGCAATTATAGAAAAATTTGCTATTAGTTAAAAATGCTGTAAATTTGTCAAAAATGATTTTTTCAGCATGACAATTGTTCATGCACATCTGCAATATATCTGAAACATATCAGCAAAATATTAAAAGGAAACATTGAAAGCTGTAAGAGGAGTTGATTTCACAAAGTATGTTCTTTCAGTACTATGGCAAACATGTTATAGGAAGACTTAACCAGAGGACCAGTGGTCCTGTAAACGCTCACCTGAGACCTGAGATATATACCAATAAACTTGTTTGACTAGAATGGTATTATGTATATATCCCCAGGGCAGAGTCAGAGCAGCCTCTGGAGTCAATTTCTTTTTTAAATCATAAAGATTTAGTCCATTTGCCAATTTACTGCAAGTTTTGCCCTTCAAATGACATTGTAACAATTTTCCCCATTCAAATGCGTGAACAACCTTAGTTGACCATGCCGTAAAAAGATCAAGGTCATCCCAAGGTCATGATTTATACAAACTTTGTAGAGCTTCATTGCCTGATGCTTCATGCCAAGTTTCAAAATCATAGGCCTTCTGGTTCTGGAGAAGAAGATTTTTAAAGATTTTTGCTATTTATAGCCATGGCGGCCATCTTAGTCATGTGACCTTGACCATATATACAAACTTTCATTCACTCTTCCTCAGAATGCTCCACATAAAGTTTGGCTTTGATTGGCCAAGCGGTTTCAGAGAAGAAGATGTTTGAATATCATGGTAATACACAAGTATATAGCCCCGGGACAGGGGCAGACAACCCTCTGGGCCCAAAATATTTTCATAAACATGAATATTTTGTCCATTTGCTCATTCCTAGCAAGTTTTTTGCCATTAAATGACATTTGCCTGTTTTTTCCATTCAAATGCATGGGCGGCCTAAGTTGACCTTGCTGTAAAAAAGGTCAAGGTCATCCCAAGGTCATGATTTATACAAACTTTGTAAAGCTTCATTGCCTGATGCTTCATGCCAAGTATCAAAATCATAGGCCTTCTGGTTTTGGAGAAGAAGATTTTTAAAGGTTTTTGCTATTTATAGCCATGGCGGCCATCTTGGTCAAATGACCTTGACCATTTATAAAAACTTTCATTCACTCTTCCTCAGAATGCTCCACATAAAGTTTGGCTTTGATTGGCCAAGCGATTTCAGAGAAGAAGATGTTTGAATATTATGGTCATACACATGTATATAGCCCCGGAACAAGGGCAGACAACCCTCTAGGCCCAAAATATTTTCATAAACATGAATATTCTGTCCATTTGCTTATTCCTAGCAAGTTTTTGCCATTAAATGACATTTTCCAATTTTTTCCCATTCAAATGCATGGGCGGCCTATGTTGACCTTGCCGTAAAAAAGGTCAAGGTCATTGCATGGTCATGATTTATACAAACTTTGTAGAGCTTCATTGCCTGATGCTTCATGCCAAGTTTCAAAATCATAGGCCTTCTGGTTCTGGAGAAGAAGATTTTTAAAGGTTTTGGCTATTTATAGCCATGGCGGCCATCTTGGTCATGTGACCTGGACCATTTATACAAACTTTCGTTCCCCCTTCCTAAGGATGCTCCACACGAAGTTTGGCTTTGATTGGCCAAGTGGTTTCAGAGGAGAAGATCTTTGAAATTGTGAACGACGGACGACGGACGACGGACGACGACGGACGACGACGGACGCCGGAGCATGGGTATACTATAAGCTCCCCTGTGAGCCTTCGGCTCAGGTGAGCTAAAAAGTCCCATAACTCTTGCAATACTGACCCTTTGGCCCCTAAATTCATACCACACATGTATTGTCTGATGGTGCAAGTGTGGTGAAAATTTGAAACAAATCAGGCAAAAGCTACTCAAGTTATTTAGCAAAGATGTCCAAATGTTGACGGAATGACGGAATCACGGAGTCACGGAATCACGGAATGATGGAATGACGGACAGGCTGAAAACAGTATACCCCCCTAAAACTTCGTTTTGCGGGGGGTATAACAATCATAAACATTAAAATATACACTCAACCACAAAAGAAACACAGCACTTTGTTAAGCTCTTGTAACTCAGAAACAGCTGATTTAAGCCAATAAAATGAAATAAAGCTGCATCTCATTATTTGAATCGGTCGTCTCTGAGTTAACGGAGCTAATACAAAAGCTGTGTTTCTTTTGTGGTTAAGTGTACAAGTTAAAGCTTTTCAAAAAAGCTTGCGACTCATCAGTCCTACCTTTAGTGCTGTATACTGTAGTGCTGAATGTAAACATTTCTTCAGTCATATCTGGCCAGGGTTAAAGCTATTGGTGGCAATGCATAATCACTAGTTTTGCGAGTCTAAAGGTGTCTTGCTCACAGACCGAACGCATTTGTATTATCCATTAGTCTGATGCTCTACCACCGAGACAATGGACTCCACTTTTAATTTGCGTAAAAATATGACTTCCCTTCAAGCAATATTTAGCAATATTTTGCAAGATGTGATCACATGCTTTCTTACCGGTAATCTGGCATCTGACCAGGCCCCGAGGTTATAAAACTTTATTCAAGCTCAGCTCAGCTGAGCAAGAAATTTCAACTGCTCGTAAATGCTAAAATAGTCAAAATTAGTGAAAAATTCAGGTTCAAACCTCAAAAACTGGTAATTTATCCTGCTGATAAATGTTAAAATGCCAACAATTTTAACATTTATCAGCAGGATAAATTTCAAGCTCAGCTGAGTTGAGCATGAAAAAAGTTTTATAATCTCAGGACCAGGTCAGAATGAGGAGTGAGGTTGATTTTAAGCTGGTATTTAAAAACTAGAGGACCATTGGTCCTGTAGCTCACCTGAGAGATTATCACATTGTAAGCTCATGAGATTTAAATTAATTGAGAATCGACCAATGAAAGTCTATGCATGGACACTATTGACCCCCGGGGCATGGCCAAATTTGACCCAGGGGCATGACTGGCACAATTTATAATGGGGACTACCAAACATTGCTACATACAAAATATAGAAGCTCTGGGCCTTTTGGTTTCAGAGAAGAAGATTTTTTTAGTTTTTCCCATTGTAAGTCTATGGAGACTATCTACCCCCGGGGCGTGGCCAAATTTGACCCCAGGGGCATGGCTGGCACAATTTATGTAGAGGACCATTAGCCATTGCCACATACAAAATATCAAAGCTGTGTGCCCTGTGGTTTCAGAGAAGAAGATTTTTGAATTTTTTTCCCATAGCAAGTCTATTGGGACTATCAACCTCCGGGGCCTGGCCAAATTTGACCCCAGGGGCATGAATGGCACAATTTATGTAGAGGACCATTAGCCATTGCTACATACCAAATAACAAAGCTGTGGGCCTAGTGGTTTCAGAGAAGAAGATTTTTTTAGTTTTTCCTATTGTAGGTCAATGGAGACTATCGACCCCCGGGGCGTGGCCAATTTTGACCCCGGGGACATGATTGGCACAATTTATGTAGAGGACCATTAGCCATTGCCACATACAAAATATCAAAGCTGTGGGCCCTGTGGTTTCAGAGAAGAAGATTTTTTAATTTTTTTCCCATAGTAAGTCTATGGAGACTATCAACCCCCGGGGTGTGGCCAAATTTGACCCCAGGGGCATGAATGGCACAATTTATGTAGAGGACCCTTAGCCATTGCTACATACCAAATATCAAAGCTGTTGGCCTAGTGTTTCAGAGAAGAAGATTTTTTTAGTTTTTTCCTACTGTAGGTCTATGGAGACTATCGACCCCCGGGGCGTGGCCAAATTTGACCCCAGGGGCATGATTGGCACAATTTATGTAGAGGACCATTAGCCATTGCCACATACAAAATATCAAAGCTGTGGGCCCTGTGGTTTCAGAGAAGAAGATTTTTTAATTTTTTTCCCATAGTAAGTCTATGGAGACTATCAACCCCTGGGGCGTGGCCAAATTTGACCCCAGGGGCATGAATGGCACAATTTATGTAGAGGACCATTAGCCATTGCTACATACCACATATCAAAGCTGTGGGCCTAGTGGTTTCAGAGAAGAAGATTTTTTTAGTTTTTCCAATTGTAAGTCTATGGAAACTATCCACCCCCGGGGCGTGGCCAAATTTGACCCCAGGGGCATGGCTGGCACAATTTATGTAGAGGACCATTAGCCATTGCCACATACCAAATATCAAAGCTGTGGGCCCTGTGGTTTCAGAGAAGAAGATTTTTGAATTTTTTTCCCATAGTAAGTCTATGGAGACTATCGACCCCCGGGGCGTGGCCAAATTTGACCCCAGGGGCATGAATGGCAAAATTTATGTAGAGGACCATTAGCCATTGCTACATACCAAATATCAAAGCTGTGGGCCTAGTGGTTTCAGAGAAGAAGATTTTTTTAGTTTTTCCCATTGTAAGTCTATGGGACCTATCTGTTGCCATGGAATCCACAATTTTGATACAATCTGCTCCAAAACCTAATGCCATCAATCCCCCAACCCAATTATGGTTCACATTAAATTTGATCAAGATAGGCCTACTAGCTTCAGAAATATTCTTCTTTGAAATTGTGGACGGACAACGGACGACGGACGACGACGACAGATGCCTGCCTATCCTATAAGCTCACCTGTGAGCCTTCGGCTCAGGTGAACTAAAAAAAAACATAACTAGAGGACCATTGGTCCTGTAGCTCACCTGAGAGATTATCACATTGTAAACTCATGAGATTTAAATTAATTGAGAATCTACCAATGAAAGTCTATGCATGGACACTACTGACCCCCGGGGCATGGCCAAATTTGACCCAGGGGCATGACTGGCACAATTTATAATGGGGACTACCAAACATTGCTACATACAAAATATAGAAGCTCTGGGCCTTTTGGTTTCAGAGAAGAAGATTTTTGTTAGTTTTTCCCATTGTAAGTCTATGGAGACTATCTACCCCCGGGGCGTGGCCAAATTTGACCCCAGGGGCATGACTGGCACAATTTATGTAGAGGACCATTAGCCATTGCCACATACAAAATATCAAAGCTGTGTGCCCTGTGGTTTCAGAGAAGAAGATTTTTGAATTTTTTTCCCATAGTAAGTCTATGGAGACTATCAACCCCCGGGGCGTGGCCAAATTTGAACCCAGGGGCATGAATGGCACAATTTATGTAGAGGACCATTAGCCATTGCTACATACCAAATGTCAAAGCTGTGGGCCTAGTGGTTTCAGAGAAGAAGATTTTTTAATTTTTTTCCCATAGTAAGTCTATGGAGACTATCAACCCCCGGGGCGTGGCCAAATTTGACCCCAGGGGCATGAATGGCACAATTTATGTAGAGGACCATTAGCCATTGCTACATACCAAGTATCAAAGCTGTGGGCCTAGTGGTTTCAGAGAAGAAGATTTTTTTAGTTTTTTTTATTGTAGATCTATGGAGACTATCGACCCCCGGGGCGTGGCCAAATTTGACCCCGGGGACATGATTGGCACAATTTATGTAGAGGACCATTAGCCATTGCCACATACAAAATATCAAAGCTGTGGGCCCTGCGGTTTCAGAGAAGAAGATTTTTTAATTGTTTTCCCATAGTAAGTCTATGGAGACTATCAACCCCCGGGGCGTGGCCAAATTTGACCCCAGGGGCATGAATGGCACAATTTATGTAGAGGACCATTAGCCATTGCTACATACCAAATATCAAAGCTGTTGGCCTAGTGGTTTCAGAGAAGAAGATTTTTTTTGTTTTTTTCCTATTGTAGGTCTATGGAGACTATCGACCCCCGGGGGGGGTGGCCAAATTTGACCCCAGGGGCATGATTGGCACAATTTATGTAGAGGACCATTAGCCATTGCCACCTACAAAATATCAAAGCTGTGGGCCCTGTGGTTTCAGAGAAGAAGATTTTTTAATTTTTTTCCCATAGTAAGTCTATGGAGACTATCGACCCCCCGGGGCGTGGCCAAATTTGACCCCAGGGGCATGAATGGCACAATTTATGTAGAGGACCATTAGCCATTGCTACATACCAAATATCAAAGCTATGGGCCAAGTGGTTTCAGAGAAGAAGTTTTTTTTAGTTTTTCCAGTTGTAAGTCTATGGAGACTATCGCCCCCCGGGGCGTGGCCAAATTTGACCCCAGGGGCATGGCTGGCACAATTTATGTAGAGGACCATTAGCCATTGCCACATATCAAATATCAAAGCTGTGGGCCCTGTGGTTTCAGAGAAGAAGATTTTTTAATTTTTTTCCCATAGTAAGTCTATGGAGACTATCGACCCCCCGGGGCGTGGCCAAATTTGACCCCAGGGGCATGAATGGCACAATTTATGTAGAGGACCATTAGCCATTGCTACATACCAAATATCAAAGCTGTGGGCCTAGTGGTTTCAGAGAAGAAGATTTTTTTAGTTTTTCCCATTGTAAGTCTATGGGACCTATCTGTTGCCATGGAAACCACAATTTTGATACAATCTGCTCCAAAACCTAATACCATCAATCCCCCAACCCAATTATGGTTCACATTAAATTTGATCAAGATCGGCCTACTAGCTTCAGAAATATTCTTCTTTGAAATTGTGGACGGACGACGACGACGGACGACGACGGACGACGGACGACGACGGACGCCGGATGCCTGCCTATCCTATAAGCTCACCTGTGAGCCTTCGGCTCAGGTGAGCTAAAAACAAGGTATACAATGTACATATTAAACATTGAAAAATGTGAAATTTTACTGAAAAGTCTAAAAGCTTAAAACAGTAGAAAAAACATATGTAAATCAAAATTTAGTTTCTGCAAAAAAAAGGAGTGACTAAACTAGAAAACTAAACAATGATAAAACAATCAACAAGAAAACAATTTTGGATTAAGTTTAAAAAATGTGAAATACAAAAAATTGCCATAATAAAAAGCTGACAAAGAAAACGTAATAAATAATGCCAGGTAAAACTAGACAATTAAATCATTTCAAATGTAGGTTGTGGATCTAACATAAAGGAATGCTTACGTTGTAAGTTTGAGACAAATTATGTAGAGGTAGCATACCAAAAGTTAATACACTTAGACCTTGCCAGTATACTTGACACAAAAATGTTTTGTAAATATAAGTAGAAAGGTATCAACTTGCCCTAGAGACATTTCCTAGAGGCATGTGATGCAGGCATGTCTTTATGTACAAAACTAGAATCATATTTTTGAAAACATATCAACAGAAATGAAATGAATCAAACAATATCAAGGCAGCAATACATGTTATCGTATATACTAAACTACTCTGAACCATTTTAAGCCCTTTTACATTACCCCAAAGTATTTTATAACTGAGCAGCAGATAAATGCTACCCAAGATATGAATACCATATTCAAAACATGGGTTATGTCTCGGCTAAAACAAACATGTTCAAAACTGACAATAATATGAGCCATGTCATGAGAAAACCAACAATTTGCATATGTGAAAACAAAGGCCCAGATAAGCTTCGCATTTGTTTTCGCTATACATATAGAGCAGTTCCTCTACTTTCTAAATCTGAAATTTCCAGCCTCAATCTTCTGTGCTTGTACAGCTTGCTTTGTATCGGACCTGTTTGAAACCACATTGTTGGTTTTCTCATGGTGCAGCTCTTATTTATTCATTTATATGCATTGCTGAATGGTGCCTTTGTGTAAACTAAATAGCAAGAACTGCTTTTCTTGAGTTATGTTAAGTACCCATAAGATAATTAATGACTTGAAAAAGAAAGTCACCAAAAGTAAGACAAAAATACCACATGTAGAAAAAGAGCTTTTATGACTAAACATCCAAAATCTCATCATTTGTTATTGCTTTACATTCAAGTTGGTAAAGGCTGGTTTTTGTCAATTTAAGAATGAGCATTTTCACAATTTAACCTTAAAGTGTTTTTTTTAAAATACATAATATTTAACCTGTTGGTCAAATTATCTCTGTGAATAAAAATTTTGTGCTTCCAGAATACAGAATGTTAATTTTAAATTTTCATAGCATGAAGCTTAAATAAATGCATAAATCAAATGAAAATTAAAATAAAAGCGCTGCAGGCATGCATGATACCCCGCCACGCAAATTTAATTTAGCAAAAATGTTTGTCAATAAATTCTCAAGATAAAGAGCAGAACAAAATTTTGCCATAAATGAAGGACCATAACTTTGTATACTTTGATAAAATTTACCCATCTTCAATCCCAAACCACTACTTCCTGATTTGGACTTTTATACAAAGTTTGAAGAAAATTGGTTGATAAATGCACAAAACAGAGGCAGGAAAGGAAATTTTAATGTAAATCATGGGCCATAACTCTGTACTTATTTAACATAATTTATTCATTTTCAATCCCAAACCACTCCTTCCTGGTATGAACTCCTATACAAAGTTTGAAGAAAATCGGTCAATAAATGCTCAAGATAGAGCCCAGAAACAGAATTTTAACGTAAATCAAGGGCCATAACTCTGCACTTATTTGACGAAATTTACCCATCTTTTATCCCAGACCACTCCTTCTTGGTATGAACTCCTATACGAAGTTTGAAGAAAATCGGTCAATAAATGCTCAAGATAGAGCCCGGAAACAAAATTTTAACGTAAATCAAGGGCCATAACTCTGTACATATTTGACGAAATTTACCCATCTTCAATCCCAGACCACTCCTTCCTAGTGTGAACTCCTATACAAAGTTTGAAGAAAATCCGTCAATAAATGCTCAAGATAGAGCCCGGAAACAAAATTTTAACGTAAATCAAGGGCCATAACTCTGTACTTATTTGACGAAATTTACCCATCTTCAATCCCAGACCACTCCTTCATGGTATGAACTCCTATACAAAGTTTGAAGAAAATCGGTCAATAAATACTCAAGATAGAGCCCGGAAACGAAATTTTAACGTAAATCAAGGGCCATAACTCTGTACTTATTTGACAAAATTTACCCATCTTCAATCACAAACCACTCCTTCCTGATATGAACTCCTATACAAAGTTTGAACAAAATCGGTCAATAACTGCTCAAGATAGAGCCCGGAAACGAAACGCTGATGGACGGACAGACAGATGGACGAACGGACGGACACTCGAACACAAATTTTTTTTGGAGGGTTTAACATAATACCCAGCACTTTTTCAAGTGGCTGGGTATAAAAAGCAAAAATATGAGCCACATCGTGAGAAAACCAGATTACTGCCTATGCGAAAACAAAAGACGCAGATCAGCTTCACAGTAACTGTGAAGCTGATCAGCGCCTTTGTTTTCGCTACTCAGACAGTACAATCCTTTTTCTACTTAAATCCAAAATTTCAAGCTTCTAGCCATCTTCTGTGACTGTACAGGCTAGTCTGTGTCAGACCTGGTTGGAAACCCCGATGATCGGTTTTCTCGCGTTGCGGCACATAGCTATTTTTACACCAGATTCTCTCCTTCCTCTGCATCAGCATCCTGAAACTTAACCTTCCTTCTTTTGAAGAGTTTATTTTGCGTAGGTGACAAAAGTGCAAAACTATTTCTAGTTTTCTTCTTATTCGTAGCTGGAATATCCAAGTCAGATTCTGACTTCAAATCTAGATATAAACTACGACCCTTTGTAAATCTATTACGTAGTTCAGCAATTGAAGGTTTTCTTTCTTCAACTTCAACATTGTGTACGGTGTGGTAGGCTTTCTCGACCTTCTGGTTCCGAGCCTTGTGCTGTGGCCTGGCTAGGTAGATTGACGGGTCTTTCCTGTACTGTTCGTCAACATGGTCTTTAGCCGCCTGGTATTCTAACATTACCTCATCTGTAAGACCCTGCAAGTACAGCCAGTGATAGATGTTTGAAAAATTTTGCAATACTATTGATAAACATCCTATCATGTCTAATACCATTGTATGTCTATATAGAGACCAGAGGACCAATGGTCCTGCAAACGCTCACCTGAGATCTGCTATTCTCTCAAATGACATTTTAACAGTTTCCCCCCATTCAAATGCATTGGCCATCCATGTTGATCTTGCCCTGAAATAGGTCAAGGTTATCACAGGGTCATGATTTATATAGACATTGTGTAGTACTCCAGTCCCTGATGCTACAAGCCAAGTTTCGTTGAAATCAGTCCAGCTGTTCCGGAGAAGAAAAATTTTTAAAGGGTTTTTACCATATATGGACATGGTGGCCATCTTGGTATGTGACCCGGATTATTTATACACATTGGTTACCCCTTCCCTTAGATGCTTCATATAAACTTTGGCTTTGATTGGCCAAGCGGTTTCAGAGGAGAAGATTTTTGAAAAGTGTAGACGATAGACTACAGACGACGGATGCCAAATGCATGCCTATCCTATAAGCTCACCCATGAGCCTTAGGCTCAGGTGAGCTAAAAAGGTACGCACACACATAAACCATGGAGAAACTTGCACCATTTTAGAAACACACATCACTCTGATTTGTTAGATAATGCTCAAAAATGGCTAACTGGTTAAAAAAAACTTTTTTTTTTATTTAAAAATTATGTACAAAAGATTGTTTTAAACATGTTTTTAACATGATGCATGTAATTCACTTCAGAGGCAGATAAAATAAATGAAACAGACAATCAACAAAAATGATTTGTTCCTGTTTCACCTACTCACATTTCGCCTACTCCCAATTTCGCCTACTCTGAAATTCTACTGGATAATAGAATCTCCTGTTATCCATCAATTTTAAATGAGTAAGCAAAATGGGATTAGTGGACATTTCTGGTGTAGGCAAAACAGGAGTAGGCAAAATGGGAGTCGGCAAAATGGGACAAATCATAGGAGAAACTAGACAAGGTATAATAGGAGCAGGTAAAACGGAAACATCCCACATAACAATAAAATGATTTGAAATACCTTAAAAGCGTGGGATCAGATATGGTGTTCTGTTGATTAACATTGCAAGGTGGCGGGAAAGATTCTTGTAAACAGGCTAACTAACTGTATCTAGAAATTCAAACAGCTTGTCCTATCTAATGTAGAAAAATCAAACCCCCACTTGGTGAGTTTGAACTTTGAGCCACCCTTCTCACACCATACAACTGGCTCCTTTGAAGACAGATTACTAACACTGATGACAGATTCTAGTTTTGAGGTAATGAGAGGGGTGAGTTATTTTCAGTTTGTAAAAATAGAAGAGAAAAAGCCCTGATTTTTCTATGGTTGATGCTTCTGGAAACCCTGGTGCCAAGGTTATAAAACTTTTTCGAGCTCAGCTCAGCTGAGCATGAAATTTCAACTTCTCATAAATGCTGAAATAGTCAAAATTAATGGAAAATTCAGGTTCAAAACTCAAAAACTATTAAATCCTGCTCATAAATGCTAAAATGCCAACAACTGTTGGCATTTTAATATTTATAAGCAGGATAAATTTTAGTCTCAGCTGAGTTGAGCATGAAAAAAGTTATAAAACCCCGGGGCCTGGATTGGCCCCTGTGTGCTGGTGGAAACATCACACACAAACATGATAGGGAATTTATTTTATTATAGGAAAACAGTTGATAAATGTACATGCTTTTAGTATGTCACCTCAGCATTAGTTGCAAATGATTTTTTTTCTGTTGTTTGAAAAGATCTAAGGACAAATAAGCAGTCAATTATATGTGAGAAGAGCATATAGGCCAAACATGTGCAAGAGAATATGAAAAGGTAGCAAATTAGCACCATGTAAATACATATGAATATGTGGGCGGGGGAAAATATCACACTTTTATTTCGAGCGTTATGAAAATGCAGAAGACCATATCAAAACTGACAATTTTTTATAAAAACACAAAGATTTGTAGTGTAATGTGTGAATGTTTTTTCTTTGATCAAAAGTGCAGATTTACTATGGATCATTTTTAATTAGATAAAAAAATATTAGAAATCTGAAATTTTAATCTAGCCAATAGTTTATTTATTTGATGATGGGAGAAAAGGGATTTTCAAAATGCATCATGAAAATGATAACAAACTGCAAAGCAAAACAGAACAATACATACCACTTCCTGTATAGAAAATACATTGGCAATGATTAAAGACGTGAACGGTGATAATTAAACCAGAGGACCAATGGTCCTGTAAACGCTCACCTGAGTCTGCTGCATATACATGTACCAACAAACATGTTGGAATATTATGGTATTTAACCCCAGTGCAGAGGCAGATGAAGCCCTTGGGCCGTTTTCTTTTTTCAGAATAATCAATATTCTGTCCATTTGCCAATTTCCTGCTGGCTTTTCCCTTCAAATGACATTTTAACAGTTTTTCCCATTCAAATGCATGGGCAACCCATGTTGACCTTGCCATAAACTTGGTCAAGGTCATTACAGGGTCATGATTTATATATACATTGTAGTACTATAGCCATGGATGCTTCACGCCAAGTTTCATTGAAATTAATCTATTGGTTTCAGAGAAGAAGATATTTGAAGGGTTTTTACCATATATGGGCATGGCGGCCATCTTGGTCATGTGACCTAGATTATTAATATATACATTGGTTCCCCCATCCTATAGATGCTTCACATAAAATTTGGCTTCAATTGGCCAAGTGGTTTCAAAGAAGATGTTTGAATATACATGTATATTGCCCCAGGGTGTGGGCATATGAGCCCTTATATTAGGTCCAATTTTTTTTCAGAATCATTAATATTTAGTCCTACTACCCATTTCCTGCAAGATTTTCACCTCAAATGACTTTTTAAAAGTTTTCCCCATTCCAATGCATTGGCGACCTATGTTGACCTTGTCGTAAAATAGGTCAAGGTCACCACAGGGTCATGATTTATATACACATTGTAGAACTTCAGCCATTGGTGCTTCATGCCAAGTTTCTTTGAAATCGGTCCACCAGATTCAGAGAAGAAGATTTTTGAAGGGTTTTTACCATATATGGGCATGGCAGCCATCTTGGACATGTGAACTAGATAATTTATATATACATTCATTCCCCTATTACATAGATGCTTCACATAAAATTTGGCTTTGATTTGCCAAGCAGTTTCAGAGGAGAAGATGTTTGAATATTATGGTAATATACATGTATATTGCCCTGGGGTGGGGGCAGATGAGCCCCTGGGGTCCAATTTTTTCAGAATCATTAATATTCAGTCCTACTGCCCATTTCCTGCAAGACTTTCACTTTAAATGACATTTTAAAAGTTTTCCCCATTCAAATGCATTGGCGACCTATGTTGACCTTGCCATAAAAAAAGGTCAACGTCATCACAGGGTAATGATTTATACACACATTGTAGTACTTGAGCCATCGATGCTTCATGCCAAGTTTCTTTGAAATCGATCCACTGGTTCTGGAGAAGAAGATTTTTGAAGGGTTTTTACCATATATGGGCATTGCGGCCATCTTGGTCATGTGACCTGGATTATTTATATATACATTGATTACCCCTTCCTATTGATGCTTCACATAAAATTTGGCTTTGATTGGCCAAGCGGTTTCAGAGGAGATGATGTTTGAATATTATAACCAGAGGACCAATGGTCCTGTAAACGCTCACCTGAGTCTGCTGCATATACCAATAAACATGTTTGAACATTATGGTATTTAACCCCAGTGCAGGGGCAGATGAAGCCCTTGGGCCGTTTTCTTTTTTCAGAATAATCAATATTCTGTCCATTTGCCAATTTCTTGGCTCTTGCTGGCTTTTCCCTTCAAATGACATTTTAACAGTTTTTTCCCATTCAAATGCATGGGCAACCCATGTTGACCTTGCCATAAACTTGGTCAAGGTCATCACAGGGTCATGATTTATATATACATTGTAATACTTTAGCCATGGATGCTTCACGCCAAGTTTCATTGAAATCAATCTATTGGATACAGAGAAGATATTTGAAGGTTTTTTACCATATATGGGCATGGTGGCCATCTTGGTCATGTGACCTAGATTATTAATATACACATTGGTTCCCCCATAGATACTTCACATAAAATTTGGCTTCAATTGGCCAAGTGATTTCAGAGGAGAAGATGTTTGAATATTATGGTAATATACATGTATATTGCCCCGGGGTGTGGGCATATGAGCCCTTAGGTCCATTTTCTTTTTCAGAATCATTAATATTTAGTCCTACTACCCATTTCCTGCAAGATTTTCACCTCAAATGACTTTTTAAAAGTTTTCCCCATTCCAATGCATTGGCCACCTATGTTGACCTTGTCGTAAAATAGGTAAAGGTCACCACAGGGTCATGATTTATAAATACATTGTAGTACTTCAGCCATTGGTGCTTCATGCCAAGTTTCTTTGAAATCGGTCCACCAGATTTGGAGAAGAAGATTTTTGAAGGGTTTTTACCATATATGGGCATGGCAGCCATCTTGGTCATGTGAACTAGATAATTTATATACACATTAATTCCCCCATTCCATAGATGCTTCACATAAAATTTGGCTTTGATTCGCCAAGCGGTTTCAGAGGAGAAGATGTTTGAATATTATGCTAATATACATGTATATTGCCCCGGGGTGGGGGTAGATGAGCCCCTGGAGTCCAGTTTTTTTCAGAATCATTAATATTTAGTCCTACTGCCTATTTCCTGCAAGACTTTCACTTTAAATGACATTTCAAATGTTTTACCTATTCAATTGCATTGGCGACCTATGTTGACCGTGCCATTAAAAAAGGTCAAGGTCATTACAGGGTCATGATTTATATACACATTGTAGTACTTGAGCCATCGGTGCTTCATGCCAAGTTTCTTTGAAATCGATCCACCGGTTCTGGAGAAGATTTTTGAAGGGTTTTTACCATATATGGGCATTGCGGCCATCTTGGTCATGTGATCTGGATTATTTATATACACATTGATTACCCCTTCCTATTGATGTTTCACATAAAATTTGGCTTTGATTGGCCAAGCGGTTTCAGAGGAGATGATGTTTGAATATTATGGTAATAGACATGTATATTGCCCCAGGGTGGGGGCATATGAGCCCCTGGGGTCCATTTTTTTTTCAGAATCATTAATATTCAGTCCTACTGCCCATTTCCTGCAAGACTTTCACTTTAAATGATTTTAAATGACATTTTAAAAGTTATCCCCATTCAAATGCATTGGCGATCTATGTTGACCTTGCCGTAAAATAGGTCAAGGTCATCACAGGGTCATGATTTATATATACATTGTAGTGCTTGAGCCATCGATGCTTCATGCCAAGTTTCGTTGAAATCAGTCCACCGGTTCTGGAGAAGAAGATTTTTGAAGGGTTTTTACCATATATGGGCATGGCAGCCATCTTGGTCATGTGACCTGGATTTCTTATATACACATTGGTTCCCCCTTCCTATAAATGCTTCATATAAAATTTGGCTTTGGTTGGCCAAGCGGTTTCAGAAAAGAAGATCTTTGAAATTGTGGACGGACGACGACGGACGGACGACGGACGGACGGACGCCGGATCATGGCCATCCTATAAGCTCACCTTGTGAGCCTAACGGCTCAGGTGAGCTAATAATATACATGTATATTCCCCCGGGGTGGGGGCATATGAGCCCCTGGGGTCCAGTTTTTTTCAGAATCATTAATATTCAGTCCTACTGCCCATTTCCTGCAAGACTTTCTTTTTAAATGACTTTAAATGACATTTTAAAAGTTTTCCCCATTCAAATGCATTGGGGACCTATGCTGACCTTGCCGTAAAATAGGTCAAGGTCATCACAGTGTCATGATTTATATACACATTGTAGTGCTTGAGCCATCAATGCTTCATGCCAAGTTTTGTTGAAATCAGTCAACCGGTTCTGGAAAAGAAGATTTTTGAAGGGTTTTTACCATATATGGGCATGGTGGCCATCTTGGTCATGTGACCTGGATTTCTTATATACACATTGGTTCCCCCTTCCTATAGATGCTTCATATAAAATTTGGCTTTGGTTGGCCAAGCGGTTTCAGAGAAGAAGATCTTTGAAATTGTGGACTGACGGACGGACGACGGACGGACGACGGACGTACGACGGACGGACGCCGGATCATGGCCATCCTATAAGCTCACCTTGTGAGCCTAACGGCTCAGGTGAGCTAAAAATACTAGTGTTGCACCTATAATGTGCCACTGAGAAAATCCTTCATAGGTACTAATCCTACTTTGTTTCTTATTTAAATTGCCTAACTCAGTGATACTGAAACCCTGACTTATCTTCAGTTACTCTTCCGAGAAAAAAAGCATACATGTGTTGTTGTCATAATATGTATAATTCTGCTTTCTGTCATTCTAATATCTTTCTATCCAATCTAATACAAACATCCAATGAAAACAGTAAACCAACATATTATCACTGCTTTTCATTTTCGGGAATTGGACTTCCATATCATCCTAATATTAGTTTATTTTATTACCCAACATACTATATTTATAAAGAGAAATAAAACATTTCAGGCTGTTTTTTAAACAATTTTAGTTAAACCCAGTTTAAACCAGTTTCAATGAACTGTTTCGTGTCATGTGACGAACTGTTTCATGTGCAACAGTTTTTACTGTTTCCCAGTCAAGAGACATGCTTTGCATGCTTTTATACTGCATGCTTTTATACTGCCTGTATACCTGCAAATATTGTCAAACAAAAAGTAATCAAACGCAAACAACAAACAAATAAATCAAACAAACAAACAAAACATATGACCGAACAAACAAAAACAAGCAAACAAACAAACATAAAACAAACAATTCAAACCAAGCATTAATCACAAATAAGCACATGAAATAATCTAAGAAAACAAAAACAAAAAACTAACAAAACAAACAAGCAAAACAAACACAAATGGAATAAAACACATTAAACAAACAATCATACAAACAAAAAATGAACCAAAGAAACAAACAGAATAAACAAAACAAAAACAGTAAAATAAGCAAACAAGTAAATCAACTTAAGTGCCAAACCTTCAAGCAAGTAAACAAACAAGCAAATCAGAATCAAACAAGCAAACATGACCAGGATATGAGCATGTTTCAACCTTATTTTCACTTTTAACATTTAATGTTACAACCAGTCTTGTCATAATATAGTATGCGTATGGTATTAAGTTTGAGTTGGGTAATAAAACAACTATTTCAAACCTTCCTGTGTGACAGTCATAACTATCACCCCTCGGAGCTGTGGATGACCCGATGAACTGTTGCCCTCGGCCTTCGGCCTCGGGCAACAGTTCATCGGGTCATCCACAGCACCTCGGGGTGATAGTTTTGACTGTTACACGGGAAGGTATGAAATAGTTGTATACTTACAAACTACAGAATTACATGAATAATGCACAGTGCACCTGTGCACGTGAAAAAATGGTAGCAGAAGCAACTCAGCTTTATAAGGCAAGCACTAGGACATGCCTGTCATGTTGGTGAAGAATATTCATCCTGACTTAAAGGTATATACGTACCAGACGAGTATCAGAGGGTGAAATTCTGGAGAAAAGTCTCGCCACACCAGGATCATTCTCTAGATTCTGTAATGATAAATTATACGAGTGTGGGTTTTTAACTCATAGGGATACGGCTATGACTATTAGCATTGCAAAGTACACTGTCTCTACCAACTGTGCTACAGAAACTTCCCCCAAAAAGGAAGCTAAAATAGTGCCACTACAGACTATGGACATTGCAGTACCCTCCGTAAATGAGTTCATACCTTACTTTTCTATACAAGTTATGCATTTACTGATCAGTGTTTTCATCCTAAATACCCGAGATGCAACCAAATTTTTTACAATACAGATTGATGCAACATCACAGGACACATGATAAAACAGAGCATGGTGATTAGCAGCCAGAACAATGAGGCAACAATCTACAACAAAGAGTTCATTGTCTCACTGTAGGTTGTTGTCAAATTGATATTGTTTTGCTGTAGGTTGTTGCCTAATTGAGCAAGCTTCCAATATACACACTCCATTTTGCCTGGAGGCACAAGCAGCCAATCTTTTTCTCGCAGCCCCAATGGGTGGGGTGCTTGTGACACAACTAAACATTGTTACTTACGCTAATATAGTCAATACATTCCACCACCCCGACTCTTTGCTGAAGTTCCCTCTGATCTTCTGAGATTCCTTTACTCCGATCGGCTTGAAATTGTTTCCATTCTTTCAAGATATTCTGTCCTAACGTCATTGCCTCGCGGCCTTTGGATGTCTGATTGTAATCCCTAGCAACCTGTTAAATGAGCCATCTCGTGAGAAAACCAACAATGTGGTTTCCGAACAGGTCTGACACAAAACAGGCTGTACAGTCACAGAAGCAGGCTAGAAGCTTGAAATTTCGGATTGAAGAAGAAAAGTTGATCTCCGTCTTTGTTTTTGCATATGCAGATTGTTGGGTTTCTCATGAGGCGGTTCAAAAGTAGAAAATAAGAATAAGTACAACAACAGTCCTTATTACAGTAATTAACCCATATTTGACGAATGGATTTGCCCATTATTATCATTTGGGTGAGTCCACTTTCATTTTTAGGGGCATCAGGAGTGATTTTTAAATTTTATTCAATTTTTCGATGAAAATTCTGTAAGCAAACAGAATAGCCCCAGATGGGACGCCGCGTTCTGCGGCGTCACATCTGGGGCTATGCTGTTTGCCTATGTCCCATAAAAGGGACGCCAGGCTTAAATGAGTTAACCATTTTTCCCTTCATACAGAAACTGGTTTAGCATAAATACCAGACATTTTTGAATCTATTATAAGCCACCACACTCCTATAGGACCAGAAAGACTTCGCTTTGATATTGTTCCATACACCCCCCACCCCCACCCATACGCCTTAACTGAGCCACCACATGAGAAAATGTGCCTTCTGAAATTTGATCCTTATTCTTTAAGAGACTCTAAAAATACATTCTTATGATATTTTCTGAATGTGGGTTTGTGTAATTATCAGTGAGTTTTAGATAATTCAAAAATTACTGGAGCATGTGCACATAAATTAGAACAAATAAAGTGCAGTATAGAATGAATATGGCATGTAACAATGAGGTTTTCTCCTGCATACCTTTACATCCTCATGCCAGAAACTGTTGGCCGTTCTGGTACCAGCATCATAGGGCGCTACTTCCTTGATCTAAAATACACAAATGAGCCATGTCATTAAAAAGAAAAATAACAACAACACATTTTGCATATGGGAAAACAAAGGTGAAGATCAGCTTTGCAGTAACTGTGAAGCTGATCAGAACCAAAGAGATTATTTGAGCCGCATCGCGAGAAAACGGGATTTTTGCCTATGCGAAAACAAAGGCGCAGATCAGCTTCGCAGTAACTGCGAAGCTGATCAGCGCCCTTGTTTTCGCTACACGGCTACTACAATTTCTCTTCTTCTTAAATCCAGAATTTCAAGCTTCTAGCATGCTTCTGTGACTGTACAGGCCGATTTGTGTCGCACCTGGTCGGAAACCCCAAAGACCGGTTTTCTCACGTTGCGGCTCATTTCTTCTTGAGCATGTTGAGGAAAACCATTTACAACAGATATAGTAACTAGTATGATTTCTCTGAAAATATTGATTTTTTGTTGGATATACTTTCAAAGATTGTAGTCAAGAAGTTGTAGATCATGTTTATGGTGGTAGCTTTTAGTAAAATTTATCCAGCATGCCAGACGGATGAAAACGGAATCAAACCAGGAAGTATTTTGAACAATGCTGATAAGCGTGTTACTGAGTCGTCCAGAGCTGAGTTTTTGGACATAAAATAATCTGTATTCGATGTTTGAATGACTCATACAAGAATGTGTCAAGAGTATCCAGTCTCCTTGGTAAAATTGTCATTTTTCTTTATACAGGTAAAATTATACAGGTATTAGATTTTGAAAACTGGCATCCCCTTAAAACATTGGGATGAATGAAATCCAAATGTCTTACAATAGATCACTACTGAAGTAACATGTAGCTTAGGCTTACACCATGTTTTGATGACTTAATTTGACCATTTTTCCTGTGCCTTGTATGCAGTTGACAGCAAATTTTATGGTGTACAAAATCTATAAAGATGAAACAACAAAAAACACGCTTTGTTCTTGTACTTACCCATAAAACTCCTATACCCATAAAAAATATCAATACTATGTTAATAACTGTTAGGAAGAGACTGACGAGCCCTAGCAGTGCTGCATCATGGGATATATTACAGCTGTAGACTGGGCGGTATGCATTGTTGACTAGTGGGAGACAACTCTCTGGAATGCCAATCAAGGGGGGTAATGAGGTAGTAGACGTGGTTGTAAATGGAGTTGTCTGGAACAAATGAAAAGAATAGTGTTAGTTTAGAAATGTCCGCAAAAATTTGTTGTTTCGCAAATTCAAATAAACCTATATAAGCCATAAAAAGTCCAATAACACTTGTTCCTGAATTCAAGATCTCGCAAATAACTCTGAAACAGAAAATTTACAAGAAAATTTGTGAATTTGTTATTATATGAGCCCAGTCACTAGGCCCTGTCCTTGGGGTTTATTTTCGACCAGATTTGACACAAACCTGTCTGTACAATCACAAAAGAAGGTGAGAGGCATAAAATTTGTTTTTAAGAAAACGAGCATGTGTTCTAAACCTGAAATGAAAATAATGATGCTGATCAGCTACCCAGTAAATGCATACCTGACCTGCATCTTTGTTTTCACAAATGCATAAAGCCACTTTTTTTCATATGACGCGGCTCATATATGTATTATATGAACAGTCAATTTTTACGACCATCTGTCAATTTTCACATAAAAATAAATTGAAAGCAGAAAATAATAGGACAAACTTGCTGCTTCTTTCCAATTTGATGTCTGGATTTGGATTTGTGCTGGTTACTGAGCACTTTCTTTATTGCTATCTAGTGCTTTTGTCGTTATTTTGCATGTTTTGTGTCTCATGATTTGAGTCAATACTTGTTTAGATATTTTAATTGTCCGTTTTCATTAAACATATATTTGAGCCACCACATCAGAAAACCAACAGTTTGTATATGCGAAAACAAAGGCGATGATCAGCTGTGCAGAAACTGTGAAGCTGATCAGAGCCTTTGTTTTCGCTACATGGATAGTACAATTCCTCTACTTTCTAAGTCCAAAATTTCCAGCCTCTAGTCATCTTCTGTGCTTGTACAGGCTGGTTTGTGTCCGACCTGGTCGGAAACCCAAATTGTTGGTTTTCTCATGCGAAGGCTCATTTTTTGTTTATTATAGGAAGGCATGTGCAATGACTTCAAATTACTCACAAAATTGCCCATTCCAGTAACATTGGATAATGTAGTAGTAATATTAGCAGAACTTGTAGTTGTTGGGATTTCAGTTGTTGGCGTAGTTATCACAGAGTTTAATATCACATCAGGAGGTTTAATAGCTGTCAGTAGACCGTAGGCCCATAACATACCCTAAAATGGAAAAAAGTATCTAAATAAGGAAATATGACATTGAAAATACACACTGTAAATCAATTACTGTATATCAATGATAAAAACATGTAGGGTTTGTCTGTAATATTTCTGTTTGTTCATGACATCTCGAGGGTAGTTGCTGTTTTTTCTAAAAGCAGTAAGTGTCTAGCTATTTGCAAAGAATCAATATTTTCAAAATCCAAAATTTCAGAACTTCAATCTGCCACACTTGCCATGGAAATCTGATAACAATTTTGCATATCTAGAAGACCAGTTCACTCATAGCAAAGCTGATGTTTTTATCATATTTGTCTGTCCCGACATGACTGAAAAATTGTTGACTGGGATGCTCAGCCTCAATACAAACAAGTTATCATATTTGGGTAAAACCTGTCAGTTTAACTAATTTAGGTAAAACCTTAACTCACGAGCTAATTTGGGTAAAGCCTATAACTCACAGCATTCACAGCAGGTGGCAGCAGGGAAGCAGATATTGCCACGCCAACCAGGGAACCAGCATTTCCTCCCAGAATTCCAATGGCCACACCAGCACCAGACGGAATGGCTATTAATACACCAACCCACAGACTGCGCAACATACCTCTGTAAGTGTAAGAACAGGAAAAACATACACTACACATGAAATTGTTTTATTTATGTTAAAATGTTTGGAAAAGAATCAAGTCATAAGCAGTACAAGCATTTGCAAATTTCAAAACCATGTTTTGTGTTGGATAATTATCTTACATTGCATTTAGAACTCTTGCTTATCACCAAATTAGATTCAAACCAGCCAGCTCATGTAGGCAGAACAACTATCAAGTGTTAAAATTGTGGATAGTAAAATACAGAGATAATCTTTTTTTATTTAATAATCTTTATTTATTTAAAGTCGCTTCATATTTCAACAAGTAGAGTTTTTATTGCGACTATGTAAGAACATTACACTATATACATTGAGTTGCGGAAATGTAACTTGCCCAAGGACACAACAGAAGACACCCAGACAGGGATCGAACCAGGCACCCCTCCGCCCAAAGTCTGATGCGCTACCAACTGAGCCAGCCCATGCTACACAACAATCTACACCTCACAAAGAGCATTTGCCTTTGCAATTATCCTAGGCTATTTTAGATTTCATCTCTGAATATCAGTTTTATGCTTAATAATCAGAAATACCTGGATTTCATTTCAATAGTAGGCCAGGAGTCTGAACTTCCCCAAACAGCACCATTCAGGCCAAAGCCTCCTGCTATTAAACCAAACAGAAAACCTGAAATAAAAAGTTCTGTTTTTATGAAGTGACACTGTCTGAATAGCTATAACTTGTTATTGAGGCTTAATTTCCAGCCTTGTTTATATGCCTAAATTCTTGATCATCTTAAATTTTATGTTATGTTTTGTCTTTTTTTTTTTTTGGAAATCATCTCTCACCTTGAGCACTTACGTACAGATATCAGCAATATGAAAATATTACTTCGAAATGTTGGTAAACCAATGTTACACATGGTTGTAAATGTGTGAGATAATTAATATTAAAATCAAAAGAGGACTGACAGACACAGACAGAGGGCATACAGGCGGATACACAAACACAGAAAAATAAACACATTGATGAAAGATTGACTTACCAAACAGAACACACAAAAATAGACCTTTAATCTCGGACTTTATACCAAGGTTGCGTAACTCATATTTTTTGATCACATGACCGAATGTCCCTGCAAGAATTGGTCCCTGAAATACAGGAAAATTGAAGTTAGTATTGGTTTTTAATTTTAAAAACATTATTCATTTTTCTTCAATAACACAGAAAGCTCATGGAACTTATATATGTGTTCTTGAAGGCTGGTGTTATGTGGTCAAACATGGTGGAGGAAACTTGAGAACCCCAGGAAAACCACTGACCTTGAATAGGTGACCCGACTACCATGTTACATGCCTTGGCCCAGACTTGAACCCGGACTGCAGAGGTGACAAGCGTGTAATCTATTTATGCTTTCCATGGCTTACGTTTTTTATTGAACATGCATGCTCTAAAATAAACCAGTAGTTCTCAGTGGAAATGCTTTGTATACAGATTTCGGGACCATTGTTTTTTTTTTTTGTTTTTTTTAAAAAAACATCAAAATACATGTACATGTATTTTGTGATGATGCCTTATATGTGTGAAACTGTACTCAATGTGGAGTTCTTAAGTATGAGACAGTAAGTGATGTCACCTGGTGTCAAGGAGTCAAGACTGTCTTAGTTTCAGAAGGTTTACAGCAATCATAAGGAGTCCAATAAATGAGCCGCGACATGAGAAAACCAACAATGTGGTTTCCGAACAGGTCCGAAACAATGAGCTGTACAAGTATCAAAGATGGCTAGAGGCTGGCAATTTTAGATTTAGAAAGAAGAAGAATTGTACTATCCGTGAAGCGAAAACAAAGGCGCTGATCAGCTTCGCAGTTACTGCGAAGCTGATCTGCGCCTTTGTATTCGCATATGGAAAATGTTGGTTTTCTCATTAAGCAGCTCAAATATTCATATGAGCCGCCGCATCAGAAAACCAACAATCTACATATGCGAAGACAAAGACGCAGATCAGCTTCGCGGTAACCGCAAAGCTGATCAGCGCCTTTGTTTTCACTACACGCCTTCCTCTTCTTCTTAATTCCAAAATTTTCATCCTCATTCCATCTTCTGTGACTGTACAGCCCGGTTTGTATCGGACCTGGTCGGAACCCAAATTGTTGGTTTTCTCGTGCACAGGCTCATATTTCATACTAAACTTACCATAAGCGGTGATATGAGCATACTGGCTACCAGTACAACTGAGCTGTTCTCCACCAGACCCATACATGCTATAGCACTGAAAACATATTTTTTATCTGTATTGAAGTTTAACGTCCCAGCCAACATTTTTTCAGTCATGTCTGAACAAAAAATCAATCTTTACCTGGCCTTGAGGTGATAAAACTTTTTTCAAGCTCAGCTCAGATGAGAATGAAATTTCAACTGCTCACAGACATTTGAAATAGTCAAAACTAGTGGAAAACTCAGGTTCAAAACTCAAAAACTAGTAATTTATACTGCTCAGAAATGTTAAAATGCCAACAACTGTTGGCATTTTAACATTTCTGAGCAGGATAAATTTTAGTCTCAGCGGAGTTGAGCACGGTTATAAAGCAAAAGTTCTATGGAGCTAATGTGTCTTGCTCAAGTGGTGTTCAAACCCAGAACTTCAAAATTCAAAGTCTCATGAGCGACCACTCAGTCATCACACTCCCCTTGCTGAACCAGAGGACCAATGGTCCTGTAAACGCTCACCTGAGATCTGCTGCATATACCAATAAACATGTTTGAATATTATGGTATTTAATCCCAGTGCAGGGGCAGATGATGCCCTTGGGCCATTTCCTTTTTCAGAATAATAAATATTTTGTCCATTTGCCAATTTTCTGCTGGCTTTTTCCTTCAAATGACATTTTAACAGTTATTCCCATTCAAATGCATTGGCAACCCATGTTGACCTTGCCATAAACTGGGTCAAGGTCATCACAGGGTCATGATTTATATATACATTGTAGTACTTGTGCCATCGATGCTTCAAGCCAAGTTTCCTTGAAATCTGTCCACTGGTTCCGGAGAAGAAGATTTTTGAGAGATTTTTACCATATATGGGCCTGGCGGCCATCTTGGTCATGTGACCTGGATTATTTATATACACATTGATTACCCCATCCTTTAGATGCTTCACATAAAATTTGGCTTTGATTGGCCTAGTGGTTTCAGAGGAGAGATGTTTGAATATTATGGAGATATATATGTATATTGCCCCGGGGTGGGGGCATATGAGCCCCTGTGGTCCATTTTTTGTCAGAATCATTAATAGTCAGTCCTATTGCCCATTTCCTGCAAGACTTTCACTTTAAATGACATTTTAAAAGTTTTCCCCATTCAAATGCATTGGTGACCTATGTTGACCTTGCCATAAAATAGGTCAAGGTCATCACAGGGTCATGATTTATATATACATTGTAGTGCTTTAGCAATCAATGTTTCATGCCAAGTTTCATTGAAATTGGTCCAACGGTTCCAGAGAAAAAGATTTTTGAAGGGTTTTTACCATATATGGGCATGGCGGCCATCTTGGTCATGTGACCTGGATTATTTATATACACATTGGTTATCCCTTCCTATTGATGCTTTACATAAAATTTGGCTTTGATTGGTCAAGCGGTTTCAGAGAAGCAGACGTTTGAATATAGTGAAGATATAATTGTATACTGCCCCGGGATGGGGGCATATGAGCCCCTGGGGTCCTTTTTTTTCAGAATCATTAATATTCAGTCCTACTGCCCATTTCCTGCAAAATTTCACTTTAAATGTCATTTTAAAAGTTTTCCCCATTCAAATGCATTGGCGACCTATGTTGACCTTGCCGTAAAATAGGTCAAGGTCATCACAGGGTCATGATTTATATATACATTGTAGTGCTTTCGCCATCAATGCTTCATGCCAAGTTTCATTGAAATTGGTCCACCGGTTCCAGAGAAAAAGATTTTTGAAGGGTTTTTACCATATATGGGCATGGCAGCCATCTTGGTCATGTGACCTGGATTATTTATATATACATTGGTTATCCTTCCTATTGATGCTTTACATAAAATTTGGCTTTGATTGGTCAAGCGGTTTCAGAGTAGAAGACATTTGAATATAGTGAAGATATACATGTATATTGCCCCGGGGTGGGGGCACATGAGCCCCTGGGGTCCAATTTTTTTCAGAATCATTAATATTCAGTCCTACTGCCCATTTCCTGCAAGACTTTCACTTTAAATGACATTTTAAAAGTTTTCCCCATTCAAACGCATTGGTGACCTATGTTGACCTTGCTGTAAAATAAGTCAAGGTCATCACAGGGTCATAATTTATATATTGAGCCATTGATGCTTCATGCCAAGTTTCGTTGAAATCGGTCCATTGGTTCGGGAGAAGAAGATTTTTGAAGGGTTTTTACCATATATGGGCATGGCGGCCATCTTGGGCATGTGACCTGGATTTCTTATATACACATTGGTTTCCCCTTCCTATAGATGCTTCATATAAAATTTGGCTTTGATTGGCCAAGCGGTTTCAGAGGAGAAGATCTTTGAAATTGTGAACGGACGACGGACGGACGGACGGACGACGGACGGACGGACGCCGGATCATGGCCATCCTATAAGCTCACCTTGTGAGCCTAACGGCTCAGGTGAGCTAAAAATATGCCAAAAAGGCTTTTATTTAAGGATTGAAATTCAGACTTTTAGATTTCACTGGATGATTAAAAACATTAGGCTGTTTTAATGTCTGTGAAGCCCAAAGTGCTTCTCCGAAACATTAAAACTGCAAATGTTTTTCATCAGCCAGTGAAAGCTAAAATTGAATTTCAATAGTTATGTTAACATTTTATATTACCAATCAAGTATCAGCCTTTAATTCCCTACAATATTGCTAATTTTCCAGATATTTTACATTAAATCCGACTTAAAGGAGTTTTAGAACAGCTGAAATGCCAAATTTGCGCGCTTAACGTCATGAGGATACGTGACCTACGTCACACCAACATGAGTAAACAATCAACGTTTCTGGCTAACATTGACGTCGCTCTGCCCATAGGCGTGGCTTACGGTGACATACTTTTCAATGTTTTCATTGGGAAATGAAGCACACCAAGAATGACACTTTCATCTGAGGCAATTATCATGAAAATGTAAATGAGCCACGTCATGAGAATACCAGATTTTTGCCTATGCAAAAACAAAGGCACAGATCAGCTTCGCAGTAACTGTGAAGATGATCAGCAGCTTTGTTTTCGCTACATGGATAGTACAATCCCTCTACTTTCTGGATCCAAACTTTCTAGCCTCTAGTCATCTTCTGTAGATGCACATGCCGGTTTGTGTAAGACCTGGTAGGAAACCAGAAGACCACTTTTCTCACATCGCGGCTCAAATATAGTAGATTATCAGATCACTGCTTCATACATTAAGCCTTTACATAAGAACTGAAAATGAAAATGGTTTTGCCTGAATCTTGATAAAATGGCAAATAGTTGTATACCTGGCTAGTATAACAAGCAATACATAGTCAAAGGTGAACTCAGCATTACCCCGTATCGAGTCAACTACCTGCAAATGATTTAACATTTTCTACAGTGTGACAGCTATAAACTATTCTTTTAAAACAGCATTACTGTAAAGTCCATTAAACATGTAGGGAGCACAAATGTGTAAATAAATGAAAATTCACAGCATAATAACTATACAAGAGCATGACTTTGTGATGCTACATCTGACTTTAACATCTATTTTCTTTGAATCATTTAAAGTTTCATGTTTTAAGTCTCTAAAGCAAATTGTTTGATTCTTTGTATGTTTGTATTGAGGTTTAACATCCCAGTCAACAATTTTTCAGTAATGTCTGGACAGAGCCACCACTTCCTGGGTATTAACTAGTACTTTAGGGGGTTGATGTCTTTCTCAAAGACACAACACAGCGCTGTGGGAATCAAACTCAGAACCTCTCGATTCAGAGTCCAATGCACTAACACCAGGTCATCCCACTCCCCTAAAACAGCAAAGTTGTGAATCCTGCTAATAAATTCTTAAATGCAATGTTTTATGTGTATTTTAACTTGATTTATGAGCACTATATTGCATACTTACCTAGCCTAAATTTTTGCTCACCTGAGCATGAAAATGAGCACAAAATGAGCACGAAAAAGCACCAACCTGTTGTACAATTAGCCTTGATTTAACCGTCTTCTTGAACTTTTTGAACTTGCTGTCTTTCTCTTTCTCTTGAGCTGCTAAACTGAAATGACAACTGAGCCTGTGCGTGAGAAAACCAACAATTTGGGTTTCTGACCAGGTCCGACACAAACCGGGCTGTACAAGCACAGAAGATGGCTAGAGGCTTGAAATTTTGGATTTAAGAAGAAGAGGGACTGTACTATCCGTGTAGCGAAAACAAAGGTGCTGATCAGCTTCGCGGTTACCGCGAAGCTGATCTGCGTCTTTGTTTTCGCATAGGCAGATTGTTGGTTTTCCCATGAGGCGGCTCATGTGTTTTAAATAATAAATGAGCCACCCCATGAGACAACCAACAATATGCATATGTGAAAATAAAGGCGCAGATCAGCTGTGTAGCAACTGCACACTGTACAGCTGATCAGCACCTATGTTTTCGCTACACAGACGGTACAATTTCTCTTCTTAAATCAGAAATTTCAAGATTTCAACCTTTGTCTGTTATGTGTACAGCCTGGTTTGTGTCAGACCTTGTCTGAATGAAACCTAAGTCCATGATAACCAGGAGCAAAATTTTTAAATCACTATCTGAGAGTGTAACATTATGACTCATGACCTTACTAGACAACCCTGACACCCTGTGACTTCTGCTAGGCCACAGGAGAACATTACATTTGTGAGCCTGTGCATAAGAAAACCAACCATTTGGTTTCCGACCTGGTCTGACACAAACCGGCCTGTACAGTCACAGAAGCAGGACAGAAGCTTGAAATTTTAAAATTTAAGAAGAGGGATAGTACTTTCCGTGTAGCGAATACAAAGGCGCTGATCTGCGGCTTTGTTTTCACCTCTGCAAATTGCTGGTTTTCTCATGCGGTGAATCAATTATTGAGAGACAGTTGTGACATTAGAGACTGGGGTCAGTCTAGGAGCTGCTTGCCAGCATTTTGATAATGTTCATGACTTCGATGCTTTGTTAAAGTAAGAAGAGAAAGTCCAAGAAATGAGCTGCCTCGTGGGAAAACCAACAATGTGGTTTCCGAACAGGTCTGACACAAACCGACCTGTACAATCACAGAAGTAGGCTAGAAGCTTGAAATTTCGGATTTAGGAAGAAGACGAAGTGTACTATCCGTGTAGCGAAAACAAAGACACTGATCAGCTTCGCGGTTACCGCGAAGCTGATCTGCATCTTTGTTTTCGCATATGCAGATTGTTGGTTTTCCCATGTGGCGGCTCAAATGATACAATCAAATAAAAAATTCCAAGGCTTCACGCACTAGGCTGGAAAGAAAAAGACAATATTAGACATTGAATATTATACAATTGTTGCCCTTGAGTGATGAGGGTAATATTACCAGCCTCTGACAGGAGAACAAATCCTCAGGTCACCCTCACACAATGGCAACAATTGTTTTATTATACCAAACCACTTTTGAAACAAATTAGCAACATGTCACATGACAAACGCATGATATCAGAGGGTAATATGATCATGCAACATGACAGAATCGCACCCTCCGCATGCACAGTAAACCAGAGGACCAATGGTCCTGTAAACGCTCACCAGAGACCTGAGATATATACCAATAAACTTGTTTGACTAGAATTGTAATATACATGTATATAACCCCCGGGCAGGGTCAGAGCAACCTCTGGAGTCAATTTCTTTTTTAAATCATAAAGATTCAGTCCATTTGCCAATTTACTGCAAGTTTTGCCCTTCAAATGACATTGTAACAATTTTCCCCATTCAAAAGCATGGGCAACCTAAGTTGACCTTGCCGTAAAAAAGGTCAAGGTCATCCCAGGGTCATGATTTATACAAACTTTGTAAAGCTCCATTGCCAGATGCTTCATGCCAAGATTCAAACCCATAGGCCCGGCCCATAGGCCTTCTGGTTCTGGAGAAGAAGATTTTTTTAAAGGTTTTTGCTATTTATAGCCATGGCGGCCATCTTGGTCATGTGACCCTAACCAATTATACAAACTTTCATTCACTCTTCCTAAGAATGCTCCATATAAAGTTTGGCTTTGATTGGCCAAGCGGTTTCTGAGAAGAATATTATTGCCATACACATGTATATAGCCCCGGGGCAGGGGCAGACAACCCTCTGGGCCCAAAATATTTTCATAATCCATTTGCTCATTCCTAGCAAGTTTTTTGCCATTAAATGACATTTTCCTATTTTTTCCCATTCAAATGCATGGGCGGCCTAAGTTGACCTTGCTGTAAAAAGGTCAAGGTCATCCCAGGGTCATGATTTATATAAACTTTGTAGAGCTCCATTGCCTGATGCTTCATGTCAAGTTTCAAAATCATATGCCTTCTGGTTCTGGAGAAGATTTTTAAAGGTTTTTTTCTATTTATAGCCATGACGGCCATCTTGGTCATGTGACCTGGACCATTTATACAAACTTTTCTTCCCTCTTCCTAAGGATACTCCACATGAAGTTTGGCTTCGATTGGCCAAGCGGTTTCAGAGGAGAAGATGTTTCAATATTATGGAAATATACATGTATATAGCCCTGGGGCAGGTGAAGACAACCCCAAGGGGCCAAAATTTTTCCATAAACATTAATTTTCTGTCTATTTGCCTATTCCCATTTAGTTTTACCCATTTAATAGCATTTTACCATTTTTCCCCATTCAAATGCATTGGCGACCTAAGTTGACCTTGCTGTAAAATAGATCAAGGTCATCCCAGGGTCATGATTTATATAAACTTTGTAGAGCTTCTCTCTGTGATGCTTCATGCCAAGTTTCAAAATCATAGGCCTTCTGGTTCTGGAGAAGAAGATTTTTAAAGGTTTTGCTATTTATAGCCATGGCGGCCATCTTGGTCATGTGACCTGGACCATTTATATAAACTTTTGTTCCCCCTTCCTAAGGATGCTCCACATGAAGTTTGGCTTTGATTGGCCAAGCGGTTTTAGAGGAAAAGATCTTTGAAATTGTGGACGGACGACGGACGGATGGACGACGGACGACGGAGCATGGCCATCCTATAAGCTCACCTTGTGAGCCTTCGGCTCAGGTGAGCTAATAAACATGTGTGATTACAAGTTCAGCTGCACTTCTTCAATCAGATATGACGTCAGAGGGTAATATGATCATGTGACATGACAGAATAGTACCCTCCGCGTGACCTGCTCTGGGCCAATCAAAATCCACACTCAGCCAATGAATATTAATGAAGTGTAATTAACATAACAATACACATGACAAGCAAACTGACTACCTCTTTCCCTGCAAGGTGCCCATGCATTAACCTAGTTCTCACTAGGGCGTGTGATGGCCTGGTGGTTAGTGCATCAAACTCAGGATCCAGAGGTCAGTGGCTCTAGCCCCAATGGTTGGTGTTGGGCAATTGGTTTGAAATTAATTATCGGTTTATAATCGGGAGGACTAAACGTAGTAGCTATCCATTGTGTAACCAGTTCAACCAGCTATATACAGTATTGTGCAATTGCCCATTATGTTTGCCATCACCATGGTGAGATGTTTATGTGCAGACTGAGGGGCCAAGGAGAGCCATTAAGTCTCTGTTAGTTGTGACTATCTACTTAGAAGACGACGGAGCATGGCCATCCTATAAGCTCACCTTGTGAGCCTTCGGCTCAGGTGAGCTAATAAACATGTGTGATTACAAGTTCAGCTGCACTTCTTCAATCAGATATGACGTCAGAGGGTAATATGATCATGTGACATGACAGAATAGTACCCTCCGCGTGACCTGCTCTGGGCCAATCAAAATCCACACTCAGCCAATGAATATTAATGAAGTGTAATTAACATAACAATACACATGACAAGCAAACTGACTACCTCTTTCCCTGCAAGGTGCCCATGCATTAACCTAGTTCTCACTAGGGCGTGTGATGGCCTGGTGGTTAGTGCATCAAACTCAGGATCCAGAGGTCAGTGGCTCTAGCCCCAATGGTTGGTGTTGGGCAATTGGTTTGAAATTAATTATCGGTTTATAATCGGGAGGACTAAACGTAGTAGCTATCCATTGTGTAACCAGTTCAACCAGCTATATACAGTATTGTGCAATTGCCCATTATGTTTGCCATCACCATGGTGAGATGTTTATGTGCAGACTGAGGGGCCAAGGAGAGCCATTAAGTCTCTGTTAGTTGTGACTATCTACTTAGAACGACTCAACTTTCATGAACATACGATGGCATGCATTTCAAACATTTTACCTTTTCTGTTCTAATATTCTGAAGAAAATGAAAAATACAAATGCTCCAAAGTAGTTATATAGGCTCTCAGGGCCTAAATAACACTGTGATTTGTGAGATCTACCTCAAACTTCAAAATTTTTAACTACCCTAAAACTTTATCAAATATAAAATGCACAAAGTAAAATTTTCTACACCCTAAGTGCTGAAACAAATTAAAACTGATTGCTGCATTTTACTATTGATTGTCACAATTGGAAGCCCAAACCAACTGACTTTCTATCATAATCGGTCATCGGCCCATCACTATCAATGGTATCCTTTAAACATTAACTCCCCATAGTACTTGGTTAATATTATGGAAGCAGGATTAACTAGAATTGTCAGAGAATCTGACTATAGCCCCGCTTCTCAGCTTTTTTGCAGGGTGAAAAAAAACAATGACAGGTAACTATCACAAGCTAAATCTAATCAATATTGATGCGCATACAAAATTTGGTCTGATTATGTCAATTTCGTTCTCAAGATATTGAGCGGAAACAAAATTCTGACCTCAATAAAGGGCCATAACTCCGTCAAAATTTTGCGAAAAATGACAGGTAAAAATCCCAAGCTAGATCTTGTCAATGTTGATGTGCATACAAAATTTGGTTGGATTCTGTCAATTTGTTCTCAAGATATTGAGCGGAAATGAAATTCTGATGTCAATCAAGGGCAGTAACTCCGTCAAAATTTTGCGAAAAAGAACGGGTAACAATCCCAAGCTAGATCTTGTCAATGTTGATGTGCATACCAAATTTGGTCGGATTCTGTCAATTCGTTCTCAAGATATGCAGCGGAAACGAAATACTGACGTCAATCAAGGGCCGTAACTCCCTCAAAATTTTGCAAAAAATGACGGGTAACTGTCCCAAGCTAGATCTTGTCAATGTTGATGTGCATACAAAATTTGGTCGGATTCTGTCAATTCGTTCTCAAGATATTGAGCGGAAACAAAATTCTGACCTTAATCAAGGGCCGTAACTCCGTCAGAATTTTGCGAAAAATGACGGGTAACAATCCCAAGTTAGATCTTGTCAATGTTGATGTGCATACAAAATTTGGTCGGATTCTGTGAATGCGTTCTCAAGATATTGAGCGGAAACGAAATTCTGACGTCCATCAAAGGCCGTAACTCCGTCAAAATTTTGCGAAAAATGACAGGTAACAATCCCAAGCTAGATCTTGTCAATGTTGATGTGCATACAAAACTTGGTTGGATTCTGTCAATTCGTTCTCAAGATATTGAGCGGAAACGAAATTCTGACGTTAATCAAGGGCCGTAACTCCGTCAAAATTTTGTGAAAAATGACGGGTAACAATCCCAAGCTAGATCTTGTCAATGATGATGTGCATACAAAATTTGGTCAGATTCTGTCAATTCGTTCTCAAGATATTGAGCGGAAATGAAATTCAGACGTCAATCAAGGGCCGTAACTCCATCAAAATTTTGCGAAAAATGACGGGTAACAATCCCAAGCTAGATCTTGTCAATGATGATGTGCATACAAAATTTGGTCGGATTCTGTCAATTCGTTCTCAAGATATTGAGCGGAAACGAAATTCTGACAACAATCAAGGGCCATAACTCCGTCAAAATTTTGCAAAAGATGAAGGGTAACAATCCCAAGCTAGATCTTGTCAATGTTGATGTGCATACAAAATTTGGTCAGATTCTGTCAAGCCATTCTCAAGATATTGAACGGAAACGAATTGCTCACGGAAAGACAGAATGACGGAAAGACGGAATTACGGAATCACGGAAGGACAGGGTGAATCCAGTATAGCCCCACTTTTCCAAAGCAGGGCTATAAAAAGTGGTATTTTCTTGATTTCTCAATGAGGTCAAAATAGAATCAGAAAATGAGCCGTGTCAGGAGCAAACCGGAATTTGCCAATGCAAAAACAAAGGCGCAGATCAGCTGTGCAGTGACTGTTTTTGCTACATAGATAGTATGATACCTCTTCTACCTATATCCAATTTTTCAAGCTTCTAATCTGCTACCTTGACTGTACAGGCTGGTTTGTGTCAGACCTGGTCGGAAAACTCGAAGACCAGTTTTCTTGTGTCATGGCTCAAATCTTCCTTTGGTCTTGCTTTTCAATGCTTCAGACCTTACAAGTGAGCTGCCTCATGGGAAAACCAACAATATGGTTTCCGAACAGGTCTGACACAAACCGACCTGTACAAGCACAGAAAAGAGCTAGAAGCTTGAAATTTCAGATTTAAGTAGATGAGGAATTCTACTATCCAAGTAGTGAAAACAAAGGCGCTGATCAGCTTCGCGGTTACCGCGAAGCTGATCTGCATCTTTTTCACCTATGCAGATTGTTGGTTTTCCCATGTTGTGGCTCAAGTGTTACAATGAATGGACAATCTGAATCATATTAAAACCTGAAGTTACATATACCTTGGTTCTTTTTCATCAGTAGGAGTTGAGGCCTCTGTGCTTGCATCATCTGTATAACTCTCATGAACACTGGTGGGGAATACACTGAAACAAAGCTTTCAAGTGAGAGTTGCTCAGCTAAGGTTCGAAATCAGCCGCCTCGTGGGAAAACCAACAATGTGGTTTCCGAACAGGTCTGACACAAACCGGCCTGTACCAGCACAGAAAAGAGCTAGAAGCCTGAAATTTCGGATTTAAGTAGAAGAGGAATTGTACTATCCGTGTAGCGAAAACAAAGGCACTGATCAGCTTCGCGGCTACCGCGAAGCTGATCTGCGCCTTTGTTTTCGCCTATGCAGATTGTTGGTTTTCCCATGGGGCGGCTCAAATGATGATGTAAAGGAAGTTGGATGTTTATTTCCCATAAAATCATACATTTTGTATCTTAGAAATCTTGTGCATATACTAAATTACTGTAGTTGAGCAGGGTAGCACATATTTTCACTGCTTGGATAGGTTTCACTACTTTTGAAATCAAACATAAATTTGTGTGCATTAACATTTGCAAGGCTTCAACGAAGTTGTAGAAAACCAAGCGCACAGCAAATGTAAATGAACAGAAAATCATGTTTCAATGTTAAAGAGTATAAATGAGCCGCCTCATGAGAAAACCAACAATTTGCATAGGCGAAAACAAAGACGCAGATCAGCTTCGCAGTAACCGCGAAGCTGATCAGCGCCTTTCTTTTTGCTACTCGGATAGTACAATTCCTCTTCTACTTATATCCCAAATTTCAAGCTTCTAGCCTGCTTCTATGACTGCCCAGGCCGGTTTGTGTCAGACCTGTTCCAAAACCACATTGTTGGTTTTCCCACCAGCCTGCTCATATACCTTATTGAGGAGCCGGGTATTACCCCCACGTCCAGAGCCTTCAGTTCATTCAGGATACCTTCACAGTTCTTACTGTCCTCCTTTACAAATGATATCTGAAATGACAAGAATAGACATTTTGTGGTTATTTTTTGATAAGCAATCTCTTGTTATGGCTGCAGCTCTGTTCATCACAAAAATATGTCCATGTAATCCCACTTTTATATAGTGAAAATGGGGTTTGCAAGGGTATATCTATTTTTCGTATTTTTGATCCAAAACATAGATTGAGGGTACTCCTTAGAACCGCCTCGCTGAGGCGGTTCTCACGTGTACCCACAATCAATGTTTTGAGCAAACATATCGAAACTGTCATTTTTTTTTCCAATGAAATTATAAATTTTTACAGCAGAAAAAGTTCTGTTTATTGCATCGGCATGTTTTTGTAACGTTTGGAATCGGGGTATAGGCATGTGACAGAGTAGAGATCACTGACCAAGGTCAGTGTTTTTTCGCCTGGTATTACGGATCCTCAACCATAATAGACCACAAAATGCCAAATCTCCGCATTCAAGAATGCGTTTATACATTCCATGAGCTTCTGAGTAATTGAATACATGCAACAATATTTAAAAAGAAAAAAATCTGACAGGTTTGGGATAAGCCTAACCAATAATGTGATAGGTATTAGGTAGTGATAAATCTTTGGCCAGACGAAGAAGGGATACACGTGTATAAAACCAAATCAGATCTTCAGTATCTGCTATTCTGTTTGCATTATTGAAGTCATATATTACATTCATTCTAATTAGCACACATGCTCCAATAAGCACACACCCTGGCCGTTTCCGAAATACATGTGCATAAGCGCACACTACCTGACTAGCATATTGGGGTCGTTCCAGAATTAACCATATGGGGGGGTTGGGCGGCAGTTTTTTTCAAGACCCACCACCAATAAAAAAAAAAAAAGAAATCAGCCCCCACCATGCACAATTTTGAATAAAAATTCAAACCCACCACCCATAATAAAAAAAAAATGCTTGCCTACCCACCTAGCATTAAAAAAAAAATGATTGTGGAACCCCCACCTGGTAAAAAATAAAATAAAATAGATGCCAACCAGGCCGCCGTTTCAATGCAGCTCCAGGAGCGAGCAGCCACATTTTTGTTTTTTCCCACGTGTTCCAACTGCGCATGCCCCGACCGGTAACGGGTCGTTTCAGCCGTGAGTCGTTTCGGCCGCGAGTCGTTTCGGCCGTGAGTCGTTTCGGCCCTAAAAACTATAAACTATCATTCTGTATATTATTTAGAAAGGCCGTAGATCTCCGCCGTTGACCATTCGGGCACCGTTCGTTAGGGTACAAGATAGCGGAAATCAGCGATATCCGGGAAGTGATACATTTTGCGCACAGCAGACGATAAATTTCCAAATAAAATTGTGATTTTTCGGCTGAGATTATCTCTTTTATTTAAGGATGAGAACGAATATTCGAATTTCAAACGAGTCGAATATTCGTATTTTTTCGTGTTCATAATTATTTTTCATTACTCTCGAGTTTTTGCCTAAAATTCGCATTCATTTTCGCGGCACATTTCTCTCTTAAGGCAGATTTCCGTGATAGTCGGTATGTATCATCCTTGCAAATTCCGTTGTCAGTTTGACACTTTGTTGTTTTAACTCTCGATCATTCCTTGTCTCAGACGAGTTTGTTTTTTGAAAGGTGCGAACGGTCTGTGTTTGATTTATTGTGCATGTAATTGACACCTTAAACAAGATGCCACCCAGAACGAATTGCGGCAGTGTTACAGAAAAACAGTAAACCAATCAAACATCATTACTTCAAGATCGCTTGCAGGGAATTCGCAAAGGTTCAGTTTTCTTACAGTTTCTCTTTATGGTAAGAGAGAGAGAGAGAGAGAGAGAGAGAGAGAGAGAGAGAGAGAGAGAGAGAGAGAGAGAGAGAGAGAGAGAGAGATGAGAGAGAGAGAGAGAGAGAGAGAGAGAGAGAGAGAGAGAGAGAGAGAGAGAGAGAGAGAGAGAGAGAGAGAGAGAGAGAGAGAGAGAGAAGAGAGAGCAGTTTTCTTACAGTTTCTCTTTATGATAAGAGAGAGAGAGAGAGAGAGAGAGAGAGAGAGAGAGAGATTGTCAGGCGTTCGCCAAGGTGCAATTTTCTTACAGTTTCTCTTTATGATATTATGATACAATGAAAACAATGTATACTCATCAAAAGAAGTTTTCCACCAGTTGATATTTTTCTCATTTTAAAATAATGTCTAGTATAGAGATTTTTCAAATAAACTTTTAAAACTTAATGCCATCTTAAAGGGCTGGACTTTCTGAATGACAAATCAATATTTCTTCTTAAAAAGTTTAAATAAAAATGTGCAAATATGCATGTTTTTGAAAACACCAAAATTTGGCATGCAGCAAAAAGCCCACATCTTTATTTCTGGGCTTCCAAACCCGAATTCGTTTCACATCCTCATTCGGGATACTGAAAGCAATCGTTTAAAGCAAAAAACTAAAAATGGAATTTTTTTGACAAAAATACTATTTTTGACCAAAAATAACGATTTTTGAGATTTTGTTTAAATTCTGAGATAAAGCTTAGTAACTCATCTCTCCAATAAAATGAGTTGTTTTTCTTTCAAACACAGTATGTTGCACCCATTAATGTTTAACTGAAGGTACTGGTTTTCAACCCATCCAAATTCAGAATTTTTAACCAGAGGACCATTGGTCCTGAGAACGCTCACCTGAAGCCTGATCTTGGAGTATTAAGTCATAATGAAATGACCTTGACCTTGAATACTCACACACCTTTATTGACTTCATAAGTTGTCTGCATCTGCAAAGTTTCAGGTCTCAGGCTGCAATAGTTTCCAAACCCAGTGATTTCTGAGAAAACCATAATTTTAATTTTGATATTTAAATGACCTTGGGCCAAGGTCAAGACATGACCTTGGCCTTCATTAATTACTTACCTTCATTGACTCCATCAGTTGTCTGCATCTAGCAACTTTCAGGTCTCAGGCTGCAACAGTTTGTTTTCGCCTTTTCCCATGTGAAAGCCTATGTTTCCAAAATTGACCTTGCCGTAAAATAGGTCAAGGTTATCATAGAGTCATCATTTCAACAAACTATGATGGGCTGGAGTCCCAAATGCTACATACCAAGTTTCATGAAAATTGGCCTGCCGGTTCTGGAAAAGAAGATTTTTGAAAGGTTTTTACCATATATGGGCGTGGCGGCCATCTTGGTCATGTGACCTGGATTGCGCGATCAAACTTTCGTCTCCCCTACCCATGGATGCTCCACATAAAATTTCACTTTAATTTGCCAAGCAGTTTCAGAGAAGAAGATCTTTGAAAAGTGTGTATGGACAACAGACTGGCCAAGGTCAAGAGATGACCTTGACCTATATTAATCACATACCTTCATCTACTCCATTAGTTGTTTGCATCTACCACTTTTCAGGCCTCAGGCTGCAATAGTTTTCAAAAAATCAATAGTTTTCACTTCTTCCTATGTAAAAGCCTATGTTTCCAAATTTGACCTTGCCGTAAATTAATTCAAGGTCATCCAAGGGTCATCATTTTATCAAACTATGATGGGCTGAGGTCCCCGATGCTACATACAAAGTTTCGTGGAAATCAGCCCACCGGTTCTGGAGAAGAAGATTTTTGAGTGGTTTTAACCATATATGGGCGTGGCGGCCATCTTGGTCATGTGACCTGGATTTCGCTATCAAACTTTCGTCTCCCCTACCCATGGATGCTCCACATAAAATTTCACTTTGATTGGCCAAGCAGTTTCAGAGAAGAAGATCTTTGAAAACTGTGTATGGACAACAGACTGGCCAAGGTCAAGAGATGACCTTGACCTATACTAATCACATACCTTCATCTACTCCATTAGTTGTTTGCATCTACATGTACCACTTTTCAGGCCTCAGGCTGCAACAGTTTTCAAAAAATTCCATAGTTTTCACTTTTTCCTATGTAAAAGCCTATGTTTCCAAATTTGACCTCGCCGTAAAATAGGTCAAGGTCATCCAAGGGTCATCATTTTATCAAACTATGATGGGCTGAGGTCCTTGATGCTACATACCAAGTTTCGTGGAAATCGGCCCACCGGTTCTGGAAAAGAAGATTTCTGAGTGGTTTTTACCACATATGGGCGTGGCGGCCATCTTGGTCATGTGACCTGGATTGCGCGATCAAACTTTCGTCTCCCCTACCCATGGATGTTCCACATAAAATTTCACTTTGATTGGCGGCGCAGTTTCAGAGAAGAAGATCTTTGTAAAGTGTGTATGGACAACAGACTGGCCAAGGTCAAGAGATGACCTTGACCTATATTAATCACATACCTTCATCTACTCCATTAGTTGTTTGCATCTACCACTTTTCAGGCCTCAGGCTGCAATAGTTTTCAAAAATATCCATAGTTTTCACTTTTTCCTATGTAAAAGCCTATGTTTCCAAATTTGACCTTGCCGTAAAATAGGTCAAGGTCATCCAAGGGTCATCATTTTATCAAACTATGATGGGCTGAGGTCCTTGATGCTACATACCAAGTTTCGTGGAAATCAGCCCACCGGTTCTGGAGAAGAAGATTTTTGAGAGGTTTTTACCATATATAGGCGTGGCGGCCATCTTGGTCATGTGACCTGGATTTCGCTATCAAACTTACGTCTCCCCTACTCATGGATGCTCCACATAAAATTTCACTTTGATTGGCCAAGCAGTTTCAGAGAAGAAGATCTTTGAAAAGTGTGTATGGACGACAGACTGGCTAAGGTCAAGAGATGACCTTGACCTACATTAATCACATAACTTCATCTACTCCATAATTTGTTTGCATCTACCACTTTTCAGGCCTCAGGCTGCAATAGTTTTCAAAAAATCCATAGTTTTCACTTTTTCCCATGTAAAAGCCTATGTTTCCAAATTTGACCTTGCCGTAAAATAGGTCAAGGTCAACCAAGGGTCATCATTTTATCAAACTATGATGGGCTGAGGTGCTTGATGCTACATACCAAGTTTCGTGGAAATCGGCCCACCGGTTCTGGAGAAGAAGATTTTTGAGTGGTTTTTACCATATATGGGCGTGGCGGCCATCTTGGTCATGTGACCTGGATTTCGCGATCAAACTTGAAATGCCACTACCCAAGGAGGCTCCACATAAAATTTCAACTAGATTGGCCAAGCGGTTTCAGAGAAGAAGATCTTTGAAATTGTGGACGACGACGGACGACGGACGGACGGACGCCGGATCATGGCTATCCTATTAGCTCACCTTGTGAGCCTTCGGCTCAGGTGAGCTAAAAAGCTGCATGTCAAAAAAGTACTCATGCAACATCTTTGACATGAGATTGCCTTTAACAGAAAGAAAACAGGCAGCAATTTTTGTTGTCAAAACATCTCACAGTGATAAAAAATTGAAATGAATTTCGATTTTACTCATTTTTTCCAATATTTATCATTTTTTCTCAAAAATTGCAATTTTGTCAAAAAATGAATTTTTACTAAAATTTTGAGATTTTTAAAATTGTTTTTAGGCTTAATCCTTAGCTTTGGAGCTCTTGTGTGTAAATTTGGAAACAAAAATGTGTTCTTGATGCTGTGGCATTTTTTGTGGAATTTTTTCGATTTTCCAATTTTCAGCATTTACAGAAAACTGGAATTTTCAATTTTTCCTAAAATCGTTTCCGCATTAATTTTTGGTCTTATCACACACATTATCAAATTCTTTCAGACTGTGCAAATTCAAAAAGCTAACTTTAAAATTTGTTAGTTAAAATGTCACTTAAAAATATGAAAAAATCTAAATGGTGCAAAACTCTTTGATGAGAATATATTATCTTTTGCACATTTTAAGGATGTTCGCTGCCAATGAAAAAGTATTCAAACTTTTTTTCTAACCACTCTTTTTTGATTCCAAAGTACAACACAAGACATTTGAAAACAAAATAAGTATAGGGTAGTGTGCATTTTTTCGAGCTACAGGCCTGTGAATGAGACCTCTGAACACTATGCTTTAAATTTAGTAAAATTTATTTAATTTTCAATTCCTTGAAACATACCTGTCTTGAACAAAAATACACCTAGAATGCTTTCAAAAGTCATAATATTTACGTAATGCAGACTATTTTAGACCAAAAGCAATGAAAAATTTGCAACTTGAAGTGGATGACAAAATTTTACGAGTCGTTTTCCAACCCTACCCCCATACTTGAAAAGTCGGAAAAAATCAATATTTTGAAATGTGCCAAACCCATATTTGTAGATTCAAACTTTTTCTTGTATTTTCACACAAGATAGAACTTGTTCATATTGTTCGAATAAAAGAAAGAAATATATAGGGTAGTGTGCATATAAGAGAGAACCAACAACTTGAAAATCGCCATTTTAAGCCTTTTTTCATCTGTTTTGTTTCTTAAAGCCCATTTCATAAAACTACCCAAAATTTTAAAACTAGCACACCAAAGACAGAAAGACCGACTTAGAAGACCATATACACATATACTGCTGCTAAAACAAACATCGAACTAATGCAATTTATTTGAAGATGTATAATATTCAAGTTTAATCTACCCTACCCCCTAAATTTTACTGACAACTAAAATTTTCTGAAAAGTTGAAGAAAATGGGGTGAAAAAATGAAGTTCTTTAGATTGACAATTTTTATAGCTCATTCAATGCATATCATTAATATGTATCTAAATATAAAATATTGGGAAAATATCTGCAACCGTTTTCGAGATATTCAACAAAAGAAAAACCGGAAGTTCCGAAATGTCAAATGTTAGCAGCGAACATCCTTAAAGAACAAGAACAGAACTTTATTGTGATACAAAATCTCAGACCACACGCAGGTGGTATATAAGAAAATCAGAAAATCGAAATTAAAGTGTAACATGGCAACTGAATCTGTCCCGGATACGAGAGATGAGCATGTACGCGTCACGCTAGCCTACGCTTATTTATTTACCCTGTGTTAGGTGCACAGTACGTCTGATCCGGATGTGCGGCACAACGGCTCGACATTTTTAAAAGGCAAATTTTTCAACCATCTCGTGTGGGGGGGGGGGGGGGGGGGGGGGGGAGTCACATGCACATGTTTCGTAATCGGGTTATAGAAATTAATACTGATGCATGCTGTCTAGAGTGAGAACTGTTTTAACAAAAAGTACATGTTTTGGAGTGTGCATACTAAATTGAAATTACAATAATAAGCTGAATTTGTTCTTAATTGAAGTATTAACTTTTAGAAATTTATCATATGAAAAGAGCAGACTGTTGCTGTCTCGTTCTTTGGATAATTTCACTTATACCTTAACTTTACGGTCTACATGTATCGTGACCACTCCATGTTAACGACGAGTAGATGCAAATAGTGCATTTGTAAATGGTATTGTCTTATATATGCACATGTATGAAACACCATAATAAATATGAGCAAACAAACATCCATCAGGAAATCGAGTCCATGCGATGAATACCCCCATATGCCCCATATGCCCCACTTTTATATAGCAAAAACGGGGCATGGAGGGGCTTACCTATTCGTCATATCTCCGCCCCAAAACACAGACCCTGGGTACACGTTAGAACCGCCTCGCCGAGGCGGCTCCAAACGCACCCAAAATCCAAGTTCCGAGCAACAACAAGAAAAGCATTTAACTTTTTCCAGTGAAATTTCTAATTTTTACAGCGGAAAAAAACTATATATTACATGGGCATGCTCTCATAATGATTTCTAAACAAGAATATTACTTGCGGTTAACAGGATGCCAAAGTCAATTACAAATACATAAATTAGTGCAATAAATGAGCCGCGACGCGAGAAAACAGGTATTCGTGGTTCCCGAGCAGGTTGGGCACATAGCGGCCTGCATATTCCCAGAAAGAGTAATTCTTGCAATCATGTATACAGACCATACGTATATAGCAAAACAGAAGGCGCCAATCAGCTGCGCAGCTACTGCACAGTCGATGTACGCCCCTGATTTCGCATGTACAGATAACCTCTTTTCTCAGGATGCGGCTAAATTTAAGCCTATTTCTTTAACATATGACTTTTGACCACGACTTGCACGTTTTTCTTGCTCTGATGTGTGTACGAACCGTGTCGGCTGCGCGAGTGATAATTGCCATTTCGGTATTTTTTTAAATGGCACAATCCAGTGCTCGCAAAGCGTGAATGACACATTGTTTTCTTAAGATGTGAAAACAATCCAAGCACGCTAGGGGATTATCGATAGACCGTCTCAGGTTGCGGCTAAATTTAAGCCTATTTCTTTAACATATGACTTTTGACCACGACTTGCACGTTTTTCTTGCTCTGATGTGTGTACGAACCGTGTCGGCTGCGCGAGTGATAATTGCCATTTCGGTATTTTTTTTAAATGGCACAATCCAGTGCTCGCGAAGCGTGAATGACACATTGTTTTCTTAAGATGTGAAAACAATCCAAGCGCGCTAGGGGATTATCGATAGACCGTAACCGAGACCATAAACACAGGTTGCTGTAGGCTGTTTATGACACGTGTTACGCAACACGGGCGACGCACACCAAAGATTGTCTAAACATTGAGACACCTAAATATTGTATAATTCTAACCGATCAGAAAATGCATTTATAATTTCGCGATTTAGAAAGGCGAATTAAAATAATTGTTTATATCAGAAAATTTCAAAACTGGATAGTGCACAATATGGTCTTTAAATGCCTGCCATTAGCAAATGCATCGGTAGATTTTCAAAATGCAACGGTAAAAAATTAGATAATTGATTAAGTTACCAAAATTTATACTCACTTTTTGTAACAGATTGCCTTTGTACAGGATCACAAAAACGCTTGAAAAATTCAAATATCGCGGGAAACTACGATGTCGAACCCGCTATTTTCCGGAACATCGCTCTTTTAACGCGATCTTGGCAACTTCGCGGAAAACCAATTTCGGCAGTTCGGGCTCAGAAGCTCGGCTCGGATGGGTCTTACATACTCAACCACGTTTGGGCCGAAATGTCCTGCTATCAAACGATCGAACGTCAGGGGTTATCGTTCTTGACCGAGATCGGCGAAAAATGTAAACATTTTTTTTTTACTTTAATTTACATTTCTGTCTAACACTATTGGACGAAAACTGGCACCCCCACACAAATATTTTCGGGTGCCCTCTGGAAATACCGACCATGTATAAAATAAATTATTTTGAAAACCCCACCAGGCATTAAAAAAAAATTCAGTGGAACCTGACCATGCATAAAAAAACAAAAACGCTGCCGCCCACCCCCCCCCCATATGGTTAATTCTGGAACGGCCCTTGGTATTTTACTTCAATTTTTAACATTAATACCATATTAGCCGCATTAAAAATTACCTTAAATGATCAAAAACTACTTTGCAACGATTTTAACACTTAAATGACATCATCATTGATATGTTTGACACTGTTATTTTTGCCATGTTATATATTGCTTTTGTTCGTAGTGTGCGCTTATTAGAACAATATTTTCTTACCTTAACTTTAAATTATTTTGAAAAGTTAAACGCACTGTGTGCTAATTAGAATGAATACGGTATGATACATTAAAGTGTTTACACCAAAGATAGTTGAGCTGCGACGCGAGAAAACAGGTCTACAGGATTTTCGACCAGGTCTGACACAAACTGGTCTGTGCAGCCACAGAAGATGGCTATAAGCTTGAAATATTGCATTTAAGAACAAGAGGAATTGTACTATTCGTGGGGTGAAAATAAAGGCGCTGTTCAGCTGTGCAGTTACTGCACAGCTGATCTGCGGCTTTGTTTTTGCATATGCTAAAATCCGGTTTTTTCATGGCGCAGTTCAGTTGATGTCCAATAATTTAGAAACTATCAAGATTTACCCTCATCAGCTTGGGATTTTCTGTAATCTCCTGTACTACGTTCTCCACCTGACAATCTTTTAGAACTTTCAAAACAGCCTGTAAAACATTCAAGAAAAGAGTTTAACAATTTATCATACAGTCAAGGGCCAAAAGTATTTCCACAACGTCAGAAACTCCATAGACTTATGTTGTTTTTCATGTTTACAAGAAAAATTATCCTGTCTCTCTTGGTCAACATATTTTCATGATTTTGGTGTCATTTGAAAGGTGAACAAATAAAGCAATATACAAGCTATTTTCAATCAATTCTGTCCATGCATTTTAAAGCTACCAATTTTTAAACAACATATGATATTTATTTTGACAATTTTTGGGGCAACATCACCATTGACATCAATGGGAAAGTGACTTTTTTCAAAAGTTCCTAAAATTTCAAACTGTTGTACAGTGATGGCATCATTTCCGCAAACGGTTCTCGTCAAAGGCTGTTCTACGCAATACTATTTCATATATCAAAAAGGGCTTGGCATGCACTTGTCAACAATTTATTATTCTTTCATATGCAAGTAAGATTTTTATACTCACACTTTCCGTCTGCACCCTGGAAGCCCAAATATAAGGGTCCCATGCGTCCCCATTTCCTCACACCTGTCCCCAATTCCACAAACGCAATCAGATCAGTAAAATTCACATACAAAGAAGTGAAGGAAACTCCTCTTTGTGTATAAAATGGTTGTAGAGAACTATGACAAGGCGCATCGTATTATAATACACTTCCGCTCTGCCTAAGACCTAACCAAATCAATGGATCGTGTTCGACGAACAACGTTATTACAACGTATATTCCAGATTTTCACTGGGCCTGATAACCAGGTATAAAGTTGTTGTTTTTTTTCTTGATGGATTCCTGTTCTATAGGCATTGTCTTAAAGAATCTGACCGACGACACTTTTTCATCATTGAGGGTTTTGAGAAATTGAAGATGGCGTCCAATATGTCTGCCAATACAGGATTTTCAACTATAATTATTATGATTATAATTATAATGATTTTAAATATGTTTGTGCTTATTTTGTCATCAAATCATGGAGGATGATTAAAGGTGAAACTTCACTCGTTTTGAGAAGACTGTGAACATCAAACTTTTCAAGATGGTATCCAAAATGGCCACCAGAAATAGATCATTAGTAACAATGACCAAAAAGTAATTTCTGTATTTATCTTGAAAGTATGCAGTAATGGTTTTCGTTGAAACGTTCTATGTTCGACGCAACTTGACGTAAGTTTTCACAAAGTCGATAAACCATGACACATAGGCCAAGGACATCACGTCAAGGTTGTAGAGTATGTCAAGGACAACATCTAAGCACGGCTTTCATTGCTACAGAGAAATATAGAACGAATTGTGGTCGGACACTTGAACTCATATGCCGCAACCTGCAGATGAAACAAAACCCGTACATTTAACGCATATAAACCTGTGGGTGAGAAAACCAACAATTTGGGTGTATGACCAGGTCTGACACAAACCAGGCTGTACAGTCACAGAATAAAGCTAGAAGCTTGAAACTTTGGATATTGTGGGGGCCTTTCGGGGGTTTTGGGATCTGGGGAGAAGGATAATTTATTTTCAGGGATCTATGGAGAACTAGATTCGGGGAGGGGAGGGGGTTAAAATTGAGGTTTAAACTCCTACTAATCAACAATTTTTATTCATGTCGGACGGAGTCACCGCTTCCTGGGCATTAACCAGTACTCTGGGGAGTTAGTGAGACGGTATCTCTGTCATTGTCATCACTTATTTAAAAGAAACAATCAATGACAAGACTTTTTTGACGTCCAGATTATGCTGCGTTTACGTGTAGTCAAGCGCTCATGTTATGAATGGTTCTTATTTATAAATACGACTGCTCCAAAACAAAAGCCCTACGAAGACCCTGCCGGGTTTGGGGATGGGGGCTTAGTTCCCTGCTCTCTGAAAGAAAATTGCCTTTCTCCCCAGCTCCTAAGAATGTGTTCGTCAAATCCCTGCTCCCTAACACACACCTCAGAATCTAGTTTTCCGTAGATCCCTGAATTACCCTTCCCCCCAGATCCCAAAACCCCTGAGAGGCCCCCACAAAGCCTGGAGTAAGGATATGCACTGCTGTACATGCACCTATTGTCTGTAGTAACAAAACCATGTTGATCCATGCATTTTCAATTGTATTAAGACCGAGTAATCTGTGAATTATTATTGAGCAACATAATTCCTAGGTCGGCCCAACCATTTGTACAGAATTCCTCTTTTATTAACATGACTTTCCTGGTCATTCTGTACTAACTCTCTATGACACGAACTGTCGGGGTTACATAATTCCATGTTTACATGAATTGTTGGTAATAAGGTGTGCCACAGTCAACATTTTTACAGTCAGCTCCGGCCGGAGCTACCAGCCTAATGCACTAGACATTTGTAACCACAGCCCCACACCCGGGGAATAGCGGGAACAATCCCCGCTAAAGCCCCCGGGTGACCCTGTGGGGACTGCGTGTTGGTAAAACCACTGCTGTTTTCCCCCGCAGCCTGCTATATTTTTCATTTCATTTTCATGGCCCTTTTTGCATTTATAAAGCAAACCCCGAGTATTTCCCCAGCACTGTCGTGACATAATTTTGATCAAGACCCCGCACATTTCCAATGCTACCCCCGCCCTGCCCCGGGGGTGGGGGCCGTGATCACAAATGACTAGTGCATAACCCAAAAGCTGTGGGAAGCTCTGAGGTGGGAAGTTTATGCGTCTTGCTCGAGCCTTTGATACGACGCTCTACCACCGAGCCACTGCGCTCCTCCCATGTATATAACTATTTGGTGAAAAATGAAAGAAGAGTCGAGATCTACATTACAGTATTTATCTTCTCTTTCTGAAACAACAATTATAATGTGGACACTGGAATAGCATAATCTATGGATATTCGCTTAAAGGTCATTCACATTGCAATCCTAACATCATGAAAAACAAGTTTGCGAAACTGAGGACGCACCATGCCCTTCTTTGATATGGAATAACTTTTTACAGCATTTATAAATTGTCAATTAATTTTCATGAATACATACCTGACAAATTTGTCTTCCTTCTTTGAATACAAATGTGTTGTACAATCCCAACGTGTAGCAGCAATTACGTCATTAATTGGATGTCAAAAAATCGAAACATGAAAAGCGACTAAAAATAGATTTACGAATTTGACATCACGCTATTGTGTTGAAGATAACGATTAGATGGCGTAATATTTTTGAAATTCGATTTCGCTAATCGAAAGACGAACCAGAGGACCAATGGTCCTGTAAATGCTCACCTGAGTCTGCTGCATATACCAATAAACATGTTTGAATATTATGGTATTTAACCCCAGTGCAGGGGCAGATGAAGCCCTTGGGCCGTTTTCTTTTTTCAGAATAATCAATATTCTGTCCATTTGCCAATTTCTTGCTGGCTTTTCCCTTCAAATGACATTTTAACAGTTTTCCCATTCAAATGCATGGGCAACCCATGTTGACCTTGCCATAAACTTGGTCAAGGTCATCACAGGGTAATGATTTATATATACATTGTAGTACTATAGCCATGGATGCTTCACGCCAAGTTTCATTGAAGTCAATCTATTGGTTTCAGAGAAGATATTTGAAGGGTTTTTACCATATATGGGCATGGCGGTCATCTTGGTCATGTGACCTAGATTATTAATATATACATTGGTTCCCCCATCCTATAGATGCTTCACATAAAATTTGGCTTCAATTGGCCAAGTGGTTTTAGAGGAGAAGATGTTTGAATATTATGGTAATATACATGTACATTGCCTCCGGGTATGGGCATATGAGCCCTTAGGTCCATTTTTTTTTCAGAATCATTAATATTTAGTCCTACTACCCATTTCCTGCAAGATTTTCACCTCAAATGACTTTTTAAAAGTTTTCCCAATTCCAATGCATTGGCAACCTATGTTGACCTTGTCTTAAAATAGGTCAAGGTCACCACAGGGTCATAATTTATATACACATTGTAGTACTTCAGCAATTGGTGCTTCATGCCAAATTTCTTTGAAATCGGTCCACCAGATTCGGAGAAGATTTTTGAAGGGTTTTTACCTTATATGGGCATGGCAGCCATCTTGGTCCTGTGAACTAGATAATTTATATATACATTAATTCCCCCATTCCATAGATGCTTCACATAAAATTTGGCTTTGATTCGCCAAGCGGTTTCAGAGGAGAAGATGTTTGAATATTATGGTAATATACATGTATATTGCCCCGGGGTGGGGGCACATGAGCCCCTGGGGTCCATTTTTTTTTCAGAATCATTAATATTCAGTCCTACTGCCCATTTCCTGCAAGACTTTCACTTTAAATGACATTTTAAAAGTTTTCCCTATTCAAATGCATTGGCGACCTATGTTGACCTTGCCGTAAAAAAGGTCAAGGTCATCACAGGGTCATGATTTATATATACATTGTAGTACTTGAGCCATTGATGCTTCATGCCAAGTTTCTTTGAAATCGATCCACCGGTTCTGGAGAAGAAGATTTTTGAAGGGTTTTTACCATATATGGGCATTGCGGCCATCTTGGTCATGTGACCTGGATTATTTATATATACATTGATTACCCCTTCCTATTGATGCTTCACATAAAATTTGGCTTTGATTGGCCAAGCGGTTTCAGAGGAGATGATGTTTGAATATTGTGGTAATATACATGTATATTGCCCAGGGGTGGGGGCATATGAGCCCCTGGGGTCCAATTTGTTTCAGAATCATTAATACTCAGTCCTACTGCCCATTTCCTGCAAGACTTTCACTTTAAATGACATTTTAAAAGTTTTCCCCATTCAAATGCATTGGTGACCTATGTTGACCTTGCCGTAAATAGGTCAAGGTCATCACAGGGTCATGATTTATATACACATTGTAGTGCTTGAGCCATCAATGCTTCATGCCAAGTTTCGTTGAAATCAGTCCACCGGTTCTGGAGAAGAAGATTTTTGAAGGGTTTTTACCATATATGGGCATAGCGGCCATCTTGGTCATGTGACCTGGATTTCTTATATACACATTGGTTCCCCCTTCCTATAGATGCTTCATATAAAATTTGGCTTTGGTTGGCCAAGCGGTTTCAGAGAAGAAGATCTTTGAAATTGTGGACGGATGGACGGACGGACGACGGACGGACGGACGCCGGATCATGGCCATCCTATAAGCTCACCTTGTGAGCCTAACCGCTCAGGTGAGCTAATAAAAATGGATTATAAAACCAGAGGACCAATGGTCCTGTAAACGCTCACCTGAGTCTGCTGCATATACCAATAAACATGTTTGAATATTATGGTATTTAACCCCAGTGCAGGGGCAGATGAAGCCCTTGTGCCGTTTTCTTTTTTCAGAATAATCAATATTCTGTCCATTTGCCAATTTCTTGCTGGCTTTTCCCTTCAAATGACATTTTTTAAAACAGTTTTTCCCATTCAAATGCATGGGCAACCCATGTTGACCTTGCCATAAACTTGGTCAAGGTCATCACAGGGTCATGATTTATATATACATTGTAGTACTAAAGCCATGGATGCTTCACGCCAAGTTTCATTGAAGTCATTCTATTGGTTTCAGAGAAGAAGATATTTGAAGGGTTTTTACCATATATGGGCATGGTGGCCATCTTGGTCAAGTGACCTAGATTATTAATATATACATTGGTTCCTCCATCCTATAGATGCTTCACATAAAATTTGGCTTTAATTGGCCAAGTGGTTTTAGAGGAGAAGATGTTTGAATATTATGGTAATATACATGTATATTGCCCCTGGGTGTGGGCATATGAGCCCTTAGGTCCATTTTTGTTCAGAATCATTAATATTTAGTCCTACTACCCATTTCCTGCAAGATTTTCACCTCAAATGACTTTTTAAAAGTTTTCCCAATTCCAATGCATTGGCGACCTATGTTGACCTTGTCCTAAAATAGGTCAGGGTCACCACAGGGTCATAATTTATATACACATTGTAGTACTTCAGCCATTGGTGCTTCATGCCAAGTTTCTTTGAAATCGGTCCACCAGATTCGGAGAAGAAGATTATTGAAGGGCTTTTACCTTATATGGGCATGGCAGCCATCTTGGTTCTGTGAACTAGATAATTTATATATACATTAATTCCCCCATTCCATAGATGCTTCACATAAAATTTGGCTTTGATTCGCCAAGCGGTTTCAGAGGAGAAGATGTTTGAATATTATGGTAATATACATGTATATTGCCCCGGGGTGGGGGCAGATGAGCCCCTGGGGTCCATTTTTTTCAGAATCATTAATATTCAGTCCTACTGCCCATTTCCTGCAAGACTTTCACTTTAAATGACATTTTAAAAGTTTTCCCTATTCAAATGCATTGGCGACCTATGTTGACCTTGCCGTAAAAAAAGGTCAAGGTCATCACAGGGTCATGATTTATATACACATTGTAGTACTTGAGCCATCGATGCTTCATGCCAAGTTTCTTTGAAATCGATCCACCGGTTCTGGAGAAGAAGATTTTTGAAGGGTTTTTACCATATATGGGCATTGCCGCCATCTTGGTCATGTGACCTGGATTATTTATATACACATTGATTACCCCTTCCTATTGATGCTTCACATAAAATTTGGCTTTGATTGGCCAAGCGGTTTCAGAGGAGATGATGTTTGAATATTATGGTAATATACATGTATATTGCCCCAGGGTAGGGGCATATGAGCCTCTGGGGTCCAATTTTTTTCAGAATCATTAATATTCAGTCCTACTGCCCATTTCCTGCAAGACATTCACTTTAAATGACATTTTAAAAGTTTTCCCCATTCAAATGCATTGGCGACCTATGTTGACCTTGCCGTAAAATAGGTCAAGGTCATCACAGGGTCATGATTTATATACACATTGTAGTGCTTGAGCCATCAATGCTTCATGCCAAGTTTCGTTGAAATCAGTCCACCGGTTCTGGAGAAGAAGATTTTTGAAGGGTTTTTACCATATATGGGCATGGCGGCCATCTTGGTCATGTGACCTGGATTTCTTATATACACATTGGTTCCCCCTTCCTTTAGATGCTTCATATAAAATTTGGCTTTGGTTGGCCAAGCGGTTTCAGAGAAGAAGATCTTTAAAATTGTGGACGGACGGACGGACGGATGACGGACGGACGCCAGATCATGGCCATCCTATAAGCTCACCTTGTGAGCCTAACGGCTCAGGTGAGCTAAAAACATAAACGTATTTTCTTTCCTGAAGGTAAGGCATGTTATATTGCAATTGAAAGTGGGGGTGTGCGCATCTGAGGACAGAGTGGAAATGATGCCATCACTGTATATAGAAGATGCAACGTTGAAACTTCACCAAATCACCTTTGTTTATTGCTTTATTTATTTAACCTTCAAATGACACCAGAATCATGCAAATATGTTGACCAGAAGACGCAGGATAAATTTTCTTGCAAACATGAAAATACATCTAAGTCTATGGAGTTCCCGACGTTGTGGAAATACTTTTGGTCCTTGACTGTACATAGAAGCTGACCAAGGTTTTCGGAAGATTTCTTTTGTGAAATGCCCAAGAAAGAGGGATGTGCATTAACAGGGTTTTCTGGCCCACCCAAAAGCCAAAAAATAAAAGTATCTGTACAACATTTTATCTTATATGTTTGAATAGATGAAATGTCCAAATGTTTTAATCTAATATTGATTTCACTTTTATGGTTGCTATGGTTACACAAAATGGCGGCCAATATGGGCTAATGTAGGAAAATCACAATTTTGGACCGAAATTTAGAGGTTTAACAGAGAAGTTTACATAGAGCCCAGCTAAATACCAAAAAGATATTTTCATAAAAGATTAGTATTACAAAGATGCACAAAATGTGAAAATATCTTTTTGGTATTTAGCTGGGCTCATAGCTAATTCTTAAAAAATTGCTCTATAGATTATTTGCATTTCACTCAAAGTAAGACACCTTTATCATAAGGCCTTGTACCAATTAATTCCACCAAGCACCAGAAGACATCCTCTGATGGGTGATAAATTGTTGATTGGGACCCCCGAAATACAATGGGATTTTTTTCAAAGGCGCACTTATTTGTGTTATGAAGAAAAACATGGTTTCCATAGCAACTTGTATTGTATTGTATATTGTATTTCCAGCCCATTTAGGTTCACCTCACTTTGCTATAAAGCACCAGGTAAAATACAAGTTTTGGATACTACGCAACCATTGACCAAACATTGTACAGAAAAATATCTCAGAAATATGGAGTTTGATCATGTAGATTCCAAACTACAAACCAGTCACGACATGTGGTTGTGCCAGATCGGCAACCACAAATATAATTTTTGAACATAGGGGTATACCTACAAAATCAAACATAACTTAGTTACTGATTATCCTAGTTCACTAAACATGGTATCATTTTAAAGCTTGTGCTTAGGCCTTTCATCCAACTGTAGCTTGTGTAAAATATCTAAATTATATATTCATCTAATTTGCATATTCATGAATACCGGTATTGATAGAATCATAATAGAAAATATATAAATAGAAAAAAAAAAAACATAAAATACACTGACTTCAATAACAAACAGCCATTTTCGCATCATGTCGATAAGCGATAGAACTTGAGATACCCTAACATGTAATGAATCTATGCATAAAAATTAGCTCATTTGCATATTTATGAATATTTATAGAAACATGAGAAATTAAGAAAAAAAATCAATGGACTTCTTAGATATACTAATTCCAGTCACAAATCATCACTGCGGCTTGTTGTTGTCCATTTGTTATACAATTTTTCATTTTCTAACCTGTAATGGCCCAATATTAAAATAATCTCATTTGCATATTCATGAAAATAAAATGCAAGGACATTGAAAATGAGGGGGGGGGGGGGGATTCAATAAAATCCGTAAATATTCCACCCACCATCACTGTGGCATGTTGTCATTTATACGATTTGACTGTCCTATCATGCAAAATACTATATGACAAGAATCTAGTTTGCTAAATTTGCATATTTACTGTATCATTTTCATGAATACGATGGTACAAAGAAACAAGAAATTGAGATAGAATTTGAAACAAGCCTTCAGCGTAGATATTTCAAAATACTTATTTCAATTTAAAACAATCTTTTTGGCATGTAATTGTTGGTCAGTAATATAATATGACTATTCTTACATACATGGGGCACGTATGAACTTAACCATATTTGCATATTCATGAATATTGATCTGAAAATAAGATATTGAAAGAAAGTTCAATTAAAACCGTGAACATACTTATTTAAGTCAAACACCAGCATCATGTCAAGTTGTCGTTAATCATTTATGTCAAGTGCATGACCTAACATGTAATGGATCTATGTGAAAATTTGAATATTCACAAAAGTATCGAACCAGTGGCATCAATCAATCTATCTGTCTATCCATTTAAGTCAAAGCTGAGTGATTTATCCCCATGTCATATCTGTTGAATCCTAGACTTGCTTCGTTAAAGTTTGAAATTGTGATTAATTCGATTACTTTGGTGATTAAAAATAAATAATCATTCATATGCAAATTAGATAGTTTGCATATTCATGGTATTCAAATTAGATAATTTGCACCTCTGATCAGTGTAATAAGTTTGTTTGTAACCATTTCTTAGTTAATGCTTGTTCAATATTCTATAGCAGACATGTGATGAATTAAGAGTGTGTTGTGGTAAACAGTATTAATTTGGGTTTTTCCCTGTATTTTCTAAAGTTTTCATTAATATTCATGAATATGCAAATTAGAAATTTTGCATAACCACAGTGGCTTAGCATAAAGTTGACTCTGTATGGTATTGATGGTATTGGACAACTGCAATATAGGTACATTTACATCTGTAAGACACTCAAAACATTTTTATTCTGTTTGTTAATTTCTGATAAAGCGCTTTGGTTTTCATCAATATTCATGAATATGGAATATGCAAATTTCATATGTTGCATATTGAATGCAGATTAGGTTCAAAAGCTGAGCCGAAGCATTGTTAATAACATATTAGGTTAGCAATGTTAGTATTTGAATACGAGTAATTACTTATATAACTTAATGAAACTGTAGTATCGGTTGCTATGGAAACCATGAATATATGCATTATCCATATGCACTTTTGCAGAATTTATGGGTTTTTCTCTCATTTTTACATTAAGGAGGTCCCTCTTACTATAATGCTTCAGTGATGTTCTTTCTGAAGTATGTAACGAAGGTCTAAATATCACAAGCCAACCCTTAAATGGATATGAGTTTAGTCATTTCTTTTTGTTTTTCATTAAAATTCATGAATTTCGACATGACCACTTTTCTTTATGGTAATTGAATGACTTGTTCAGAAGTATTAATGATGCCATAGCAACATATCATTCTATGGTTTGAACTGAAATTAATGAAGTTATGAAGTTCTAACAGACTTACTTGTTTTCCAATTACTTTCAGTGTTTTCATTAATTTTTATGAATATGAAAATTCAATATAATTTTCATTATAACACCAATTAATGCAAGGCAGGTGTTTAAGCTCTAAATTGATACCAACTTCAGTGGTCTACAACAAGTAAAAGCTGAAATATGACCAACTTATCCCATTAGCTGATATATCAATATTGAAATTGCTTTGAATGGGTCATGACCTTTGACCCAAGGTCATTCCTTTAAGAAAGGTCATACACATATTTTATTATTATTTTCATGAAGAGCAATAACCAGGCTATATTTCACATCATTGTCACTCAGCTCGGTTGGGGGCTATTTTTGGCTCTTAATGCACGTCGCCCTTTTCAAAATCTCACGTTCCAGCCACTGAAATGACAGTTATTGCAGTCGAAAATTAGGTTTCTATTGTATTTAGGGATGTAATATTTTGTGTAACTCAAGCAGTGACTTCTTTAAAAATTGGACAAAATCTCTGAATTTAATATAGCATCTTATAGAAAATAGGAAACCTTTCATAAGACCATGTTCCCCCCCTTGCCCAACCAAAATACTTTGAACACAACTGTAATTTTGTAAATGACATACTATATCCAAATGCCATGTTTGGGCAAGGGGGGGAAGGCTGTCAAAAAGCCCCAAAACCGATAAATGGGCTCATGTCCATTATTTGTAATTCACCAAGGCTATGGAAATATACTGTATATGTATGTTCTACCTGAATGAACAGACTTACTGTCCTAGTTCAACAGGTATACACAAAGTGTACACCTATAATGCATATAGATATACTGTGCAAAGTATGTATATCAATATTTGATGATTTACGTTTTACTCGAGATTATGCCTCCATGAGCTTAAAATCAAATGTCACTTCGGCATCACACAAAGACTGGTTCTACCATAATTTGATACATACAAGCCATTGTCAAAGAACTTCCCTAATGTCTACAAAACATATGGAGTCACTGTTCAAATTAAAAGTTGCTTAATTTATTTTGCATAATATATTTAAGGTACAGGTTTTTGCATAAGTGATGGACAGTGCTGTTTATAGTTATAAATCTAATGAAGACGTTGTACCTGTTATTTGTTGATAAATAGTTTCTATCCAAAATTTTGGGTTGCAATAAGCATATTGTAGCATTTCCTTGATAATCTATTGCAAAAAATATGTTTTCTGACAAAATATTTTTTTGAAAAAATCTGACCCCCTCCCCCTTTGACATAGATGTATTCTGCATGTATGTAACATCAAGAGGTTTTCACTATGTTATTACATTGATCAAATGTTAAATTTTCCGGATAATGCAACATTTTTTCTATACAGATCACACAGAAGCTGCCAGAAACACTCAAACTTTGGGCGGGAAACCTATGAAATCTTCCGAAAACCTTTGCCAAAGACTGGTAATTAATCTTTATGCCTTATAAAGATTTATTCACTTCTCTTGTGAGAAACAAAAACAAAAGTAGATACAACATGATCCCTTTTTAAATTTCAGAATCCAAAATTTGATATTGATAAAACTTTAAATGCCATTATATGAGAATTTTACAGAGAACATTTGAGCCGCATCATGAGAAAACCGGATTTTTGTCACAAAGGCACAGATCAGATCAGATGTGCAGCCTACTTCACTGACTGTAATTGCCAGTTTGTATCAGACCTGGTCGGTAACCCTGAAGACTGGTTTTCTCGCGACGCGGCTCATTTATGACACTTTTTTCACTGAGAAACCTTGCATTTTCATATGCAAAATGACAGTGGATTAAATGTGAAAGACATGTAACAGTGATTTTTTTCGCTATAAAACTGACTCCGGTTTTAGGAGTCGTTCCCAATGGCAAAAAGTATCTTTTTTTCCCAAATGCATGGTTCAAAATTCCCAATGTGAGAAAGTTTCCCAATCAGGCTCACAAAAGCAACCACAATTTATACATGTACTGTTTTATCCACCAATTGGTCAGTTAATCTGACATTTGTGACAAGGAATAACACTCATTTTCATACTCCAAGTCATATGTCGGTTACTTTTTTAAAACAAAATACTGTAACACATATAATGATATTTTTACTGGTCTTTAGATAAAGCTCAACGATTTTCCCTATTGACGGTAATATTAGTTTACTTTTCCCAACTGAACCGGTACTGGTACCGTTCCCAAAATGCTGAAAAAAATCACTGTGTAATGTAGATCTATATGCAATCATTACAGTTATTTTTTAAGGAAAGTAATTTAAATTAAATTAATGACTAGTGCCTCATTCTGACATGTATACTTGGTCATATTTATAGAGAAAATCGCCCAAGAAACAAACCTTATGCATAGGATCAATCTCTATCAAAGGAGTGAGATGTTTTTCATCTATGTCATTCATCGTCTTCTTGTCACCACCTCCATCCTCACCATGATCTTTATCAGCTGTTAATTCATCTTCCTTTTCTTCTGCATTCTTTTTATCGTCATCATCTCTAGAATCTTTGGGATTAGAACCATTTTCCATGGCATCTGCGTCAATATTTATCTCACTGTCTTCTACTGGTACAATGTCAAATGTTTTTGTTGTTCCTTTCACTGTTTCTTTCTCCTTTTCATCACCGCTTTCAGAAGTTTTGCTGGGACTTCCAGTTTTACTACTCTGAGAAACCTTATCATCATCAAAACCAGCAGGCTTTGGCTCACTGACAACTTTTTCAGTATCAGTAACTGCAGCAATTTTTCCCTCATCTTCTTTCTCATCTTTAGCTTCAGAGTCACCTGTTTGTAGTTCTGTCTTACTGACAAGATCATCATGTTTAGATTCAATCTTAGTATCAGCATCTTCCTCTTTTTGTAGTTTTCCCTCACTGGAAAGATCTTGTTCTTTAGCATCAACTAGAGTATCAGCAATCGAATCATCAGCAGTTTCTGCACGTTCATTTTCAACCTCAGTTTTATCTAGCTGTGTTTCTGTTTCATCACTGCTGTGTGTACCGACATCAGTATCTTTAGCATCAGTCTGGACATCAGTATCTTTAGCATCAGTCTGGACATCAGTATCTTTAGCATCAGTCTGGACATCAGTATCTTTAGCATCAGTCTGGACATCAGTATCTTTAGCATCAGTCTGTACCTCATTGTCAGGTGAGCCTTCTGATTCTAGATATTCTGAAAAAACATATTAAATTATGCTCTAGTAGTACATGTACTGATAGCACTGGTGCATATGCCATTAAACCCATGGAGCTCCTTTTTAAAACATACCATACTTGAAAACTGCTGTTTACTGTTTCATTACGAAAACTGGCCCAGGCATTACATGGAGATTTTTTCAGCCGTAAAAATTAAAATTTTCTGTGGAATATTTTCAATATTTAAGCTCAAAACATAGATTGTGGGTACATGTTAGAGCCACCTCGCCGAGGCAGTTCTAACAAGTACATGTACCCACAATGTATGTTTTAGGATAAAATATAAGAAAAATAGGTATACCCCTGAATTTGCCTGAAAACCCCAGTTTTACTGTATAAAAGTGGGATATGAGGGGGTACACATTTCAAGGATATGCTAGTGTGATGTAATAGTTTCTTTTCTTATAACAGAATTGCAGTATGTGGGTAATACTTAGACATGCCCCACTGAGGAATAGTCAAAATAGGAGAACTTACCAGTAAGTTGTTTTGCGCAAAAATAATAAACCTTTTAAAACTTTTCATCTTGCATTGATATGAATTACATGTATAGCAAAGGCACTTTCATACATACATGTAATGTCTCTTACTTGCTAATCGAATCTTCTCCTCCTTTGGAGTATAAGGCACATGTACCACAAACAGGAAAGCCATCTCATCAGCTGGCAGGGCACACTAACTTTACAGACTGAGTCAGGACAAAACCATCATCCTACAACATGATAAAACTAAGCACTTTATCATACAGGGTGATCCAGAATATGTGACACAATTTCAGTCTTTAATGATACATGTAATTAGAAATGGAAATTTCGCTGTCCTTGTAAAAATGGTTTTATTGATTAATCAGTAGAAATGGTCTCCTTCCCACCTAGTATCTTTGGGTTGAGGCTTCGGCTTTATTGAAGCAACATTTTGTAATACATAGGTTAGCCAGTTGAGAACTTGGTTTAATTCTATTCTAATCCGTTTTTAATAATCGCTAATACATTTTCGCTGTACTGAATGATAGAAATGGTAATTTCGCTGTCCTTGTAAAAATGGTTTTATTAATGAAAATGATAATCTCTGTATTTCTGGTGTCTTTGGTTGGGATTTTAACTTAATTACATCAAAGGTTTTTGTTACATGTGTTTGCCCGTTGAACACTATGTTTGTTTTTATTTAATTTTCTTTCTTTATGAAATCAAGCAAATAGGATTTCCCCAGGAAAAATAGTTTTTGGCATTGTCACCAGTAAGAATGACAGTCGGTGTCCCAGGCAAAGTGGTTCACCTCAAGTGTACTTCTGTTTGTTGTGCCTGCCTCTCTGTCGTGCTCGTTGCCTTTTGTTTCGTTTAAAACTTAGCTGGATGGCTACCTTGTTGGGAAAGAGCTAGTCATTCTGCTCTTCGTGTGTGTTGTTGGAAAAATGTTTTGAGGTGTTTTATGTATTTTCTTTCCCATCTGGTGTCTATGTTGGGACTTTAAATTTACGGTGCAGTCCAGTAACATTGCGCACCTAAGGTATGTTTTTGCCAGGTTTGACATGAAATATAAACACTGACTAACATTACTTACCATGAGACGTTTTAGTGATTCAATAATTAATATATCATAATATTAAATGTTAGCAATTTCTATAAGCTTTTCAAATATCGTGGCTGAAACATATGAACCCCTTTGAAAAAATTAGAGGCAATTTGTCCCCTAACATTGAGCACTGCTAAATCAAATATGTATTTTATAGCAACCTGCAATTTATTCACAGCAGTTGTACTTTCTGTCAACACATATAACAGCCATGTGAGAATTTACAAACAAGAAATTTCAAAGAAAACCATGCTGTGTATGGTGGCACAAAAATGTCACCACACAGTATTTCAAAATTAGACAAAATCTTATAATGTTGATAAATTATTCAATCAGGATGGGAAGAAAAATCATGTTTGCCTTCAAATTAATCTTGTACACACTAATAGTGTACCACACGGTTTGCGCTAGGATATATTTTTCTTTCGCCATTACTTTCGCCATGTGAGAATTTTTTTCGCCATTTTCTTTAAGTTTGAGCCAAATCTTGGCCATTTTTTCGCCAAGAGGACGCGTCTCCCTCAGCTCCCTGCTCTCTGAAACCCCAAAATATTTTTGTTTGTTTGTTTGAATTGATGCTTTATGTCCCAGTCAACAGCTAAGGTCATGTCTGGACGTTGCCTCCACTTTATGGGACTTTTACCCGAAATGAGGATGTCATGACATCCAACATGTTAGAGGGCTGCAGGGACTCAAGATTGGTGCACTCTTTCTCCAAACAATGTAAGGAAATTCCTGTGTTAGTTGACATGTCTGCAAGCTGAACATTCATTTTTCCAAATGGAGAGATCTTCCTCTCTGTTGCATCACTATCCAAGAAACTGTCCCACCTAACTGCCTAACCTTCAGATATTGTTAATTTTAGCCAGGGATGGGTGGGGTGGGGTAGGAAAACTATTTATTTCATCAACAATAATTTCAAATTCTCATTGTCATCACACCCGGTTAACTCGGTATATATTGCAGGCGTTAATTTACGACCTGCGGTTAATTGTCTTTACGACTAAGTGTGAGAGGCCTTACTACTAAGTATATGAGGTCATCGGACTAACATACAACTCGAGCGTGTTTACACATTTCCTAACACAGTGCGTAGTGATAGATTATTGACTTGTTGAGATAACAGGGAAAATGAAGTAATTTGTTTGTAGTGTTTTATGCATTATGTAATTTGCTCATAATCTGAAGGATGACCTCCAGATGACCTCCTTAAAAGCAAATTGTTCAGTTATGGAATTGGTGGGAAGACAATTAAATGGATTGATGCCTTCCTTTGCTATAGACAACAAAGAGTTGTGGTTAATGGCGTTAAATCAGACTGGGCTCCTGTTGTATCTGGTGTCCCACAGGGCACCGTTCTTGGCCCCTTGTTGTTTTCGTTGCATATAAATGATATCACCTCAGATATTGAATCGGAAATCAGACTCTTTGCTGATGATTGTGTTTGTTATCGTGAAATTAAGAATGTGGAGGATACAGTGAAACTTCAGAAGGATATTGATCGATTAGGTAGTTGGGCCAGGAAATGGGGTATGAGATTTCAACCTGTCAAGTGCAACATGATGCAGCTGACAAATAAACGTACTAGTAAAATTCAGGCTTCTTACAAGCTTGAGGGTACTGTGTTGGAAAATGTTGAGAGTATCAAATATCTTGGTGTAACAATAACTAAGGATTTAAAATGGAATACTCACATCAGCAATGTGTGTACCAAAGCCAATAGGACCCTTGGTTTTTTGAGACGAAATCTGTTTTCTTGCCCCCAAGAAGTGAGAGAAGCTGCCTATAAAGGTCTGGTGAGACCTATTCTTGAATATGGTAGCTCAGTTTGGGACCCTCATTATGAAGGTTTGATAGATGATTTGGATAAGGTGCAAAAGCGTGCGGCTAGGTTTGTAACTAGGAACTATACATATGAAAAAGGTAGTATGACTGGCATCCTTAAAAAACTAAAATGGGAATCCCTGCAGAAAAGAAGGAAGGATAATAGAATTATATTACTTTACAAAGGTCTAAAAGGGAGAGCAAAAATACCCACAGATGACCTTATCCCCAAAAATAGGCGTTGTAGGAATCAACACTCCTTGGCATTTCAGATACCTTCAGCAAGTACAAATGCCTATTTACACAGTTTCTTCCCCCAGACCATTAGAGATTGGAATGAACTCCCTGATTCTCTGATCTCCTCTGCTGAATTGTCAGATGATTGTGTGTCTAAATTTACTTCTCTTGTGAGAGCTCGGGACTAATCCCCTCCGGTCAAGCCCCATCCCCCCTGGTGTAGTATTGTCAATTTGACGTTTCACCAGTAAACTATTCTGATCTGAAACAAGAATTATAACTGAATAAAAGGGACTTTTGACAATAAACCGCATTAAATCTCCAGATGACCACACTAAATGCTAAATTTTCAACATCTTTTGGTATTTGTTACTTTCTATGGTTCTTTTGCTTATATTTTGGCTTTAAATGGAGTCATAAAGTTAGTGAGAAAGTGACAGGTTATACGTTATTAATAGTGACCCAGTTTACTTGTTGTGTGTTGGTTCCTTTACGACCTGTATGACCGGTGTATTGGAGTCTTGCATACCATGTATATGTTACATTTCGACCATATGTACATGTTTCTTTTGTACTTTTTAGTGGAACAGACTGGTTCGTGCAGGAAATTTCAGCAATAGAGGAGAGTTTTGAGGAGGGGCAGCTGCCAGTCCCCCTGCCACAGATTCATTTGTGGACGGTAATTAGTATTTTAATACATTTAGCGCTCTGTCCCTGGATTTGAACTGTAAAGTAAGAACAGAAAGCCTAGGGATCAACACAATTCCCAGGAAGCCGCCTGGCGAGAGATCCAAAATTTTTCGCAATAATAAATTATGTAAAACTTAAAAATAATGCACCAGTCATTTGTATCCCCGGCTCCCCCGGGACCGGGGAATAGCGGGGCTTTTAACTTTTCATTTTTAAAGCCCGGCTAAAAGCCCGGCACTGCCGGACAAGAAAATCCCTGCTAAAAGCCCCGGCTCCCCGGAGGCTGACAATAACGTGGAACAACAGCTTGGAGTTGTTCTGATGAATATGAAACATGAGAGAAGGGTTTCAATTTGTGCATAGGAATGTTAAGGTGTATTTTCAAATTAAATGAATACCATAAAAGTAATTAAATGTTAAAATACCATTAATATCTAATTTGAATTAATGTGACCGTGTATTGGCGGGAAATCAAAACCCCGGCAAATCCCCGGCACTGCCGGGATGCATCAGAGGTCAAAGCCTGGCACTTAAGCCCCGCTATGTCCCCGCTATGCCCGGTCCCGAGGGAGCCGGGGATACAAATGACTGGTGCATAAACAACAAAAAAATAAGTGACCCAAAAATATATGTGCAAAGATATTAATACTCCCAAAATCGGCAGGAAGATCTATCACGCACTTGTATGTCGCGTATCTGGGAAATTCACGTGGTTTGCTCTTGCTCTCCCATTGTTTAGGCAAAATCATAGATATCCCATATTGTAAAGGGTCATATGTGAGAGATACAGCAGAGAAATCGTCAAGATCTTGCGACAATGCAAATTTTCTTTGGTTTACGAAAGTGGTTACGAAATGACCTGAGTACGAAATGGTAGCTACTAGGTAGGAAATGACCAAAAAGTGGTTACAAAATGACCTGGGTACGAAATGACCTGGGTACGAAATAACTGGAAACCAAGTTACAACACGCCACAGACAATATACAGCGATTTTTTTAGCTGTAAAATATGAATATTTTTCAGTTGAATTTTGATAGTTTTCTTATTTTAAAGCAAAGATTGTGGGTAAACATTAGAAGCGCCTCGCCGAGATGCCTCTAACGAGTGCCCACACTCTGTTTTTGAGCAAAAATAAGAAAATAATGTACACCCTGCAAACCCCAGTTTTACTATATAAAACATGAAACGCAATGCTAAAATTATGATCGGACTGTAGCACAAAGACGGCACAACACTTGCAAGGAAGGAATTTGTAACGCCATTTCTTTTTTATTAAATTACTGGTGTGTTAGAGGGGGTGTTCTGTGATTTTCATTTTATGAATGATGGAATTCAGATTTTTAACTAATGTTTGGAAATAAAATACATGTCTCTAAAAATGTTATAAAATGGATCACATTAACAAAATTTGTTTTATTTTGTTTGGTATGTTGATGCCGTATCTATTTTTGTTTTCCAAAATGACGGCTAATTTGTGACTTAAGTCTTTCGATTTTGGAAGTTTTTACTTCAAACTGCACTGATTTGATTATTTTATGTCTAATTTCTCTGAAAATTGGTAGGGTCTACGCACAACCTAAAACCAATCATCTAATGACTTTCAAAATTGTTTTTAAATCGAATTTCTAGTTTTCAAGAAAATGCCAAAACAAAAGTGTATGCGTTAGAAGTTTCCTTAGGTGTAGTCCGTAATGTCAGTAAGTTACACATATTTATCCTCAACTATTTACATCTATAGGTAACTGCATACAATTACATATAGATGCAGTTAGATGTGAATGAGGACAGATAGGTGTTACTTACGGACATTATGGATAAATATTGTAAGGAAAATTCAAATTCTTAATGTAATACTTCTTTTAATACCCCCACAAAATATGTTCCATTGCTGTTTTACAGTTTAGAGACGTAGAATCAGTTTATTACCTGTAAGTATTCAAAGTTAAGCCCATTGCAAAGACTAATATGTATTTCTGACTACACTTTTAACCGTAAGGCCACCTATACAAAAGTCGTAAATTATCAATCGCGCTCAGTTATGTGGTAGTAAAGGCACCAACACTTGGTACGCATGTAACATATACTTGCCAAGTATGGATGGTTGTTAGAATTTAATAAGTTTTAAACGATAAGCGACTGTTTTAGGCTATTTTGATTTACACATGAAAAAAATAAAGGCCACAAAGTCCAATAATCGATTATTCTTTTTTTTTCAAAAATTTAAGAGAAATGCAGCTTTCATGTTTAAACCCAAAGGATGTAGAAATGTAGATGGTTTTCCATGTTTTTTTTGGATCCCCCCTCCTAAAATGTTCAGGAAGTATTCATGAAACAATAAACTAATAAATAATAACTCGGATCATACCATATTCGCGTCCATTGTCTGTTAAATCTGCGAAAAAGGCACTGAGTTCATTCTCGCCCAACCTTCAGCAATACACACCGTAAAGGAACACATACTTAGTAGTAATGCCTCTCATACTTAGTCGTAAAGGCAATTGACCGTAGGTCGTAAATTAACGCCTGCAATATATACCGAGTTAACCGGGTGTGGTCATGGCCGTTCTAGGCAGTGCCTAAGTTCATATTATCGCCTTTTATAACTCATAGATCTACCTTTATTAAACATAAGCTGTGAGGTGTCTTTTCTGTGACAAGACAAGTGAAGTGTCCGGGACGCTATATAAGCCATGCGTTTGATGCATGACGTATAATTACGGAAATTTCCGGGATGTCTCGTAAATTGTCTATAAATAGAATTGTATGAAGGTACATACTAATTGCCGGTATTGTTCGCGAATTTGATGCAATTTCGAATTCAAGATTCTCCGGATGTTACAAACAATCAATCTGTCATAAACATTGCACTAGCACTCGTTCGAGAATTCATGCTCTGCCGAACAATTCGGAAATGGTATATTGGCGAAATCACGCGACAATTTCCGAATTTAAACTACATGTTCAAGCCCAGGGTTCTAAGGCAATACACTTGGATGTCTGTTGTTCAGGGGTATGGCAGTGGTTGCATGGTTTTAGACCATGCACTGGGTGTCTCTGTATACGCTGGCTGATGCACAGCAGTATGGCAGTGGATGCATGGCTTCAGGCCATGCGTTTGGTGTCTGTGTATTCGCAGGGTGATGCAGGGTGATGCACAATCGTATGGCAGTAGATGCATGGCTCTAGGCCATGCGTTTGGTGTTTGCGGGCTGATGCACAATCGTATGGCAGTAGATGCATGGCTTTAGGCAATGCATTTGGTGTCTGTGTACAGGTTCGTTTCATTAATAACATACCCCTGCAATGTCGCAAAATAAATTGACCACGCATCCTACATTGCATGGCTCATTGCTGGATGGTTATTAGTCTGGCCTGGAAAAAACTTCTACAATTTGTGTATATATTTATGTGTGTTAAACTGGTAGTTTGTTTATATTGATCGTGAGCAGTCCGATTGGACAGGAAGCTGCTTTCGGCGTGTACCAAAATTCTGGTAGATTTAATGTCAAGTTTTCAACTTTCGGCGATTGGTATTATGTAAGTACTGTGAATATTGCCAGTTTCTGACATGAATGTTGTTCATTGGCATCTATTGTAGATACCTTAAAACTTACATCACATTCGTTAAAGTACTGAAGTAGAAATGGAATATCTAACTATACCTACTACCCTGTATAATACTACCATGCAAATGCATGTTTTCAGCACATAAATTGTCTGACAGATTATCAAATTAAAAAACTGGACATCTGAGAATATCATTAACAGTTGCCATGATTATTTAAAGAGAGTTACGATAGCCTTGTATCTAATGCAATGTGTACCTGCCTATGACAACGTTTTAAGTTATGTTATGACATTCTTTAACATATATTAAGGACATTTATATTAAGGATATTCTTTAACATATATTATTTGAATACAATTGATTGAAATAGTGTGACTGGCGATTTTAACAAGACGGCTTATATTAGTAATCATCCAAGAGAAACTTCAAAAAATCAAATATTAAACGCGCGAGAGCACACTAAGATGGAAGTAGACATTAAGAGCAGTTTTGCTTCCTTGAAATATGTCTGTAATGAAGGAAATAGCGTCGATTTAATCATTATTTCTGAACTTCATATGTATTGCGAATGCGGTGCAAGTTTTAATGTTAATCAAATAGATGTCAATGAACAACATTCAGGTCAGAAAGTGGCAGTATTCACAGTACTTACATAATACCAATCGCCGAAAGTCGAAAACTTAACATTAATTCTGTCGGAATTTTGATACATGCCGAAAACAGCTTCCTGTCCAATCGGACTGCTCACGATCAATATAAACAAACTACCAGTTTAACACACATACGTGTATACACAAATTGTAGAAGTTTCATCCAGGCCAGACTAATAACCATACAGCAATGAGCCATGCAATGCAGGGTGCGGGGTCAATTTATTTTGCGACATTGCAGGGGTATGTTATTAATGAAACGAACCTGTATACGCTGGCTGATGCACAGCAGTATGGCAGTAGTTGCATGGCGTCAGGCCATGCGTTTGGTGTCTGTGTATGCGCGGGCTGACGCACAATTGCATCGCAGTACATGCATGGCTTTAGGCTTTGCGTTTGGTGTCTGCGAATACGCTGGCTGATGCACAATCGTATGGCAGTAGATGCATGGCTTCAGTCCATGCGTTTGGTGTCTGTGTATACGCGGGCTGATGCACAATCTTATGGCAGTAGATGCATGGCTTTAGGCCATGCGTTTGGTGTCTGTGTATTCGCTGGCTGATGCACAGGAGTATGGCAGTAGATGCATGGCTTTAGGCCATGCGTTTGATGACTCTGTATACGTGTACTGATGCACAATCGTATGGCAGAGATGCATGGCTTTAGGCCATGCGTTTGATGTCTGTGTATACGCTGGCTGATGCACAGCAGTAGTTGCATGGCTTCAGGCCATGCGTTAGTGTCGGTGTATACGCGGGCTGATGCACCATAGTATGGTAGTACATGCATGGTTTTAACCCATGCGTTTGGTGTCTGTGTATTCGCGGGCTTATATACAATAGTTTGGCAGTAGATGCATGGCTTAAGGCCATTCGTTAGGTGTCTGTGTATACGCGGGCTGATGCACAATCTTATGGCAGTAGATGCATGGCTTTAGGCCATGCGTTTGGTGTCTGTGTACTCGCTGGCTGATGCAAAGGAGTATGGCAGTAGATGCATGGCTTTAGGCCATGCGTTTGATGACTTTGTATACGTGTACTGATGCACAATCGTATGGCAGTAGATGCATGGCTTTTGGCCATGCGTTTGGTGTCTGTGTATACGCGAGCTGATGAGATATCGTATGGCAGTAGATGCATGGCTTTTGGCCATGCGTTTGGTGTCTGTGTATTCGCGGGCTGATGCACAATCGTATAGCAGTAGATGCATGGCTTTAGGCCATGCATTTGGTGTCTGTGTATACGCTGGCTGATGCACAGAAGTATGGCAGTAGTTGTATGACTTCAGGCCATGCGTTTGGTGTCTTTGTATACGCGGGCTGATGCACAATCGTATGGCAGTAGATGCATGGCTTTAGGCCATGTGTTTGGTGTCTGTGTATTCGCTGGCTGATGCACAGGAGTATGGCAGAAGATGCATGGCTTTAGGCCATGCGTTTGATGACTCTGTATACGTGTACTGATGCACAAAATGGCCGTAGATGCATGGCTTTAGGCCATGCGTTTGATGACTCTGTATACGTGTACTGATGCACAATCGTATGGCAGAGATGCATGGCTTTAGGCCATGCGTTTGATGTCTGTGTATACGCTGGCTGATGTACAGCAGTAGTTGCATGGCTTCAGGCCATGCGTTAGTGTCGGTGTATACGCGGGCTGATGCACCATAGTATGGTAGTACATGCATGGTTTTAACCCATGCGTTTGGTGTCTGTGTATTTGCGGGCTGATGCACAATCGTATGGCAGTAGATGCATGGCTTTTGGCCATGCGATTGGTGTCTGTGTATACGCGAGCTGATGAAAAATCGTATGGCAGTAGATGCATGGCTTTTGGCCATGCGTTTGGTGTCTGTGTATACGCGAGCTGATGAAAAATCGTATGGCAGTGGTTGCATGGTTTTAGGCCATGCATTTGTTGTCTGTGTATACGCTGGCTGATGCACAGAAGTATTGCAGTAGTTGTATGGCTTCAGGCCATGCGTTTGGTGCCTTTGTATACGCGGGCTGATGCACAATCGTATGGCAGTACATGCATGGCTTTAGCCCATGCGTTTGGTGTCTGTGTATTTGCGGGCTGATGCACAATCGTATGGCAGTAGATGCATGGCTTTTGGCCATGCGTTTGGTGTCTGTTTAGATGCATGGCTTTAGGCAATGCGTTTGGTGTCTGTGTATACGCTGGCTGATGCACAGGAGTATGACAGTAGATGCATGGCTTCAGTCCATGTGTTTGGTGCCTGTGTATACGCGGGCTGATGCACAGCAGTATGGCAGTAGATGCATGGCTTTAGGCCATGCGTTTAGTGTCTGTAAATACGCTGGCTGATGCACAATCGTATGGCAGTAGATGCATGGCCTCAGGCCATGCGTTTGATGTCTCTGTATACGCAGGCTGATGCACAATCGTATGGCAGAGATGCATGGCTTTAGGCCATGCGTTTTGTGTCTGTGTATTCGCGGGCTTATATACAATAGTTTGGCAGTAGATGCATGGCTTTAGGCCATTCGTTAGGTGTCTGTGTATACGCGGGCTGATGCACAATCTTATGGCAGTAGATGCATGGCTTTTGGCCATGCGTTTGGCGTCTGTGTATACGCGAGCTGATGAGATATCGTATGGCAGTAGATGCATGGCTTTTGGCATGCATCGTATGGCAGTAGATGCATGGCTTTTGGCCATGCGTTTGGTGTCTGTGTATTCGCGGGCTGATGCACAATCGTATAGCAGTAGATGCATGGCTTTAGGCCATGCATTTGGTGTCTGTGTATACGCTGGCTGATGCACAGAAGTATGGCAGTAGTTGTATGGCTTCAGGCCATGAGTTTGGTGTCTTTGTATACGCGGGCTGATGCTTTAGGCCATGCGTTTTGTGTCTGTGTATTCGCGGGCTTATATACAATAGTTTGGCAGTAGATGCATGGCTTTAGGCCATTCGTTAGGTGTCTGTGTATCCGCGGGCTGATGCACAATCTTATGGCAGTAGATGCATGGCTTTAGGCCATGCGTTTTGTGTCTGTGTACTCGCTGGCTGATGCAAAGGAGTATGGCAGTAGATGCATGGCTTTAGGCCATGCGTTTGATGACTTTGTATACGTGTACTGATGAACAATCGTATGGCAGTAGATGCATGGCTTTTGGCCATGCGTTTGGTGTCTGTGTATACGCGAGCTGATGAGATATCGTATGGCAGTAGATGCATGGCTTTTGGCCATGCGTTTGGTGTCTGTGTATTCGCGGGCTGATGCACAATCGTATAGCAGTAGATGCATGGCTATAGGCCATGCATTTGGTGTCTGTGTATACGCTGGCTGATGCACAGAAGTATGGCAGTAGTTGTATGGCTTCAGGCCATGCATTTGGTGTCTTTGTATACGCGGGCTGATGCACAATCGTATGGCAGTAGATGCATGGCCTTAGGCCATGCGTTTGGTGTCTGTGTATTCGCTGGCTGATGCACAGGAGTATGGCAGAAGATGCATGGCTTTAGGCCATGCGTTTGATGACTCTGTATACGTGTACTGATGCACAATCGTATGGCAGTAGATGCATGGTTTTTGGCCATGCGTTTGGTGTCTGTGTATACGCGAGCTGATGAGATATCGTATGGCAGTAGATGCATGGCTTTTGGCCATGCGTTTGGTGTCTGTGTATTCGCGGGCTGATGCACAATCGTATAGCAGTAGATGCATGGCTTTAGGCCATGCATTTGGTGTCTGTGTATACGCTGACTGATGCACAGAAGTATGGCAGTAGTTGTATGGCTTCAGGCCATGCGTTTGGTGTTTTTGTATACGCGGGCTGATGCTCAATCGTATGGCAGTACATGCATGGCTTTAGCCCATGTGTTTGGTGCCTGTGTATTTGCGGGCTGATGCACAATAGTATGGCAGTAGATGCATGGCTTTTGGCCATGCGCTTGGTGTCTGTGTATTTGCGGGCTGATGCACAATCGTATGGCAGTAGATACATGGCTTTTGGCCATGCGTTTGGCGTCTATGTATACGCTGGCTGATGCACAGCAGTATGGCAGTAGTTTTATGGTTTCAGGCCATGCGTTTGAGTCTGTGTATACGCGGGCTGATGCACAATCGTATGGCAGTACATGCATGGCTTTAGGCTTTTCCTTTGGTGTCTGTGTATACGCTGGCTGATGCACAATCGTTTGGCAGTAGATACATGGCTTCCGTCCATGCGTTTGGTGCCTGTGTATACGCGGGCTGATGCACAAGCGTATGGCAGTAGATGCATGGCTTTAGGCCATGCGTTTAGTGTCTGTGAATACGCTGGCTGATGCACAATCGTATGGCAGTAGATGCATGGTTTCAGGCCATGCGTTTGATGTCTCTGTATACGTGGGCTGATGCACAATCGTATGGCAGAGATGCATGGCTTTAGGCCATGCGTTTTGTGTCTGATTATTCGTGGGCTTATGTACAATAGTTTGGCAGTAGATGCATGGCGTTAGGCCATTCGTTTCAATGGTGTCTGTGTATTCGCAGGCTAATGCACATGCGTTTGATGACTCTGTATACGTGGACTGATGCACAATCGTATGGCAGAGATGCATGGCTTTAGGCCATGCGTTTGATGTCTGTGTATACGCTGGCTGATAAACAGCAGTATGGCAGTAGTTGCATGGCTTCAGGCCATGCGTTAGTGTCTGTGTATACGCGGGCTGATGCACAATCGTATGGTAGTACATGCATGGTTTTAGCCCATGCGTTTGGTGTCTGTGTATTTGCGGTCTGATGCACAATCGTATGACAGTAGATGCATGGCTTTTAGGCGTTTGGTGTTTGTGTATACGCTGGCTGATGCACAGGAGTATGGCAGTAGATGCATGGCTTCAGTCCATGCTTTTGGTGCCTGTGTATTTGCGGGCTGATGCACAATCGTATGACAGTAGATGCATGGCTTTAGGCCATGCGTTTAGTGTCTGTGAATACGCTGGCTGATGCACAGTCGTATGGCAGTAGATGCATGGCTTCAGGCCATGTGTTTGATGTCTCTGTATACGCCGGCTAATGCACAATCGTATGGCAGAGATGCATGGCTTAAGGCCATGCGTTTTGTGTCTGTGTCTTCGCGGGCTGATGCACAATAGTTTGGCAGTAGATGCATGGCTTTAGGACATGCGTTTGGTGTCTGTGTATTCGCGGGCTAATGCACAATAGTTTGGCAGTAGATTCATGGCTTTAGGCCATGCGTTTGGTGTCTGTGTATTCGCGGGCTGATGCACAATCGTATGGCAGTAGATGCATTGCTTTAGGCCATGCGTTTGGTGTCTGTGTATTCGCGGGCTGATGCACAACAGTTTGACAGTAGATAAATGGCATTATTGTTTTGAAATTGACTTGTATACGCGGGCTGATGGCAGTAGATACATGGCTTCAGGCCATGCGTATGGTGTCTGTGTATACGCTGGCTGATGCACAATCGTATGGCAGAGATGCATGGCTTTTGGCCAGGCGTTTGGTGTCTGTCTATTCGCGGGCTGATGCACAGGAGTATGGTAGTTGATGCATGGCTTTAGGCCATGCGTTTGGTGTCTGTGTATTCGAGGGCTGATCACAATCGTATGGCAGTAGATGCATGGCTTTAGGCCATGCGTTTGGTGTCTGTGTACTCGCGGGCTGATGCACAATAGTTTGGCAGTAGATTCATGGCATTATTTTGAAATTGATACATTGCTTTAGGCCATGCGTATGGTGTCAGTGTATACGCTGGCTGATGCACAGGAGTATGGCAGTAGAAGCATGGCTTTAGGCCAGGCGTTTGGTGTCTGTGTATTCGCGGGCTGATGCACAATCGTATGGCAGTAGATGCATGGCTTTAGGCCATGCGTTTGATGTCTGTGTATACGATTGCTGATGCACAGGAGTACGGCAGTAGATGCATGGCTTTTTGGCCAGGCGTTTGGTGTCTGTCTATTCGCGGGCTGATGCACAGGAGTATGGCAGTAGATGTATGGCTTTAGGCCATGCGTTTGGTGTCTGTGTATTCGAGGGCTGATGCACAATCGTATGGCAGTAGATGCATGGCTTTAGGCCATGCGTTTGGTGTCTGTGTACTCGCGGGCTGATGCACAATAGTTTGGCAGTAGATTCATGGCATTATTTTGAAATTGATACATTGCTTTAGGCCATGCCTATGGTGTCAGTGTATACGCTGGCTGATGCACAGGAGTATGGCAGTAGAAGCATGGCTTTAGGCCAGGCGTTTGGTGTCTGTGTATTCGCGGGCTGATGCACAATCGTATGGCAGTAGATGCATGGCTTTAGGCCATGCGTTTGATGTCTGTGTATACGATTGCTGATGCACATGAGTATGGCAGTGGATGCATGGCTTTAGGCCATGCGTTTGGTGTCTGTGTATACGCGGGCTGATGCACAGGAGTATGGTAGTAGATGCATGGCTTCAGGACATGCGTTTGGTGTCTGTGTATTCGCGGGCAGATGCACAATTGTATGGCAGTAAATGCATGGCTTTAGGCCATGCGTTTGGTGTCTGTGTATTCGCGTGCTGATGCACAATCGTTTGGCAGTAGATGCATGGCTTTAGGCCATACGTTTGGTGTCTGTGTATTCGCGGGCTGATGCACAATAGTTTGGCGGTAGATTCACGGTTTTTAGCTCGACTGCACGAAGTGCATAGAGCTATTGCAGTCACCCCGGTCGTCCACGTTCCCGTTCCCGTTCCCGTTCCCGTGCGCGTTCCCGTGCGCGTCACACTTGCGTTAAAGTTTTCTAGAAGTCCATATCTTGACAACCACTCATCAGAAAGCATTCATACTTGGACCATAGATATCCTGTAGGGTTAGCTTTCATTCCATGGCATCAAGCCCCTGGGTCCAGGCCATGGGGTGGGGCTGGAGGTTAAAATCTAGAACACCTTCAAAAATGGCAATTCTTGTGTTAAAGTTTTCTAGAAGTCCATATCTTGACAACCACTCATCAGAAAGCATTGATACTTGGGCCATTGACACCCTGTAGGGTCGGCTTTCATTCCATGGCATCAGATCCCTGGGTCCATGCCAGGGGGTGGGGCTAGAGGTTAAAATCTAGAACACCATAAATAATAATGGCTTTTCTGTGATATAGTATTCTAGAAGTCTATATCTTGAAAACTTTTCATCAGAGGGCTTTCATACTCGGACCATAGGTACCCTGTAGGGTTGAGTTTCATTTCATGGCATCGGGTCTCTCGGTCCATGCCTGGGGGGTGGGGCTGGAGGTTAAAAACTAGAACACTGTAAAAATAGATGTACTGCTGTGTAACTTTTACAAGGAGTCCATATCTTGACAACAACTTATCATAAAGCATTCATACTTCATACACTTTAGGTTCCATGACATCGGACCTCTGGGTCGGAGTCAGGGGGGCGGGGCTAGAGGTCAAAATCTAGAACTCCCCGAATTTTTTTTTCTTTTTATTTCTTAATAGAAACAACTTAGGAAGATGGTTGGTCATTCATCTTTTGACTTTGTGACACTGACTTGTGTGTCATGACGGTAAGGGTCGGTTGACCTACTTTCCATGGTTCAGTGATTTTGCCTAATATCTTGACACTCAATTAGTATATTTTCTTACTTCTTTCAGATTATGAGTGAGTATGACCAGGCCTTTGACCCCAATATACTTATAGGTCACTGTGACCTAATTTCACGGTTCAGTGATTTTGCCTTATATCTTGACACTCAATTAGTATATTTTCATACTTTTTTCAGATTATGAGTGAGTATGACCAGACCTTTGACCCCAATATACTTATAGGTCACTGTGACCTAATTTCACGGTTCAGTGATTTTGCCTTATATCTCGGTTCTCAAATGGTTTATGAACAAACTTCTTTCAAAGAATGTTTGCGTATGACAAGACCTTTGACTCTGAATTAGTCCTAGGTCACTGTGACCTAATTTCACGGTTCAGTGATTTTGCCTTATATCTTGACACTCAATTAGTATATTTTCATACTTTTTTCAGATTATGAGTGAGTATGACCAGACCTTTGACCCAAATATACTTATAGGTCACTGTGACCTAATTTCACGGTTCAGTGATTTTGCCTTATATCTCGGTACTCAAATGGTTTATGAACAAACTTCTTTCAAAGTATGCTTGCGTATTACAAGACATTTGACCCTGAAGTAGTCCTAGGTCACTGTGACCTAATTTCACGGTTCAGTGATTTTGCCTTACATCTTGACACTCAATTAGAATATTTTCATACTTTTTTCAGATTATGAGTGAGTACGACCAGACCTTTGACCCCAATATACTTATAGGTCACTATGACCTAATTTCACGGTTCAGTGACTTTGCCTTATATCTCGGCACTCAAGTAGTTTATGAACAAACTTCTTTGACACTATGTTTGCGTATGACAAGACCTTTGACCCTTTAAGTAGTCCTAGGTCTATATGACCTTATTTCACGGTTCAGTGATTTTCCTTTATATCTCGGCACTCAATTGGTATATGAACATACTTCTTTCACGATATGTATGAGTATGACAAGACCTTTGACCGTAAAGTATTCCTGGGTCACTGTGACCTAATTTCATGGTTCAGTGATTTTGCCTTATATATCGACACTCAGTTGGTATTTTTTCATACTTCTTTCTGATTATGAATGAGTATGACCAGACCTTTAACCCAAACATACTTATAGGTCACTATGACCTAATTTCATGGTTCAGTGATTTTGCTTTATATCTCAACACTGAATGGGTATATGATCATATTTCTTTCACATTATGAGTAAGTATCACTAGACCTTTGAGGCTTTGACCCTGAAATACTTATAGGTCAGTGTGACCTTATTTCACGGTTCAGTGATTTTGCCTTGTGTCTTGGCACTCAGTTGGTATATGAACACTTCTTTCACAATATGAGTGAGACCTTTAAATCTTAGGTAGTTATAGTTAACTTTCATGGTTCAGTGATTTTGCCTTTTCACATCAAGGCAAAAAGATGTATGAGCATAATGCTTTGGGTTACCGGTCGGGTTTGGCCTTATGTTTGACAAAGGTCAAGCAGTCGAGCACGCTGTCCTGCGACAGCTCTTATTGACTATGCTTTGGTGACTTGTATACGCGGGCTAATGCACACTATTATGGCAGTAGGTTCATAGTTTTAGGCCATGTGTTTGTTGTATGTGAATGCGCTGGCTGATGCACGGTAATATGGCAGGAGAAGCATGGCTTAAGGCCACGCGTTTGATGTCTGTATACGGTGGCACAGTAGTATGGCAGTAGATGCTTAGCTTTAGGCCATGCGTTTGAATGGCAGTAGATTCATGGCTTCAGGCCGATTGTTTGGTGTCTGTGTCTACGCTGGCTGACGCATAGTAGTATGGCAGTAAATGCGTGGCTTTCGGCCGTGCGTTTGGTGTCTATATGTACACGCTTGCTGATGCACATTTATATGACAGTAAATACATGGCTTTAGGTCCTGTGTCTGTGTATACGCTGGCTAATGCGCAGGGGTATGTTAGTAGAACACATAGAGAACAAATGCATTACCCAAAAGCTATGTATCTGCTGCGAAAATGAGTCTCACTTTATTTATACTCATACATAATATCCATTGCTTAAAGCCACGTATCTGCTTCTTGTCTCCTGTACAGCAGTCAATAAGTGTCCAAATACCAAACGCATGTCTTGAGGCCTGTACATCAGCTATATACACAGCAAATGGCCTGATATGGCAGGCAACTCCTGCCATATACCTTTCTATCAGCCAGCATAAAGCCATACATCGATTGCCATACGTCCTTACATAAGCCACCTATACACACACACCGAATGCATGGCCTACAACAGTGCTACACTACTGTACATCGGCAAGCTAATACACAGACACCACAAATATGACATACAGTGAATTTACTGCCACCATGGTGAACATCAGCCAGCTTATACACAGACAACTAATACGTGGCCTGACGTCATGTATCTACTGCCATGATACTGAACATAAGCAAGCATCAACACAGAACCAAACGCAGGGCCTCAAGCCATTCATCTACTGTCATTCTCCTGTGAATCAGCCAGCGTATACACATACACAAAACGCATAGCCTAAAGCCATGCATCTACTGCCAACTTACTGTACATCAGCCGGTGTATACATAAACACCAACCGGATGACCTGAAGCCAGGCATCTACTGCCATATACTACTGTGCAACAGCCAGCATACAAAGACAATAAACGCATGGCCTTCAGTCATGCATCTACTGCCATACTCCTGTGCATTAGCCAGCTTATACACAGAAACCAAACACACGGCCTGAAGCCACATCCTCTGTCAAACTACGAGGGGAAAGCAAAAAGTTCGTGGACTTTGTCAATAAAATCAAAAGTACATATGCGATTTCTCTGAAATTACCGTATGTTTACGATCAATTTAATACAAACAAGCATAAAAAGTTTCAGACAAATCGCTTGATAAACGTCCTTTCTATGGCAATTTGTTTGATGCGTGTTAGCGCTACCCGGAGCACGCCAAGACGTTAACGTCATTTGCCACCGGGTTTTCTGTATACGCTGGCCGAGTCAAAAGTTCCTATAAAAGGATTATTTCTCATTCGATTTCAACCAAATTTTCATATATTTATTCCCCATCCGTGAAGGATTACAGTAGAAAGTTTAAGGCAAATCGCTAGAAAATTTTAGTTTTTATGACAATTTCTGCGACAGACGATAGGATTATATAAGGTATGCCATGACGTTAAAGTTGTTCGCGTAGATTTTTGTTAACGTCATTTGCCACCGGGTTTTCTGTATACGCTGGCCGAGTCAAAAGTTCCTATAAAAGGATTATTTCTCATTCGATTTCAACCAAATTTTCATATATTTATTCCCCATCCGTGAAGGATTACAGTAGAAAGTTTAAGGCAAATCGCTAGAAAATTTTAGTTTTTATGACAATTTCTGCGACGATAGGATTATATAAGGTATGCCATGACGTTAAAGTTGTTCGCGTAGATTTTTGTGCTAACTTGTTGTTTTTAACAGCTATTTCGTTGTGACTAACACTTTGCACATCATTGAACACTATCGTATGCTTCAGCTCTGATGTGAGTCTAGCTGTTTGTCACAAATCAGACGTTTCTGTAGGTTTTATTCTTAAGTCTCGCACAAATTTTATCGATGTGCAAGTTTCCGCCATTTACCAGTAACGTCATTTCTACTAAATTTTGATTAGACTTGTCTTTCAAAAAGTGTCGCTGTAGCGTTGTCTTTCGAATGCGAGAACTGCAATTTCACATTTCAAGCCGAATTACATCATTATCAATATTTCTATAATTTAAGGAGATTTAGAAAGACATTTTTTAAAATATTTTTATATTTATAAACACGTAAACAGAGATTTTACGTTGTGCTCCGGGGTAGCAAACCCCACGTGTTTGTCGATGTAATTTGACCAATCAAAAATAAGATTCGACAAATAACATTTTACATGAATGACGACAATATACCATTATTACACTTGTGAAAATACGAAAACAATCGGACGTCAATTATAAAAGTTATTAAGAAAGTCCACGAACTTTTTGCTTTCCCCTCGTACTGTGCAGCAGCCAGCATCTACACAGACACCAAACGCTAGACCTGAAGCCAAGCATCTACTGCAATACTACCGTGCAACAGCCAGCATATACAAAGACACCAAATGCATAGCCTAAAGCCATGCATCTACTGCCATACCCCTGTACAACAGCCAGCATAGAAACAGGCACCAAACGCATAACCTGAAGCCAAGCATCTCCTGCAATACTACCGTGCAACAGCAAACCGAACGAATGGCCTAAAGCCGTGCATCTACTGCCATTCATCTGCGCATCAGACAGCTTATACACAGAAAGCAAACGCACGACCTGAAGCCACATCTTCTGTCAAACTACTGTTCAGCAGCCAGCATATACACAGACACCAAACCAGGGTTCCCACGGGCACTGGAGAACCTGGAAAACATGGAAAATGGCTAAAAATAATTCCATGCATGGAAAAATCATGGAATTTGAAAACTGATGAAATATCATGGAATAATCATGGAATTTTGTTATGAAATGCCAGTTTGGATGTCTTTGGAATTCATTTTTATCCTCGCTCGCTTCGCTCGCTCGATAATTATTAATAAGTAAAGTTCTGTATTTTTCAACATGTTCAAAAGGTCAGTCAAATTAATTCGCCTTCATCAGAAAACAAGAAAATACCTTGGAGTGAGTTACTTTTGAAATATAATTTTCTGTTCTTGCCTTTTAAAAAGTGTTATATGACAAAATGATAAAACAACAAACAGAAAGTAAGTCCTGGAAAATCAACTGCGATCATGGAATAATCATGGAAAAGTCATGGAATTTTATTGTATACTTTCCGTGGGAACCCTGCCAAACGCTATACCTGAAGCCAAGCTTCTCCTGCAATACTACCGTGCAACAGCCAGCATATACAAAGACACCAAACACACAGCCTGAAGCCAAGCATCTCCTGCAATACTACCGTGCAAAAGCCAGCATATACAGAGACACCAAATGCATAGCCTAAAGCCAACATCTACTGCCATACCCCTGTACAACAGCCAGCATAGACACAGGCCCCAAACGCATGACCTGAAGCCATTCATCTACTGCAATACTACTGTGCAACAACAAACCAACCGAAGGGACTAAAGCCATGCATCTTCTGCCTTCATACTGTGCAACAGCCACCATATACACAGGCACCAAACGCAAGGCCTAAAGCCATGCATCTACTGCCATACTAATGTGCATCAGCAAGCGTATACACATACACAGAATGCATAGCCTAAAGCCATGCATCTACTGCCAAACTACTGTGCATCAGCCAGCATACTACACACAGACACCAAACGCATAGCCCAAAGCCATGCATCTACTGCCATTCTTGGTGCCAGCATATACACAGGCACCAAACGCATGACCTGAAATCATGCATCTTCTGCTATACTCATGTGCATCAGCCAACATATACACTGACACCAAACGCATGGCCCAAAGACATGCATCTACTGCCATACTATCGTGCATCAGCCAGCATATACACATATACCAAACGCATGGCCTAAAGCCATGTTTCTACTGCCATACTCCTGTGCATCAGCCAGCTTATACCCAGACACCAATCGCATAGTCTAAAGCCATGCATTTACTTCAATACTACTGTGCAACAGCAAGCATATACAGACACCAAACGCATAGCCTTAAGCCATGCATTTACTGCCAAACTACTTTGCATCAGCCGGCGTATACACAGACACCAAACGTATCGTCTAAAGCCATGCATCTACTGCTATACAACTGTGCACCAGCCAGCATACACGCAGACACCAAACGAATGGCCTAAAGCCATGCATCTACTGCAATGCCACTGTGCATCAGCCAGCATACACACAGACACCAAACGCATGACCTAAAGCCATGCATCTACTTCAGTACTACTGTGCAATAGCAAGCATATGCAGACACCAAACGCATAGCCTAAAGCCATGCATCTACAGCCAAACTACTTTGCATCAGCCGGCGTATACACAGACACCAAACGTATCGTCTAAAGCCATGCATCTACTGCCATACAACTGTGCACCAGCCAGCATACACGCAGACACCAAACGAATGGCCTTAAGCCATGCATCTACTGCCATGCCACTGTGCAACAGCCAGCTTATACACTCACACCAAACGCATGGACTTAAGCAATGTGTCTACTGCCATACTACTGTGATTCAGCCAGCGTATACACATACCTAAAATCATGCATCTACTGCCAAACTACTGTGCTTCAGCCAGCGTATACACATACACCAAACACATAGCCTAAAGCCATGCATCTCCTACCATACTCCGGCGCATCAGCCAGACACAGACACCAAAAGCATGGCCTCAAGCCTTTCATCTACTGCCATGTTACTGTGCATCAGCCGGCATATATATACACAGACATCTAAAGCATGGCATTAAGCCATTATTCTACTGTCATTATCCTGTGCATCAGCCAGCATACACACAGACACCAAACACATGGCCTAGTCATGCATTTACCGCCATACTCCTGCGTATCAGTCAAACGCATATTCCTGCACAGACACCAAACGCATGGCCTAAAGTCATGCATCTTCTGCCAAACTTCTGTGCATCAGCCAGCGTATGTACAGACACCAAATGCAAGGCATGTATCTACTGCCATACTACTGTGCATCAGCCAGTATAAAGAAAGCCACCAAACGCATGGCTTGAAGCCATACATCTACAACCATACTACTGTGCATCAGCCAGCGTGAGCAGACACTAAACATGGCCTGAAGACATGCATCTACTACTGTATTCCTGTGCATCAGCCAGCGTATACGCAGACACAAAACGCATGTCTTGAAGCCATGCATATATTGCCATACTACTGTGCATCGGCCAGCGTATACACAATCACAAATCGCGTGGTCTTAGCCATTCATCTACTGCCTAACTACTATGCATCAGACATCGTATACACAGACCAAACGAATGACCTACAGCCATGCATCTATTGCCATTATCATGTGCCTCAGTCAGCATAAACACAGATACCAAACGCATGAACTTAAGCCATACTCCTGCGCATCAGCCAGCGTATACACAGATACCAAACGCATGGCCTAAAGACATCTACTGGCAAACTACTCTGTGTCAGACAGCGTATACACAGACACCAAACGCACGGTCTACATCCATTCATTTACTGTCATACACTTGTATACCAGACGGCTAAAAAAGATAGACACCAAATGCATGCATTTGTGCATCGGTCTTTTACAAGGCAGATCCAAAAACATGGCGTTAAGTCATGCATCTACTGCAATACACTTGTACATCAGCGTGCTACTAGGCAGACACCAAATGCATGGCCGTAAAGCCCCTATCTCACTGGAATGCGAGAAATGGAGACTAGTTTGTGACCTGATCGCGACTATCTATTTCGAGACAAAGATTTACGATATAAACACTACTGGTTCTTTTTGTTTTATGTCTTGGTGTTTAAATTTTTTTTGTGCTGTTGGCGCCTTATGTATGTTTTCATATTTTTAATTAAGTTAAGGTAACTGAGTGGCCACCTATTTGGAAAATAGCTGCTCATTCGGTTTACGATATGTTTCATGGTATAAGTGCCTGATTGTTAGTTTGGTTTTTCCCACCTCGGTTTTTGGAGTGGGAATCTCTTTCTGATTGCGCCTTTTCCTGATCTTTGCCTACTTGCACCTTTTCACTTTACAGTCTCATTGAACGGACATCTATGCGACAAATTCACGAATTTCGGTCTAATTTTGAAAATATTCCTCGTGACTGTTGTCTAACAACGTTCCCACCAATGTAGCTAAGTTTCTTTTTCATTCGTACGACATTCATGAGAGTGTCTTACGACATACGTACGAATGCCACTCAGTTTAATTAGTTTTATTTTCTCACCAGATAGTCGTGAATGGTTCGCATGTTTTCTCAAGACCATCGCGTGACTGTCGTACGACATTCGTACGAGTGTCGGGAAATTTTCGCATTGTAAATTCGCCAAAAGTCCGCAGCGAAAGGTTCGCAACACTCGCACCAACTTCTTGCGACATACTTTGGCGAAACAATTCGTATAGAAATTTTAAACATGTTTAAAACCTTCGCGACCAGTTGGCGACACATGAAAATTCTCGCGACGCTCGTGCAACACTCGCACGAATGTAGTGAGAAAGGTCCGACTTAATTCGCAAAAAAGTCGCGAGGAATTCGCATGCCAGTGAGATACTAGCATAAACCATATCTACTGCCATACACTTGTACATCAGCCTGCTACTAAGCAGATACTAAATGCATGGCTTGAAGCCATGCATATACCGCCATACACTTGTGCATCAGTCGGCTACGACATAGACACCAAATGCATGGCCATCACTTATACAACTACTGCTATACACTTGTACATCAACCGGCTACTTAGACACCAAATGCGTTGCCTAAAACCATGCCTCTAAAGCCATACACTTGTAAATCAGCCTGCTAATTGGTAGACATCAAATTAATGTATTTAAGCCATGCCTGTCATGCCATACACTTGTACAATAGCCGTCTTCGATACAAAGGCTAAATCTACTTAAGCCATGCATCTACTTCCATACACTTTTGCATCAGCCAGCTACTAGACATACATCGAATACATGACCTTAAGCCATGTATCTGGTTCCAAACACGTGTACATCAGCCGGCTATTATACAGACATCAAATACATGGGCTTAAGCCGTGTATCTGGTTCCAAACACGTGTACATCAGCCAGCTATTCTACAGACATCAAATACATGTACATGGGCTTAAGCCGTGTATCTGGTTCCAAACACGTGTACATCAGCCGGCTATTATACAGACATCAAATACATGTACATGGGCTTAAGCCTTGTATCTGGTTCCAAACACGTGTACATCAGCCGGCTGTTATACAGACATCAAATACATGGGCTTAAGCCATGTATCTGGTTCCAAACACTTGTACATCAACCGGCTATTATACAGACATCAAATAAACGGCCTTAAGCCGTGTATCTGGTTCTAAACACGTGTACATCAGCCGGCTATTATACAGACATCAAATACATGTACATGGGCTTAAGCCGTGTATCTGGTTCCAAACACGTGTACATCAGCCGGCTATTATACAGACATCAAATACATGGGCTTAAGCCATGTATCTGGTTCCAAACACTTGTACATCAGCAGGCCACTAGACAGACACCAAATGCATGTGCATGAGCCATGCATCTGTATCTATACACTTGTACATCTGCCGGCCACTAGACAAACACCAAATACATTGGCTTAAGGCATGCATCTGCTTCTGTACACTTGTACATCAGCCGGCTACTATACAGAAACCAAATACATGGGCTTAAGCCATGTATCTATTTAAATAAACTGGTACATCAGCCGGCTACTAGACAGACACCAAATGCATGAACGATAGCCATCATGGCATGCATCTGCTTCTGTACTTTTGTACACCAACCGGCTACTATACAGACAACAAATACATGGGCTTAATCAATGTATCTACTTCCATACACTTGTACATCAGCCGGCTACTAGACAGACATCAAATATAGACCTTAAGACATGCATCAGCCGGCTACTATATGGCACCAAATGCATGGGCTTGGGCCATGCATCTGCTTCCATACACTTGTTCGTCAGCCGCTACGAGACAGGCACCAAATGCATGACTTTGTGCCATGTATCTAGTACTATACACTTGTACATCAGCGGGCTACTAGACAGATACCAAATGCATGGGTTTGAACCATGCTTTTGCTTCCATACACTCGTAAATCAGCTGGCTACGAGAAAGGCACCAAATGCATGGGCTTGAGCCATGAATCTGCTTCCATACACTTGTACATCAGCGGGCTACTAGAAGACACCAAATGCATGGGCTTAAGCCATGCTTTTGCTTCCATACACTTGTACATCAGCTGGCTATGAGACAGACACCTAAAGCGGCTTGAGCCATGCATCAGCTTCCATACACGTGTACATCAGCGGGCTACTAGACAGACACCCAATGCATGGGCTTTAGCCATGCTTTTGCTTCCATGCACTTGTACATCAGCTGGCTACGAGACAGACATTAAATGCATGGGCTTGAGCCATGCATCTGCCTCCGTACACTTGTACATCAGCCGGCTACTATACAGACACCAAATTAGGTATGGTTTTCGGATATTCGAATGTATTCGAATATCTTGAACGAATATTCGACAGTCTGCTACTACCAAATGCATGGGCTTGAGCTATGCATCTGCTTCCATACACTTGTACATTAGCCGGCTACTATACAGACACCAAATACATGGGTTTAAACCTTGCATATTTAACCATACACCTGTACATCAGCCGGCCATTAGAAAAATACCAAATACATTGGCTTAAGCCATGCATCTACTTCTGTACACTTGTTAATCAGCCAGTTACTATACAGACACCAAATACATGGGCTTAAGCCATGCATATGTAACCGTACACTTGTACATCAGTCGGCCACTAGAAAAATACCAAATACATTGGCTTAAGCCATGCATCTGCTTCTGTACACTTGTTAATCACCCAGTTACTATACAGACACCAAATACCTGGACTTAAGCCGTGTCTCTGTTTACATAAACTGGTACATCAGCCGGCTACTAGACAGACACCAAATGCATGAACGATAGCCATGCATCTGCTTCTGTACATTTGTAGTTCAACCGGCTACCATACAGACAACACATACTCGGGCTTAAGCAAAGTATCTACTTCCATACACTTGTACATCAGCCGGCTACTAGACAGACACCAAATACATGAACGATAGCCATGCATCTGTTTCTGTACATTTGCACATCAACCGGCTACCATACAGACAACAAATACATGGACTTAAGCAATGTATCTACTTCCATACACTTGTACATCAGCCGGCTACTGGACAGACACGGAATATAGACCTTAAGCAATGCATCTATTTTCATACACTTGTACATCAGCCGGCTACTAGACAGTCACCAAATATAGACCTTAAGCAATGCATCTACTTCCATACACTTGTACATCAGCCGGCTACTATAAGGCACCAAATGCATGGGATTGAGCCATGCGTCTGCTTCCATACACTTGTTCATCAGCCGCTAAGAGACAGACACCAAATGCATGGGCTTGTGCGATGCATCTGCTTCTATACACTTGTACATCAGCCAGCTAGGAGACAGACACCAAATGCATGGGCTTGAGCCATGCATCTGCTTCCATACACTTGTACATCAGCGGGCTACTAGACTGACACCAAATGCATGGGCTTGAGCCATACTTTTGTGACCATACACTTGTACATCAGCTGGCTACGAGACAGACACCAAATGCATGGGCTTGAGCCATGCATCTGCTTCCGTACACTTGTACATCAGCCGGCTACTATACAGACACCAAATACATGGGCCTAAGCCATGCATCTGTAACCATAAACTTGTACATCAGCCAGCCACTAGACGAATACCGAATAAATTGGCTTAAGCCATGCATCTGCTTCTGTACACTTGTTAATCAGCCAGTTTCTATACAGACACCAAATTCATGTGCATGAGCCATCTGTATCCATACACTTGTACACCTGCCTGCCACTAGACAAACACCAAATACATGGGCTTGAGCAATGCATCTGCTTCCACACACGTGTACATCAGCGGGCTACTAGACAGACACCAAATGCATGGGCTTGAGCCATACTTTTGCTTCCATTCACTTGTACATCAGCTGGCTACGAGACAGACATTAAATGCATGGGCTTGAGCCATGTATCTGCTTCCGTACACTTGTACATCAGCCGGCTACTATACAGACACCAATTTAGGTATGGTTTCCGGATATTCGAATGTATTCGAATATCTTGAACGAATATTCGACAGTCTGCTACTACACCAAATGCATGGCCTGCATCTACTGCCAAATTCCAGTTCGTCAACCAGCTAATACATAGACGCCAAATTATGCATGGTCTGAAGCCATGTATCTGTCTGTTGTTATTCTCATGTTTATTAGTCAGGTATTAGACAGACACCAACTGCTATCAGCAAGATTCTTGAATAAACCAGATGCCTATTACATATACTCCAAATACATGGCCTCAAGCCATGCATCTACTGCTACGCTCCTGTCCATAAGTCAGCTACATTGTACTAGACATACACAAATTACACGTTGTCGAATCATCCTAATTTACATCGGCGGGCTATATACAAACGTTAAATGCACGACTTTATGCATGACCAAAAGTCATGCATTTACTGCTGTAAACCTATGTTCATGAGTCAAAAACGTCTATCAACTGCACCGCCGTCTTTGGGGCTACGAAGGCTATACAGTCGGAGGCGACAACAATTATCATTTCAAACATGCAGCATTTACATGTACGTATACAGACAACCTCGTACACCAAAACCCTGGAGGGGGTAACCATATATAAAATGGGTATGTATGTGTCGCCCTAGGTTAAAAAGAAGGGTGCTTACGGAGCTGATCAAAATGAAAAAAGTGGGTGCTTTTAGAGCTGAAAGAACGGTAAAAGTTGTACCTTTAGAGCTGATCAAACTCGGAAAAATGGGTGCATTCAGAAAAAGTTGGTGTTTTTAGAGCTAATCGAACTGAAAAAGTAGGTGCATTCAGAGCTAATAAAACGCAAAAAGGGGGCCTTTACCGCGGCTTTCATATGGTAGACCCCCCGCCCCCCGGGACCAAAACAAGTTTACTCAAGGACCCTATACAGGGTCCTTGGTTTACTGAATCATAGTGTCTTAGCCGCGCTTCTGTCATTTGAAGCAATGTTTCTTCTAAAAAGCAAGAGGGCTGTTGTCTTGTTTTATACCAATAAGAACATTTTTCTATTGAAAGAACTAATCTGCAAGTTCATTCACCGGTGCGATGCATTAGTATACAGGTTACAAATCCATTCATATTTCTTAGTAAATCACAAGCATCGTCTTGCACTGCGTTGTATACTTTTTCTTTTTTGAAAGATATTTCTTGTTATTTGTTAGTCGAAGATTTCCGTATTATCTTACGGAAAATTGCGGAAGATTCCGTACTATGACGTCATGCATCAGATGCATGGCTTTTATGGCTTCCCGAAGTGTCCAGTGAATTTGACAGGGCCATACTAGTCTGGTACCCGACTCCTTCATTATCATTCTCGGGTCAAGAACGGTTTCCGGTTTGACGACGGGAACCAGGCTAGGGCCGTACTTGATATAGCCAATCCGATTGATCCGATCGACCGGAGCATTGCTTTTCCTCACTTGATAATTTTAGTAATGGGAATGCACTCCGTTTGCCCACTTTCCCTTGATTTAGCGTGCTGCTCGTAGACTGCTCGTAGACTGCTCCTTAACTTTGTGTTACTGATCGTTCCAAGTCGATACTTCTGTGGTGGTTCTTTTTGTTTTATGTCTTGGTGTTTAAAAACTTTTTTGTGCTGTTGGCGCCTTATGTGTGTTTTCATAATTTTAGTTAAGTTAAGGTAACTGAGTGGCCACCTATTGGGAAAATAGCTGCTCATTCGGCTTACGATATGTTTCATGGTATAAGTACCTGATTGTTGGTTTGGTTTTTTCCCACCTCGGTTTTTGGAGTGGGAATCTTTTTCTGATTGCGCCTTTTCCTGATCTTTGCCTACTTGTACCTTTTTCCACTGCGCATGTGTCGGATTTTAAGATCCAATGACACAAGCGTGATTGATAATGAACTCGCCAGAACGAAGCAGGCTATGCTGCTCGGAGCAATCCGATCACTCTTAAAATTTATAAATCAAGTACGCCCCAGGTGAGTAGATATTTACCTCCCCTGGGGAAATAAACCGAAAGTAGCCAGAACAAACCGATTGAAGCTACGGTATAAAGCAAAAGTACTTCCCTGGGGTGAGGTATGAAAATCCTGCCGAGCCGAGCTGCCGAGCTTACTATGCCGAGCCAGGTTTTTGACTAATAATTGCTGAAAGCTCCATATCTTCATGGAAAATAAGACATAAGACATAAGACAAATTTTATTTAAAGTCGGAGAGTATAATAACAGTATAACATTAGCTATATAGAGGATATTTACTTTTTTGAGGTGAATAGCAAATATATTTCATCGAGTGAGTTGAAAACATCGAAATTTTCACGAGTGCGTAGCACGAGTGAAAATTTAGATGTTTTCAACTCACTCGATGAAATATATTTGGTATTTACCGATAAAAAGTATTTTTTCTTTTTATTTATTACAATACAATGGCATTTTCCTATTCACAAAGCAGGCGGTGAAAATGCAAAACCAAAAACTTTTGAAAACACAAATAATTTTGGTACCACATTGTTCCTAACGTTCTAACTAAGAAAATGAATACCCACACTTTATGTTTTCGTTCGTAAATAACGGAGTTATAGGCATTTGAATTTCTGAAGTGAGGCACATTTAATGACGTCAAGTGAATGGAAACGTCAGAAGTAATCCAAACTCTACAGTGAAAATATCGGCTGATATCAATCACTAGTGAAAATATCAATATCAATTCTGCAGTGAAAATATCATTTTTATCCATTTTTGATATACATTAATTTCACTGCTAAGTATAAAATAAGTATAGATATTTACCGACTATAAAGAATATGAAGAAAAGCATAGCATGCAAAACAAAAACATAGACACAATAAGAACAATGACGTTAGCACATACAAGAAATTATCACAGTGATTATTTACATAGACCTAAAACATGTATTAGCATCATAAAGCAATTATCACATTTTATACATAAAAATACATTCTTTTAAGAGGTGTTGTAGTTTTAACACAATTGTTGGACTAAAATAGCTAGTATAAATATCATTATTAAATAAATGGAAAGGATTTAAGATAAAACTTTAATTGAATCTCACCAGATCAGACTCATTTGTAGTATTTTTATGTAAAGATTTTAAGATAGCAAATAAACATCATAATAAAATTAAAACATTTAAAACAGAACAGAAAGAACATGTGCAGTCCCCCCCCCCCACTCCATGCATTTATTTGATTTTTAAAAACTGCTAATATCTCTGAATTCTTGAGGTAGAGAGTTCCAGATTTTGGCTGCAGTGGAGCGAAAGGACATGGAACCGTGTTTAACTGTTCTCACCTGTGGGACTTCAACTGTTCTCTGGTACCTAAAAGAATAAGAATGATTTTTAAACGTTAATAGGTCATTTAAATATGCTGGAGCTAAATTATTTAAAATCTTGAAAGATTCCAAGGCTATTGTCCTCAAACGTCTGACTTTAAGTGATGGGAGTTGTGATTTTATCAACAGTGATTCATAGCTAGTGCTATAGTCACTGTAAATAAATCTCAATGCCCTTTCTTGAATTTTTTCTATTTTCTTAGTATTAGTTTCTCCACAAAAATGCCATGTAAGAGGACAATAGTATACAGAATGGTATTTTATAACAGCTGAAATGATTTTATATAATTGGAAACCGTTTACATACATTCAGTTATGCTAATTTGCCAAATTTATTGGATTTGATAGAAAATCTCTGTATCTGTATCTGTTGAATACTGGAAATGGACTCATTTGCTGAGCATATATTATCCAGGAGGGGGGGGGGGGGTGCAGATGTTACTTAGTCGCGCGAGATTGTTCTTTTGAAGTTTTCAACTGTACCACAGTCTGTAGCACTTTGTGGCAAATTATTCCAATCTATGATAGTTCTTGGGAAAAATGAGTTTTTATAAATGACTGAATTTACACTTTCAACTTTTAGTTGTTTACTGTGTCTGTTTCTTGATGTTCTGTTGTTGTATCTGATGTACTGATCGGCAGGGATAGCTACCAGGTCGTTGACGATCTTGAAGAGGAGTGTGAGGCGTTGTTCTCTTCTCCTTTCGTGTAGAGGTTTCCAACCCAGCTCGTCCATCATTGATGTTGCGCTGCTTGTCTGTTTGTAATCGCTTTCCACAAATCTTGCTGCTTTACGTTGTATATTTTCAATCCGATTAATATCTTTATTGAGATGAGGGTCCCAAACAGTGGATGAGTAGTCTAGCACAGAACGAACTAATGAGATATATGCAGTTTCTTTGAAACTTTTATCACAGTTTTTAGGTTCCTTCGAATGAAGCCGAGTGTAGAGTTAGCTTTATTACAGATTTTATTAATGTGAGTAGCCCATTTCAGATCTTCACTTAATGTAACTCCGAGATATGGATTATTAGTAAAAAAAAGTATCTATCTATCTATCTATCTATCTATCTATCTATCTATCTATCTATCTATCTATCTATCTATCTATCTATCTATCTATCTATCTATCTATCTATCTATCTATCTATCTATCTATCTAATCTATCTATCTATCTATCTATCTATCTATCTATCTATCTATCTATCTATCTATCTTGCAGCACCCTCTTTCGAGTATTATGTGCAGTTGCGCTGTCAGTGCTAGAATAAAAGCAAGATTGAAGGAGATAAAAAGTGCAATATAGAGACTTGATAAAAGGATAAAAGTGTTAGTGAAGAAGATGTGAGATTAAAAGATTTTTAAAAAAACAGTGTATACAATTTAGGGTGACACATGATCTTGCAGACTCCATTTCTGAAGGAGTCAAGATCGTCCAGTAAGACAACATCAGAAGGAAGTCCGTTCCAGAGTACTATTGATGCAGGATAAAAAGAGTGCTGGTAATAATTGACAGCTGTGTGTATCTGCCTATACGCAAGAGGGTGCATGTGACGAGTGTATCTCATGGGTCTCTCAAAGTATGTTGGTAGTTCTATAGCCACATAACCGTGAATTATGTGTAACATTATCATCCGGACATCAATACGTCTATTTTCACGTAGGTAGGTAGGTAGGTAGGTAGGTTGGTGGGTGGATGACTAGGCTCGTAGGTAGGTTTGGTTAACTTTATTTTTTGTCGAAGACATCTCAGATCATTTTTGACCTGCATCCGGTTTTCCCATATGGAAGATGAAAAAGGCAACAAACAGCATCTCTTTAAAAGGTACTTTAAGATGATGTTTTTTTACTATACATGCCATCATTGGCTCTTATTGTTATTCATTTTAATCGCTTTTTGTGTGACGAAAGCTTTTGCAAAGAAAAATTAAAATCTAAAATCTGTGGATTTTGAAATTTTATGATCCATGCAGGCCATCGTAGATAAGATGCGTTCGGATCAAAGGCCCTGCTCAACAGAACGAGTCGTTTCGGTCCAGCGACTCTTAAGGACTCTCGCCGTAAGGACATTTGAAAAGCATTTCCTCTCAGTCATGTCTGGAGTTGGCTCTGCAGTAGTCATACTGTCTGTCTGTCTGCCTGTCTGTCTGTCGGTCTGTCTGTCTCTCCTGCATCATGTACCCTATTGCAGAACAGATATTAATCTTCGACAATTATCTTTTTTAAAGATGTTTCTTGTTCAATATTATGGCACACCACTGTAGAGACCAAGCTTTAGAAGCTTTACAGCGGTGGAGTATGAAACACCCAGCCGAGCCGAACCCGAGCTGCCGAGCTCCGATACCCATGGCGTTTATGCTTTTCCGTTCATCCGTTAGTTAGTTAGTTAGTTAGTTAGTTAGTTAGTTAGTTAGTTAGTTAATTTGCCCTTCGTAATTCCAGAACGTTCGTAGAGTTTACGTCAAAGTTTTTGTTAAAGTTTCTCTAGAAGTGTATATTTCATGAACCAGTGGTCAGAATCCATTCATATTTGGACCATAGGTACCCTATAAGGTTTGCTTTGTTTCCATGAGTACGGACCCCAGGGTTCATGCCCGGGGGTGGTGCTGGAGGTAAAAATCTAGGTCTCCTTTAAAATGTGCTGTTTACAATATTAATGTTTCTTCTCTTAGCCCATATCTTATCAAACAATCATAGGGATGTGTTCTTATTTAGTACATAGATACCCTATAGGGTTTGCTTTCATATTCCATATCACCAAAACCTGGGTACCATCCCCAGGGGTGGGGCTAGAAGTCAAAATCTAGGACACATTTATAATATGATAGATACCATGATAAAGTTACTGAAAGACTATTTTCTTGACATCCACAAAGTCTTGTCAGAAAGCATTCATACGTAGACCATAGGTGATCATAGGTGCCATTTAAGGTTCAGACACTATGGTCCATGTGTGGGGATGGGGCTAGAGGTCAAAATGTAGAACTTTAAAAAATATTTTCTGCACTTTTCTTCACCTCCATGTTTAGAAACCATTCATACTTGCACCATAGGTACTCTGTAAGGTTCGCCTTGTGCCTAATGACATTAGACTCAAGAATCCATGCCCAGGGTGGGGCTAGACGTCAAGATCTAGGACATCTTTTTTATGATTAATATTATTGAAGAATGACAGTCTATTTTCCATCTAGGACCGAGGACTTGACCCTCAATGTCCGCGATCAAGTCCTAGATTGTGTATACAAGTCAGCTCTGTATACTTTTATAAAATAGATCTGTCATTCTACTACACTCACCACTCCCCATGGCTTTAGACAGTGCTTTTTGCAAATACAAATTTTTAAGCAGTACTTGTTAAGGTTGCTCTCTTTTATACGGGAATGCAGGTTCATTGTATCAGTGTCAGTGAGCATGTATGGGTCGGGGGCGGTGGGCCTAGTGGAGTGGGAGAGCTAGCAGCCGGGGGTATACTTGCCTCTCAGGGCACTTTTTTTCTAGTTTTCAATAATAAGTGGACATCTTGAACAAAATATATTTCCGTAGTAAATGCAGACAAAATTAAATCGATTGTAAGAATATTTCTGACAAACTTTGCTTCATAACGTTTTTCTCTTATATTGTGTCCGTTTCCGGTCTATTTCTGCCCATTCGTTTTTTTTTTTGTTTTTTTTTTTTTCATTTTAGTAATACCTGTTGTAAATAGAGGATATTTGCTTTTTTGAGGTGAATACCAAATATATTTCATCGAGTGAGTTGAAAACATCAGAATTTTCACGAGTGCGCAGCACGAGTGAAAATTGTTATGTTTTCAACTCACGAGATGAAATATTTTTGGTATTCACTGAAAAAAAAGCAAATTTTCTTTTTATTATATACAATACATGGGCATTTTCCACTTCACAAGGCAGGCGGTGAAAATGCAAAAACCAAACATTTTTGGAAAAAAAAAAAAAAAAAAAAAAAAAAAAATAATAATTTTGGTACCACATTGTTCCTTGCGTTCTAACCAAGAAAATGAATACGCACACTTAATGTTTTCGTTCATAAATATTTGAGTTATAGGCGTTTGAATTTCTGAAGTGAGACACATTTAATGACGTCAAGTAGATCTAAATGGAAACGTCAGAAGTAATCCAAAATCTACAGTGACGATATAGGCTGATATCAGTCACTAGTGACTTTTCATATCAATGAGATTTGATATCAGTGAAATTTCATATCAATGAAAATACCTGTTGTACCGGTCCCGATAGCGTAATGGTTAGAGTGTCCGCTTCGGAAGTGGGAGGCGCGGGTTCGAACCCGTGCCGCGTCATACCAAAGACGTTAAAAATGGTACCAGTGGCTACCTTGCTTGGCGCTAAGCATTCATAAGGCAAGCAATCTACAGTGACGATATAGGCTGATATCAGTCACTAGTGACTTTTCATATCAATGAGATTTGATATCAGTGAAATTTCATATCAATGAAAATACCTGTTGTACCGGTCCCGATAGCGTAATGGTTAGAGCGTCCGCTTCGGAAGCGGGAGGTGCGGGTTCGAACCCGTGCCGCGTCATACCAAAGACGTGAAAAATGGTACCAGTGGCTACCTTGCTTGGCGCTAAGCATTCATAAGGCAAGCAATGGCTTCTCTTCACTCAAAAAGATAACTTCAATGATGGGAATACAGTAAATATGTTAAGGTGATGGTTGGTGGCGGGCAGTGTAGTTCTATCATTGGAGTCTGGTGATGGTAATACCCTTACTCGGGGTTAAAACGAGGTGCGCCGATAAGTCAACGGCGGAACACTACGAACATACATACAATACCAATTTTATCAAGTTTTGATATACATTGGTTTTCACTGTAAAGTATAAAATAAAAAAAGGTTATCGACAAAAACGAAGAAAAAGTCATTTAAATTTGTAATTATATCAATTTTCCTCAATAATTTGTGATGATTATGATAGAAAACACTTGGACTCGGCCTAAAAGTTATTCATTTGCTGTAAATGAACTAATTCTCTGAATACCCCTGGCGGAGGTGAAAATGAAAATATAAGCATAATTTCCCAGAAATTTAATAAAATTCTACTGCTGATGCATTTATTAAGTGCATAGGAAATTACCAAAAACATTTTTACTAAAATGCAAATGTTAACTTTGACAAAAATACGGATTCAAAATATCGGGCTCGGCAGCTCGGCTCGGCTGGGTGTTTCATATCCCACCCTTTACAGCACCAAGAAAGTCACGTGACTTTGGTTGATAAATGGCGCTGGCATCCAAAACAAATAGAACTCGTGTTTTCTGAAGACGAGAAAAACTATTGTCTAGTCTGGGTTTTTTCTTAACAGAAAGAAGAGTTTATGTATTTTAAAGGTTGTGCTTTGAATTTCTCATTGCTGTGATTCCATCATTCTGAACTTTTTGCTTTAACAGACTTTTATTTATAAAGTAATTGCCAATTACCATTGAAATTTTACAAGTAGAGCTTTTCAAAACAAAATTATTAATATGAAATAAAGGCACGCTGCCTTATCTGCAAACACACACGGAAAACCGTATGCTGAGATTTTTTTGTCAATAAGTGTATCCAGCTATCCATTTTAGTAGACCTGAGTAAGTAGACCTTGTAGGTAAACCTAGGTAGGTAGATCTTAGTAAGTAGACCTTGGTACGTAGACCTAGGTAAGTAGACCTAGGTAAGTAGACCCCGGACGTAGACCTTGGTAAGTAGACATAGTAGGTAGACCCAGGTAAGTAGACCTAGGTAGGTAGACCTTGGGAAGTAGACCTAGGTAGGTAGACCTAGGTAAGTAGACTTTGGTAAGTAGACATAGATAGGTATGTATACTTTGGTAAGTAGACCTAGGTAGGTAGACCTAGGTAAGTAAACCTTGGTAAGCAGACGTAGATAGTTAGACCTTGGTAGGTAGAAATAGGTTAGTAGACATTGGAAGTAGACTTAGTATGTAGGTTTTGGTAGGTAGACCTTGGTAGGTAGACCTTGGTAGGTAGATATTGGTTAATAGACCTAGTAGGTAGACTTTGGTAAGTCGACCTAGGTGGGTAGACCTTGGTAAGTAGACTTGGTAAGTAGACCATAGAAGGTAGACCTTGGTAAACAGACCTTGGTAAGTAGACCCCGGAAGTGAGACCTTGGTAAGTAGACCTAGTTTGATAGACCTAGGTAGATAAACCTTGGTAAGTAGACCTAGGTATGTAGACATTGGAAGTAGACCTAGGTATGTAGACCTTGGTAACTTGACCTTGGTAAGTAGACCTAGATAAGTAGACCTTGGAAGGTAGACCTAGATAGGTAGACTAAGACATAGGTAAGTAAACCTAGGAAAGGGAACCTTGGTAAGTAGACCCAGGTAGATAAACCTTGGTTAGTAGACTTAGGTAGGTAGACCTTGGAAAGTAGACCTAGGTAGGTAGACCTAGGTTGGTAGACCTAGTTAGGTAGGTAGACCTTGGTAGGCAGGTAGACCTTGGTAGTTAGGTAGACCTAGTTAGGTTTTTAGGTAGACCTAGGTAGGTAGCTCCCTTAAATGTTTTCCTTCTGTTCCTTCAAACCTCAAATATTGTCCCCCCAAAATAACCAGGCACGCTATTCACGGCGTAATTTCTGTCTGTTCGAAATGTCTCGATAATTTCGCCGGTTACCTGCTTTAGGTACACCTCGCAGACGCTTGTTTTTTCGAGCGTTTATATTGCCTTGTTGACTGGTTTGCTATAATACGAGGATTTTAACGGTGTAATTTCGAAAAACCAATCTTCATCGTCGTCTGCATTTGTAAATTGTGTATTTATCTTATATTTTTACATTTTGGAAACAAATATGATCTGAAATAGGATATATGGAAATATGTTTGACAAAGAAAAATGTTCAGCCGAAAAAAGAAAAAGAAAGTACAAATTTCCCGACATCTGAACGACACATTGTCTGCGCATGCCGACAAAAATGTCTGCGCCCAACATTAATGGCCGCCTAACCGTCGGTTTTGTTCGGTAAGGTATGTAGATTTTTTATTCTAAATTTCTTACATACGTTTATCCTAAAGCAAACACACATGTGTGTTTGCTATTAAATATTTTAAGTTGTAATGATGTAATCAAAGCAGTTTTAGGAGGATGATAAAACATGAAACTCTTTTAAAAACTTCTAGGATTCTAGTTGTCATTCTGTCACTTCACAATACATTGCGCATTCCTCTCTATCCCCCTTCACCCCCCTTGTGAGGTATTGTCAATTTGGCGTATTACCAGTAAACAGGGTAAACCATTAAGATTCAGATTCAGTTTGTTGATTTATAGAGAAGCAATTTCAAATCATTTTCATACATGAATAATTAACTGATCAATTACATGACCACTTATCTCCTTTATCACAAGCAAAAATAGAATGAGGGTATGCTTGTTTAGATGGCAATTCTTCCTTTAGGGCTCGGATCCGATAAACCCCTGATAGGTAATATCGAATATGTATGGTATTTATTGGAAAGATGTGGTCTTGGCTAGGTTGTCAAAGCTGTAATTGACAAAGTTTAAAAGCCAATATGTTTTGCACGAATTGTCTAAAAATTTAGGTATCAAATTTCACTGTTTTCAGCCATTTTGATAGAAAATCAACATATTTTGGTAAGAATGAAGGCTGAGGCTATCCGCACGACGGTCGTGCCAATAACGCCACTTATCCGCACGACGGTCGTGCCAATAAGCGGTGTTATTGGCCCGACCGTCGTGCGGATAGCCAATGCTACAGGTAATGGCTATCGGCACGACGGAAGTATAAGATTTTCTAACAAGCTTACGTATGCATTAAATCATTAATTTGACATTAAATAAATGAATTATGTGTTTAGCTATTGAGATACATTCAAAATTAACAATTTCGTTAATTATTATGAATAATAAACTAGTTCGATTTGATTAATCCAGCTGATATAAACTGAATCACAGTAGATTCTAACAGCGGAGAAAAATATAACCATTGCAAATGCTTTTTAGCTCACCTGAGCCGAAGGCTCACAGGTGAGCTTATAGTATACCCATGCTCCGTCGTCCGTCCGTCCGTCGTTCACAATTTCAAAGATCTTCTCCTCTGAAACCGCTGTGCCAATCAAAGCCAAACTTCATGTGGAGCATCCTTAGGAAGGGGGAACGAAAGTTTATATAAATGGTCCAGGTCACATGACCAAGATGGCCGCCATGGCTATAAATAGCAAAAACCTTTAAAAATCTTCTTCTCCAGAACCAGTGGGCCGATTTCCACGAAACTTGGTATGTAGCATCAGGGACGTGGGCCCATCATAGTTTATATAAATCATGACCCTTGGATGACCTTGACCTATTTTACGGTAAGGTCAACTTAGGTCCACAATGGCGGCCCCCGTGGCCGAGTGGTTAAGGTCGCTGACTTCAGTGCTCTTGATCATTCGATCATCTCACCGATGTGGGTTCGCGCCTCGCACGGGGCACGAATTCATATGTGAGACAAGCCATGTTCTGCTTGCGGGTGTGTCAGGTGGTTTTTCTCCGGGTACTCCAGTTGTCGCCCCACCTACCGATTGATTCGTCTCGATATGAGTGAAAAAGCTTGAAAGGGATGTAAAACTGAATCCAAAAAAAAACAAAACAAAAAAAAAACAATTAGGTCCACAATGCATTTGAATGGGAAAAAATGGTAAATTGCTATTTAATGGGTAAAAATTACTGGGAATAGGCAAATGGACAGAAGATTAATGTTAATGGAAAATTTTAGCCCCTGGGGGGTTGTCTGCCCCTGCCCCGGGGCTATATACATGTATATTTCCACAATAATGAAACATCTTCTCCCCTGAAACCGCATGGCCAATCAAAGCCAAACTTCATATGAAGCATCCTTGGGAAGGGGAAAAGAAAGTTTATATAAATGGTCAAGGTCACATGACCAAGGTGGCCGCCATGGCTATAAATAGAAAAAAACCTTTAAAAATCTTCTTCAGAACCAGAAGGCCAATGATTTTGAAACTTGGTGTGAAGCATCAGTGACTGGAGCTCTACAAAGTTTATATAAATCATGACCCTGGGATGACCTTGACCTATTTTACGGCAAGGTCAACATAGGTCGCTCATGCATTTGAATGGGGAAAAGTGTTAAAATGTCATTTGTAGGGAAAAACTTGCAGGAAATGGGCAAATGGACTTAAGATTGATGAATTTAAAAAAATTTGGACCCCAGGGGTATGTGAGCCCCCACCCCGGGGCAATATACATGTATGTTACAGTGATATTCAAAGATCTTCTTCTCTGAAACTGCTTGGCCAATCAAAGCCAAACTTTATGAGGAGCATTGTTAGGAAGTGGGAATGAAAGTGTATATAAATGGTCATGGTCACATGACCAAGATGGCTGTCATGGCTATAAATAGCAAAAACCTTTAAAAATCTTTTCCTCCAGAACCAGAAGGCCTATGATTTTGAAACTTGGCATGAAGCATCAGGCAATGGAGCTCTACAAAGTTTATATAAATCGTGACCCTTTGATGACCTTGACCTATTTTACGGCAAGGTCAACTTAGGTCGCCCATGCATTTGAATTGGGAAAATTGTTAAAATGTCATTTGAAGGGCAAAACTTGCAGTAAATTGGCAAATGGACTGCAGTTTTATGTTTTCAAAAAGAAATTGACTCCAGGGGTTGCTCTGACCAAGCCCTGGGGTTATATACATGGATATTACCATTCTAGTCAAACAAGTTTATTGGTATATATCTCGGGTTTCAGGTGAGCGTTTACAGGACCATTGGTCCTCTGGTTGCTATTTATAGCCATGGCGGCCATCTTGGTCATGTGACCTGAACCATTTACATGTATATAAACTTTTGTTCCCCCTTCCTAAGGATGCTTCACATGAAGTTTGGCTTTGATTGGCCAAGGGGTTTCAGAGGAGAAGATATTTGAAATTGTGGATGACAACAGACGCCGGACAGACGCCAAAGCATGGCCATCCTATAAGCTCACCTTGTGAGCCTTCGGCTCAGGTCAAACATGATAAAAACAACTTATTTGAGCCTTAGTTGTCCATCCTCATGTGTTTTGTGATACTAAGAATCAAGCTGAGACAGCAGAAATTAACATTTGCTTTAGTACCATATATCCGGGTTATTATGTCTCCCCCATTCAGGGTCGGGAGACATATTGTTTTTCCCCGTGCATCTGTCTGTCCATCCGTCCGTCCGTCTGTCACAAATCGTGTCTGCTCTATTACTTGAAAACCGTTAAAGATTTTTCAATGAAACTTGATACACTTATAAACCAAGGTGAGACGATGTGTCATGCACAAGAACCATAACTCTAGCTTGAGTATTTTTGGAGTTATTTCCCTTTGATTATTTTTCATACAATTTTGTGTCTGCTCTATAACTCAAAAACTTATAAAGCACGATAAGACGATGTGTCATGCCCAAGAATTATAACTCTTGCTTTCATATCTTTGGAGTTATTTCCCTTTGATTATTTTTCCATACAATTTCATGTCCGCTTTATAACTTGAAAACCATAAGAAATATTTCAATGAAACTTGGTACACTTATAAAGCACGATGAGATGATGTGTCATGCTAAAGAACCATAACTCTTGCTTGCATATCTTTGGAGTAATTTCCCTTTGATTATTTTCCATACAATTTCGTGTTCACTCTATAACTTGAAAACCGTAAGAGAAATTTCAGTGAAACTTGGTACACTTATAAAGCACGATAAGACGATGTGTCATGCCCAAGAATTATAACTCTTGCTTTCATATCTTTGGAGTTATTTCCCTTTGATTATTTTTCCATACAATTTCATGTCCGCTTTATAACTTGAAAACCATAAGAAATATTTCAATGAAACTTGGTACACTTATAAAGCACGATGAGATGATGTGTCATGCTGAAGAACCATAACTCTTGCTTGCATATCTTTGGAGTTATTTCCCTTTGATTATTTTTCATACAATTTTGTGTCTGCTCTATAACTCAAAAACCATTAGAGATTTTTCAGTGAAACATGGTACACTTATATAGCATGATGAGACAATGTGTCATGCACAAGAATCATTACTCTTGCTTTTATATCTTTGGAGTTATTTTCCTTTGATTATTTTCCATACAATTTCGTACCCGCTCTGTAACGTAAGAGATATTTCAATGAAACTTGGTACACTTATAAAACAGAATGACAGGATATGTGATGCACAAGAACTATAACTCTTGCTTGCATATTTTGGACATGCACGTAGAACGGGGGGAGACATCAGTTTTCACAAAGAAAACAAATTCTAGTTTGAATCTGAGTTTAGAGTTAAACTAATGTGAAATCGAAAAATGTCATGCAACCACACACTGATTTTTGATCTAGTGTGCAACAAATTTGCAACCAAATGAATGCTTAAGTTGGTCAAATTGTATTTTTCTTTCTTAAGACTCATTATCATAGAATTTATCCCCATTTTCCACAAGGAAAAACTGAGTTCCTATTTTGCTTCTTTGATTCTGTCTAAACTGAAGTCTTTTATTAGGAGAATATCTGTAAGGTTGCATGACATTCCCAGATTTTGAGTTTCTGACACCAGAGACGAGTGAGAAAAAGATTTATAATTTAAGTGCTCACCTTTGTGTTTACATTCATTTTGAATCTCCTTCAGTACCACTGGATGTTCTCCTTAACATTTTCACATTCACAAGTCACATTCTTCTTTCTTGCACACCAGATAGAGAAATCCTACGTTTTACCCCATGTGAGAAATTCTTATCCCACCCTCGTTATCTCACCCCGGTCGCACCCTGCGTTCAAGTGTTCTTTTTTAACATTGGTTGTATAGGACGTCACGTTATTTCGTCGCCAAGCGCACATGTCACAATGACGTCAAAACGTTTTAATTCAAAACTAAATAGTATCTAAATAGTACTAAAATCAATGTTCGCCGCATTAAGGTGAGCAAGAAAAAGAATCCATCATTCGTGTAAGGTATGGATAGACAAATCTGTCCCTCGGGTCACAATTTGGCATCACTCGGCGAGCCTCGTGATGCCAAAATGTGACCCTCGGGACAGATTTGTCTATCCATACCTGACACTCATGTAAGATTCTTATATTATCACAACAGAGTGGTGATTTAGGAGATAAGGGACTGTTAATTAGTATCTGTGCAAGACATGGATGAAACTTCACGAAGATGTCAAACTGACAATTCAAAATGGCTGACAGAAATGTCCTTAACAACTGCATGCTCAAATGAAATTTTTATCTTACTATATGTGGAATTGTGGAATTTTGGTCATGTAGATCTATCTATCTATCTTCCTTTACGTCTTAACCTCCAAAGAGGACTTCAGATGGTGTTCCGGTATGCCAAGAGCTGAAAAGTATATAGTTAAAAGATAAAAACAGATGCTGGTATTTAAGGAGTTTTGTGGGCTACCTGGCAGACAGCTGTACTAAACTGTGCCAGAGTAGGAAGCATGGGGATACGTCGTGGTAGGGCATTCTACTGGACCAGTGTATAATTGTTCGTGGGAAGAATGTGCACTTGTAAAAGTCTCTTAGAGCTGTGATCTGCAGGTATGCCAGGGGATGATTTTTTGATGATTGTCGGGTGTTACAGATCAGGCAGTCAGAGGCAGGAATGGCTACATGGTCGAATGTTACCTTATATATGAAGACCAATCGACTATCTATGCGTTGTTGGTCGAGGGTGCGCCAGTTGAGCTCCTGTAGCATTGCAGTCACACTAGATGTTTGTCGGTAGTCTTGCATTACCCATCTAGTGGCCCGTTGTTGCACATTTTCTAGTTTATCAATGTCTTGGTCAGTATGAGGGGACCACACAGTAGAGGCATATTCTAGCTGTGGGCGGACAATTGTCTTATATATGCTTAGGGCTTCAGATACTAATAGATACTAATAGGAAACTGTTACAGTTGTTAAAATTCTGCTTTTGTTCCTATCCTATTTCAAATGTGTGTTCATAATGTGCATTGTATATGTTGTGCAAAGAATTTTGAAATATAATTGAGCCGCCACATGGGAAAACCAACAATCTGCATATGCGAAAACAAAGGCGCAGATCAGCTTCGCAGTAACTGCGAAGCTGATCAGCGCCTGTGTTTTTGCTACACGGATAGTACAATCCCTCTTCTTCTTAAATCCGAAATTTCAAGTTTCTAGCTGTCATCTGTGGCTGTACAGCCCGGTTTGTGTCGGACATGTTCAAAAACCACATTGTTGGTTTTCCCACGAGACGGCTCAGTTGTTTTAGTCAAACGTTGTTTTTTTTTATCAGAAAAGGTGACGGCATTACCCAGCTGAACATGGATTTTAAGAATACCTGGAACCAGGGACACTGTTTTAGTTCTAAAATAGAATAAAAAGTTACCTGATTTACACAAAAACTTGATTGACCTAAATGCTGAAACATCAAGCTCGAGTGAAATGGGCTGTATGTACAAATGCTTATATTCTCTTGTTAATAATGTTTTTTTTTTTTTTTTACTTTTCGTCCTTTAACCTTTTTTCCGTGACTTTTTTCTCGTCCTTTAACCTTTTTTTCCTTGACTTTTTTTCTATGACCGTTTTTTTCCATAATTTGGAAAAAAAGTCGAAGTCCTATGATTAAAGAATAGAAAAAATAATTTTTCAGATTTCATCACAATTTACAGATAACATAAGTATATTCTTTTGGTCCATAAATCTATATAAAAAATTTGACATTTTTCCCTGACATTTTAACTGTGATTATTCCTATAAAAAGCAGAGAATAGTCACAGAAAAATAGTCAAGGAAAAAAGTTCCAGATTTGGGTATATATGAAAAAAAAAAATCCAAAACATTATACTGTAAGTTCAGAAATGTTCGCGAGAACTCAATTTTCGTGAATTTGTTGCATAGCGAATTCAAAGTTCTCACTATTAAAGAATCACTATTAGCCATAAAGACTACACAAATGCTTGTTCACGAATTTTAAGACCTCGTGAATAACTAGGAAATAGCGAATTCGCGAAATAAAAGTCACAAAAAAAAATTCCCAATTTACAGTACTTTTTTCTATGCTTTTGTCCTGTGATTTTTTTTTTTTTTTTCATTTTATAAAAATGGTTTAGATTGTTCTGAGAGTCACATGTTTGAGTATGGGTACCAAATACAAAATCACTTGGTTCTCAGTGTTTATGGAAATTTGTCCTGCAATTTTTAGCTCACCTGAGCCGAAGGCTCACAGGTGAGCTTATAGGATAGGCAGGCATCCGTCGTCCGTCGTCGTCCGTCGTCGTCCGTCGTCGTCCGTCCACAATTTCAAAGAAGAATATTTCTGAAGCTAGTGGGCCGATCTTGATCAAATTTAATGTGAACCATAATTGGGTTGGGGGATTGATGGTATTAGGTTTTGGAGCAGATTGTATCAAAATTGTGGTTTCCATGGCAACAGATAGGTCCCATAGACTTACAATGGGAAAAACTAAAAAAATCTTCTTCTCTGAAACCACTAGGCCCACAGCTTTGATATTTGGTATGTAGCAATGGCTAATGGTCCTCTACATAAATTGTGCCATTCATGCCCCTGGGGTCAAATTTGGCCACGCCCCGGGGGGTCGATAGTCTCCATAGACTTACTATGGGAAAAAAATTCAAAAATCTTCTTCTCTGAAACCACAGGGCCCACAGCTTTGATATTTTGTATGTGGCAATGGCTAATGGTCCTCTACATAAATTGTGCCAGCCATGCCCCTGGGGTCAAATTTGGCCACGCCCCGGGGGTCGATAGTCTCCATAGACTTACAATTGGAAAAACTAAAAAAATCTTCTTCTCTGAAACCACTAGGCCCAAAGCTTTGATATTTGGTATGTAGCAATGGCTAATGGTCCTCTACATAAATTTTGCCATTCATGCCCCTGGGGTCAAATTTGGCCACGCCCCGGGGGTTGATAGTCTCCATAGACTTACTATGGGAAAAAAATTAAAAAATCTTCTTCTCTGAAACCACAGGGCCCACAGCTTTGATATTTTGTACGTGGCAATGGCTAATGGTCCTCTACATAAATTGTGCCAATCATGCCCCTGGGGTCAAATTTGGCCACGCCCCGGGGGTCGATAGTCTCTATAGACCTACAATAGGAAAAAAACTAAAAAAATCTTCTTCTCTGAAACCACTAGGCCAACAGCTTTGATATTTGGTATGTAGCAATGGCTAATGGTCCTCTACATAAATTGTGCCATGCATGCCCCTGGGGTCAAATTTGGCCACGCCCCGGGGATTGATAGTCTCCATAGACTTACTATGGGAAAAAAAATTCAAAAATCTTCTTCTCTGAAACCACAGGGCCCACAGCTTTGATATTTTGTATGTGGCAATGGCTAATGGTCCTCTACATAAATTATGCCAATCATGTCCCCGGGGTCAAATTTGGCCACGCCCCGGGGGTCGATAGTCTCCATAGACCTACAATAGGAAAAACTAAAAAAATCTTCTTCTCTGAAACCACTAGGCCCACAGCTTTGATATTTGGTATGTAGCAATGGCTAATGGTCCTCTACATAAATTGTGCCATTCATGCCCCTGGGGTCAAATTTGGCCAGGTCCCGGAGGTTGATAGTCTCAATAGACTTGCTATGGGAAAAAAATTAAAAAATCTTCTTCTCTGAAACCACAGGGCCCACAGCTTTGATATTTTGTACGTGGCAATGGCTTATGGTCCTCTACATAAATTGTGCCAATCATGCCCCTGGGGTCAAATTTGGCCACGCCCCGGGGGTCGATAGTCTCCATAGACCTACAATAGGAAAAAAACTAAAAAAAACTTCTTCTCTGAAACCACAAGGCCAACAGCTTTGATATTTGGTATGTAGCAATGGCTAATGGTCCTCTACATAAATTGTGCCATTCATGCCCCTGGGGTCAAATTTGGCCACGCCTCGGGGGTTGATAGTCTCCATGGACTTACATTGGGAAAAAAATTCAAAAATCTTCTTCTCTGAAACCACAGGGCCCACAGCTTTGATATTTTGTATGTGGCAATGGCTAATGGTCCTCTACATAAATTGTGCCAATCATGTCCCCGGGGTCAAATTTGGCCACGCCCCGGGGGTCGATAGTCTCCATAGACCTACAATAGGAAAAACTAAAAAAATCTTCTTCTCTGAAACCACTAGGCCCACAGCTTTGATATTTGGTATGTAGCAATGGCTAATGGTCCTCTACATAAATTGTGCCATTCATGCCCCTGGGGTCAAATTTGGCCAGGTCCCGGAGGTTGATAGTCTCAATAGACTTGCTATGGGAAAAAATTCAAAAATCTTCTTCTCTGAAACCACAGGGCACACAGCTTTGATATTTTGTATGTGGCAATGGCTAATGGTCCTCTACATAAATTGTGCCAGCCATGCCCCTGGGGTCAAATTCGGCCACGCCCCGGGGGTAGATAGTCTCCATAGACTTACAATGCGAAAAACTAAAAAAAACTTCTTCTCTGAAACCAAAAGGCCCAGAGCTTCTATATTTTGTATGTAGCAATGTTTGGTAGTCCCCATTATTAATTGTGCCAGTCATGCCCCTGGGTCAAATTTGGCCATGCCCCGGGGGTCAATAGTGTCCATGCATAGACTTTCATTGGTCGATTCTCAATTAATTTAAATCTCATGAGCTTACAATGTGATAATCTCTCAGGTGAGCTACAGGACCAATGGTCCTCTAGTTAAAAGCTACTTTGTTTGCTCTTACGTATGTGAGCAAGGATAGTCTCAAGTACTGGTTTAAGCTGGTGATCAGTGACAAATCCATCTAGAATCATTACGAAAACTTGGCCATGCAATATACAAAGTCTCTTTTCAGAAGCAAAAATTCAAAAATTCATTGGAAAAAATGTGATATTTTTAATATTTTTGCTCAAAACATTGATTGTGGGGTTCCAACGAGTACCCACAATCTATGTTTTAAATCAAAATTAAGAAAAATAGGTTTACCCCTGTAAACCCCAGTTTTACTATATAAAAGTGGGGTTTGAGGGGGGTATTCATTGCATTGACATGTTTTCCTGATGTTTTGCACCCGGCAATGATGTTCAGTTAGATGAGTCTGGGAAAATGCCCAGTCTGATTAGTTTACTATATGAGCAATAGTTATTAACTAATGGCATTGTGGCATCGTCAGTTGGTTGGTCAGCTTCACTGAACACAAACGCACCCAAATCTGTAATTTAATTATGCGGCGGCTCATTTTTTAAGCAAACAAAACATGCATGTTATTGATCATATACCTGCGAATTTTAAGATTGATTTTTGTTGGAGGATTTTATTGACATTATTTTATTGTATGGTGAAGAAGTGTATGTTTTGATGATATTTAATGGGCCATTCCATTTGAAAGACTACGCCAATGCAGAAAACTAATACTCCGTGTCTTGTTTCAAGTATTCTTTTTCGGATAGTTCGATATCATTTCCGCTAATTCAAAATAATTCAAAAAAATATATTGGTTGTAGACATGTCACAGTTTGTTCCCGAAGATAGGACACAATCATAGGGCTTTATTTGATTTTATGAGCAGATTATAGTGAACAGATACTGGATAACTCATTGTTGTTCATTTAACTGACTAAGATTGTTGGGTTTCGTATTAGAATAGCTAAACGTTCAATGTGTAGTGTGAATATTTTAAGTCATTGTGAACATTTTCAAATATTTGCATTGTTGTAAAGGGATCTTTTGAGTCTAGTTTTTGAAATCCAGCAAATCTTGCGTAGGATTAAGATTGGATAGCGGACATAGTTTGATGTGTTAGTGTGTGGTTTAGACATAAAGGAATTGTACATTTTGTTGAAATTCATTTTACTGGAATGATTGTGTTTTAGAGGTGAGTAAATTTCTTAGTAAATTATAATAATTTTTCATAATGGTCTGTAAAGGTTTTCATAGTGTAGGACGTAATAAAACAGCCAAAAACGACACAACCTCTTTACAACATGTCATGATATTACCAATGTCCATGTTAATTTTAATAATTTATAGCTTCCTAATACATGTAAGTATTATAATGGGAAATGTGTAGAAAACGTGAATTGTATACAAAAAAGACTTTTAAAATGACTCGAGCAATGATCTGCTAATTCCAAATCTATTATATGTTATAACAAAAAATGTTATAAAGAGGTTGAATTATTGCAGCTATAATCATCAGTGTTTTAGCTTATACTTTAAACTATGACTATTTTCAGTATGTCTGTATTTTATCTCATTTTCTTTAGTTTTGTGCATCCACCTGTGGATTTTGCCCTAAACTATAATCCGGTATCTTATTTCTTGATTGTAAAAAATCCATTAAATCTTCTGAATCAATACAGTGCCTTGGGTCCACTCTTCAAAATATTGTAATTGAGAAAACTGACACTATAAAATATTTGTATTGATGATCAATTTTGTATTTATTGAGCCATTATGTTGAACAATGAAAATTGGCAAACAGATTTTAGTCACTTATGCTATAATATTGCCATTAAACTGCACATTCTGACCAGAGTCTGACCTGTAGAATTGCAGTTACATTTTCTTCAATTTAGATACATTTGGTCAAAAAACATTTCTACAATCATTCTTTTTTTCCCACTGATTCTAGGAGAGCATTTTCAGTTAGTGGTGAAAGAAATGTGCACTGAAACTGGTAATCTGCTGCTGGGGGTCTTGCCCAGGAACAGCGCAGTTAATAGGACAGCAGACTGTCCCGACATGACCTTAGCAGTTGAGGCTTGAGCATGGGTGTAAAGCGATAGATCAAACAAACAATCCAAGAAATGTTCCAACTGGCAAGGTCAAAAGCAGAATTTTCCTTGTTTTGACAGCCATTTTCTACCAGTACTGGTTGAAATTTTAGTGTTGATGTATGAAATTTCCTTAAACCACAGTGAGTGAATAATCTAAATATATGAGCTGCCACATGGGAAAACCAACAATCTGCATAGGCGAAAAAAGGCGCAGATCAGCTTCGCGGTAACCGGGAAGCTGATCAGCGCCTTTGTTTTAGCTACACAGATAGTACAACCCCTTTTCTTCTTAAATCTGAAATTTATAGCCTGCTTCTGTAATTGTACAGCCTGGTTTGTGTCAGACCTGGTCGGAACCCCAAATTGTTGGTTTTCTCACGCACAAGCTCAAATATATACACTATATTTATTTAAATGTATGATTTGTAAGATTATATTATATAGACACTGGCTGGGTAGTATTTCACCAGTCAAGGCAATAATTAATCACTATATAATTTTATTATTGCGGGCGTTCACGAACGCCCGCATATATATATGTTGATGCAAACACACATCAATCCGGAAATGACGGCAATTAGACCGATCCCACTGTTGCTCCCGCATCATCATAAGTCAGTACCTGGCGAAAAACGAGTAGGGAACCAACCACAATGATACATGATAAGAAAAAAAATAAGATCGTGAACAAATTATTTCGGAATTAGACCGAACCCATCATTGTTTCCGCGTCTTCATCCACAAGTCCACAGATGGCGAATAATGAGTGGGGAACCAAATCAGCTGTTCCAAGAATTGAACATAATGGCAATTGATTCCATGTGTTAACATTATTATTGTGAAAGATGATAAAAAAATAATCCAAAATTACTGTTTTGATTTAAAAAAAGACCATTTAAAAGTTTTATTTTGAATGGTCAGAAAACCATTGCTATCTTGAAGCCCAATATATTTTGATAAAATGATACTTATTTATTTGGAGTTTTTCTGATGATATTAAAAGCGAAGCATAGTAAGGTCTATCTATGCTGCGAAGATGAAGTTAGCGGAAGCAGGTCAACTCGGCCTGATACCAACTCGGCTCCTGAGTCAACTCGGTCCTGTGTCTACTTGGCCGGGTCAACTCGGTCTGGTATTGTTTAAGGTAATATGATGTTGTGCGTGTTTTTGGCATGCCATAATTTGTCACAATTGTCAGAAACCTATAAAAAGTTAAAACCCAGCAATTCATTTTCTAAGTGCGAGAATTTGGGCCAAATGCCTATGCTACAATTCTGAGAATTTACCGGGCAGCTGTGCTGTGAGTTGATCAATGAAACATGAAAAAGTGTCACAACCCTCAACATTTTGGATAGTGGAATTTGGAAATCAGAGTTTCCGTTCTTACTTTGTTGTATGTGGGAGAAAACATGTGAATAAATATCTCGACAGGTTAACTCCAAATCTGGTCAAAACTGTTTGCCTGAATTTGAATCTGAATAGTTTACTGGTGAAACGCCAAACTGACAATACCTCACCAGGGGGTGCGCTTGGGGGAAAATTAGTCCCTGGCTCTCACAAGAGATGCGAATTTGGACACACAATCATCATTCAGCAGAGGAAAACAGTGATTCAGGGAGGTTATTCCAGTTCCTGATAGTCTGGGGAAAGAAACTATATTTGTAGGCATTTTTACTAGCTGAGGGTATCTGAAATGCCAAAGAGTGATGATTTCTGCAACGCCTAGTCTTGGGGATAAGGTCATCCATTGGTATTCTGGCTTTACCTTTCAGACCTTTGTATAACAATATAAGTCTACTGTCCTTCCTCCTTCTCCTTGCCCTGCATACACATATGATTTTGCTCATTCCTGTAAAGGGTAGTTGAGGCAAATAGCAATGTTCAGCAAACCCCATCGATGGAAAAGCATGCTCATCCACCAAGGGTGTTTCAGTGCGCTTATATATTTTTATCTTCACAAACTAGGTGTTTATATCTATTCATGGCACACTGACTTACACTGCAAGTTCCTATAACTAGGGCTAAACGCCCGCAAGCTTTTTGAAAAAGCTAATACTTGTTACACCTTAAGATATCGTTTGTCCAGGTGGAAATGTTTACATGTAAATCCCATCAAAGAGATCAAAACTACATTAATTCTCTGATAATCTGTTTAAGATCCTGATTTTTGTAAAAGAAAAGAGTAAAAAAGTTCTCTGTCAGAACTATAAAAGAGTTTTTGCATAGTTCTTGTTTTTGTTGTTATTTTGTTGAGGTTGAATTGAGTAGCAAGTCTCTCTTCTGTTTTCATTTATTATTTTTATACATGTGATAAAACTTTGGTTCATCTTAAAACATTTGAAACACATATCTGAATGTAGCTGTACATGTCCTGTTTCCACATATTTTCTAGGCAAGGGCCGAAGCCCTTGCATTTTCTAATTGCTCTCTAAAGTCACATTTTTTGTATTCTTATTTTCTCCACTTTGAAATAAGATGTTTCCTTTCCAAAATCTAGCATAGAACTGATCCTGATGCAGAGAGTAAAACTTTCTTTACAAAGATTTCTTTTGTTTGGAGAATGGACATACTGCCCAGATTGTAACTTATAATTAATTTAGTATTTTTATATGTTTTCTTTTGTTAATAGCTCAACACATATATGTTATAAATTAGGTATCTTTAGAGTTCAACTTAAACAATTATTGTACATCTGTTTACTACTTCTGGTCATATTGAACAACTAGTACCACCATGTCTCTTCTGAAAAGTATAGATTTACCAACTTTACATAAAAAGCATAGTTTACTATTTTTCCCTTGTGACAAATTTCCCGCCCCTTTTGAAAATGTTTTGTCCTCAAAACAACATGTAATTAAATATATTTGTTTATATTTTTCACAAAACATACATTTTATGCATTTTGTTAGAAGGGATAGTCTTTTATATTGTCTGTGATATAGTATCGTTGCAAAACATTCAGGGTAACTTTCAGTGATCTTCATTATATCTTCATTATTTTTATTTTATATTAAAGGCATTTCTCGGCAGTGCCACCTTTAATCAACCCATGACTGCTCATCCTCTGCATTACAAACCATTACTTTTTAATTTTTATGTAATATCTTTGGTCTAATGCATTAATGGCATCATCTTTAATTTTACTGTAAAGTTCACCCTTCATTGTTTTGAACATCACATTTCATAAAATATACAAAAATTATGAGACAACTATCCCAGTTCTTTAAATTACATATTAAAAAGGTGTTTCTGCGATATATGTAATTATTGCGCATGATATGAAGGTGGACCGATTTTAGTTTATAGGCAGGATGATCAGTCCTCTACAAACCAAATTTCAGATAACAACATAATTATTTCACTCCGGTATGAAAAAATATGCTGAAATCACCTTATACCACATTCAAAACCTAAAACTACATATCATGAAGTTTACATATTGTCATTTCTTATTAATATATTCTGCATTTCACTAATTCATGTTAAAAATTTAGTTTTGTTAAATTAGAATTACTTGATTTTAGAAGTTTGCTTTTTTATTTTGACTTCAAATATATTCCAATATGGCATTGAGGACATGTACAAATACAAATGAAAACATAGTCATAAAACATACATAACATACAAGATATAAAGCATACATGTGTGAAAATGGTAAAACAATTGCAAATGTAAGTCCTCAAGATAATCAGATTTATGAATGAAATGTTTCAGTATAGGTATTAAACAGTTTCTTAATTGTTTCTTAGATTTTTCTCATCAGTAGCATCCAAGGAAATGTCACTTTAAAATAGAATTTCCTCTCGAAAAAGCTCACATATATTTTGTCCAAGAATGTTTATAGGTACTCCATCAATTTTAGATTTAAATGTCCTGTCTCGAATAAAGTGAATCCTTGATCCCAAAATAGCTTAGCTCATCACCATCATTTAAAATTTCTGTCAAGTTCTCCATGTGAGTTAGTTCCGTACCTTTGTTGAGTTCTATCATAATACCATTTAAAATTTTGAGTCCTGGGGAATTAGAAATTTTGATTATCCTTTTGTAGAGCTGTCCCGGAATCGTTGAAAGAGCTAAAAAGTCTTTCGACCACGGTTCATCCACCAAAATTTATAAAAGAGTTTTTGCATAGTTCTTGTTTTTGTTGTTATTTTGTTGAGGTTGAATTGAGTAGCAAGTCTCTCTTCTGTTTTCATTTATTATTTTTATACATGTGATAAAACTTTGGTTCATCTTAAAACATTTGAAACACATATCTGAATGTAGCTGTACATGTCCTGTTTCCACATATTTTCTAGGAAAGGGCCGAAGCCCTTGCATTTTCTAATTTCTCTCTAAAGTCACATTTTTTGTATTCTTATTTTCTCCACTTTGAAATAAGATGTTTCCTTTCCAAAATCTAGCATAGAACTGATCCTGATGCAGAGAGTAAAACTTTCTTTACAAAGATTTCTTTTGTTTGGAGAATGGACATACTGCCCAGATTGTAACTTATAATTAATTTAGTATTTTTATATGTTTTCTTTTGTTAATAGCTCAACACATATATGTTATAAATTAGGTATCTTTAGAGTTCAACTTAAACAATTATTGTACATCTGTTTACTATTTCTGGTCATATTGAACAACTAGTACCACCATGTCTCTTCTGAAAAGTATAGATTTACCAACTTTACATAAAAAGCATAGTTTACTATTTTTCCCTTGTGACAGAACTGCCCTTCAGTTAAACCCACCAATATAAATTAATGAAGGACAAAAGTTCTGTACACTGGTTGAATATCATGGTTTAAAATAAAATACAATTTCAAACACAACTGCAAATCTGGTAGAGACAGAAGAGTGATCCTGATTAGAAATTACACTTTTTTTTTTTTCGTCAAGATTGCACAACTTGATCAAACAATTTTGTAGTTCAACATCAAAACTACACAAGTTTGAATAAAAAAAAATCTAACCATTCAAATTGAATTGACTTTGATAGAGATATTTGGTGTATTTAATTTCAAATAGTTCAAATCAATTTAACCAGTGAATAGAAAAATTGTTTGTTACCAGTACGTTGAAGTTGTTTATAAAAGGGGCTTTATCAAATGGTTAGGCATTGTTTTATAAAATATTTAAGAAGAAAAAGAAATAAGTGCAACAAGAAGTTTTAGACCAGGTCTGGTACAAACCTAGCTAAAGTTATAGCTGCAAAAGGTCTGAAGAAAGTTGAGATATCGTAACACCCGAGAAAACAATGTTTTAGAAGAAATGTACATCCACCGCACCTATGTTTTCATACAATGTGAAAAACACACTCATATAAAAAAGGGAGAAACAAAGAGAAAAAAATCTTCTAAAGATATAGCTCAAATAAATTAAAATTAAAAAAAAAAAAAAAAAAAAAATGGCAACCCACTTAAAGGACCTAGAACTCTTAAGGTTTGATTTCTGTTAATCTAGATCAATTTTAGTTTATGATAGTGTGAAAAGCCATAAACAAGATAAAATGTTCCAGATCTGTGATTGCACAAAGGTATATGGCGATAATGGGCATCACTCCATGGTTTAAAGATTTGACAGTAAATAGTGAAACTACATTTGATGTTTGAGTACCCCTCATATCTCAAAAATCCAATTATAAAAATAACAAAAATGTTCATGGTTTAGGTTATAAAAGATGTCTGAACTTAAAGGATCAGAGTCTACAATTTTGTATGTTTTTTTTTTCAGGGCACTATGTACTATAAGTAAGGGAAAGGGTTAAGGGATAGCCGGGCTAAAGTGGGGGCAATAGCTTTTTGATTGTCCGACAGGTTTTGACAATAGGATCCCTACCCCAGGGAGACGTTCTATTGTGAAGGGCAGGGCAAACAGCGAAGTTTGGACCTCCAGTTTGTACCCTGGGGTGGGGCTTTTAGCAGGGCACTGAAAAGTCATAATCCCCACCCTTCCCTGTAGGTTACTAAGAGTTCAGTGGTTATAAATGACTGGTGGTTACCAGTGGATTGATAAAGCTTGGTGTCAATAAAGCTGCCTGCTGTTTTTCAAGTGGTGGGGTATCTTATGTCCATGACTATTTTGCAAATAGAAAACTATCTTGAGATTGAAGGCTTTTGATGTATTGATCTGTAAAATCATACTGGATCTTGTTTCTGCATACTTTTGTTGATGGGATAAACTGGTTGATATGTAATCATAAACTATGGAGTAATTGAAATGCGATAGATATTTTGCACATTTATTATCATCAAACCAACATACTGAGATTAAAATTGGAAGCATGCTGTTTTTTGAAGAATTTTCAATGTATTGGATTAATTGAAATGATTTTCTTGCATTTGAATTGCATGCAATTAACTCATTTAAGCCTGGCGTCCCTTTTATGGGACATAGGCAAACAGAATAGCCCCAGATGGGACGCCGCGTTCTGCGGCGTCGAACGCGGCGTCACATCTGGGGCTATTCTGTTTGCTTAGAGAATTTTCATCGAAAAAGTGAATGAAATTTATAAATCACTCCTGACGCCCATAAAAATGACAGTGGACTCACCCAAATGATAATGATGGGAAAATCCATTCGTCAAATATGGGTTAAGATGTTACCAGTGTCAATACCCAAATGCAGGGTTGCTTTTCAGAGTTCAGTTACCCTGTAACTGCATAGCCAAAATGCCCTTTGTTTCTTCTTATTAAAAAAATATTTCTCTTCACGGGGCTCAAAGCATGACACATCTTATAAAAGCAGCTTGCTGGTCACAGGTTTTTTCAACACAAACAAAGTTAAGAGAAAAAAAAATCATTCAACAAAGTTGAAAAATCTGCTGCTCTTAGCGGCATGATGTATAACTGTGCTGTAGGAGCATGCTGTTAAGCCCCGTTCACACTGGACCATGTTCCCACCACGTCCTTACTATGTCATAAACAATTCAAGGATGTGGCGGGGACTGGGAGAAAATTTCTGGTATTTATGTCCATAGTAAGTCTTCACCACATCAGCATTACATCTGCATTACATTCTTACTACGTCCTTCACATTTCCACTAGGTCCTTACCATGTCCTTACTGCATTCTAATTCTGCCCTGTCCTGGGCTCGTTTCTTTTGAGCATGTTCAGAATCTGACCAAGACCTCTATGTCCATCATTTAGACCTGGCTTCATCCTTATTACATTCCTATCACGTCTTACAATACTGTACCACATCCTTACTAGGTTCTTGACTTTCTCAGTGAGAAAGTGGTCCAGTGTGAACAGGGCTTTACCTTGCTGTGATAACTTCAGCTAATTTTTGTGATATTTAGATTATTGTCATTGAGTTGCTGGTATAAGCTTTCGGCAGTCGAAAAAAGCACAAAATAGTTTGACAGAAAAGAAAATGGTTTGTGAGATGTTGAGATACCCATAGGTTGCTTTACAAATAAGTAGCCCTTGTAATGTGGGTGATTGACATACAGGTTGAGCTTTACCACAAGAAAACCCATCAGCAGGATTTCGGATCACATCCCCAATAAACTGGGTGGTAAAACCGCACAAGGCAGTTAGAGGATTGAAGTTTTGGATTAAGAAGTAAAGGGATTGTATAGTGTCTAATTAATGAAAAGAAAGATATGTATCAGTCACACGGCTACCACATAGCTGAGTGGTGTAAAAAGCAGAAAAAAGAGAGAATTTGTCCGTATTTGGCTCAGGCTGTTGGTGATATGTCGTTGTTGCGGTAGATAAGCGTGTTAGATATCGAGATAATGTCATGGGGAAGTGAAATGAAAGCTCACTGTCATGCAAGGCCATCATTTTGCCACGGTTTTGGGTTGCAGAGTTTTCCGTGCAAATTGGTATCATGAGCATTCATGGGGATTAGAGTGTTTTCATATGGACTTGGAGTACATGTATTTTAGATTTTCACATGCAGTTTATATCTTTACTTGAAATGACATGAGAACAATTTGGTAAGCACATGTAGTATTTTATGTTTAAGACTATAAGAATCTTATATGGGGTTCTGTTCTAGATGGAAGTTTCCAATCCAAGGGATGACCGTGCTGAGCACGGTCATCCCGAGGGTTGGAAACTTCCATCTAGAACAGAACACCATATTCGATTCTTTTTCTTGCACAACAACCCCCAAAATCTGGTTTATTTCAAGGTTTTGCATATTTTTTTAGCCTGGGTGAGAACACCTGGGTGAGATGCAATTTTATCACCCAGGCAAAAAGTGTGGCAATTTCTATCTGGTGTGCAAGAAACAGTTTTACGGAATAATAGTACATGTACAAAGTTTCAAAAGTTCTCTCCATATGTTCACTCATCTCTCTCTCAGTTCCTTACATCTTATAGAGAGTTTAATTTTTATGCAAAGATTTCCATTTTCAGTGTTTTAAAATCTTTAAAGACTTTGAAATATCCCAGTTATTTTAATCTTTTAATACAATTTAACTAATTTGCTGTATGACCCTACAAAATCTTAAATTCTTTAATCTTGTTAGGTGGTCAAGATTTATATCAGTATGATTAAAGTCTGGATAATAATTCAAGTTTTGGACATGCAAAGCTGTCTCGTTGGGAACAAGAAGTAGGGGGTTCGATACATCACGAAAACATGTCCGTGTAATGTATACCCCCTTGAACCCCACTTTTATGCAACACTGGGGTATGCAGGGGTAAACCTATTTTTCTTAATTTTCGCTCCAAAACATAGATTGTAGGTACTCCTTAGAACCGTCTCGACGAGGCCGTTCTAACGTACCCACAATCTATGTTTTGAGCAAAAATGCTAAAAATATCAAACTTTTTTACCACAGAAAAAATTCTCTGTATATTGCATCGGCAAGTTTTGACCTATTGCCGTCCGTATAGCGATCTTGAGCAACACACTTTAAAGTCTCTATAGTGCTGTTTTATATATACCCACAAAGTGGTAGCTCTGTCCCGATGTGACTGAAAAATTATTGACTGCAACATTAAGCCATAATCAAACAGGAAATTATTGAATATTTGTCATAGATTCTGTGCGGTCTGACACAGCATTTTCACTGGCGCTCGCATAAAAATGCATGGACCGCGCTTTCAAGACATTAACTGGCCGTGTGTTAAAGATACAGTGACATTTGTATGATACCCGTACAAATGCTAAATGAGCCGCGACGCGAGAAAACCGGTCTTCGGGGTTTCCGACCAGGTCTGACACAAACCGACCTGTACAGTCACAGAAGCAGGCTAGAAGCTTGAAATTTCGGATTTAAGAAGAAGAGAAATTGTACTATCCGTGTAGCGAAAACAAAGGCGCTGATCAGCTTCGCAGTTACTGCGAAGCTGATCTGCGCGTTTGTTTTCGCATAGGCAAAAATCCGGTTTTCTCACGGCGCGGCTCAAATATAGTCTAAAGCCTTAAACAACATAATTGTTGAACATATGAGCCGCCTCGTGGGAAAACCAACAATGTGGTTTTCGAACAGGTCCGACACAAACCGACCTGCACAAGCACAGAAAAGAGCTAGAAGCTTGAAATTTCGGATTTAAGTAGAAGAGGAATTGTACTATCCGAGTAGCGAAAACAAAGGCGCTGATCAGCTTCGCGGTAACCGCGAAGCTGATCTGCGTCTTTGTTTTCGCCTATGCAGATTGTTGGTTTTCCCATGAGGCGGCTCATATATTTCTTTACTATTTGATTTGAACAGTTTAGACATACTATGTAGTGTCAAAAATTTGATATAATCAGATATTTATGATTAATAATATACTTATAAATGTCAATATTTATTCAGTAGACACCTATTATGCTATAAGATCATGACTTTTATGTAAAATGAGGGATCAGAAAATGTATATATTCACGAAAAAAGTATTATTTTGCATATGCAAAAACAAAGGCGAGGATCAGCTGTGCAGTTACTGCACAGCTGATCAGCGTCTTTGTTTTCGCTACACAGATAGTACAATCACTCTTCTTCTTAAATCTGAAATTTCAAGCTTCTAACCTGCTTCTGTGACCCTACAGGTACCTGGTCGGAAACCCAGATATGTTTATTCCATCATGGGAAGGCTGAAATGTATACACTCAAGGTGAAGTCAATTTGTTGGGCTGTCTTTTACCCATATTAAAGATAGGCTCAATTGCCTGACCATGAACTAAACTGAATTGAGCCCTGTGACACGAGAAAACAGTCATATCATCGGATTTCTCAACCAGGTCCAACATAAACTCAGCTGTACATCCGCAGATTATTTAATTTGATTCAACTTCCAAGATAACATTATATCTGAGCAGCAGCTTAAACTTAGAAGCCGCTTATTTGAACTCACGTAAGCAATGTATAAATTAGACAGTGTATAAATAAGACAAGAGTCATCTTTTGACATAATTTGACCCATACATGCTTAATATCTGCATATTTTTCGCTTAATTATAGTGGTCCTACTGCGGATTAAATTGGGCGGAAGATTAGATTCGAATTTGATTGAAGGGATTTTATAAATGGTTGAAGGGATTTTAAATGGACGGTCAAGTTAAAATAAATCAGTGATTGGAAGTGGTTGAGAAATAGCTAGTATTTTATGAAACCTTTTATTGATAAAAGCTTTTTTTAAAAAAAAGGTAAGGCCAGTTTTTTTTAATAAGTTGGTTTTCAGGAATTTTTTCAAAAATTTGGGGTAGGAGGAGGTAAAAAAAAAAAAAAAAAAAAAAGTCAGCATTCCAGTTTAACATCTTCTGAAATTTAGCGTTTACTAACTCTTGGCTAAGTACTGTGTGTTTAAAATATTCAGTCTTTCATGGTTTATACTGCATTTAGTTTTACCCGGAATAAACCTTTTAACCTAAAATAATTGTTTTCGTTTTTGTGTCATACCTGATTGGAAATCTTAAATAGTACAGGGCAGTCTCGCTATAAAGCACATTGAATTATAATGCGGTGTTGGATATAATGCGAGGGTGCCTTGGATCCCAAATTTTCGCCCACCCACTTATATATATATAAAAAATAAAATAAAAAAAAAGATCACGGAAAAAAAAATTGTGGCGATGCCAAAGCGCCGTTTTACCCTTATATCCTATATTGTGTTACAGTTTATAAGTGTTTATTTGTGTAACATAGTCATGCCTGCCTTTGGGTTTTGGGATTCAGACTTGGTAACTTGTGGTCTGAAGAAACTAGTTTGTAATTTGTTGGAACTATTGATTGGATCCTTGGAAATTAATCTAGGAGATGAACAATGCTTCTGCTGGTCTTTGGAAGATTAAATGAATTTCCATTGATAATGTTTTCTATGGGTTTTGCAGCTACTTTGTATTGAAGATTGACATCATTGTCCGGGTGCGATTGTTTAAATCTATTTCAGGCTTAACTGGACAGCTTATGATGTATTAATATTGGACCATTTGCATCTTATATAGTATTCATGACGTATCCGGTGGGACGGATTAGTGTAAATGTATTTCTTGTTTACCATGGTAACGGTATTGTTATGAAGATAAAGCTTGGTATCTCATTGGTTTATGGTTTTGATGTATTTGAATAATTTTGAGGTTATCGGAATCTGGCGAATATTTTGGGATACTGTAACTTGGTATCATGGGGTAACGACGTCGTTTTGGGTTGATGTGTGTGCGTGTGTATGGATGCGAAGACTGCACCATTTCTAGAACATTAAGGACAGATTAGATTTATGAGAACTAGTTTATTCTTGTGGCAAAGCTTCTTTGGGATTATGTCCTTAATCTAAGGTCACAGTGTAAACTGGTGCCGTGACCAGGATGCGAACCTAGAGGACATTTCAAACGTGGGTACTGAAAATTTATCTATATTGGACTGGCGGTTTAAACTAAAGGAATGGAACTTTGACGATCTAAACATTCAATATGGGCATGTGGAAAAATAACGGGAACTTAATAAATGCGATGTTTAATTGTGGACAGATTTTCACCTGGTGTTACGAGACTTTATTATCCGGCTATCCGGCGATCTTAATTACGGGTGGATCCAGTTGGACATAATAGCTGGGGTCCATGAGGACACTGTCAGCTTACAAAAGAATGGGCTGTTCGAATATTACTCGCCGTTAGAATTTAAGCCTATGGTGGCTAAATTGTTGATAAACAATGGAGATATATTTGCGGCAAAGGACAGCGATTTGACATTTACTGATATGTAAAATTTCGTATTGACACTGGTGATGCCCAGGCGATTAAACTTCGTCGATGAGTGGTGACGTTTTGTTTAAAGCACAGATCCTATGGACAGCCGTCTGTGCTTGGGGCAACGCTACTGATGGGATGTTATATGAACCAGTGTTAAAGCGTGGATTCTAGAAAACCGTCTGCGCTAGGTGCCAAGCTTAACAACATGATGTCATCCTAGAAGAAATTGATTAACAAAACCATGTAAAACAGTGCATTAAAGTAAACTTCAAATGATTTAGTTTTAATGATAAGAAAGCATTAATGTTTAAGCAATACAAGTAATGTTTAATTATAAAAATGGTAATTTAATTAAGTATTATTGCAATGGTTTGTGTGCGCAGTGTGTTGGTTAACATGCAAATAATTGTGTTGTAACAGAATTAATATGACGATTGGATTAATAACAGGATGTACTTTTCTTCTTTTCATATTTGGATATGTCAAATAATCTTTATCTTTGAAGCAAAGGCCTGAACGGTAGCTCTTTTCGAGCAAGGCGCTAGGCATGGTTGCGCCGTAGACTTGGTCCTGAGAAACAAGGAGTCTTGGTAGAATACATAGTGCCAAGGTTATAGAGTGAATGTTTGACTGTGGATTAGTATCATATCATCATGTCATCATTAATGGTGGTGTGACAGGACACACACAATTGTCTCGAATTTGTACTGTGACAGGACACTGTTATTATGAGACAATGTTTATCGGTATTGTGACAGGACACATTTTGTGCTGATAAAATGAATTCTGTTAATGTTATATATTGTGTTATATGTTGTATATCATGTTATATTCATGTGTGCAAGAGAATATGCCTCAACTGTTGAGACGCCATTTTTGGGGTGTTCATAATGGCTACCTTAATGATTGATGCATTGATTTTATTCGGGTATTAATGTTTTTGATTATGGTTGCTGACTACTTTGTGATCTTACTAGAGCTTCTGGAGGGAACAGTCATGCCAAAAATGGCTCTGACAATTTAGATTAATTCTGTTGGATTTAACTGGATTATTACAAAGAATTTTATACCAAAGTGAAGCTTATAGTGTTGGTTATGCGGATCTGGAATAATTTAGTTTAAAATTTGTTTTTGAAAGTGTGTTTTAATGGAAAATTGAATTTTTCTTTGTTCAGTGGATTAGAACCCCTGCTGTTAAATTCCTAGATAAATCTGTGTTGCAATATTTGTTGGATATAGATGAACCAAAGCCACATGCTTATTTGCATAATACTAATGAATGATTAGCATTGCCTTATGTGCCATTAATTCTCACTGTGTGGAGCCAGATTTGATTACCATTTATCTGTGTGTGAAAATAATTCTCAGAAAGGTGTGAATTAACATCAGAGAAATGATATAGCTTATGAAAAAATCTGTATTAGAGGAAAACCAGTTTTCTAAATTTCTGTGTTGAAATTTGAAAATCAGCTGATTCACCAATACGCAGTATGGAACGCCGGACAAGGTCTCAGTCAAGGAGGGCCAGTTACATCTTCCCCTCATCCATAGACACAACATTGCTAGATGACACTGAATCAGAATGTGATCAATCATCATCTCTCCTCCCCCAAGCAGAGGATCTACAAACAGAAAATCAGACAGCAAATGACCTGTCTATTGTCCAAACACCAGGAAAGCAATCCCAAACAACCAGTGTCAGAGGCAAAGACATCTTTAATGAAATCCTCTATTCCATATCAGCCCCTAAGGAAAGTGGAAGAATACACATCCACTTCTCCACTGAGGAACTCTATCAAGATTTCATGGACAATTTTAAGAAAGGATTCAAACCGCAAGACCCTAAAGATGGGATGTCAACATTCAAAACACATGTTCAGAATAAGAAATGTGTTATCATGGCACATGATCCTGAAAATAGTATTGCCCTGACAGGTCCAGGAAATAAACTCTGGAGAGAGACAGTTTTCCCCAAACTTGCTATTACACTATACCGACAGTATGAACAGAAAGTCAATGATCTTCTTACTGAAAACAACCTGGTGCCACCAACTCCAACCCCTATGATGTCAAGCACACCAGGCTGCACAGGAAATGCTGACACTGGGTCCAGACTAAATGCAGCAGCTCAGCGAGCATCAGAAAACTTAATAAAATCAGTGCAAGGCTCCCAGAATGAAATGAAAGAGCAAATGATATCTTTATTGGGCATGGTAAAAGGCCTTCAAGGACAGTTGAATGAACTGAAAAGCAACCTGATTTTCGAAAATACAGACAGTAGTAAAACCTCAACAGTTATTATGGATTTGACCCACCCAAATAGTGAAGGCAACCAAACTCTCGACGAATGCAATGATGAATCTCTAGTTCAAGAGGAACCTATTTTGACCCCAGGAATGGGTACATACAGTGCGACCATTCAACTCTCTCAGAATGAACCAAGACCACCCAACAATATATCCCAAACTGCTCCCTCAAACACTGTGAATAATGGTCATAAAAAACAAACACTTCTCATTGGGGACTCTCTTCTATCTGGTGTTAACGGAAAGGGAATGAAGAATTATGTACACTGTCAGCCAATTCCAGGAGCAACTATCAGCAGAATACAAGAAAAGATCTCCATGTATGACCTTAATAGGTTCCAAAACATTATCATTTATTGTGGTGGTAACGACGCAGCTAAAGCAGACTCTCCCAACAGCTTCAGAAAAGACTATGAAACTCTGATAGAATATATAAGGAGTAAGAACTCAGACTGTGAACTGTTCCTGTGTGGCTCTAGTCCTCGAGGCGACGTTGACGTTATAGGATTCAACACTGTAATAAAAACAATAGCTGAAAGCCATGGTTACAAATATGTGAACATATATGATGCCTTTTATGATAGCAATGAACAGTTACGAACAAAGTTCTATGGTCTGAGAGACTGGATACATCTGTCAACTCCAGGCATAAGAAGGCTGTTGGGAACAATACATCAAATGATACCAATTGTCGAAGACTTTAGGTACTGTGCCTACCCACAGGATCAGGGAAACCTGTCAAAACGCCGAACTGGTACAACAGGAAGCCATAGGGGCCAACGGGACAACACACAAAGATCAGAAGGCAGTCTGTCTCATTACGGGACTAGATCAACATACCATCAGTCAGCGACAGACAACCAGTCCAACCAGCGATCTGTCGATCGTAGTAGGGGGCGGCAGTATTCGGGCTATGTGAACCAGGAAACATACCCCAGGGAACAGGCAGAATGGCCTGATATGCTTCAGCAACCTCAGCAGCGGGCTAACGAGTCTAGTGCCCGCAACCAACATTACTTCGGAACCCAATTGAACAACGCTAGTGGCTACAATCAAGCCACACCCAAGGAACGATGTACAAAATGTGGACTGACAAACCACTCGACCTATGACTGTCATCACAAGAGACAACTCCTATGTTATGCATGTAACTATTATGGACATAAGGATTCCATCTGCTGGAATCAATAGGAAATAGGCCAAGATGCCACAAGAATTCAATCATATAGAACTCAAACTGTTTCAAGTGTAATTACATGTTCTTCTAATTATTTTGATATCCTTACATTTGTGTGTACAAACTGTAACCAACAATCATGTCACTGTGATGAAGCAGGAACTTCAATGACAAATACTGGCACTGAAGAAAGTGTCGGCTCATCACAGTTAAATACTACTGACACTGTTTCAAGCCCAAACAATGGATCAATTTATGAAAAAGAAACAATTGATGGTAGCTTTGGTGAAATATTTGAAGCATCAACTGTGTATGGCTCAGAAACCATGTCTCAAAGCACTGTTGATGACCAATTTAATGTGGCTGATGTACTTAGTAATTATCAAGCAAAAGTAAGAGGTAGTCTCAGTAAGCCTTCACTAAATCTTAAATGTGGTTCCTTGAATGTTTGTGGCATAAAAAGAAAAATGTTGTATCCTGAATTCTGTGATTTAATTTGTAAATATGACTTGTTTTGTGTTATTGAAACAAAAATTGATAACCATGATGTAATATCTTTGCCAGGCTACAAATTCCTGTCTCAAAGCCGCAAACAAAAATATGTACGCAAAAGTGGAGGCATTGGTATATTTGTAAAGGACTCTATTATGCAATATATTTCTCTGGTTGAGTCAGACTCAGATTATATTTTATGGTTTAAACTATGTAAAGCATATACTCAGACGGAGGAAGATTTGTTTTTTGGAATTGTATATTTACCACCTGCAGAATCAAGATTTAATAACAAAGACGAATTGGATTTATTTGAAGTAGAAATAACAAATATGTGTGTTTTGCATAAGTACATTTTCTTAATGGGTGATTTTAATGCAAGAACACAAACTAAAAAGGACTACATTGACCCTGATGATGAAACCCATCAACTATCTGGTTATGATGACTTGATGGACCATTTTCTTGATATTCAATACTTATTATGCAAACATAATTTAAACCCAAGTAGGGTATCTAAGGACAAATCCTCAAATAATGAAGGCAGTCTATTAGTTGAAATTTGTAAATGCAATAATTTGCTCATATTAAATGGCAGATGTGGAACTGATAAAGGAATTGGGGAATTTACATTTAGAAATGCATCTGTAATTGATTATTCGATAGCCTCTGCCCATGCTTTAAAACTTGTGAAAGATTTTAATATCAATGACCTAGACTGCATATACTCAGATGGACACTCACTTCTCACCACTATCATTAATGCCATACAAGTACCTGATAAATTAACAAAGGCAAAAAAACACACTAACCAACAAAAACCAAGATGGCAAAACAATAGAAAAGGTGATTTTTTGTCAAACATCGACCATGATAAACTTTCGGAAATTAAAACTACTGTGCAAAATATGCATTTAAGTGTAAACTGTGTTGATTCAGACAAAATCAACTCATTATGCACCGATATAGGACAGGTATTCCAAACCGCAGCTGAACAAAGCTTTCCGCCTGCCAAACCAGCCTCCAGTAAAAGGAAACCAAACTCTAAAAATTGGTTTGGATACCAGTGTGAAAATGCTAGGCGCAAATATCATAAAGCCAGGAAAAGGAATAAAAAATGTCCTACTGACAGTAATAAATTAGATCTAAAAAATGCAAGTAAAGCCTACAAGAAAACCATGAATTTCCATATAAACAAACACAATAAAAGCACACAGGAAAAATTAAGGAACCTTAAAAGTAAAAACCCTAGAGATTTTTGGAAAATAATGAATAGCCTCGACAAATCAAAAGATAACGAAAATATTGATATTGAAACTTTGTACGATTTCTTCAAAAACCTCAATGAACAAAATGAAAGGGAAGATATGTCACCAAATGTAAACATCGATTTAAATGATGAAGATGCACTGCTCAACTCACCAATAACAGAAAATGAAATTCTCAAGTGCATCAGATGGATAAAAAATAACAAAAGTTCCTCCAATGATAAAATCATTAATGAATATTTGAAATACACTGCTGATATAATGGTCCCAATATATGTCTCTTTCTTCAACATTGTCCTTCAGACTGGCATCATACCAAACTCCTGGGTTGAAGGTATCATCAGGCCAATATATAAAAATAATGGAGACCCCAGCAATCCTGAAAACTATCGCCCTATAACGATCTTGAGCTGCTTTGGCAAACTTTTTACAGCAGTTTTAAACTTGAGATTAACCAATTATCTAAAACACAATGATATTCTTGAAGAGAACCAGGCAGGATTCAGAGCAGGCTACTCAACATCTGACCATATCTTCACTCTGCATGTTCTCACAGAAATCTTAAAATCAAAGCGTAAAAGGCTTTATTGCTCTTTCATTGATTTTAGCAAAGCTTTTGATTCTGTGTGGCGTGTGGGCCTTTGGACAAAATTGCTCAAAAATGGTATAAATGGAATCTTCTTTCGAGCAATCTATAACCTTTATCAAAACATCAAATCATGCATTGCCTACTCGGGTAGTCAGTCAAGCTTTTTCCAAAGTTACTGTGGTGTTCGACAAGGTGAAAATCTGTCACCAGCTCTTTTTAGTTTATTTTTAAATGATTTAGAAATCCACCTGACATCTCGCCATTGCAAAGGCATACCACTTGACTATGAAGATGATGATATAAGTATGTTCTTAGAAATTTTGATTCTCTTGTATGCAGATGACACAGTTATTTTTGGGACTGACCCGAATTCATTCCAGGGAAACCTTAACGCCTTCTATGAATATTGTAAATTATGGAAGCTACAAATTAACTTTAACAAAACAAAGATTATGGTATTTGGCATGCGTAACACAGATAATTTGCACTTTAAAATTGGTGAAAATGACATATCTATATGTAAAGAATTTAAATACTTAGGAGTCACTTTTTCACAATCAAGAAGTTTTTACAAAAGTATTAAGCTTAATGTAGAGAAAGCCAAAAGAGCTTTGCACCTTTTATACAAGAGAATAAACAATCTACATATACCAATAGATTTGCAAGTTCAATTATTTAATCATACCATACTCCCAATTTTACTCTATGGATGTGAAATATGGGGTTTTCATAACACTAACTTAATAGAAAATGTTCAAAATCAGTTCCTCAGATCAATAACTAAACTAAGAAAAAGCACCCCTATATATATGGTATATGCTGAGCTTGGTATAACACCTGTAGATGTTCATATAAAGTCACGAATGATAGGTTTCTGGATATCTGTACTAAACAAAGAGAATACAAGACTTTCCAAGCTTATGTACAATATTATGCTCAACGAATCAAAGCAAGGAATTAACTTCAAATGGATCAACCATATCAAAGAAATTCTCATTTCCATAGGAAGACCAGAAATGTTAGATCTTAAAATAATAAATAACCCAAAAGCAGTCAAAGGAAACATAACCAAAACTCTCCATGACCTATCTATCCAAGAATGGAATGCAAAACTATCTGAATCTTCTAAAGGGAGAAATTACAATGTATTCAAAGAGCAAATTGAATTTGAAAGCTACCTAAGACTTCTGCCAAGACAACTATACATTCCTCTTATTAAATTTAGAACCTCAAACCATAGACTGCCAGTGGAAGTAGGAAGGTGGAATGGCACACCCTATACAGATAGGAAATGTACCTTATGTGACAAAAATGATTTAGGGGATGAATTCCATTATCTCTTAACCTGCCCTTATTTTCTCACAGAAAGATGTAACTTACTCAAACCATATTTCTACCAAAGACCAAATATTTTAAAATTTAAATCACTGCTAACAAGCACCAATAGAAAAGTACTTGCAAACTTATCAAAATTTGTTACAATTATTATGAACAATTTCACATAGCAACTTCTGTATTGTTAATCAAGCGTTTGTCTTTTTGAATTGTATTTTTATGTCATTGTTATATTCTTCCATTTAATGTCTTATATTGTATTTTGTAAATTTGTATCCTTGTACTGTTTGCTCTTATGCCATGCACGTTGTGTGGCCGGAGTATTGTGTTTATCAATAAAGTTTATTCTATTCTTATTCTATTCTATTCTTTGTTCAGAGTCTCTTTTTGAAAGGGGCCCTTGTAGTTAAAGGGTAGGGGAAAAGAAATTCTTCCGCTCTGGCAAAAGTCAGGTTTATAGAGTTGATATACTTGGGGTTATCAACAGTATTTAAACTGTAAATATTTCATTCCGGGAGGGAATAATGTTAAGGACGTGTGAGAACAAAAGGCAATGCTTCAAAGTGTATCATCATCGTAGTGGTTTCTATACTGGTGTTTATAAAGACTATAACTGGAGTTTTCTTGTGTCACTATTGTAATTTGGTATTAGTTCTTGCGCTACTGTGGAAATCAATAAGAACTGTAGCAGCATTTATGTTTTCCAATAATGGACAAAGCTGACACAATTACAGCATTGAACTTAATGGTTGTGGTGCTTGTGGCAATGAAACTGTATTGGTCAATGTAAAATAAGGTGCTGATTAAAATGAAACTTGGTAGTTGTTTGCATATAGTTGCATTTTGGTTTTGTCAAATTTGAGGTTTTTTGGTTATGATATTTCGGTTGCAATGTGGGTTGACGACATGTGATTGGGTTTTGTCAGTTTTCTGGGTTTTGTTGTGTTCAATTTGGACTAAGGTATTGGTTTCCGATATTGCACTGTGCTGCTGAAGAAATCAGATGGAACTTGAAAATAGGATGAGACATTTTCTGATATTGGGTATTTTCTGCTATTGGGTTTAGTAGCCTATTGCTACATCTATGACTTGTCCTGCTGCCTTCTTTTGAATGTTTTTCCCTGACGGCAAAAACATTTGGCCAAGGGGTGTTATGTAACATAGTCACGCCTGCCTTTGGGTTTTGGGATACAGACTTGGTAACTTGTGGTCTGAAGAAACTAGTTTGTAATTTGTTGGAACTATTGATTGGATCCTTGGAAATTAATCTAGGAGATGAACAATGCTTCTGCTGGTCTTTGGGAGATTAAATGAATTTCCATTGATAACGTTTTCTATGGGTTTTGCAGCTACTTTGTATTGAAGATTGACATCATTGTCCGGGTGCGATTGTTTAAATCTATTTCAGGCTTAACTGGACAGCTTATGATGTATTAATATTGGACCATTTGCATCTTATATAGTATTCATGACGTATCCGGTGGGACGGATTAGTGTAAATCTATTTCTTGTTTACCATGGCAACGGTATTGTTATGAAGATAAAGCTTGGTATCTCATTGGTTTATGGTTTTGATGTATTTGAATAATTTTGAGGTTTTCGGAATCTGGTGGAATATTGGATATACTGTAACTTGGTATCATGGGGTAACGACGTCGTTTTGGGTTGATGTGTGTGCGTGTGTATGGATGCGAAGACTGCACCATTCTAGAACATTAAGGACAGATTAGATTTATGAGAACTAGTTTATTCTTGTGGCAAAGCTTCTTTGGGATTATGTCCTTAATCTAAGGGGAGTCGTTTTTTAGCTTTTGGAATGAAGAGACTAAAATAGTATTACAAAATTGAAACTTTAATAAACCTTTTATAGAACAATCGACATAAGACTCCAGTTTATTTTGGAAATTAGTATAACAGAAAATTCAGTAAAACAGAAATAATATATTCAACGAATGAAAAAGTAAATTGACTTTAGTTATTCTTTCCATCCACGAAAATAAACATAACGGTCACGAGGAACAACGGAAGTACTAACTCAAACTACCTGTGCCCTTGGTTAGGTCACAATTTGCAGGTGAATTCGCTGATAAAAAGATCGTTTGCAGGGCATTCGCCAAGGTTGAGTTTTCTTTCAGTTTCCCTTTATCATATAAACAAAAGAAAGAAAGAAAGAAAAACAAGATCGATCGTCAGGCATTCGCCAAGGTGCAATTTTCTTAAAGTTTCTCTTTATGGTATTATGAGAACAATTAATGTTAATTATCTTTTGTGCATTCAAAACTGAAAGATCACGTTTCTAATAGAAAGCATAGTGTGTGTACGAACCGTGCCGGCTGGGAATCTCTCAAGAAAAGGAGGATGGATAATCGACACATTGCTTTACAAAGGTCTGAAGGGTAAAGCCAGAACACATACAGATGACCTTATCCCCAAGACTAGGCTTTGTACAAATAATCTCTCCATGGCATTTCAGCTACCATAGAGGCCTATAATGTAGGTTCTTACCCCAGACTATCAGGGACTGGAATGACCTCACTGACTATGTTTTCCACTGCAGAAATGTCAGATGATTATGTGTGTCCAAGTTCGCTTCCCTCGTGCATTCTATGAATTAATTTCTCCCCCATCCGAACCCCCTGGTGAAATAATGTCATTTGACGTGTCACCAGTCAACTATTCAGATAAATAGGCATGCTTAATTTTTTTTAGGTAGGGCCATAATTTTGGTCTATGCCTTAAAAAATGTGGCCATGGATAAAACCATGATCCAAACTGCGAAGATTAAACAACTCACCATGGTTAATCTGACAAGGCATATTGTTTGACTATGACGAGCAATGATCAGTTGAGGGTTCACTGAGTGATCATATTTAGAAGCCACAGTAGCTTGTCATTCTGGGGCTCTGCGGTATTCTCGACAGTGGATGTGGGCATTGCATGTATTTATTGCGGAAATTAGCCTGGCCATTGTCATTCAAGCCGATCTTTGGCATCTTAGTGCGATGAACAGCTATCCTTGTGGTTTCCTACTTTCGTTTCGGAAGCGTGTAAGATGTAACGGAAAAATTGATTGGTCAAAAGCCAGAAGTAAAATTGCAGTCTACCAATGAAAACCAAGAAAAGAAATCGATCGATTTTACATTTCTTTGCGCATGTCTAATGGCACATTTGTTTAATAAGGACGGCGTAAGCATCTGTGCGGCGTACAATGATAAAAGCAGGTACCACCGGCCGGAATGTCGGAACGTCACCGAAAAATAAAAATTAAAAAATTCAATTTTATTTTTTTTCCATTTTGCGTGAAATTACGGTCGGCGGAACGGAAAACCGATAAATTAAAAAATACTGGCCTAAATGGTATATTTAGTGTCAATGACACTATTGGACGCCTTATCAATGATACCGTTTGCTAATGTTTAGATGATCCTTGCCAAAAACGTAGATCAATACAGTGTACCCAATTCTTGTTTGGACGTATATTGTTTGCTCTAACTTGGATTGCGTGTGATTTAAGGAGTAGTTTTTTAGAATGAGATACTCAAGTTTCAAATGGTAAGGACATTTAAATGTTTTCTTTAAAATTTCTGCCCGATTTAAGAGTTTGAAAATTCTAAAATATAACCCATCATCCACTTTCTACTTCCACAGTGTCTACCTTTGTATCTTATATGGTTAGGCCAAGAGAAACTTTGTTCAGTGGTTCTTGGACATGCCAAAGCTATGTTTACATTAGGGGTGTGGAAAAATAAGTGAAAAAAAAAATAGACCTACATGTATTAATTATACATGGGCAGTTATGACATATGGCTGTGTACTCATTTGAATTGTTTGATAGTTTTAACATGCATTTTTTCTCACAAAAATGCTTTTAAATGAGAAAGTGAGAGCAGAAATTGAATTCTTATATGCAATTCTGAAAAAACACACAAAAAAAACATACCACCTGGTGATAAAAAAGATTTGGCCTGTCAGGAGTGATACGAGCTGAAAGTCAGAATTTGATGCTTAATTTGGACATAGGATTTTGTAATTTGTAATCTCAGGAAAAGGCTGGTTCATTTGGATGTTTGTTCGTAAGATCAAACATGTTTGTCTGGCCTGTAGTTTGTGTGGAGTAAAACATACAATTCTTGGTGTAAATATTATGGTTTCTTGATATCAGCCCACTTGTACACTAATCTCTCTGGAGGGTTTAACCATTATGCTGACTTTGATTTCAAAGTGTGACAAAGGCAGTTAAAATTAATGATTTATATTTGAAGGATTTACAATACTTTTATCTCATTGTGACAGGTGAAGTAAAGTTATTTGGATGATACATGTAGTGTCAAATTTGAAAATATCGAATTTTCAAAAATGACATATCGAAATTTGCTGTATGCAGAAGCTCCATAGTCAGGCAGTATGTCAAATTCAATTGGAATCGCACCTGAAATCTTGCACTAATTCTTTCAAGAAGATTTGGGGTGAAAAGGTATTCAATGGCTGTTCCTCTTGTGGATACAAGAAGAGAAGTTGCCAACTACTGGCAAAGAATGTACATGTAGTACTCACTGTGGTATATCTACACCGGCACTTTGCGTTTCGTCCTTCCCCCGGTGTTACAGTAGACAAAATGCACCATTTCCTAAATCTGTATTCTACGTTTTAAGAAGTCCTTTCTTTAGTATGTTCGTGATGAATTTTTACCAACAAGCATCTCTGTTTGGAAAAACACGAAACTTTTCGTTCTTGTGCACTAAAACGCTTATAAAAAGGAAAACTTTACAAGTACGGTTTCGTCATAAATGTCCGGTTTTGTCATTGGCGGACTTAATTTTACGACAAAACCGTACAGTTTTGACGGAACCGTACAATTTTGCTTTCGATTTTTAAAAATAATTGGAGCATTCATTCACTAAAACTTGATGCTTTCTGTGTCGAATGATGGTTATTCTTGTTCATGATCAACTAAAATTTAACAGAAAGCTCAGCATCGCTCATATTTTCCCAAAATTCTAAAATTTGATATTTTTTTCTTGACACCGGCGGAAAGACGAAACCCAAAAGTGCCGGTGTAGATATACTACAGTGGTACTGGTCACCTGCCTCTGGCAAACTTGCTCTAAAATCTAAGGAACTGTGTGATTTGACCTCAAATGACCCCAGCTGCAGTTGCTTTCTTTGGATGTTTAACATCAAATTACAAAACTAAAAATAAGCTATCAAGCTCAAATTCTGTACATTCTTTTATCTCATGAAAACATGTCCGTGTAATGTATACCCCTTTGAACCCCACTTTTATATAGCAAAACTGGGGTATGCAGGGGTATACATATTTTTCTTATTTTTGCTCCAAAACATAGATTATGGGTATACGTTATAATTACCGCCTCAGCGAGGCGGTTCTAATGTGTACCCACGTCCCACAATCTATGTTTTGAGCAAAAATAAGAAAAATATAAAAAAATTCTACTAAAAATTTTCAAGTTTTACAACTTAAGAAAAATCAATATTATACATGTATTTGCAGGATGACTGAGTTATGGCACTGTTCGTGAAGAAGTGTCCGTGTTTACGGCCAAAGATCGAAGAGGATGTGCGCGTGTTGGATTATAGACACTGTAGTTTAACCGATGTTCCAGGGGAAGTGTTCAATTTTGAAAGAACTTTAGAGGAATTATATGTAGATTCAAACCAGATCGGAGACTTACCCAGGGTGAGTGTTGATAATATGAGTTGGTTGGTTAATTTGTCCCATTCAACAGGGACCTCGGTTTAGTCTCATTCAAAAGACTGTAATGTAGCTCTGTCAGAAGTGAGGTCATTTGCCCAATGCAAGCAGCTGGAGGTCAGCCTTGAGGCTGGCACATTCATCTGTGATTCCAGAAGAGCAGTTAACAGTTAGAAACTGCATCTCATGACGAAAATGCACCCATTTCATATACAGATTTTCATACAGATTTTTCATAAATTGTAAAACTTTAAAATTTTCATTTATAGAAAAATTTAGATATTTTTAATGTTTTAGCTCAAAACATAGATAGTGGGTATGTGTTACTCGGTGAGGCGGTTCTAACCAGTACCCACAATCAAGAATAAGAAAAATTGGTGTACCCCTGTATATTTTTATACCCCTGTTTTACTATATAAAAGTGGGGTATAAGGGGTATAATATATATGTCACGGACATGTTATTGTGATGTAAAATGCTAACCAGAGTATGATTAAGACCGTCTGGATACATGGCACATGTTTGCCAACCATATGTTTCAAGCCATATCTTTACATAAAATTTGTGTAAAGTAATTTGCTTATTTAAAAGTAATTTGCTTATTTAATCAACTGAATGATTACAGAATTTGTAGCATTTATTTTTTCACTTTTTAGTGCGTCATAGGATAAGTACTTTCTTGATTCTTTACACTACTCAAAACAAGGCACACAAGTGGGCCTGTATGTTTTGCATTTTAATGCATTTCTGCGATAAATTCATTTGATTCACAGGACACAAGTGGTAGGCAATTGTGCAAAATTTCGTCTCATACATTCATTTTCCAATTTAATTGAATATGCTCAATGTCGTTTTAAGGTGTGCAAGTAGAGTGAATAATTATGCTAATTTCTTTGGGCTTAATGTTTACAGTACATCCTGTTCCCATTAAATTCATGCCTTTAAGTTTTTGGTTTATTCATCCAACTTTGGGTAAACAAATGTCCGACAGAGACAAAATCGAAGGAAAAGCCTGACCATGGCCTAGTGGTTTAGTCACTAGCCTTGTAAGCCAGGCTTCTTAAATCTTTTAGATGAGACTTGGGTCTCTGAATATGACCTAAGTTGTTGAGTGCGATGTAAAACATGGGTAGGTGCTATAATGTCTATTCCCAAAATGTCTACCCCATTATGTCTATTCCCAAAATATCTATTCCCATAATGTCTACTGAATAAAATATTGAATAATCAATTGAAATGCGAGTTACTTTTACAATTTTCACAATTTAATACATCTTTATTCCAAATAGTTAATACGAGATATTATATTTATCCATTTTGATGACCAAGTATTTTGGAAAAGCAATTTTGATATAGTAGACAATTTAGGAATAGACATTTTTGGGAGTAGACATTCCAGCACTACCCCATAAAACACAAATACAACCAACCAGGAACCAGAGGCAGCAAGAATAAAGGGGTAATAGGGATTCTGGAATCCATCTCCCTTCACCAGCTTATGAGCCGTCTCATGAGAAAACCAACAATTTGCATAGGAGAAAACAAAGGGGCAGATCTGATCAGCTTCGCGGTAACGATCAGCGCCTTTGTTTTCACTCCTAGGAAAGTACAATCCCTCTTCTTAAATCCGAAATTTCAAGCTTCTAGCTGTCTTCTGTGGCTGTACAGCCCGGTTTGTGTCGGACATGTTCAAAAACCACATTGTTGAATTTCTCATGAGGCGGCTCTTATACCGTCCGTCCATACAGGATGTCATCAACTTTAGGCATCAGGGTTTTATCTTTTCTCTCCAAGTTATATAATCAATGAACATTGATAACCAAATGCTATGATTATAGAAAATTGATAAATCGGTTGACAACAAATAAAGCTAATGAAGAAATCAATGTTCCAGGTCTTTTTGTATAAATTATTAATATGCAAGGTGTTATGCCCAATTAATATGAGCCGCCGCATGGGAAAACCAACAATCTGCATAGGCGAAAACAATGGCGCAGATCAGCTTCGCAGTAACTGCGAAGCTGATCAGCGCCTTTGTTTTCACTACACGGATAGTACAATTCCTCTACTTTCTAAATCCAAAATTTCCAGCCTCTAACTATCGTCTGTGACTGTACAGCCGGGTTTGTGTCGGACCTGGGTGGAACCCAAATTGTTGGTTTTCTCATCGATGCACAGGCTCATATCTCTTTGTTCATATAAAACACTTGTATAAAATGACAAGCTATGCCATAAGAAAACATGATGCTGACCAAATTTGACAGCAAGGGTAAACTGGTGGGTAGCTCACTATTTCTTGATACCATTTTAAATTGTGAATGTGATTCAAAACAAACTGGAGCTTTCATTCTTCCCTTATTCATAATTTTAACATGACATGACTTAAATAAGGCCAGGTGAGGGTTTGCATGCTCTTTTGTATCAAGACCATGGCGAAAATCATGATCAAAAGAATTTATTTGCTCCAAAATTAAAATAAACTGAGCCATCATCTGAAAAAAAAAAACAACAACAACAAAAAAAAAACAGCCACACTCTCAATTCAATTTGCTCAGCCTAACTTGCGTCCAGACCTGAACATTGGTGCATGTGTATGTGTGGTGGTGCTGGGGACGGGGTATGAGGGTGGAGAATTACAGTGTTTTGTATTGACATATTAGCAGGCGGCTGATCCCTAAGATGCACTGGTCATTTAGTAACAGTATTACAGCTGTGGCTCTTTCCCACCCTTTGAAGTTGTTACCTGTTCATTTGCACCTGTAAAAATATAATCAAGGTTTAACAAGGTTGCATCCGTTTGACCCTTGGTATAGGACAATTATTGTCCATTTCAGTACTAAAATTATCAACAAATGCACATCAAATATTCTATATCCAACATAAGCCCTGTAGAGCTTTTAATGTGACAAAGAACTTGCATATACATGGAGCTGTAGAAATTGTGACTTGAGACGAAGATCGAACCTGGGACCTGTCTGCTCAAAACCTGACCTCCTACCATATGCACCTGTCCATTCCATGGAGCGATGATCCCAACATATAATCTCAAATGTTTACTGTGGAATAAGGCATCATTCTGAGTTCACACCAGAAATATACCATGATTTACAGACTTGGATAGGATTTTCTATGGCTGTGTCAAAGCTTGAAAACAATTTAAATCAGCTGTCTTAACCCCATTTAACAGAACAAACATTTGAGCCCAGCTTGTGCCAGTGACCACACTGTGTGTATTGAAAACCTTACCAGATGTTTGAAAAGTTTAATCCCTTATATGCGCCGTGACAGAGGAAACCGGTCTTCGGGGTTTCTGACCAGGTACGACATAAACCTGTACAGTCACAGAAGCAGACTAGAAGCTTTAAATTCAGGATCCAAGAATAAGAGAGATTGTACTGTAAATTAAAGACTGATCAGCGATGCAATTACTGCACAGCTTATATGTGCCTTTGTTTTTGCTTTAGGCATCTTGTTTTCTCGTAACAAGGCTGTTATCAGGGTACACATCTTAGTCTGAAGAACAAACTTTATCTAAAGTTAATCCTGGGCTCTTGTTTGATTTTTGCCATCATGGTGTTGACATACATTTTTGACAGGCCAGATTATGAGAGAATAAATCATTAGTCACTGATAAAGTTCAATACCATTTTCATAGCAGAGAAGTTCACAGGCTGTCTATTTCTTTCTGCTTGTATATAGGGGAGCGCTGTGGCATAGTGGTAGAGCATTGGACTCTGGATCGAGAGGTTCTGGATTTGATCCCCACTGACAGCACTGTGTTGTGAGCAAGACACATTAACTCCCCATATTACTGGTTAAAACCCAGGAAGTGGTGTCATGTCCCATCAAATCATTGACAGATCTAACAGAGTAGCTTGCTTGGAAACATGTCTGGCTTCATAAGGCCTGGTTTCCACGGACAATTTTTCTTTTACAAAGTAGGTTTGTCGCAGAAAAAATATGCTTGTGTAAAATCAATTCTGTGGTGAAGTTTCATTGTCAAATACTGTAACAAAGGAGAGCGAGCTTAAAGTAATATAACTTATCTTTGCTGTGTACCTGTGAACGCAAACTCATTGCCAAAGTTTCTGTGACAAATAATCTTTGTCCAAGAAAAATTGTCCGTGGAATGAAGTGGATCCAAGATTGATTCGCCATTTCCAGCTCATTTCTTTCACCATGAAAGTATTTCTTAGACCATTCTTCCCCTTCTACTCATTCAAGAGGGGTATTTGTCAGTGTTAACTGAAAGAAATGAGCCACCTCATGGGAAAACCAACAATCTGCATAGGCGAAAACAAAGACGCAGATAAGCTTCGCGGTGACCGCGAAGCTGATCAGCGCCTTTGTTTTCGCTACTCGGATAGTACAATTTCTCTTCTACTTAAATCCAAAATTTCAAGATTCTAGCTCTTTTCTGTGCTTGTACAGGCCGGTTTGTGTCGGGCCTGTCCGGAAACCACATTGTTGGTTTTCCCACGAGGCGGCTCAAATGTACACTAAGTTCTGGTAAACTCCCTCCAGAAGTCTTGTAGAGGAACGGTCAGACGGTATGGTTAGGATAACTGACCATCTAAACATGACCTCAGCTGTATACAGTAGAAGCAAAGCATCAGACCAAGCAAATCAAACATTCAAATTCTTGAAAAGACATCATTTTTATTTGTATTTTACAGGAGCTGTTTTACTGCCATGGACTGCGTAAACTGAGTATCAGCGACAATGAAATCAAGACCATTCCAGCCGCCATTGAGAGCCTTATTAGTCTGGAACACCTTGATCTCAGCAAAAATGGTAAGACTTTCTACTGTTTGACTCCATTAGAGATACATGTGAGAATAAATGTATACAGCTCAAATTTAAAATGATTTTCATATGCTTTTTAAAGTTTAATGAGTTAATAATTTGGATACTCATTAACATGCACAACCATAAAAGTTGCCGCTGTTACATTTAAGCAAACATTGGACTGTCTGAATCTTAGCATTTCGGAAAAGTACAGTGGCTCAGTGGTAAACTGTCAAAGAGAAGCTCGGCCACATTGGTTAATTACCAAGAAGCCATAACTTCATCCCAACATGACTGAAAGATTGTTGACTGAGACAGTAATCAAGAACACAAACTCAAACAGTAACTGCACAGCTGATTAGCGCATTTTGTTTTGGCTACACAGATAGTATGATTCCTCTTCTTCCTAAATCCAAAATTTGAAGTTTCTAGTCATCTTCTGTGGCTGCACAAGTTGGTTTGTGTTAAGACTTAAGACGTGGTCAGAATCTCCAAAGTCCGGTTTTCTCACATTGCAGCTCATTTGATATTTTCCAGGAATCATAGATATTCCAGAGACAATCAAGACCTGTAAATATCTACGGATAGTGGATGCCAGTGTCAACCCTCTTGGAAAGTATGTACATGTACACAGGGCGATTAGGCTGGACAACATAGTTTGTCTTGAAACACAGAACCCCTACCCCTCTATCAGGGCTTATGAAAAATAGACGGGCTACTTGATGCGCATAGCTTCTTACCAAATTGATCACCCATTACGAAAACTTGCCCATGCAATAGGCGGTTCTAACGAGTACCCACAATCTATGTTTTGGAGCAAAAATAAGAAAAATAGGTATACCCCTGCATACCCCAGTTTTTCTATATAAAAGTGGGGTTTAAGAGGGTATATATTGCACGGACATGTTTTCCTGATGGTAAGTAAGTCAAACTATCCATACAGAGTGCCTGGTTGTAGAGTGTCAAACTCCAAATCGAGAGGTCCTGGGTTCGATCCCCACATGGAGAAAAAACAAACAGATTTTGAACATACATAGTTCACTATTATACACGTATATCTACACCGGCACTTTGGCATTTCGTCATTCTGCCCGTGTAAAAAATTATCAGATTTTAGAATCTGGTGAAAATATGATTGATTCAAGGCTTTCCGCTATATTTTAGTTTATAATGAATGAGAATAACTATCATTCATTGCAGAAAGCAAGAAGTTTTGGTGAATGCTCTAAAACTTTCAAAACATTGAAAACAAAATTGTACCATCTTGTCAAAATTGTCAGGTTTTGTTGTAAAATTAAGTATGCTGATGACGAAACTGGACAATTCTGACGAAACCGTACATAGAAAGTTTTCGTTCTTAAAAGATTTTTAGTATACAAATCTTTGAAAATTCGGATTTTTGCAGGCAGAAATGCTTTTTGGTCACTAATGTAGATCACTAATGTACATGATGAAATGCTTCTGAAGACTTAATTTCCCAAATTTAGGAATGTTTGACTTTTGTCATCTGTAACGCTGGTGGAAGGACGAAAAGCAAAGTGCCAGTGTAAATAGTACAGTGATAGTTGGAAATCTTAAAACAGGATTTCATGACTCAGTGTTTCTAGGAATCCAATTGCAAGTTGCCTTTTTTTTTGGCAGCTTTCGATTTTTGATTTTTGTATCGAAACAACTTGAATTTTTAATGTATTCAGTAGTTTAAAAATCTTTCTTTGCATAACCAACATGAACTTCTCACAGTTTAGTGTTATAACTATATGGTACAAAACCATCAAAACTTCACAAAGCCCTCACATAACCCATTTTAAAAGCTGGGACTTGTTTCTAAAGACTCCTACTGGTATTGGTAAATAAAACTACTTAGCTAACAAGAACACAGGATAACTTATTTGCAAAGGATTTTGAGCAAATATTTGCCTAGGTTCAAGAATTAAAAGCTTGTATTTTTATCTTTTATTTGGAATTACATACAGATTTCATAAAACTACATCTGGCAAGGCTAGATCAATAGAACATTGATATTTGAGCTTAATGCAAAAGTCTTTCACTTGGTATATTAATAATAATATAATAATAATAATCAACTTTATTTAAGGAGGGTAAACACATTTAGTACAAACTAATCTTCCATGTGGCCCTCACTATTCTACAAACATGAAAAACAATTACAAATTTACACAAAACATATTATTAAAGACCAAGCCTGACACGAAGCAGGCTGTATATCATGTATAAAGCCACTGAAGTTTTCTAGATTTGAACATTTTTATGTTGTAAAGTAGATTAAAAGGGTTGTTTGTTTGTATTTAGGCTTGACATCCCAGTCAACAACTTTTCAGTCATATCGGTACAGAGCCACCCATTCCTGGGTATTAACCAGTAACTTTGGGAGTTAATGTGCCTTGCTCAAGAACACAACACGCATATGGTGCCCCATGTGGGTACTGAACCCTGAACTTCACAATTCAGTGTCCAATCCTCCACCACCAGGACACCAGGCTCCCTTTAAAAGCATTGTATTGTCTGTTTGAAAGCAAAACCAGCGGGCACATGACATCAAAATGACGTCATATCAACGTCGATGCGACGTCATGTGCCTGCTGGGAAAGCTCTCATCATCTGCATGGTTAACTGGCACACCCTATGTAACCATGATACAACCAAATTTCTTACAGTGCAGATTGCTTGATGTGGGAGTGCAGTGATTGGAAATCAGATTGATTGGACAACTTACAGTGAAGCAAGACCAAACCCAATCGATTCGGCTTCCAATCACCACACTCCATCTAGTCAATGCATCAATCTGTACTGTACGAAATTTTGTTCCATAATGGATATGTTGAGTGAGGTAGATGACAGCCCATAATAACAGGGTTTTTCCTGGCACACAAAAAATGTGCATTTTGACCCCTTTTGGCATCCATTGACCCCCTTGACAATGATGTCCCCTTGAATAAAGTAAAAGGTCCCTGAAATTCTCAATTCTAAGCACCCATACTTAAACAGTGTCTTATAGGGGCTCATGAGGACCAGAGCATTCTTCATTCAGGCTGTAAAAGACTGTTTCCAAAAAGCTTTGTTGCTTTTCTTATATATTTATTGTGATGCATTTTTACTGGGCTTTGCCCATTATACATAATTTTAAATTTTAGTTTTCTCTTTTTAACATTACAAGGGTAATGAAATACATTGTGTAGATTCATTAAGCAGTTAAAGAGCCAAATAAATGAATGGAATTAAATTCCCATTAAGGAGGTGTGTCCATTACAGTTGAAAATCATTTTCCAAATTGAGTGTCAACTTCAATGGGCAATTTGGAGTTCTGGTTTCAATAGGACTTGCCCCTGAATAGAATACAGGGTTTTATTTCCCCATAATTATAATTCTATATGAAGAAAATTTCATTCTGATTAGATCATTATACTAGCCTCAATATTTGAACAGGGAAATTATATGACATGTTTATCAGAGGAAATGTGTTTACTTTGGGGAGCTAAGTTGAAAGCATTAGGTTAACTTACCCCTGCAAAAAAAATTCATTTAATGACAATTCAGTCAGGGAAACTTGTCCAATACCGCAATCTTTAAGGTCTTTGTTTTTCGCGATGTTGTTGTACTGTAGATGACCATAGATATACTGTAAATTCGGAAATTTTCGCGAGATTTTTATTTCGCGAATTTTCGATTTATGAATTATTAGCGAGTTCTTGAATTCGCGAGCGAGTACTCGTGCAGTCAATAAAGCTTATAGTAATTCTTTATTAGCGAGAACTTTATTTTCGCAAAGCAACGACTTCGCAAAAATTAGCGAAAATTAAGTTCTCGCGAAAATTTCCGGATTTACAGTATCCACTAATGACTGGCTGAAATTTCAAAACAATGCAAGGTCCTGTACCTCCTCAAATGTTTGCCATAAACAAGATCATTGACAGATTTTCAAACCTGGCGGTAGAATTAAAGATAATTTATAAATCTTCAAACTTTTATGTTCACTATTTGTAATGGGTGCCAAGATCACGGAATTCTACAATCTTAAATTTGCCATCTTAGAAAGATCACGGTATTCTATCAGTTTCCCTGACTGAATTTAAAAAAGAAAAGATATGATAGGTCTCTTAATTTTTGTTGTAAAATCATAGGTTGTGGGTACTTTTATAGATAGTTGTAGAAATAGAAATAAGAACAATTTTACGAGATTGAATAAATGAGCCGCCTCATTAGAAAACTAACAATTTGCATATGCGAAACCAAAGGTGCAGATCAGCTTCGCAGTAACTGTGAAGCTGATCAGCGCCTTTGTTTTCGCTACACGGATAGTACACTTCCTCTTCTTCTTAAGTCCAGAATTTCAAGCTTCTAGCCTGCTTCTGCGACTGTACAGACTGATTTGTTTCAGACCTGTTCGGAAACCACATTGTTGGTTTTGTCATGAAGCGGCTCATATATCTCCTAGGCTTCAGCTTTATCCATATTCACTGGGTTGAGAGGTCAAGCAGCATAAGAATGTTAGCATAATGTGTGATTTTCTTATCAAATACCGGTAAATAACTGGGTATCTACTGAGCACATACATGCTTGTGGACATTTCTCACATTGTTTTAGCATTAACACTGACATAACCCCCATGGATGAAAGTAAATAAATTGTGTCCTTTAGGGCACAGAAGATGGCTGGACATCAACTTTCTGAATGAAGGAAAGGTGCTCATCGGCAGCTACCAGCTCCTGTGCATGATTGATGCTACTGGTCTAAGTCTTTAAATTGCTTTCAGATAATTATGATAAAAGAAGAGTTTTTAGCTCGACTGCACGAAGTGCATAGAGCTATTGCTGTCACCCCGGTCGTCCACGTTCCCGTTCCCGTGTGCGTTCCCGTTCCCGTTCCCGTTCCCGTGTGCGTCACACTTGCGTTAAAGTTTTCTAGAAGTCCATATCTTGACAACCACTCATCAGAAAGCATTCATACTTGGACCATAGATACCCTGTAGGGTTAGCTTTCATTCCATGGCATTGGGCCCCTGGGTCCAGGCCAGAGGGTGGGGCTGGAGGTTAAAATCTAAAACACCTTCAAAAATGGCAATTCTTGTGTTAAAGTTTTCTAGAAGTCCATATCTTGACAACCACTCATCACAAAGCATTGATACTTGGGCCATTGACACCCTGTAGGGTCGGCTTTCATTCCATGGCATCAGATCCCTGGGTCCATGCCAGGGGTTGGGGCTAGAGGTTAAAATCTAGAACACCATTAATAATAATGGCTTTTCTGTGATATAGTATTCTAGAAGTCTATATCTTGAAAACTTTTTATCAGAGGGCTTTCATACTCGGACCATAGGTACCCTGTAGGGTTGAGTTTCATTTCATGGCATCGGATCTCTGGGTCCATGCCTGGGGGGTGGGGCTGGAGGTTAAAAACTAGAACACTGTAAAAATAGATGTACTGCTGTGCAACCTTTACAAGGAGTCCATATCTTGACAACAACTTATCATAAAGCATTCATAGTTCATACACTTTAGGTTCCATGACATCGGACCTCTGGGTCGGAGTCAGGGGGGCGGGGCTAGAGGTCAAAATCTAGAACTTTTTTCTTTTTATTTCTTAATAGAAACAACTTAGGAAGATGGTTGGTCATTCATCTTTTGACTTTGTGACACTGACTTGTGTGTCATGACGGTAAGGGTCGTTTGACCTACTTTCCATGGTTCAGTGATTTTGCCTTATATCTTGACACTCAATTAGTATATTTTCTTACTTCTTTCAGATTATGAGTGAGTACGACTAGGCCTTTGACCCCAATATACTTATAGGTCACTGTGACCTAATTTCACGGTTCAGTGATTTTGCCTTATATCTCGGTACTCAAATGGTTTATGAACAAACTTCTTTCAAAGTATGTTTGCGTATGACAAGACCTTTGACCCTGAAGTAGTCCTAGGTCACTGTGACCTAATTTCACGGTTCAGTGATTTTGCCTTATATCTTGACACTCAGTTAGTATATTTTCATACTTTTTTCAGATTATGAGTGAGTATGACCAGACCTTTGACCCCAATATACTTATAGGTCACTGTGACCTAATTTCACGGTTCAGTGACTTTGCCTTATATCTCAGCACTCAAGTGGTTTATGAACATACTTCTTTCACACTATGTTTGCGTATGACAAGACCTTTGACTCTAAAGTAGTCCTAGGTCACTGTGACCTAATTTCACAGTTTAGTGATTTTCATTTATATCTCGGCACTCAATTGGTATATGGACATACTTCTTGCACGATATGTATGGGTATGACAAGACCTTTGACCGTAAAGTATTCCTGGATCACTGTGACCTAATTTCATGGTTCAGTGATTTTGCCTTATATCTCGACACTCAGTTGGTATTTTTTCATACTTCTTTCTGATTATGAATGAGTATGACCAGACCTTTAACCCAAACATACTTATAGGTCACTATGACCTAATTTCATGGTTCAGTGATTTTGCTTTATATCTCAACACTAAATGGGTATATGATCATATTTCTTTCACATTATGAGTAAGTATCACTAGACCTTATAGGTCAGTGTGACCTTATTTCACAGTTCAGTGATTTTGCCTTGTGTCTTGGCACTCAGTTGGTATATGAACACACTTCTTTCACAATATGAGTGAGACCTCTAAATCTTAGGTAGTTATAGTTAACTTTCATAGTTCAGTGATTTTGCCTTATTGCATCAAGGCAAAAAGATGTATGAGCATAATGCTTTGGGTTACTGGTCGGGTTTGACCTTATGTTTGACAAAGGTCAGAAGCAGTCTAGCAAGCTGTCCTGCGACAGCTCTTATTCTTGGTTAGCTGGTATATATGCCTTGCAATTATGTGTTTTTGGAGCATCAACAAAGTTTGTCCTCAAAATTATCAAATATATGTACCCTCCTGAGCCATTATTTTTCTCTAGTAGGCCTCTATGCTTGAGCATTTTCTTGTTTAAATCCTAGCATATAGTAGGCCCATTCATCCTTGCATTCTTACAATAGATAAAATCTCAAATCTAAACAATTATTTGTCAACACAAAGCAAGCTTTAAATGTTTAAGTTTGACATTAAGTGTTTTTTCTCTTTTTTGTAACACCTCCCATTAAGCTCATAAAGGGATTGTTATAGGTTTTAAATAGAATCTATCTATTGAACTAACACTTTAGCATTGAAAAGCTGTACAATAAGGTGAAGCACCTCACACTATTCCTTTGTTTGTCAAATAGATCCTAAACTACTGTTATCAACATTGAATCCTGATTATGGCTGGATTTTACCACTAATGGCTTGCATTTCGCTTCCATATACTTAGCATTTTCGCCATGATTTCATTGTCCACTTCATATGAGCCGCCTCATAGGAAACAATCTGCATATGCGAAAACAAAGGCGCAGATCAGCTTCGCAGTAACTGCGAAGCTGATCAGCGCCTTTGTTTTCGCTACTCGGATAGTACAATTCCTCTTCTACTTAAATCCGAAATTTCAAGCTTCTTGCTCTTTTCTGTGCTTCTACAGGTCGGTTTGTGTCCGACCTGTTGGGAAACCACGAGGCGGCTCATATGTAATTGGCGTCATGATGAGCATCTTCTCACACCAAAAGTTTCCCTCATCAGAGCAAGTTAACTGATAAAGACTGCACATGTAAAACTGGTAAACTACCTCAGGAACAGTGAGTTCATCTGATTATCCTGACATGACCAGTATGCTATTCACAAGTATTTCGCGACAAAGATTAACAATAAAAACGTAACTTTCATGCAGCCTCATTGAATGGACATTTATACGACAATTTCACAAAATGTGGCATAATTTCGGAAAATTAATTATACCCCCGGCATTTATGCCGACGGGTATATAGTTTTCGCTTTTCCGTTCGTCCGTTCGTCCGTTCGTATGTTCGTTTGTTCGTTCGTTCGTTCGTTCGTTCGTTAGTTCGTTCGTTATTCCGGAACGTTCGTGGAATTTATGTCAAAGTTTTTGTTAAAGTTTCTCTGGTGGTGTATATCTCATGAACCAATGATCAAAAACCATTCATATTTTAACCATAGGTACCCTATAGGGTTTGCTTTGTTTCTGTGTGTTCGGACCCTGGGTCCATGCCCGGGGGTGGGGCTAGAGGTCAAAATCTAGGTCACCTTTAATTTGGGTCAAAGTTTTGGTTTAAGTTTCTCTGGTGGTGTATATCTCATGAACCAATGATCAGAAACCATTCATATTTCAACCATAGGTACCATATATGGTTTGCTTTGTTTCTGTGTGTTCGGACCCTGGGTCCATGCCCGGGGGTGGGGCTAGAGGTCAAAATCTAGGTCACCTTGAAAATGTGCTATTTACATAGTGTTTTTTCATCTCTAAGTTCATATCTTAACAAATACTTATAAGAATGTATTCCTGTTTGGATCACAGATACCCTTTAGGGTTGAATTAAATTCCGTGGCACCAAACTCCAGGGGTGAGGCTGGAGGTCAAAATCTAGGACACATTTATACGATAGAATAGTTACCAAGATTAATATTCTGTATGTCTATATCTTGACAACCATGTGTCAGAAAATGTTCATGCTTACAACACAACATAGGTACCACATAAGGGCTAGACCCAAGGGTCCATGCATGGGGGTGGGGGTGGGGGTGGGACCTGAGGTCAAGATCTAGGACTTTTTTTTTTTTTTTTTTTTTTTTTTTAAGAATGACATTCTACTTTCATTTCAATCTAGGACTGAGGACCTGACCCACAATGTCCGTGCTTATGTCCTAGATTGGGTATACACGTCAGCTCTGTATACCGCTCTAAAATAGATATGTCATTCTAAAACTACACTTCCCCATGTTTGTATGCAGAGTACTTTACGCTGCTTATTTCTAAAATGTACTTGACAAGGGTACTGTCTTTTATTGGTAATGTGAGGTTCAATGTCAGGGGTGAGCATGTGCCGGGTTGTTTAGGTAGGGGGTAGGGAAGGGGGCTGGCTACCAACCGGGGTAGGGAAGGGGGCTTGGTGGCTACCAGCCGGGGGTATACGTGCCTCTCAAGGCACTTTTTCTAGTTTATCTTACAACTGTCCATGCAATAGTTGCAAGACACTCATATGACAGTCGTGAGACATTCGTGAGAGTGTCCCACGAAGTTCTCACAAATGTAGCTTTTCATTTTCACTTGTGGGACTTAAGATTACTTGAAACTTAAGATTAGCTGTCGGTAAATCATGGCAAATGAATGGACACTGAAATCTGATAAACTGCTCCCAGAAGTCTTTGCCATCATGAAAACATGTCCGCGTAATGTATACCCCCTTGAACCCCACTTTTATATAGCTAAACTGTGGTATGCAGGGGTATACCTATTTTTCTTATTTTTGCTCCAAAACATAGATTGTGGGTACTCGTTAGAACCGCCTTGGCGAGGCGGTTCTAACGTGTACCCACAATCTATGTTTTGAGCAAAAATAAGAAAAAATAGCAAAACTTTTCTACTGAAAATTTTCATTTTTTACAACTTTAAAAATTTCTGTATATTGCATGGGCATTTTTCGTAATGCCAGAAAAGTTGGATGTTAGCACCATGACAGTGCCTCTCAGCTGTTTAGAATGGATCTAAAACAGCAAACCTAACAAACAAGTGTGTGTTTTCGTCTGTTCTTTCCATTTAGAAGACTTTGTTAATTGTATTGAACTGGAATTAATGTCATTGTTGTCAAGATGACCCTTCTTACTCTTATTACCAGCTTGCTAATAGTGAATATTAAATGAGCCTCGATTTCAGAAAACCTGTGTTTGGATTTTCCGACCAGATCAAACACAAAGCGGCCTTTACACCCAAAGAAAAAAGCTAGAAAATTTAAAAGTTTGAGAAAAGTAGGGGAGGAATTATACTGTCCATGTAGCGAAAACAAAGGCGCTGATCAGCTGTGCAGTTACTGCACAGCTGATCTGCGCCTTTGTTTTCGCATAGGCAAAGATCTGGTTTTCTCATGACGCGGCTCAAATACTTGACATAGTTTGTTATATCTTCAGGTGAAAGTGACACATAACTGTCACAGTTTTAGATAGTAATTAAGCCACTGCATAAGAAAACCAACAAAATGCTTTGGCGAAAACAAAGGCGCAGATCAGCTTCGCGGTAAGCGCGAAGCTGATCAGCGCCTTTATTTTCGCTACATGGATAGTACAATCCCTCTTCTTCCTAAATCCAAAATTTCAAGCTTCTAGCTTGCTTCTGTGACTGTAAAGGGCGGTTTGTGTCTGGCCTGGTCGGAAACCCAAATTGTTGGTTTTCTCACACACAGGCTCAGTTTTAATATTGACAAGTTTCAAGAACCCCTTGAACTGGTTTAACTACTAATTTTAGCTCCAAGCAATTTAGCTCCCACAAAAGTGAAAAAAGATTCCTTAATTTTGGAATCAAACTATTTGAGTATGTAAATGTGACCAAGGCAGCTTCACTAACCATCTAGAAAATTGCCCTCAATATTGCATTATGGGCCATGTCTTGAGAAAACCTGTATTCAGGACTTTAGGACAAAAACTGGGCTGAAAGTATTGCGATGGCGTAGTGGTAGAGCATCAGACTCCAAATCAAGAGGTCCTTTGGTTCAATTCCCACTGACAGTACAGGGATTTTTTTCGGGTGTCTCAGGGGCCGAAATAAGGCCCCATTCCCAATGGAATTTAGGTGACTTTTTTCCCAATCTGGCGAAAAAAATTCCCAATTACAGCTGAAAATAATTTTCAACAGTTCCATACATAGGAAAATTCAAACTCTGCTGTTTAAAATGATGTTTAACTTTGATTTGAAATTATTATTTAATGATTCCAAATGAATAACCTTATTACTTAACTATCTCAACTTGGAAAATTTCATCAACTTTGAAGGTTCTGAAAATTGCCCAAAGTCAGGGTTTACGACGCCTATTTTCCCAATCAGAAAGGCCCTAGGGCCCCTTCCCAAAATTGCCAAAAAAATCCCTGCAGTACCATGTTGTATCCTCGGAACAAGACACGCAAATTCCCAGAGTATTGGTTAAATCCCAGGAAGTGGTGGGCCTGGTGGCTCCGTCCCAACATGACTGAAAAATTGTTGACTTGGAGGTTAAACCTCAATACAAAAACTGGGTTGTACCACAAAAATGTTTCTGGGGTTAGTTGGAAAGCCCTTTACAGGTCTTCTCTAGTATGGCTGATATGAACTTTATTTTCAGATTACCTGATGGTTTCACTCAGCTTCTGAACCTGACACAGCTCTACCTGAATGATACCTTCCTCGACTACCTGCCGGGCAACTTTGGAAGGTACGAACTCGTCATAGAGTCTACAAAATATGCTGCATTGCTTGAAAACTGGTCTTTGAGGTTTCCAACCAGATCTGACACAAACAGGTCTGTACATCCACAGAAGAAGGCTAGAGGCTTGAAATTTTGGATTAAAGAAGAGGAATTGTACTATCAGTGAAGCGAAAACAAACATGCTGATCAGCTGTGCAGTTACTGCACAGCTGACCTGCGCCTTTGTTTTTGCTTATGTAAAACTGTTTTCTCATGACACAGATCATAATTTATTGACATGGGAGCACTGAGCGTGGTGGCCATGTGATTAGAGGGTGGGACTGATTAGAACTTGGAGTTCTGTGGCCTAGTGGTTAGAGCGTCCGACTCTGAATCGATAGATCCTGATATGAGCTCGAACCCCACTGGCTCGAGGTTGTGTCCTTAACTCCCCACAGTACTGGTTAATATCAAGAAATTGGTGGCCCTTTCCCATCATGACTGAAAAATTGTTGACAGGGAAGTTAATCCACAAGATAACCAAGCAAATGAATATTGACATGGAGAAACTTGTGTAAAAATGACCCCCAAAGGGATCTGTTAGGACCTGATTCCAAATTCTATTTAGTCATAAGATTGTTCACTCTTAAACAATGAATCAAATGAAAACTATTGAGTCTGTGCATGAGAAAACCAATAATTTGGGTTACGACCAGGTCCAACACAAACCGGCCTGTACAGTCACAGAAGATGGTTAGAGGCTTGAAATTTTGGATTTAGAAAATAGAGGAATTGTACTATCTGTGTAGCGAAAACAAAGGCACTGATCAGCTTCGCAGTTACTGCGAAGCTGATAAGCGCCTTTGTTTTCGCCTATGCACATTGTTGGTTTTCCCATGCAGCGGCTCTATTATTTTTTCAACAGTTTGTTGTTCTTATTTTCAACACAATTGCTTTGCTAATTCAATGGGAACAATCATCCTGTGTACTAATCAAACTTTTTTGTTAAAAAATTGTAGGCGGAACTTTTCCCCAGTGAAACAAAACTGCTATTTTGTTTGAAATTTGAAGCATTGAGGTGGGAAATGACGAAATATAAAAGATAAATGTTTGAAATTTTAATTATATTTACAATTGATTATTGTCCCTACATTGCGGAATGATAACGATCTTTTAGTTTTTGAATAGACAGTTCCGGAAAAAAAGTCTGTAATGCTGATTCAGATTACTTTAAGAAGTAGTCAGATCACTTTTTGCCTTTCCATATGATTCTCTCTCCAAATTTACTTAATTTGAGTTTAAGGATGATTTTGGCAATTTTTTTCCCCCTGGAAAATTTTGGAAATCTAAAATCTGCTTAAAGACCTGTTACCAGTTGTAACATGAACCATCTATTGTGCATGACAATCTGAAAAAAATGAGCCTGTGCGTGAGGAAACCAACAATTTGGGTTTCCGACCAGGTCCAACACAAACGGGCCTGTACAGTCACAGAGGATGGATAGATGCTGGAAATTTTGTATTTAGAAAGTACTATTCATGTAGGGGAAACAAAGGCACTGATCAGCTTCATGGTTATCGTGAAGCTGATCTGCGTCTTTGTTTTCGCCTATATGCAGATTGTTGGTTTTCCCATGCCGGGACTCAAATCTCTTTTTAGGTCCATTTCATAAAAGAGCATTCAAATTTGAAAATTTGTTTGTGTGAGCTAATGATATTCTCTACTGTTTGAATAGACTGGTTTTATTATTAAATAGTTTTATAGACTAGTTTTATTAATGGGGTGCATTGAAATAGTTTGTGCACCAGACCAGCTTGATTTGAATGCAGACATTATGCGAGGTCCGTCCCGTAAGAACCTGACTGTTTTATAGGTTTTTGATTAGGGGTGATTCAAACCTGGCCTTATAGCTACGGTGGCTAGTCTTGAAATTTTAAACAAATTTGAGTATAAACTGTAGTGTTTAAAGGCTAAAAGAATGGGTTATATAAATAAACTGCTGATCTGCTAGATCTGTCGGACCATTGTCTTAGCTGGCTAAAGAGGTTCTCTCAAGACAAGACTCATTTTAGCCTGCTGTTTTGAAGATTTTATCACCAAATGAGCCGCCTCGAGGGAAAACCAACAATGTGGTTTCCGAACAGGTCCTGTACAAGCACAGAAAAGAGCTAGAAGCTTGAAATTTCGGATTTAAGTAGAAGAGGAATTGTACTATCCGAGTAGCGAAAACAAAGGCGCTGATCAGCTTCGGGGTTACCGGTAACCGCGAAGCTGATCTGCGTCTTTGTTTTCGCCTATGCAGATTTTTGGTTTTCCCATGAGGCGGCCCAAATATTTTCTAAATAAACTTTTGATATCAGTCATGCAAGAATTCAGTGGGTAGTTTATCAAAATCAATGCAAATACATATTTATACAAATAGAGTTTTTTTCTGAATTTGAATAACAAAATTGAGAATTTGTACATGAGAATGGTTGTTCCGAAAGTTTTGCTCCATTTGACTTTGTTCTTAAACTAAATAATGAATGTTGCACCATGTGATGAATATGGTGCCTTTTGCTCATTCACCATGCAGTGTGGTAACATGTATATGCAGTAACATAATGTCTGTGTAGTAACACATATCTGTGCAGTAACATATGAGCGGGCTCGTGGGAAAACCAACAATGTGGTTTCCAAACAGGCCCGACACAAACCGGCCTGTACAATCACAGAAGAGAGCTAGAAGCTTGAAATTTTGGAGTTAAGTAGAGGAGGAATTGTACTATCCGAGTAGCGAAAACAAAGGCGCTGATCAGCTTCGCGGTTACCGCGAAGCTGATCTGTGTCTTTGTTTTCGCCTATGCAGATTGTTGGTTTTCCCATGAGGTGGCTCAAATATTTTCTAAATAAACTTTTGATATCAGTCATGCAAGAATTCAGTGGGTAGTTTATCAAAATCAATGCAAATACATATTTATACAAATAGTGTTTTTTTTTTTTTCTGCATTGAATAACAAAATTGAGAATTTGTACATGAGAATGGTTGTTCCGAAAGTTTTGCTCCATTTAACTTTGTGCTTAAACTAAATAATGAATGTTGCACCATGTGATGAATATGGTGCCTTTTGCTCATTCACCACGCAGTGAGGTAACATGTATGTGCAGTAACATAATGTCTGTGCAGTAACACATTATCTGTGCAGTAACATATGTCTATGCAATTATAATATTTCTGTGCAGTAACATAATATGTCTGTGCAGTAACATAATATGTCTGTGCAGTAACATAATATGTCTGTGCAGTAACTTAATATGTCTGTGCCATAACATAATATGTCTGTGCAGTAACATAATATGTCTGTGCCATAACATAATATGTCTGTGCCATAACATAATATGTCTGTGCAGTAACATAATGTCAATGTCTGTTCAGTAACATAAAACGTTTGTCAGGTCTTCTGTGCAGTAACTTTTCAGTGCAGTAACTTGTCAGACCAGAAACACTACAGTACCACAAGGAGGAAATATTTTGCACATATTTAAAGTTTGACAGGTTTATTGTTGTTGTGCATTTCTCTAGAATTGATTACTTGCCATCTTAAACCATATTATCAAGGCTGATTTGCAAACTAACTAAACAAGAAATTGTCAGCTTGCATTAAGCCACTTAAAGTAATATGGGTCATATTCGGGATCATTTTTAAAAGTATCTGTCAGATATGAAAATATTATTTTTATTTGAATACATTAAAGAAAAACAGCTATATTAAGATTGTTATTAAGATGTTTTGTTTAAGGCATGTTTATAATTTACTGATATTTTGCTGATAGTAGATGGTCTACTTCAGTCTGTCATATTTGAGCCGCGACGTGAGAATACCGGGCTTCGGGGTTTCCGAACAGGTCCGACACAAACCGGCCTGTGCAGTAACAGAAGATGACTAGAGGCTGGAAATTTTGGTTTTAGAAAGTAGGGGAACTGTACTATCCATGTAGCGAAAACAAAGGCGAAGCTGATCTGTGCCTTTGTTTTCGCCTTAGCAAAAATCTGGTATTCTCATGACACGGATCATTTATGACAAGCATTTTCATACTCGAAATAACCCTAAAGTTATGGGAGACTTTGTATTTTTGGCCTGTTTAGTCTGATCATGGAATCAGCAAAGGAATTAAGGGGGTATACATGTTATGGACATGTTATCCTTAAGATAGTTACATACACACCTACAAATGTATGTACATTATGTACAACCATAAACTGATGAAACTAACCTTTGGTGGGTTTGAAAAGAAAAATCATAAAGACATATGAGCCGCCTCAAGAGAAAACCAACAATCTGCATTTGCAAAAACAAAGACGCAGATCAGCTTATCAGCGCCTTTGTTTTCGCTACACGGATAGTACAATGCCAGTACTTTCTAAATCCAAAATTTCCAGTCTCTAGTCATCTTCTGCGCTTGTACAGCTCGGTTTGTGTCCGACCTGTTCGGAAACCACATTGTTAGATTCCTCATGAGGCTGCTCAATTTATGTGTCAAATTTTGCGTGCGTTCAGATTGTTTTGGGCAAAGTTCCCATGAAACCTTGAGCTTATTAGGCTATCAAAATATTTGGCTTTGGATCTTATGTCTCCATTTGAGCCACCTCGTGGGAAAACCAACAATGTTTTCCGAACAGGTCTGACACAAACCGGCCTTTACAAGCACAGAAAAGAGCTAGAAGCTAGAAATTTCGGATTTAAGTAGAAGAGGAATTGTACTATCCGAGTAGCGAAAACAAAGGCGCTGATCAGCTTCGCAGTTACTGCGAAGCTGATCTGCGCCTTTGTTTTCACCTATGCAGATTGTTGGTTTTCCCACGCGGCGGCTCATTTACTAAAGGACTTTATAATATCATTAGTTCTGCCAAAACCTAATTAGATCAAGCTAAAATCTTAAAGTGGCTTTATTTTTATTCATCCTGATTAAATGTGTCACATTTGAACAGTCAGTGTAGGTTTTTTAAAGCCAGGCTTCCTTAAAAGACCTCAGAAAAGGCCAAAAGAAATCAAACTCTGGCGACCCAGTTGTCAAATTCTAAAAAATGGTCTAGACCTCTAATCAGTGTTATACATGTATTTTTATAGCTGGTCATCTTAACCTGGCTGTCCTTTGTCCGGATCATAAAAAGTAAACAATAAATGAGCAAGGCACACTAAGGACCCCAAGTTTGGTTGTACACAGAGAAAAGGTTAATAGAGCCGCTGCATTAGAAAACCAACAGCATGCATAGGCGAAAACAAAGGCGCAGATCAGGTGTGCAGTAACTGCACAGCAAATCAGTGCCTTTGTTTTCAATACATGGATAGTACAATTACTCTTCTTCGTAAATCTTGAACTTCCTTCTGTGCTAGGGTGGCTTTAAGTTCAAGTGCCGGGTCTCTAATTCTCGTATTGACCCATACAGACATTATCTAACTATTATTAAAACCATGAGTATGAAAACGTTCACATAATGTTGTCTATTTGTCATATATACGTACATTTAGTGCAAAGATTTCAAACAATATCAGATGATAAGCTATTTGAATAAATAGCATGCATTTGTATAAAATACCCCAATTTGGGATTGAAAAAGTCAATAATTTAATGCAATTTAGTATCGATTACTGTAAAACATATACTAGTCAACATCGAACCTTTCAGTTAAACTTTCTAATGATATAGTACAATGAAATTAACTCATTTACGCCTGCCGTCCTTTTTATGGGACATAGGCAAACAGAATAGCCCCAGATGGGACGCCGCAGAACGCGGCGTCCCATCTGGGGCTATTCTGTTTGCTAAAGGGAATTTCATCGAAAAATGAGATAAAAATTGCAAATCACTCCTAATGCCCCTAAACACGAAAGTGGACTCACCCAAATGATAATGATGGGGAAATCCATTCGTCAAATATGGGTTAAGATGCCAAAAGGCATGAGAAAATTTTTAAATTCAGTACCCACCTACCCACCTACTTTATCTCTGTGACTAACGGAAAAGATCCTAGATTGTATTGAGCCTTGTACATTACGAAAACTTGCCTATGCAATATACAGAGATTTTTAAAGTTGTAAAAAATGATAATTTTCAGTAGAAAAAATTATATATTTTTCTTATTTTTGCTTAAAACATAGATTGTGGGTACACATTAGAACCGCCTCGGTGAGGCGGTTGTAACGAGTACCCACAATCTATGTTTTGGAGCAGAAATAAGAAAAATAGGTATACCCCTGCATACCCCAGTTTTGCTATATAAAAGTGAGGTTCAAAGGGGTATACATTACACGGACATGTTTACCTGATGATAAATCTGTCTTTGGGTTGGGATACGCGAGTGGGGGTGTTGGTTGATACTTGTGTATTTTGTACTATCTGACTAGCCTGACTGGGTAGCTAGCCGTTAAAGTTGCGGTATAAACAAGAAGGATTATGTTGATAGTCTATTCCTCATGTTGAAAATCCAAGACCCAAACGGGGTGACGTCTCCAAGTCATGTTCTGCTATATCTTGCTTTAAAAATTAATGACATGTTTTTGTTTCAGATTGTCGAGGTTAAAGATTCTAGAGTTACGAGAGAACCACCTGAAGACCTTACCCAAGTCTTTCTCTCGACTCACAGAACTTGAGAAGCTTGATATAGGACACAATGAGTTTACCGAACTGGTAGGTTTCTTCCATGTTGTTCTTGTTCTTAGAAGGTTTCATACTTCCTTAACTCATTTAAGTCTTGTGTCTCTTTTGTGGGACATAGGCAAACAGTATAGCCCCAGATGTTTGCTTACAGGAATTCCATCGAAAAATGGAATAAAATTTTAAAATCACACCTGCGGCCACTAAAAATGAAAGTGGACTTGCCCAAATGATAATGATAATTTCAAAGGGCTGTCGAATTTAATAGGTGAAGCAGTTATTAAAGTTGCTTCTGTACCTCATGAAGTAAGTTTTGTACAAAAAAGAAGGAAATTTTTCGGGGAACTAAATAAGGTTGCAAAGACGTTTCCCTTTTTAGCTCACCTGAGCCGAAGGCTCACAAGGTGAGCTTATAGGATGGCCATGATCCGGCGTCCGTCCGTCGTCCGTCCGTCGTCGTCGTCGTCCACAATTTCAAAGATCTTCTTCTCTGAAACCGCTTGGCCGATCTAGTTGAAATTTTATGTGGAGCCTCTTTGGGTAGTGGCATTTCAAGTTTGATGACCAAGATGGCTGCCACGCCCATATATGGTAAAAACCCTTCAAAAATCTTCTGCTCCAGAACCGGTGGGCCGATTTCCACGAAACTTGGTATGTAGCATCAGGGACTTCAGCCCATCATAGTTTGATAAAATGATGACCCTTGGATGACCTTGACCTATTTTACGGCAAGGTCAAATTTGGAAACATAGGCTTTTACATGGGAAAAAGTGAAAACTATGGATTTTTTGAAAACTATTGCAGCCTGAGGCCTGAAAAGTGGTAGATGCAAACAACTAATGGAGTAGATGAAGGTATGTGATTAATTTAGGTCAAGGTCATCTCTTGACCTTGGCCAGTCTGTCGTCCATTCACACTCTTCAAAGATCTTCTTCTCTGAAACTGCTGGGCCAATCGAAGTGAAATTTTATGTGGAGCATCCATGGGTAGGGGAGACGAAAGTTTGATTGTGAAATCTAGGTCACATGACCAAGATGGCTGCCACGCCCATATATGGTAAAAACCACTCAAAAATCTTCTTCTCCAGAACCGGCAGGCCGATTTTCATGAAACTTGGTATGTAGCATTTGGGACTCCAGCCCATCATAGTTTGATAAAATGATGACCCTAGGATGACCTTGACCTAATTTACGGCAAGGTCAATTTTGGAAACATAGGCTTTAACATGGGAAAAAGTGAAAACTATGGATTTTTTGAAAACTATTGCAGCCTGATGCCTGAAAAGTGGTATATGCAAACAACTAATGGAGTAGATGAAGGTATGTGATTAATGTAGGTCAAGGTCATCTCTTGACCTTGGCCAGTCTGTCGTCCATACACACTTTTCAAAGATCTTCTTCTCTGAAACTGCTGGGCCAATCAAAGTGAAATTTTATGTGGAGCATCCATGGGTAGGGGAGACAAAAGTTTAATCGCGAAATCCAGGTCACATGACCAAGATGGCTGCCACGCCCATATATGGTAAAAACCACTCAAAAATTTTCTTCTCCAGAACCGGTTGGCCGATTTCCACGAAACTTGGTATGTAGCATCGGGGAGTTCAGCCCATCATAGTTTGATAAAATGATGACCCTTGGATGACCTTGACCTAATTTACGGCAAGGTCAAATTTGGAAACATAGGCTTTTACATGGGAAAAAGTGAAAACTATGGATTTTTTGAAAACTATTGCAGCCTGATGCCTGAAAAGTGGTAGATGCAAACAACTTATGGAATAGATGAAGGTATGTGATTAATGTAGGTCAAGGTCATCTCTTGACCTTGGCCAGTCTGTTGTCCATACACACTTTTCAAAGATCTTCTTCTCTGAAACTGCTGGGCCAATCAAAGTGAAATTTTATGTGGAGCATCCATGGGTAGGGGAGACGAAAGTTTGATCGCGAAATCCAGGTCACATTACCAAGATGGCCGCCACGCCCATATATGGTAAAAACCACTCAAAAATTTTCTTCTCCAGAACCGGCAGGCCAATTTTCGCGAAACTTGGTATGTAGCATTTGGGACTCCAGCCCATCCTAGTTTGATCAAATGATGACCATAGGATGACCTTGACCTATTTTACGGCAAGGTCAGTTTTGGAAACATAGGCTTTTACATGGGAAAAGGCGGAAACAATGGATATTTTGGAAACTGTTGCAGTCTGAGACCTGGAAGTTGCTAGATGCAGACAACCAATGGAGTCAATGAAGGTAAGTAATTAATGAAGGCCAAGGTCATTTCTTGACCTTGACCCAAAGTCATTTAAATATCAAAATTAAAATTGTGGTTTTCTCATAAATCACTGGGTTTGGAAACTATTGCAGCCTGAGACCTGAAACTTTGCAGATGCAGACAACTTATGAATTCAATAAAGGTGTGTGAGTATTCAAGGTAAAGGTCATTTCATGATGACTTAATACTGCAGGATCAGGCTTCAGGTGAGCGTTCTCAGGACCAATGGTCCTCTGGTCTTAGAAAAATTTTGAAATGCGTGTAAAGCGGCGTATTGCATACATGCAGTCCCTGTTTCCTTACATGACAAGAGACTCATTATAGCCCCACAGATAAAGCAAGTTGTCTTTGAAGATTGCATTTGCAAACAACAAGTTTACGCTGTGTGTGTAAGCCCACAAATACTAAAATATTACTTATATTCCATATTGTTACAGCCTGATGTTGTTGGAAGTCTCAGTAACCTGTTGGAGTTATGGTGTGATCATAACCAGGTGGCCACCATTACACCTGTAAGTATCATGAATTCCTCTTTTATTGACATGATGTATCTGGTCATTCTGTATAGTCATACACACTGCAGTACCTTAATTAATTTTTTAGACCATTGGGTAATTACCCACCCCTTTTTTATTCAATTGGGTATCTGAAATTTTAATTGGGTATGTTCATATTTTTTACCCCCTCTGTTTTCAATCAATTGGGTAAAATGGAAAATCAATTGGGTAAATGGTCACGAAAACAGATTATTTGGGTATTTAGTGTTTAATTATTTTTTATCATTTATTTAATTAAGTTTATTTTTAAGAATTGCCTGCATCACTGTTGTATTGAACTGAAGGGACAAGTAAGAAAGGGCACCACTCATTGTCAATGGTATTTAGCTGATTTGCATGTGCTACGAGGTACAAACCTGGATCATTACTGATTTGCCAACTTTCTTAATGATTTGATAGCAGCCAAGGTACTTTGAAAAGCCAAAGTTCCAACTCGCTAGCCCTACTTTCGATTTTTCATTACGTCATGTTTACCCTCCATCGAAAGTGATTTCAAGCGTATATTCCCTACCAGACACATGTCAAAACGTTCGTTTACAATTCCAGTGATGAAAGGATGAGTGTAGATATCAAATCGCCATAGACTACCTGTTATTTTATCGTAATTAAATTGCTTTGTGGAAGATTGACGCCATATTTGTCATTTTTGAGATTTTCCCCCAATACTGTATCTCGTCATTATCGGATATTGTAATGAAATACTTTGGCGTGCGCTGGAAACCATTCTCGCCACCAGGTCGCTTACGCATTGGCAAACCGGAAACGTTATAAACGCCGGTACTGATAAAAACCGGTACGCATTGAATTTTCCCGGGATTGCGTATCGCCGATTTCTTTTGCGTTTTTGTACGCAATCGGGTCGTCTTGTATTGGGTTTTTTACTAATTGAATTGCGTAATTACGCAAATACGCTGACTAATTAAGCTACTGACACTGCTAGGGCTAGTTTTATACAAAGTCATCGCATTACTGTATCATCTGTATTGCTATTCGATAAACCTATATAGCTTATGTGTAGATATTTAGACTGTGAGCAATGGCTGTTCAGCTACATTTCTAGAAGATGAGCACCGATGTTGGGAATCAAATCTGAAAGTAAAATGCAATGGTATATGTACTATTCAAGAAAATGTTAGGAAAATAAATGCTCAAATTCTTTAGTGCTCTGTATGTGTTTTGTGATGTTTTTCAGACAATTGGGAACCTGAAGCAACTAATGTTCTTTGATGGATCTAAAAATAACATCCAATCACTTCCGAGTGAGATAGAAGGCTGCACCTCATTGGCTGACCTCCATTTGACAACCAATCAGCTTCAGTCTCTCCCAGACTCCATTGGTAACCTTAGCAACCTGACAACACTGAAGGCTGATGATAATCATCTCACAGCTTTGCCCAATACAATTGGAGGGTGAGTGTATTGGAGAATGTTTCAGTCATGTCCGGAAGGAGCCAATGCTTACTGGGTTTAACCAGTACTATAAGGAGTAAATGTGTCTTGCTCAAGGACACAATACATTGCTGCCTGTGGGGATCGAACCCAGGACCTCTTGATTCGGAGTCCGACGCTCTTCCACTATGCCAGCGCTTTCTACTGGAGAGTGTGAAGAGATTTGAACTTTGTCATGTTAAAACCTGTATTCTTACTTTAAATGTACAGCCTGGTTTTCATGGACCTATGTTGGACAAGTTGCAGTACAGTTTCTTGCAATGAGTACAGTAATTTACTGTATACAAGGTGTTGAAGCTGTTAAGAGGGTATTTCTATCAAAAATCTTACATAGAAAAACACTTATGTTGTGGATCAAACAAGTATTTTTACTTGCCATGCAAAATCAATTCTGATCAAACGGCACTTGTACAAGTGTACTATATTATCATTTTGTGAACAAATTATGCAATGACTTGTGCATTTGTATGCTTTTCAATTATCAGAAAAATATAATGTCTTCCATTATTAGCTGAGAAATAATTTTCTGTTTTCTTCATTGTTTTCTGCTCTTTTGCTCAGGATGACATCACTGTCAGAGTTAAACGTGAGTGCCAACGATCTCCAAGCCTTGCCGCCCAGTCTGGGTCTACTCCGCTACCTCCGTACACTGTACGCCGACGAGAACCTACTGGAGTACATCCCAGCCGAACTTGGCAGCTGTAGCGGTATCACGGTGCTGTCTCTACGCGGTAACAAGTTGACCTACATTCCGGATGAGTTGGGGAGGATACCTAGGCTCAGGGTGCTGAACCTGAGCTCTAACCAGCTGGAGTGTTTGCCCTTTACTTTCATCAAGTTGAAAGAATTGCAGGCTTTATGGTTGTCAGAAAACCAGGTATGTTGAAATTGTTAATGCATTAATGTATCTGCTTTTGAAATAGTCAAGCTCGACACATTTCCTTTGCACCATTGACATTGTCAATCGTGGACTGAAATTTCTATCTTTAAGTTGTATGGAGTGAAAATCTTGGGTTGAGTCAGATACTCGCAAGGCAGGAAGAACTTCTTGTACACATAAAACTCTTGACACTTTCGGTTAAGGCTAAATTAATGTAAGGCCTAAATAATTTATATGTGTGGTTCAGGTTTCCCTACCTACCCTAATTTTTTCACCCTACACTAAACATTAAAATGGTCTTTGGAGAGAAAAACAACTAGAAATAGGCACATTTTCTGATTTTGAGGCCGTTTTCTGTGTTAAATGTTTTGACTAAATTAAATAATGCTCCCTACCTACCTACCCTAATTTTTAGGGTCATGAAACAGGAACCACACATATATTTCATTTATGCCTAATGAAATTGTAAGTACTTTGATGCTTATCTTTTACCTTTTAACACCTATATTGCAGACCCGGCCCCTGATCCCCCTCCAGTCAGAGTTTGATCCCGACACAGGAAGAAAGTTGCTGACTTGTTACCTGTTGCCACAGAGACCTCCTCAGGATTCCGGTAGATATTTTGTTATTGTTAATCTTTTGAATACTGTATTTGTTCTAATTAGCGCACAGTGCGCTTAAGTGTTCAAAATAACTTAAAGTTAAGGTAACAAAATATCGTTCTAATAAGCGCACACTAGGAGCGAAAACAACACATAAACTGCTGACATTAACATGTCAAAAATGCCATTGTTTATGTCATTTAAGTGTTGCAGTCGATGCAAAATAGTGTTTGATCATACTAGGTTAAGTTGTAACACGCTACATCATGCATGTGTAATATTTGTATAAATACCAATATGCCGAGCAGTGTGCGCTTATGCGCCTGATTTTCGTAAACGACCAGGGTGTGCGCTTATTTGAGCATGTGCGCTAATTAGAACGAATACGGTAATTTTAAACAAGGAAGCTATGTCAAATTTTTATGTAACCATATAATTTTTACTCCCCACCTACTGATTGGCCTGTCTCGTATGAGCTAAAATAACCTTGAAAGGAACGTAAAACTAAATAAAAAAATCGTTTTTGATCCCCAGGTGCCCCGGACGGGGACAACGACAGTTTCCATGAGTCGATGTGGGAGGAGGAAAGACGACAGAGACAGATCATACACTTCAAGTTCGGAGATGATTCTGATGTTGATGTAAGACTGCTTTTATCTGTCAGAGCCACGTCATGAGGAAACCAGATATTTGCCTATGCGAAAACAAAGGCGCAGATCAGCTTCGCAGTAACTGCGAAGCTTATCAGTGCCTTTCTTTTCTCTGCAGGGATAGTAAAATTCCTTTTCTACTTAAATCCGAAATTTCAAGCTTCTAGCCTTCTTCTTTGACTGTACAGGCCAGTTTGTGTCTGTCCTGATCAGAAACCTGGAAGACGGGTATTCACGTGATGTGGCTTAAGTTTGCTGTATTCTTCATTGAAACAATAGAACAATGACTATGACTTATATGACTCAACATATTGGGAGTATGGAGGCATGGTGGCTTTGGGGTAGAGCATCAAACCTGCCTAGTATGTCTCTGAGGGCCTGTGGCAGTATAGTTATAGAGATAGATAGGTCCTATGTTTGAGCCTACTTGCATCTAATCATATGAGCCCTGATGCGAGAAAACCGGTCTTCGGGGTTTCCAACCAGGTCTGACACAAACTGGCCTGTGCAGCTACAGAATATGGCTAGAAGCTTGAAATTTCAAATTTAGGAAGACGGGGAATTGTACTATACATTTAGCGAAAACAAAGTTGCTGATCAGCTGTTGAGATACAGCACAGCTGATCTGCGTCTTTGTATTCGCATATGCAAAATGCTGGTTTTCTTATGACGCGGCACAAATAGTGTTTATATCATAAAAACAAGATGTTGGAAATATTGGGCATGCAATCATTCCATGCAATAATTTCATGAAAATTACAAAATTTGAAAAGAAACATCAGACCATCATTATTGAAATCCTCCTAAAGAAGCAGTCTGATCAAGGTCTATGCTCTCGCAGTTTGTTTTATACTGTTCCTAGTTATTTTGAAGCTGAACAATATTACACTATTCTCTAGCAATTAAAAATCATAACAAACACACACATGTATACTTTTATACGTGTATACTTTTATACAAGCATACTTTTTATAGGGTCACCTAATACGACAGCCCACACCATACCCCAAGGAGATGCGAGAGAAACTACGGCATGTCAAGAATATGCAGTTACGACAGGCTATGAGCAATGGAGTAGACCGCAGACAAGGCCAGGACAATATGGCATATGAACAGGTATTTTGATAATGAAAACACACCCTTGAAATATATAGCATTTTCTGACTATGCAAATATTGAAAAAAAAAAAAAAAAAAAAAAAAAAAAAAAATCAGTAGAAAAAGTTTTTTTCCATATTTTTGCTAAAAACATTGATTGTGGGTACATGTTAAATGCGCCTCTTTTAACGAGTACCCACAATCTATGTTTTAGATTCAAAATAAGAAAAAATGTATACCCCTTCATGTAACTTTTTCTATATAAAATTTGGTTCAAGGGTATACATGTTTTCCTGTTAAAAGTATGTCAAACTCTTTCATCTATCTCAAAATCACTTTACTTAAATATCTACAAACCTGGCATTGTAAAGCATCCATTTAAACCGCAACACAAGAAAACCGGTCTTCAGGGTTTCCGACCAGGTCTGACACAAAGTGGTCTTTTCTGTCACAGAAGATGGCTAGAAACTTGAAATTTCGGATTTAAGAAGAAGAGGGAATGTACTATGTGTGTACTACATGATGTATGTGCAAAAAAAAAAGGCGCTGATCAGCTGTGCAGCCACTGCACAGCTGATCTGTGCCTTTGTTTTCGCACAGGCAAATTCCAGTTTTCTCGTGATGCGGCTCATTTAGTGAAATGTTGTGTTGTGTGTATGTACTATTGTATGTCTTGGATCATTACAGATCTTACAGATCATACATATAGAGTAGACTGTTGTATTTGCTGTTGTAAAATCTTGCAATATTATTCAAATAGCTTAATTATATAATTTCTCAGTTATGATATTATTTTCTGGCTTGAATAACTTAAATCATCAAAGCTTAACATTCCTTCTTAATGACATAAGAAACTTGGCTTTTCATGCTGCTTTGATCTCAAACCTGAAAGCTTTAATTAATATTTTCAGAACAAAGTGTGTTCTGCGAAATCTCTTATAGAATCTTCAAACAAGAAACTTTGAGGCCTATAACTCTTACCGCGCGTCAAAATATTTTACCGATTGGGTGCTCACCGCTGACAAAGTCGGAGCCATTTTGTGATTTTCTACTGTTTGTGTTTAAACCCATATAACTTCTTTCACAAGCAAGCTACATTGAAAAACCAAATAAGAGATCGAAAGGCCATTGAATTATCTATCAAATAAACCAAAAATTATAAATGGATGTCTGTGAATAATACTTGTAGCGATGACACAACAAGTCAACTTCGCCGAAAAAAATCAAAATTTCCATTTCAAATCTGTTACGAAAGCTAATTTCGTACGAAAAAAGATGATGACGGGAGATATTTCCAATTCAATTTACCTTATTCATATCCTCTGACATCCAAAACACAAGAAATCTTTGTCAAAGTCATTATTTTGAAGTAATATTCAACTTTTTATCACCTCTGTATCGGCAATATTTCCTGTGTCCGCCATTGCAAATTCATGAATGAAATCCAAAAGGAAAGTAATATTTTATTGATTTCATTCCGCATAACAAAAAATTCCATTATATGTTCCGTATAAACTTTACATATGCTCAGTACAGGGCCTATTGATGAAGTCTGTATTATAAAATGGGTCCTGCCATTGTATTCCACTGTCAGACTCGATCGAAAACGAAAGTAGGGAGAAAAACGACCTCAGTTGTTTGCCGCGTTGACAGACCTTACATTCGGGTACGACTTTAGTCGTTCACCACGCGGCAAGGGATAACTGTATTTCATTGTGCATTTTGTGATTGTCAGCACCCTCAAAATTTATAGTTATGAAACAAATCCAAATTTCTTTAAGCACTAAAGTTTTATATATTAGATTTCCTGACATACATAAAATACATCTGTGACATCAAGAAAGTCACAGTACCAACTAAGATGACTTATTCTAAAAACTGCCTCGTTCTATAGCTGATCGTAGCTGCTTTTATCTTGCTTGTTTTCAGCGACAGGTCCATTGGGTGAGAATCGCTCCCAGATACTAACCAGTTTATAGTTATATATATTTATATATTTTCTTTTGAACTCCTAACTTTTCAAAAATCAAGACTTTGTTATACAATCTATCAACTTTGTCATTTCTTAGTATAATGTATTCGATCGGTACCATAACATTTTTTCAGCAGTAAAAATTGAAAATTTTGTTGGAAAAAATATGATATTTTCAATATATTTCTTCAAAACATTGATTATGGGTACACGTTAGAACCGCCTCGTCGAGGCGGTTCTGACGAGTACCCACAATCTATGGTTTGGAGCAAAAATAAGAAAAATAGGTATACCCCTGCAAATCCCACTTTTTCTATATAAAAGTGGGGTTCAGGTGGGTATACATTGCACGGACATGTTTTCCTGATGAGACGAAATGACAAGATATCATTGTAGAAGCAAACCAGACTTTTCATTCGAGCAGTCTGACTTTTGTTGGGTCTGCTCTGTTTGCTTCGCCCTGTGTTTCTGAAAAGTTAGGATGTGGTTGCATGGTCATACGAGTTTGAGTATTCTCATGAGAAAACAAACAACTTGAGTTTTGAACTAGGTCTGACACAAACCAGCCTGTACAGTCACAAAAGCAGGCTAGAAGCTTGAAATTTTGGATTTGGAAAGTACAGAAATTGTACTATGCATGTAGCGAAAATAAAGGCGTTAATCAGCTTCTCAGTAACTTCGCAGTCACTGCGAAGCTGATCAGCGCCTTTGTTTTTGCATATGCAAAATGTTGATTTTCTTATGACGCGGCTCATTTATAGATACTTTCCACCTTCGAGTCAGAAAACCTGTCATAAAAGTGCGTGGATTCAGATCAGCTCAAGTCTGTGCACAGTCTGATCAGCCTTCTACTGTTTGCATTCAGAAATCTTGGTCCTATCCAAAGAGCGGATTTTCTGACTTCAATTCTTTAGAAATAAGAGCCTGTGCATGGGAAAACCAACAATTTGGGTTCCGACCAGGTCTGACACAAACCAGCCTGTACAGCTGCAGAAGCAGGCTAGAAGCTTGAATTTTCGGATTTAAGTAGAAGAGGGATTGTACTATCCGAGTAGCGAAAACAAACGCGGTCACCGCGAAGCTGATCTGCGTCTTTGTTTTCGCATATGCAAATTGTTGGTTTTCTCACGCACAGGCTCATAACAAACTGGATTACAAGAAGGGAGTAGGGATGTTACAAAAACAAGTATTCTTGTTTTAAACCAGAGAAAAATTCAAACTGAAAGCCATTTGAAGGGCTGTGGTATTTTCTGAAATAGCCTTTAAAATTCCTTTTTTCCCATTTTGCAGTTATTTATTTGTTTACTGCATCTTTAATTTATTGGCATTCAGAGCATGAGCAAGTTCAAACTTAATATGAACATTTTGTACATGCACAAGTGTTTGTATAAGTTTTGGGAATTGTCAGAAAGTTTGGTACATTGTGCAAACAGGTTGTTTTGCATCAGGAAAACATGTCTGTGCAATATATACCCCCTTAAATCCCACTTTTATATAGAAAAACTGGGGTTTGAGGGGGTATCCTGATTTTCTTATTTTGATCCAAAACATACATTGTGGGTACTCGTTAGAACCGCTTCACCGAGGCGGTTCTAACATGTACCCACAATATATGTTTTGAGCTGAAATGACACAAATATCCAAATTTTTTGAATGAAATTTTCAATTTTTACAGCTGAAAAAATTTTCTATATATTGCACGGTAAAGGTTTCGTAATGAGGATGTGTTTATTTGACAGAAGGACTAACCTGCATGATGACTGAAATCTTGGGAAGGGCTGTTATTTCTGTGGTTGGCCCATTTTAGTCTAAATGATTTAATTGTATTTGCATATGACCTGATTAGATACTAGATCCAATGTATACATGTACCTCATGCCCCAACCCTCCACCATTATATATGCAGACATATGAGCCGCCTCCTGGGAAAACCAACAATGTGGTTTCCGAGCAGGTCCGACACAAATCAGGCTGTACAGTCACAGAAAAGAGCTAGAAGCTTGAAATTTAGGATTCAAGTAGAAGAGGAATTGTACTATCCGAGTAGCGAAAACAAAGGCGCTGATCAGCTTCGCAGTTACTGTGAAGCTGATCAGCTTCGCAGTTACTGCGAAGCTGATCTGCGCCTTTGTTTTCGCCTATGCAGATTGTTGGTATTCCCACGTGGCGGCTCATATAGCTTCAGAATATGATGAGCTCATGACAGTTACGTATGAAGTTAGGTTTGTGCACATCTAAAATGTTCATTCATGAACTGAAGTTAGATATAAGGTCATTTTAGAAAGCTCAGTTAAGTAAGTTTATGCACATTTCAAATTTCAACTTAGATTTGCACACATTAATTTGCAAAGTAAATTAGATTCATGCACAATTACAAATTCAATTTATTTAGACTTATGCACATTTGGAGAGATAAATTAAGTTTATAGATGACATGTTCAAATCTAAAAACCGGCATGTTACAAGCAGAAATTCTGAAATCCACTGAAGAATATTGACAACTCTTGTTGGAAAAAATAAGAGCAACTGCGTAGTAAAATTAAGAACTAAAACAGGACAAACTAAGAAAAAGAAGATGAGACACCTGTCTTGTATGTAGGTGTTCTTAATGTTCTTAGCCACACAATAGAGTACTATAAATTGAGCCTGTGCATGAGAAAACCAACAATTTGCATAGGTGAAAACAAAGACGCAGATCAGCTTCGCGGTGACCGCGAAGCTGATCAGCGCCTTTGTTTTCGCTACATGGATAGCACACTTCCTCTTCCTCTTAAATCCGAAATTTCAAGCTTCTAGCTTTATTGTGTGACTGTGCAGCCTGGTTTGTGTCAGACCTGGTCGGAACCCCAAATTGTTGGTTTTCTCATGCACAGGCTCAATTCAGAAATATTTGCGAGAACTTAATTTTTGCTAAAATTTGCGAACTTGTTTTCCCACAAATTTTAAGTTCTCTCTAATTTAGAGAAACTATAAGCTTTATAGATGGCAAGAGTACTCATTAATGAAATCACGAACTCACTATTAATTCAGAAGTATAAAATGCGCAAGGTAAAATTCAGACAACAATTTCCAAGTTTACAACTTAATGGTTATCGTTTTTGTCAACAGTCTCCATCAGCCGAGAGGTCACAGATTGGTCCCCAGCCTGGCAGTACAGAACTGAGGAGGCGGGAAACCAGACCTAACAAACCTGGGTCTCCGTCGCTGCACGATCCTTACAGTCTCTACAAATATGACAAGGTAAATGAGCTGCCGCCTAAGAAAATCAACAACATGCATAGGCGAAAACAAAGATGCAGATCAGCTCTGCAGTAACTGTGCATCTTTGTTTTTGCTATACAGATAGTATAATCCCGCTTCTTCCTAAATCCATAATTTCGAGCTTCTAGCCTGCTTCTGTGACTGTACAGGGTTATTTGTGTCAGACCTGGTCGGAAACCCAAATTGTTGCTTTTCTCATTGGAATGCTCAAATGTGTTTTAAGATGGAAAAATAACACGCAAAAACCAATATCAACTGTGCAGTGACTGTAGACTGTTTTAAAATAATAGACTGTTTGCTTGATTGAATTATTGCCTGCAGCTAATGTCATTTTAGGATGGTCAATTATCCTAACCACACTGTTATTGGGCAAAAAAGCACTTAGTTCTCATTTCTTTCATCAATAACTGTCAAATATCTTCTTGAATCCGCGGAAGCAGAAGAATTGCAGTAGAATATCCTCAAAAAGAAAAATGTACTGGTTATGGAGCCCACTTCATTGTAAAGTGGTCACCCTACTGATCGAGCTATCACTATGGTCTATATAATAATTGTCAAAATCGATTTCCATCTACAGAAGTTGCATTTGCTTAATATTCACTTCATATCTTATTCTCAGGAAAAGTTGGCGAGAGACAAGGCTAGAATACAACAGCGAAGGAACTCAGAATCAGGTGGGGAAGAGGAAAAGTCACCGAGACGATTCAGTCTTCCTGTACAATCCTTGGCTTCAGGCGAGAAAAACAGAAAAGGTAATTCAAGCTAATATCATGAATATCATAAAGAATCATAAGTAACTGATGTCATAAAGAATCCTCCCCCAATTTGACGGACCTAAAACCCTGTGAATATGCCTATGCAGCATGTGCTGCAATTTTTGGGCCGTAGAATCTGAACATTTCAGCTATCAAAATGGTTTGGTTTGTGTTCACATAATTGGTTTTTAGCTCGACTGCACGAAGTGCATAGAGCTATTGCAGTCACCCCGGTCGTCCACGTTCCCGTTCCCGTTCCCGTGCGCGTTCCCGTGCGCGTGCGCGTCACACTTGCGTTAAAGTTTTCTAGAAGTCCATATCTTGACAACCACTCATCAGAAAGCATTCATACTTGGACCATAGATACCCTGTAGGGTTAGCTTTCATTCCATGGCATCGGGCCCCTGGGTCCAGGCCAGGGGGTGGGGTTGGAGGTTAAAATCTAGAACACCTTCAAAAATGGCAATTCTTATGTTAAAGTTTTCTAGAAGTCCATATCTTGACAACCACTCATCAGAAAGCATTGATACTCGGGCCATTGACACCCTGTGGGGTCGGCTTTCATTCCATGGCATCAGATCCCTGGGTCCATGCCAGGGGGTGGGGCTAGAGGTTAAAATCTAGAACACCATTAATAATAATGGCTTTTCTGTGATATAGTATTCTAGAAGTCTATATCTTGAAAACTTTTTATCAGAGGGCTTTCATACTCGGACCATAGGTACCCTGTAGGGTTGAGTTTCATTCCATGGCATCGGGCCCCTGGGTCCATGCCTGTGGGGTGGGGCTGGAGGTTAAAAACTAGAACACTAAAAAATATATGTACTGCTGTGTAACTTTTACAAGGAGGCATATCTTGACAACAACTTATCATAAAGCATTCATACTTCATACACTTTAGGTTCCATGACATCGGACCTCTGGGTCGGAGTCAGGGGGCGGGGCTAGAGGTCAAAATCTAGAACTCTTCGATTTTTTTTTTCTTTTTATTTCTTAATAGAAACAACTTAGGAGGATGGTTGGTCATTCATCTTTTGACTTTGTGACACTGACTTGTGTGTCATGACGGTAAGGGTCGGTTGACCTACTTTCCATGGTTCAGTGATTTTGCCTTATATCTTGACACTCAATTAGTATATTTTCTTACTTCTTTCAGATTATGAGTTAGTACGACCAGGCCTTTGACCCCAATATACTTATAGGTCACTGTGACCTAATTTCACGGTTCAGTGATTTTGCCTTATATCTTGACACTCAATTAGTATATTTTCATACTTTTATTCAGATTATGAGTGAGTATGACCAGACCTTTGACCCCAATATACTTATAGGTCACTGTGACCTAATTTCACGGTTCAGTGATTTTGCCTTATATCTCGGTACTCAACTGGTTTATGAACAAACTTCTTTCAAAGTATGTTTGCGTATGACAAGACCTTTGACCCTGAAGTAGTCCTAGGTCACTGTGACCTAATTTCACGGTTCAGTGATTTTGCCTTATATCTTGACACTCGATTAGTATATTTTCATACTTTTTTCAGATTATGAGTGAGTAAGACCTGACCTTTGACCCCAATATAAACTCGTCAAAATAAGTTAAGCCCCAGCTGAAATTTTTCCATAGACTTACTGTTAAAATCTCCAAATTTGTTTTGCCATAACTTTTGACTGAATCGACTATTTTACACGCAATTTTCAGCAAAGAAGCTTGCATTATTCTTCTAATAATGGGTTGATTTTCATTTATGTCAATAATTTTTCTATAGCGTGACACACATTTCAGTACACGTTATGAAAAGCTCCCTATTATCCCCATAGTAAAATTGGCAAAAATCTGGATCCTCTCAGATAAAGACGCGCATATCGAAAGAAAATCTGTATTTCAACTTGAAACTTTGTGTAATCATGGTTTAGATGTTGCTGCCTAACTTGGACTTGGTAAGTGTTTTCAATCACTTTTGAATTTTTTGAAATAAACAGTTAAACTTAGGTATTTTAACATTATGCCTATGGACAAAAATGTGCATGGGGCTTAACTTATTTTGGCCAGTTTACTTACAGGTCACTGTGACCTAATTTCACACTTCAGTGATTTTTGCCTTATATCTCGGTACTCAAATGGTTTATGAACAAACTTCTTTCAAAGTATGTTTGCGTATGACAAGACCTTTGACCCTGAAGTAGTCCTAGGTCACTGTGACCTAATTTCACGGTTCAGTGATTTTGCCTTATATCTTGACACTCAATTAGTATATTTTCATACTTTTTTCAGATTATGAGTAAGTATGACCAGACCTTTGACCCAAATATACTTATAGGTCACTGTGACCTAATTTCATGGTTCAGTGACTTTGCCTTATATCTCGGCACTCAAGTGGTTTATGAACAAACTTCTTTCACACTAAGTTTGCGTATGACAAGACCTTTGACCCTAAAGTAGTCCTAGGTCAATATGACCTAATTTCACGGTTCAGTGATTTTCCTTTATATCTCGGCACTCAATTGGTATATGAACATACTTCTTTCACGATATGTATGAGTATGACAAGACCTTTGACCATAAAGTAGTCCTGGGTCACTGTGACCAAATTTCATGGTTCAGTGATTTTGCCTTATATCTCAACACTCAGTTGGTATTTTTTCATACTTCTTTCTGATTATGAATGAGTATGACCACACCTTTAACCCAAACATACTTATAGGTCAATATGACCTAATTTCATGGTTCAGTGATTTTGCTTTATATCTCAACAATGAATGGGTATATGATCATTTTTCTTTCACATTATGAGTAAGTATCACTAGACCTTTGACCCTGCAATACTTATAGGTCAGTGTGACCTTTTTTCACGGTTCAGTGATTTTGCCTTGTGTCTTGGGCACTCAGTTGGTATATGAACACACTTCTTTCACAATATGAGTGAGACCTTTAAATCTTGGGTAGTTATAGTTAACTTTCATGGTTGTGATTTTGCCTTATTGCATCAAGGCAAAAAGATGTGAGCATAATGCTTTGGGTTACTGGTCGGGTTTGGCCTTATGCTTGACAAAGGTCAGAAGCAGTCGAGCACGCTGTCCTGCGACAGCTCTTATATATATTTGCAGTTGTTTTATTGATATCCATTCATGTACATGCATATTGCATAAACTGACGTATTGGTACATGTATGTTTTAACATGAAACATGAAAAAGTTAGTATGATTTACGTGTGATCTGTTTTCTATTGTCACATAGTTTTTGAAACTTACAAAATTCTATCCTTTCCTCACACAGGCAGAGACAGAAAATCAAGAGAAGCTGAGGATGATGATGGTGGATTTGGTGAACGCAGAGTTACTTCCCTTGGGTCGACCCCAGATATACCATCAAACAGCAACAGTCACAGAGAAATCAAAAACGGGCTCACATACTGCTCGCCAAGTGAACTGTCAAGGTCTATATCTCAACCCTCGGATCATTCTAGAAATTTAGGATCACATCGTCATGGTAACAAATCTCAGAGACAGAGGAAAATGAGAGATTATGACTCGGACACTGGTTACCGTAGCGACCACGAACTGGTGAAATTTCACCAGCTTCAGGAACAAATGTTTACGAGACTTGAGATTCCCTCTAAGGGGGAGAATGTTAGTGAGATTGTGCCTACATATTCTCGGAAGGGCAGGCGGCGGGACGGATATTCTAGTGATTTAGAAGGATATTCTCATCGGGGAATTGGAGTCGCTTATCGTGAAGTCACAGACAGTGAAGCCAAAAATGGCAATAACAATACTCATGGTCTTCCAAGTGCTTTAAATTCATCATCATCACACAATCATTCCAATTACAATCAGTCATCACATGTAAATTCACCTTCACAACCGTCCCCTAGAAACCAAACAGTGCGTAATGATCAGTTATACGAGCCAAATGTGTCAAACTCAACCACGCGACCAGTCCAGTACCATTCTTCACCTAGTCCTTTACACAGGAGTACAGTTGTAGACCAGTCTACACCGGTAACTCCTAAACATTATGTGGCAGTTGACCCAAGTTCAGTCAGGTCACATGACCCTAGTGCGAGAAGGTCACATGACGCTAGTGCAGTAAGGCCACATGATGCTAGTGCAGTAAGGTCACATGGTAAAACAGACAATGTACGACAATCTCAGGGAAACCTTGATAAACAGTTTGAGGAATTAGGTGCTGCTAGTGATCAAAGGGATACTGATTCACCATCAGACTCACTCAACAGATATATGGTAAATACATCAAAAATTTCCTACAACCCTTATAATTAATCTCTCACTTTAACAATAATGTACCCAAAAATGCAGAAGAGCTCTTCTTTGTAGAGATTTGCTAGCTTCAAAATTTCTTTTGAATTGTGAAAATTGATAGCTGAGTTGTAAATATATGTCCAAACAGTATAGGACCTGGCAGTTTTTGAATTAATCCTTTATTGTAACTGTATATCTTAGAATAAAATAATATTTTACAGTAGCTTTCAATGGACAATTTTGTTATGTTTCATAGATTTACATTTTTGTGTTGAAATTTCCTTTTTGGAAGGGAATGGTTAATATTCAGGTCATTCTGCCCTGTCAAGTGTTTGTGTTGATGCACATTATGAAAACTTGCCCATGCAATAAACAGGGATTTTTGAGCTTTAAAAATTGAAAATTTTCAGCTGAAAAAGTTTGATAGTTTTCTTATTTTTGCTCAAAACATAGATTGTGGATACACGTTAGAACCGCCTCGGCGAGGCGGTTCTAACGAGTACCCACAATCTATGTTTTGGAGCAAAAATAAGAAAAATAGCATACCCCTGCAATACCCCAGGTTTGCTATATAAAAGTGGGGTTCAAGGGGGTATATATTACACGGACATGTTTTCCTAATGACAAAGTAATATTGCATAATTTAACGTCGTTTTACAGGTGAATGATTCCTCTCAATCCAGTGCAAGTAAGAACAAGGACAGGCCTGCTTTACCTCCATATAAACCAGCCCCAGCCTATTCCTCATCCCCAGGGCAACGAAAATTACCCCCAACCCCTCATAGAACATCCCCATACGGTGTGACAAACTATAATAGGCAGGATAGAAAGGATAGAAGTTCACCGTTGAAAGAATATCAAAACAGAAATATGCCTGACATTCAGGAGGCTGCAGGTAGGCATAGTGACCTCTCAAGGTCAAGGTCACGGTCGGTGGTTGATAGTGCATGTGTACTTAATAGTAGGGAGCAGAGGAGGTACGATAGGAGATATAGTGCTGATGTTGTTTCTCGTGGGAATTATTCAGAAATTCACGATGGAAATCTGAGTGGTAGTGAATATGGAAAAGGGAACTATTTAGAAATAGCCCCTGAATCCCCACGGACGCCAACTTCCCAAAGTGCAAATAATTCTAAACTTTCGTCGGCAGGAGCTGCTGACATTACTCCTACTTCGTCCAAAGACTCGGGTAACTATAGTTACCGTGAACATCCCAGTATTATGGAGTCGCCTGGCAGTAATTTGAACTATGAGGATAATCAGGAATATAGAAAATCACCTTCAGTGCCGACACAACGCGTGCAAGTGGAACATAGCTCCCATGATTCTTCATTTGAATACAGTAACCAAATCAGAAACTTGAACAGATATGATGGTAACTTTCGTGAGCCTCCCACGGTCGACATACCAACCAAGTATGATGATATAGCAATATTTAAAAGTGCCGAGGCACTAGATCAGGTGTCTAGCTCGACAGATAGTGGGTATGGCCAAGGGCATATCAATCATTTCGACAGAGTATCGGAGGTGCAAAGATTCTCAGGTATGTAGATTATTTCATTATGTTGAATAATTCAAAGAAACCTCACTATTAGAAGTCAGTGGGCCTGATAAACTTTTCTCATATTCAGCTTACTTCCTCATCATGTTAATATAATCATAAAATGGTCAAAACCGAAGGATATTTCATACTGAAGTTAACTGAGCGTGAGATTTTTCATGCATATATAAATGTTAAAATACTAACACTCGTCTGGAATTCGGAAGAATGGGTGATCAACATAGCCGTTCTTGCTCAACATTTTTTTTCTGTTATTCAAGTTTGTAACAGTCAGGGTGCTGCATTAAATTTGCCTGGAACATGTATAATAACATACTTTTCTTGTAAAGATGCTTCTCAAGGATCTTTGTTCCCAGATCAGTTCAACGCTTGTGTCTCCGGCAAGGCAGTGCTCAAGGGGAGCTACTCCAGTCAAATACAGTGACAGGGGGAACAAATTATAGAATATTTTTATATCTTTTACAGGTGCTTCTCAAGGATCTCCGTCCCCAGATCAGTTCAACTCTGAGTCCCCGGCAACCAGTTCACCTCACAGGGAGGTAACTGGACAGTGCTCAAGGGGAGCTACTCCAGTCAATCACAGTGACAGGGGAGGCAAACAGTATGATAGGGTAGGTAACCCTAGTTGACTAGTAGAAAATATAATCAAGAAATAATTGGAGCAAATGTGGTGACTAAGGCCTTAGAATTACAAATCAATTTTAGAAGTGTAAAGCATGTTAGATACATTTTATTTGTAGATTTGTTTGTGCTTCATTGGATAACCATTTAGAATCTATTTACCCAAGAATCACCATATTTTATTATAGTATTCAATTGCTAAAACTTATTCTCTTACAAAAGTAATAGGGTGCGCAGCCTGGACTAGTGGTTGTGTACTGACTCCAAATTGTAAGGTCCCATGTTTGAACCCTATTTCTCTGCTGAAATGTGTCTTTAAGCAAGACATGTTTTCACATTTTCCTTAGTACTGGCATTACCAGCATTGGCTTCATTTTGACACAACTTTGACTGGGATGTTAGGAATCAAACCAATCAATCAAAAATATGAGCCCTGACATGAGAAAACCCAACAATGTGGTTTCCGAACAGGCCCGACACAAACCAAGCTGTACAAGCACAGAAGATAGCTAGAGGCTGGAAATTTTGGATTTAGAAATTAGAAGAATTGTACTATCCATGTAGTGGAAACAAAGGCACTGATCAGCTTTGCAGTTACTGCAAAGCTGATCTGCGCTTTTGTTTTCGCATATGCAAAATGTTACGGCTCATATTTTTGAATTTATATTTCACTTTACCGTATCAGGAGGGCAATGAGGAGGAAATTTTTACATATCCTTACTCAGAACGGTAAGACTAATATGCACATATTACACTATTATCTGTTCATAACCTTTGGCAGTGGGACATAACTCTCTCTTTTTCAATATACCTTTCTTCTGTTATTTTCTCCAATATTTTATTTTTGAAATTTTCTTTTATAAATTGTTATAAATTTTTCGTTCTAAAATCTGTTGATGAATTAAAACTGAAAATTCCATTATTTACAGGGTATTTCGTTAAACTCAGTTTTTGTGCACACTTTTAATTTAAACACTGATTAAGAACAAAGTGTTTAACTTGAGTTTTTAACAAAGTCATTGTAAATTTGTTGCATTTTGAAATTTTATGTAAGTTTTACATCTTTTTTATAAACTTTCAGTTTATATTCATTTTAGTAAATTTTATTCATCTTCTGATTATTTACCTATTTTGATTATGTATCCTTATACAATTCCTGAATTAACTATGACCTGTAACTCGCTGAGGGTTCCAGTGGAACTGACAAGTACATTTAGTTTTAAAAAATACTTTGAGCCTTCGTGTGAGATAACCATCAATTTTGGTTTCTGACCAGGCTGACACAAACCAGGCTGTACAGCCACAGCTTGAAATTTCGGGTGTAAGAGGAAGTGGTATTGCACTATACCTGTAGCGAAAAAGGCACTGATCAGCTGTGTATTTACCTCACAGCTGATCTGCATCATTGTTTTTGCGTGTGCAGATTGTTGGTTTTCTGGTGCGGCGGCTCATTTGTCTGTGTGACATAGTATAGGATTGTCTTGAAGCAAATCTTGATGGTTCACAGATGTAGAGCAGAGAAATAGCCTAAAACGTAATGTCCGGAACTGAAGAGCTGTTATATTTTTTACATGAGCAGGATTAGTTTTGATTGTTCTGTTGCTGGTATACCTGGACCTCTTTATAACACACTTCGTTACAACACGGTTTTGGATATAACACGGATCACTCTTGGACCCCAATTGGACTAAATTTGGTATATGTCTATACATTTTACTCTCGTTATAACACAGATTGGATAGTTAACACGGAAATTGGCTTGGATCCCAACAATAGTGTTATAAAGAGGTTTAGGCCACAGCAAACAACATTTGCAAGAATTAGATAGATACAAATTTTTCGTTAATCTTTTGGGGGTCACCTGGATGATGAAAGTTCTTATAATTAAGCTGTTTTAGCTGGCCATATTAATGTGAGAGAATCGCTGATGGTCAAGTTTTGTTTTCTTCAAACATGCATGCCAGAGCTTCCAATTTAAAAGTCACGATTCTAAGTTTCTGCTTTAATTTGCCTATAATTATACAGTTTTTGCAAGAAATGTATGTAGTAGCATGATTGCTATTTACTAGAACATATGCAGATAAGTCTTGTCAAAAATGCTGAAAGAGCTTCTGTTATTAAATACATTGCACGGCTTGCCATGCACATTCCTGCTTCAAGATGATTGTGCCATAGCCTAGTACATGTAACTATGTTATGAGCCGCATCGTGAGAAAACCGGATTTTTGCCTAGGCGAAAACAAAGGCGCAGATCAGCTTCGCGGTAACCGCGAAGCTGATCAGCGCCTTTGTTTTCGCTACTCGGATAGTACAATTCCTCTTCTACTTAAATCCGAAATTTCAAGCTTCTAGCTCTTTTCTGAGCTTGTACAGGCCGGTTTGTGTCGGACCTGGTCGGAAACCCCGAAGACCGGTTTTCTCGCGTCGCGGCTCTTATATGAGCTACCTATCCAAATTCCAAAATTCTGTGGCAGTACAGCGCTATTTGAGTCTAAATTGTTAGGGAACCCTCAAGGCATGTTTTGTTGGGACTGGCAAAGAATGATAACCTACTGCACTTGCTGTCTGATCAGTGCCTTTGTTGATTGCTGCTATATCCATACCGAATACATGGATAGTCATTTGTGTCTAGTTTAGTTTTGCTGCCAGGAAAGGACATCTACATGTATTTATATATTATTAGCTCTCCTGAGCCTAACGGCTCACAAGGTTAGCTTATAGTATACCCAGGCTCCGTTGTCGTTGTTGTCATTGTCGTCGTCGTCGTTCACACTTTTCAATCATCTTCTTCTCTGAAACCGCTTGGCCAATCAAATTCAAATTTCATGTGGAGCATCCTTAGGATGGGGGAACGAAAGTTTATATAAATGGTCCAGGTCACATGACCAAGATGGCCGCCAGGGCTATAAACAGCAAAAACCTTTAAAAATCTTCTTCTCCAGAACCAGAAGGCCTATGATTTTGAAACTTGGCATGAAGCATCAGGCAATGGAGCTCTACAAAGTTTATATAAATCATGACCCTGGGATGACCTTGACCTTTTTTACGGCAAGGTCAATTTAGGTCGCCCATGCATTTGCATGGTGAAAATCAGAAAATGTCATTTAATGGCAGAAAACTTGCTAGGAATGAGCAAATGGACAGAAGATTTTTGTTTATGAAAATATTTTGGGTCCACGGGGTTGTCTGCCCCTGCCCTAGGGCTATATACATGTATATGACCAAAATATTAAAAAAAAACTTCTTCTCTGAAACCGCTTGGCCAATCAAAGCCAAACTTTCCTTAGGAAGAGGGAATGAAAGTTTATATGAATGGTCAAGGTCACATGACCAAGATGGCGGCCATGGCTATAAATAGCAAAAACCTTTAAAAATCTTCTCCAGAACCAGGAGGCCTATGATTTTGAAGCATCAAGGAATAAAGGTCTACAAAATTTATATAAATCATGACCTTGGGATGACCTTGACCTATTTTACGGCAAGGTCAACTTAGGTCGCCCATGTATTTGAATGGGGAAAATTGGTAAAATGTCATTTGAAGGGCAAAACTTGCAGTAAATTGGCAAATGGATTGAATTTTCATGATTTGAAAAGACATTGGCTCCAGGGGTTATTCTGACCCTGCCCTGGGGTTATATACATGCATATTACCATTGTAGTCAAACAAGTTTATAAGTATATATCTCAGGTCTCAGGTGAGCGTTTAAAGGACCATTGGTCCTCTTGTTAACAGAACTTCAGGCATTAAAGCCTGCCTTGTACTACAAATGTAAAAATGAAATAAAAAAAATCTTGAAAGAAGACCTCGACCTTTTAAAAGCTGACCATTTGCAAAGCATCCCGACCCCTTTCTTGGTACAAAACCAATTTGTGATGTGATGTGACTTTAGCTAGAGCACAGTAGTTAGAGAAGTGCCAATGTTTGTTTCAGTTTCGTGTGACTATAATAAAGAACCCAGGGCTGGGGTTCAGCATTGCAGGGGGTGTTGGTTCCTATGGAAACCCTTTCAGACCTGGGGATACGGTAACTTGTTTATTGTCTCTTAGCAACCATTAACAGGATTTATTGTAAAGATCCTAAATTTTTAGAGACCAATTTTTTGTCTCTGTTAACACTAATCCTAGATTTAACAATTTCTTAATGGTATAATTTACCTCAAGGATGAAACGGTGGAGACCCCGAATAGCCTGCTTCATTAGTACCTAAACAACCGTCTGTTCTTAGTATGCTCCACTTTCTACACCTGTCCATCTGTAAATTTAGGATCTTTATATTAAATGTTAGAAAACTGTGCAAATGTATGTTTTAATGTAATGCAAAGGCTTAATACCAAATTCCTTACTTCAGCGTACATGCTGCCGAGTAGCCTGACTGTCGGCCAAGTATTTTACCTTTTTATAAAGCTTAGTGACCTTTACATTGATATGGCTATTTAATATCACCAACAAAAACAGATAATTGCACAGCTTAAGTTAGGAATTTGGTATAGCGCCAGTATGTAACTTGAAACAAAGATGACAGCAGTTGGAAAAAGTTGTCCATGTAAATCTGGCAGAATTTAAGCAGTGCTATTTGATAAAATGGTAGTAAAGGCATTTTCTTCATAATTTCATGGCTATGCAGTTTAATGGGTAATGGTAAAGTTCAAATCTAGCTTCAGCTTTGAGAATTAGATCTGTATTAATATACTGCTTGTTTCTACCTATAAACAGACATCTATTATTTTCTTAGGCTAGATACCATTTTTCATCTGTTTAAATTTATTTTTCTTTTCTCCAAATGTTAATCCATTTTATATAATGAAAAAAAAAATTTATAAAGCTTAATGATAACCAAAATAACAATAAATAACCCAATTAACCTTATAATCATTTTGGTGATTAAGATTTTCCTGCGGCTGGTAAGCTAAATATTGTGAATGTTGGAATGCAGGAGACATGAGCGGCTATGTGAGAAAACCGGGCTTCGGGGTTTCCGACCAGGTCTGACAGAAACTGGCCTGTGCACCTACAAAAGATGGCAAGAAGCTTGAAATTTTGGATTTAGGAAGAAGAGGAATTGTACTATGCAAGTAGTAAAAACAAAAGCCACTGATCAGTTGTGCAGTTACTGTTGTTTTTGCATAGGTAAAAGTGGGGTAATAATTCTCATGACGTGGCTCACATGATAGCCATTCTTTAAGTTTTGTCATTTGCATGTAAATCATGTAATTGCATTTCAAGTTAATGAAGACAGAATTTTGGCATGTTTGTTGTCATGAAACTTCTGTAAAAGCTAGGTTTGTTTCACATGTATCAAGAAAATGAGCTTGTTGTAAGATTAAGGAAAATTGCACTTCAGTTCAGAATGTTTGATATGTGACTTAGTTGTGCACGTACTGTGTACAACTAGGAGCATGTTCCGTTCTCAGTTTTGGTGTGTATGCCACACTCTTCAAATACTGTTTATAGCACTGTGCACCACTTGTGAATAAATAAATAGAGGATATTCAAGTTTTTGGAGTGAATTTGAGTTTTATTTCATTGAGTGAAGTGAAAATTTTTTATATTTCATGAGTGCCGAAGGCACGAATGAAATATATAATTTTTCACTTCACGAGATGAAATAAAAGTCATATTCACGACAAAAACTTGAATTTTCTTTTTATTATATTGCATGTAGTCATTGTAATGTTGCGCACTAAAGCATATGACGTCAAAATCTTAAATGACGTCATTACGTCACGTCATTACGTCGCTATTGTGTGTGAACGTTCATTGCGTCAACAATAGCATAGATTATAAAATTTAGTTATGTATAAATTAGAAATAAAACGGTGGAATCGTAATTTGCGAATTCCCAAATCTTATATTTTCACATGTGAAAATATAACTTTTTTATATTTTCACATGTGAAAATATAACTTTTTCAAATATTGGTTATATTTAATACATATTTCTCTATATTTCATCACTTGCCATATAATAAAAAAGCAATTTATCTCCTTTTAGAGCAATGATGATATTGATGCAAAAGGAGATGGCTCATATCGCACGTGCAACATTTTCACCACCACTGTTTTGAGCGCTGTAATTGCCTGTGAATTATCCATACTGCTTAGCTGCAAGTCACAGAAAGAGACTTGAAATTTCAGATTTAGAAAATAAAGGGACTGTGGTAGTATCTATGTAGTGTAAACAAAAATGGCAACTTAGCTGTGATGCTGATCAGCTGCACAGTTATTGCACATCATTCAGATTTGCGACTTTGTTTCACCTATGCATAGCAAAAGTCTGTTTCCTCAATATGTGGCTCAGTATTAATGGTTACAGCTAAATTATTTGAGCCGCGACGTGAGAAAACCAGTCTTCGGGGTTTCCGACCAGGTCCGACACAAACCGACCTGTACAGTCACAGAAAAGAGCTAGAAGCTTGAAATTTCGGATTTAAGTAGAAGAGGAATTGTACTATCCGAGTAGCGAAAACAAAGGCGCTGATCAGCTTCGCAGTTACTGCGAAGCTGATCTGCGCCTTTGTTTTCACAGTTACTGCGAAGCTGATCTGCGCCTTTGTTTTCGCATAGGCAATAATCCTGTTTTCTTGCGTTGCGGCTCATTTGGTCTCTGAATTATTACATCATGCAATGTTAACTTAGAGTTATGCATAATTTATTATAATTATGTGTACATTCCAGGGTATATTTGTGACCAAGGTACAAGATCAGGGACCAGCGGCTGTGTCCCTGCAGCCAGGGGATAAAGTCCTAGAGGTAAAAATACAGGTGTTATCTCAAATAAGACTGTGTATATTGCCGCAAAATTATTACTGTGTGCTTTAATTGATTAAAGTGAATATTGCTGCAAAAATTATTCTTGGCGATCCTCGTGACACCAAACGATGATCCTTGGGACAGAATTGTCCACAGTATGCAGTAGACTCATAATAGACTTATCATCCACAGACTCTTGATAGATTCTCATAACCTTGAAAAAAGACTGCCCTGTAAAGATAATGAATATTGCTGCAAAAATTATTCTTAAGCTAGTAAGGTGACATTTTCTTTTAAAAGAGGAAAATTAATAATAATGAATAATCCTTAGGGCTTCTCCTGTTGGAATATCTGGCAGGGGTGTTTGAAGGTGGGGGGGGGGGTAGCTCAAAACCTGTTTTATGTTGTTTTCTTGAGCCGATGACTTTTTTTTACTCCCCGAAGTGCTAGTTTAGTACCAGGAAGCTTTGGCTCCATCCCAACATAACTGAAAAATTGATGACTTGGACATTGAAAAAGTGATGACTTGGACATTGATGATACCCAAACAATCAAACCATGAACCTTCTTTCTCAGATAAGCATCTATCACAGTATCATATTTTTTTCTTCAGGTAAATGGCATAGATTTCTCACAGATAGCTCACAACCGAGCTGTAGAGCTTCTCAAATCAACGGGTAACAAAGTTTCTCTCTTCGTCGAGCGGGACGCCAGCTGACTAGAGGAACAACAGCCGGTCTCCTGGATCTAGTGTCTGTATGGCCAGGACTGAAACCGGCTGACTAAATGAAGAACAGCCGGTCTGTGACATTGTTCAGACCAATGTAACACCAATAGCAGAGTTTGATAAAATCATGCTCCAGAGGGGAGCCAGTTGGCCTAGTGGTAGAGTGTAGGATTTAAAATAGGGAGGTCCTAAGTTTGAACCTATCTCTGTTGAGTTTTTTTTTTTCATTAATTAGACACATTTCACTTTCAGTAATACATGTACTGGTCTAACTCTGAAAACCTGACAAACATTTTTGACTGGCATGCGTAGAATCGACAAACAAACAACATTCTTGGTGGACTTCTAGCAGGACACCAGCCGCACACCGAGAGATGGTTACCTGTTTCTAGTCTATGTATTTTGAGTGGGGGACCCAGTAGCCTTGTATCTTGTATCTAGTCATTGTACAGTGATCTCTATAAATGCCTTAACACACACCAGTTTACCATAGACAATTAACGCAGATGCAATCAATAAGGGACAATGAGTAAATACCTGTCTGGGAACAGCTTGTCATGGATCATTCTGAATTTGTAGTAAGTCGTTCCCTCACAGGTATTTGCATCTTATAAATGAGCCGCCTCTTGAGAAAACAAACAATCGGTATATGTGAAAACACGCAGATACCGCAAAGCTGATCAGCGCCTTTGTTTTCGCTACACGGATAGTACACTTCCTCTTTTTTTTAAATCTGAAATTTCAAGCTTCTAGCCTTCTTCTGTAACTGCACAGACTGGTTTGTGTTAGACCTGTTCGGTACCACGTCATTGGTTTTCCCATGAGGCGGCTCAAATCTATATTGATTTCATCTCTGTTGGTTGTTCGCAGTGTCTTTGATCGTCTTTGCGTAAACCATTGTTACAGACTTTGATTACATATTTGAGCCTTTGCAAGAGAAAACCAACAATTTGGGTTTTCGACCAGGTCAGACACAAACTGGCCTGTACAGTCACAGAAGCAGGCTAGAAGCTATAAATTTTGCATATAAGTAGAAGAGGAATCGCACTATCCATTTAGCGAAAAGAGTAACTGCACAGCTGATCAGTGCCTTTGTTTTTGCATAAGCAGATTGTTGGTTTTCTGATGCAGCGGCTCGTTTGTTGTGTATTCATTTACTAAGGGTTGTGTACATCATGCATTATTTTCTGATACTAGCAATTCTGACACTGCTGATATTTCACTGGGAGTACAGTAATCAACGAGTTGAAAAAAGATTAAATTTACATTACGAAAACACTCCCATGCAATATACAGAGATTATTTTCAGCTGTAAAAACTGAAAATTTCATTGGAACAAATTTGATATTTTTAATATTCATGCTCAAAACATTGATTGTGGGTACACGTTAGAACTCCGTGGCAGTTCTTACGAGTAACCACAATTTATGTTTTGGATCAAAAATAAGAAAATTAGGTGTACCCCTGTTAAACACATTTTTTATACCCCCCGCAAAACGAAGTTTTAGGGGGGTATACTGTTTTCAGCCTGTCCGTCATTCCGTCATTCCGTCATTCCGTCATTCCGTGATTCCGTGACTCCGTGATTCCGTCATTCCGTCAACATTTGGACATCTTTGCTGAATAACTTGAGTAGCTTTTGCCTGATTTGTTTCAAATTTTCACCACACTTGCGCCATCAGACAATGCATGTGTGGTATGAATTTAGGGGCCAAAGGGTCAGTATTGCAAGAGTTATGGGACTTTTTAAGTCTTCCTATAACATGTTTGCCATAGTACTGAAAGTACATACTTTGTGAAATCAACTCCTCTTACAGCTTTCAATGTTTCCTTTTAATATTTTGCTGATATGTTTCAGATATATTGCAGATGTGCATGAACAATTGTCATGCTGAAAAAATCATTTTTGACAAATTTACAGCATTTTTAACTTAGCAAATTTTCTATAATTGCTTATATTCAATAATGGTTGGTAGTGCATACTTTGTGAAATCAACTCCTCCTAGGGCTTTCAGTGTTTCTTTTCAGTACTTTGCAGACATGTTACAGACATATTGAAGATGTGCATGAAGAATTATAATGCTGAAAAAATAATTTTTGACAAATTTACAGCATTTTTTAACTTTGCCATTTTTCGACTATTGCTTACATACATACATACTTTGTGAAATCAACTCCTCCTAGGGCTTTCAGTATTTCTTTTCAGTACTTTGCAGACATGTTACAGACATATTGAAGATGTGCATGAAGAATTATAATGCTGAAAAAATAATTTTTTGACAAATTTACAGCATTTTTTAACTTTGCCATTTTTCGACTATTGCTTACATACATACTTTGTGAAATCAACTCCTCCTAGGGCTTTCAGTATTTCTTTTCAGTACTTTGCAGACATGTTACAGACATATTGAATATGTGCTTGAAGAATTATAATGCTGAAAAAATAGTTTTTGACAAATTTACAGCATTTTTTAACTTAGCCATTTTTCGACTAGTGCTTACATACAATAATGGTTGGAAGTGCATACTTTGTGAAATCAACTTCTCCTAGGGCTTTCATTGTTTCTTTTTAATTCTTTGCAGATTTGTTCCAGATATGTTGAAGATGTGCATGAAGAATTTTTATGCTGAAAATTTTAGTTTTGACAAATTTACAGCTTTTTAAACTTAGCCAATTTTGACCATTTCTGCTTATATTCAATTATGGTTGATAGTACATACTTTGTGAAATCCAACTCCTCCTGGGGCTTTCAGTAATTCTTTTCAATACTTTGCAGACATGTTACAGACATATTGACGATGTGCATAAAGAATTTTATTGGTGAAAAAATAATTTTTGACAAATTTACAGCTTTTTTCAACTTAGATATTGTTCAACCATCGCTAATATACAATACGGCTGGTAGAGCATACTTTATGAAATCAAGTCCTCCTAGTGCTTTCATAGTTTCATTTGAATTCTTTGCACACTTGTTCCAGATATATTTCAGATGTGCATGAATAATTCTTATGCTGAATAATTTATTTTTGACAAATTTACAGCTTTTTTTTAGCATAGCCAATTTTTGACCATTTCTCATGATAAATAATGATCAACAGTGTACAGTGAAATCAACAATAATTTTACTCCCTGAGCTTTCAGTATATTATTTAATACCTTACAGACATGAGTCAGACATACAGAGGATTTTCATGAAGGATTATAATGCTGAAAAGATATTTTTGACTAATGTTTTGCATGTTTGACTTAAAGGAAGTTATTGGCCTTAGATAATTTTGCGGGGGGTATACTGAAAGCCTTGCTTGCAGCCAATTTCTAGTTTTACTAAAAGTGGGGTTTAAGGGGGTAAACATTTCACGGACATGTTATCCTGATGTAACCTCAACGAGGGTCAGTCCGACCAGGGTTCTATGCATTTATCCACTCCGTCCATACCCAGACTAGCAATCTCACAGAAATTCTATCAAAATGTCAAGGCTGTGTATCAAGAGTGCAAAATCGTACCCTGATGCTGAAAGAAAAGTGCCAAAAATTGTGGTATCAAATGTGTATGAGGACTTCTATCTGAACCGTGTTCTTTCTTGGGCTGTTAATGATGACATTTTAGTCAAGCTTTATACAAATGGCTTGCAAAAGGTATTTTTAGCTTTCATGTAAATCCTTGTTTGTCCTTTTTCTGAATGAGATACTATCATACATAGCAATAGTATGAATCTGTTTGGTCAGCAGTTACGAAACTTTATTGGGATTTATCAAAGAAAATTTTACCAAGCATTTATTGTTTATAAGTTGATTTAAAATGTCATTGCTCCATGGTGAAACCAGTGATTTGATTGTGAAGTAATGACATTTTCAGGATGTCTGACGACAGTTTTAAATCTTAAAGCATGGCTAAAGTCAGATATAGGGGCTGGAACATGGACATAGCCTTGCTTGAGACCTCATATCTCCACCAAAACAAGTCCAATCTAGCTGTAAAAAACTGTTACATATCTAGTTTTCTCAGTCCTTCAATAACTGTGCCTGAAAGATGGATGTGGATCCCAGAAAAACGGGTTTAAAAAAATGAAGTCTGTCGAGAGCCATGAAAATAAAGCTTCATATTCCGGGTCGATTTGACCAATGATTTAGACATGTCCCTCCTTGTAGGGGCACACCCCGAGGAAGCAATATATTCCTGGTGAAAGTAATGCCACTTCCAAACAGACACACATGCAGACTGATTTTATTAATGCTGATTTGTAAGTTTGGCAGGCTGTAGATGAATACCCCTTAAAACAGCATATGCTGTACTCGACGCTTTTAGGGTTAAAAAGTAGTGGTTGTAATTTGTATTATTCATCATTTTTGCATTATTGGCTGGTTTCCAGCTTTTGAAATAATCAATATTGGAAATACAGGTAACCAAAACCACCCTGACCTCAAGGTCAGGGTGGTTTTGGTTACCTGTATTTCCAATATTGATTTTTGTGAGCTGGAAACCAGCGGATAATGCAAAAACGGTGAATAGAACCAAGATCTCATGAACTTACAAACCATCATCTATTATGCTAAAGTTGCTACATGTTCTTTTAATAACTGAAATATTGAATATTTTTACAAATATGACATAATTTGTAATGTTTTTACAAATATGATATTGTGATTTTTCTTATTTGAGCTGCTTCATGAGAAAAAATGCCTATGGGTTGTCTGACCAGACTGCTCATACTCAATAAATTTACTACGAAATCAGGGACTTGTACTATTATGAATTCAAAGGTACTGATCAGCTGCATAGTTCTGTCTAGCTGATCTGTGCCTCTGATTCTGCACACACAAACAGGTTTTCTCATGTCCCAATTCATTTAATGTTGTGCTATTATGCAACTTTATATGCAAAAAACTTTTAACTGCTGAATGCATATGTATATTTTTGTACAGCTTTTATTGTTTGATAACCAAGTAAAAGGCAGCTTCATGTATTTATAACATTTTTGTTTTATCATTTTTGACATAAGCTTTTTCGATAAAAGCTATTATTCATGTTTCATCTTTTTAAATCTTGTTCTGCGTGTTGTGGGGCATAACCAGGCATAGCATCTCATATGAGCCGCGACGCAAGAAACTTGTCTTCGGGTTTTCAGACCAGGTCTGACACAAACCAGCCTGCAGAAGCTCAAAATTTCTGATTAAAAAGCAGAGATATTGTACTATCTGTAAAGCTAAAACAAAGATGCTGATCAGCTGTGCAGTTGCTGCACAGCTGATCTGCGCCTTTGTTTTTGCATAGGCCAAGTTCCCGTTTTCTCATGATGCGGCTAATATCATCTGCCTGGTTTTGGCTTGCAAAAATGAAAATTATGCTCTTTTATAAAATTGCCTTAAACTCATTTGTGATAATGAAAGCTGGAGAACAGATAAGTTGTTGATTTGTGATCATTGAAAATTAAATTTAATCTTTTTCATATAAACATAACAAGTAGTTTAGATGACATTTTAATTGTATTAATGGATTTTCATCATGGTAGACTCGCATCACAGGTTAAAAATATGAATGTGACCAATAGGAGGAACAGGCTTATCATTCATAATGGTGTATTTTGTGATGTGTCTACTAGAATTATAAATCCATTCATATCTAAACTTTTATAAAATATACTGCTTATCTGTTCTTCTGCTGATTATGGACCAAATATTTATTAATTGTGCATGTCACCCAGTTTCATTGGGCAGAATACAATGATTGTAATTTTGAAAGTTTGTGCGACTTAATTATTTCTTGCCTTGACAGCACATATTCTGGACCAGTTCTTAGGTGCCATCATAACTCATTTTGCTTTAATAGCATATTATTGCATGTGTTCGTAGTTTTTACCAATGGTAAAAATTGTACCATAGTTAGACAAATTCCGTTCAAGGTTTTATCAATGGCACCATTGGTAATGCCATTGGTACCAATACCATTCTTACCAATGGTACCAATGTTACCAACATACGGCAGCAAATGACGCAGACAGAATACAGTGTGGGTAATTCTACCAACACGGGAAAAGTCGTGATTCAATATGGCGAACCTAAAAATATAACATGAATTTCGTAAATAAGCAATACTTTGTCATACATGCTGTAAATGTTATAAATAACACAATATACATTAAGTAAATAAGACAGACAAAAACAAGTGAGGTGTATTGATCAATATGATAAAAATTCCACCATGTGATCTACCAATGGTACCATTGGTACCAATGGTACCATTGGCAGCAGAAAAACATTCATGGTTTTCTGGTTACCATTGGTAAAAATGGTACCAACAGTACCATTGGTAGATTTGCAGATTTTACCATTGGGAGAACCCCGAATGTAGCCAATGACTTATAAAGAGTAAAGGATCAAAATATCAAGTGGCATTTATGTATTGAAAACATGTATGATTCCTTGTTCTTTGTAAATGTCTCAACATGACTAACAAATAAATGAGCCTCGATGCGAGAAAAGCGTTCTTTGGGGGTTCTGACCAGGTCTGGCACAAACCAGTTTCACATTAGAAAGCTAGAATCTTAAAATTTCGAATTTAAGAAGAGGGATTGTACTATCCATACTGCACAGCTGATCTGCGCCTTTGTTTTCTCATAGGCAAAAATCCGGTTCTCTCATGACGTGGCTCAAAAATGTATAACAATTTAAAACTGTGATGAAGCGATGACACAATACAGGATATATGGTGGTCAAAGGAAAGTCTTGGGTTCAGATTTCTTGATTATTATTGTGAGTTGCAAGGGGAGTTTTATAAATCTCGGATGATCGTAGTAGACTGTGTCACAGATTTACCTTTATAAATATGAATGACACGGCTATTCCTATTGGTCGATTACATTCATTTCATCCATATGTATAATAGTGCTGTTTTACTCTCCAGATTATGAAACAAGTGGCCCCTTAGCATTTTTTATGAGCCACTGCACTAGAAAACCAACAATCTGCATATGCGAAACCGAAGGCGCAGATCAGCTGTGCAGTAGCTGATCAGCGCCTTTGTTTTCGCTACATAGTACAATCCCTCTTCTAAAATCCAAAATTTCAAGCCTCTTGCCTGCTTCTGTGAATGTACAGACTGGTTTGTGTAGGACCTCATCAGAAATTAAATTGTTTGTTTTCTCACGCTAAGGCTCAAGTGTATACTTTAGGCCTAGTTTCCACGGACCTTTTTCACTTTGACAAAGTAGGTTTGTCGCAGAAAAATAAGCTCGTGTAAACTTAATTCTGTGGCGAAGTTTCATTGTCAAATATCTATGACAAAGGTGAGCGAGCTAAGTAGTATAAGCAATCTTTGCTGTGTGTGAACACAAACTCATTGCGAAAGTTTCTTTGACAAAGAATCTTCGAGAAAGAAACATTGTCCATGGGAACGCGGCCTTACCTGTAAAAGGACAAAGATTTGGGTCTATCACAGACAAGAAAGGGATAACAAAAAATAACATTTTATTACAAAGTTCATTTTTTTAACATTTTAGTTCATTTTTTTTTAACATTTTATTACATAAAGTTCATTTTGTCCAGTATAAAGCAGAAAAAGTATTTTCAGCATATATGCTGCAGAAAAATAACAAAACAGCTGAGCCATGTCATGAGAAAACAGCTCAGATATAGTCACAGTATAAACAAGACCTCAGCATTTGAACATCCTAAGTTTGCTTGCTTGTTTGTTTGTATTGACGTTTAATGTCTGAGTCAACAATTTTAAGATAGCCAGGACGCAGCCACAGCTTATAACCAGTACTACAGAGAGCTTTAAAATGTGTGTACACAACATGGTGCTGCCTGTGGGGATCAAACCCAGGACCACTTGATTCGGAGTTGGGTACTCTGCCACTATGCCACCAAGCTCCCCACTAATTTTGCTGTAAACACAAACTATAAGATGTTTTCAAAGATAAATATGTTCAAAGATGTTGATACAATTGCACATATACAGTGAAGAATGCTATAACTCTGCTGTTTTTGTTCAGAACTCTCCACTTAAGTTTATACCATTTGTGCTGCGACGCGAGAAAACCAGTCTTCGGGGTTTCCGACCAGGTCCAACACAATCCGACCTATACACCCACAGAAGATAGAATTTTAAAATTTTGGATATAAGTAGAGAAGGCATTGTACTATCCGTGTAGCGAAAACAAAGGCACTGATCAGCTGTGCAGTGCGCCTTTGTTTTCGCATAGCCTAAAATCCGATTTTATCATGACGTGGCTCATATCCATTTTAGTAAATGCTCTGTCTAATGAACACCAATGCCTTGTGAGAAACAGCAGTTGTATCAAGTATTTGCAACAGTGTATATAATGCATTATACTGTCAAAACCTTATGGAAATATTTTGATTTAATTTTTCAGAAGCAGCTTACGTAACAATGCATTTGCTAGGCGTAAAAGTGAGTCTGTTAGAATGGGAATAACAGCTTTGCTACGCACTATGGTTGGTTTGCCTTTATTACGCCCCACCAAAAGCTAAGGTATATGGAAACAGGTTTAGGAATATCGAGGAAAAACAAGTTTACAACTATATGCATAAAAAACTGTACACAAAACATTTCTGATTAAACAGAATCTACTTGTTCTAAAAAGCACAGTACATGATATAACAAAACTTAAACAATCTGGCAAGTAAATATTTATGAAAAGATAATAAATAAAATAATCAGATCTTGTACAGTAAATCAGCATTATAAAGGATATTGGATTTAGCTGGGCTAGATAAATTGCTTACCAGCTCACCACATAGTCATAACTTTAAAACCGCATTCCTAACAACACTGCAATGTCACTAAAGGTGTTGATCAGATTGCCAGGACAATGACTTAAAGCTGTCCTTTTTGTTTCAAGCTTGTTGACAATGTGGCAGTAAATTCCTATTTTGGCGTACTTAATCAGCAACCCCTACATGACTTGACTGATGCCTTGAGCTTGAATTAATTCCTATGATAACCTTCACCATACACTAAAATATATAAAAATATCGCCGAAATAAAAATTAAAAAAAAAAAAAATAAAAAAGGAATACAAAACTTACATTTTACAACTTCTGATTTTAAAGCATTTTTCTTACAAAAATCAGTCGTGTTTCAGCATGTTATTGGTAACATTGAAATTCTGTATCTTGCAGATATTATTTTGAGCTTTCATCAGCAAAGACTAAGATCATGCTCAGCTTCTGTCAAGTCTGATACAAGCCTACTGCACAGAGAAAGCAAGGCCCTTGGCTTACAAAAGCGCACAGCGGAGCATCTTACTGGCCGACGTTATAAAACATTTTTCACGCTCAACTAAGCTTAGCAAAAAGTTTTAACAGCTCACAGATACCAAAATTGCCAAAAGAAATTGAAATTTCAGGTTTAAATCACCAAAAGCCTGTAATTTATCCTGCTAATAAATGTTAAAATGCCAACCATTGTTGGCATTTTAACATTTATGAGCAGGATGAATTTTAGTCTCAGCTGAGCTGAGCTGAGCATGAAAAAAGTTTTTATAAAATCGGGGCCTTGACTAAGTCATATTGACCAGTCCTCATTGGCTGAATTAAATTTAAACCCAGTAGTTCAGATGCAGCACAAAGGTATTCAGTATATCTTGGCTTTGACCTCAGACGGACCAAAGATTGGACAAGACTAATCAGTAGCATGTAAAACTGAGGTTGTGATTGTAATGGTATAACTGAGTCGCCGCATCAGAAAACCAACAATTTGCATATGCGAAAAAAAAGACACAGATCAGCTGTGCAGTAACTGCACAGCTGATCAGCACCTTTGTTTTCGCTTCACAGATAGTACAATCCCTTTTTTAAATCTGAAATTTCAAGCTTCTAGCCTGCTTCTTCGTCTGTACAGACGGTTTTGTGTCGGACCTTGTCGGTAACCCAAAGTGTCGATTTTCTCACACATAGGCTCATATTTCTATAAGCTACTCCTTGTTCATGCTTTAGGAGTGTAACAGATTTTGTAGTATTTAAGAAGTATAATAGGGATTTACCTATGAGCCTGTGTATGAGAAAACAAACAATTTGGGTTTCCGACCATGTCTGACACAAACCAGCCTGTAAACTCACAGAAGCAGGCTAGAACCTTGAAATTCCGGATTTAAGAAGAAGAGGGGTTGTACTATCCGTATAGCGAAAACAAAGGCGCTGATCAGCTTCACAGTCACTGCGAAGCTGATCTGCGTCTTTGTTTTCGCATATGCAGATTGTTGGTTTTCTCATGCGGTGGCTCCTATCATGTGCTTAACTTCATAGACTTGCCTGACCTTTGAACTGTCTAAGGTCAAAAATCAGAATATAAACGTAATGCCCTCTTTGTCAAAGAATACAAAACAAGTTAAATATAAAATAAATAATTTCAAAAATACCCAAACTTAACTGTTTATGTACAAAAAGTGTGTAAATGAAACAAATGCATTTATTATTAGTCCATAAAGATGCTACATAAATAAGTTTTTCTGCAATGTTAATTCAGATCTTTTTTTTTTTTTTTGTATTGAGGTTTAACGTCCCAGGCAACAATTTTCCAGTCACATCGGGACGGAGCCATCGCTTCCTGGGATTTAACCAGTACTCTAGGGAGTTAATGTGTCTTGCTCAAGGACACAACACGGTGGCACTTTTGGGGATCGAACCTAGGACCTCTAGATTTGGAGTCAAATACTCTACCACTAGGCCACCGCGCTCCCTCAGATCTATTTGCTGTAAAACTTACAACCATAACATTATGTCAGCAATGAGATTCAAATGAAAATAAACAGTGACAGTTCTGACTAGGCTATTCCACCAGCGGCTTTACCGCTTACAAACTTAAATTATACCAATTTTAGCAAAAGAGCCAACTTTAAATACCATATACATTTGTATCCCTTAATCAAGGTGAAGTAAATATGAGCCGCCTCATGGGAAAACCAACAATCTGCATATGCGAAAACAAAGACGCAGATCAGCTTCGCTGTAAACGCGAAGCTGATCAGCGTCTTTGTTTTCGCTATTTGGATAGTACAATTCCTCTTCTACTTAAATCTGAAATTTCAAGCTTCTAGCCATCTTCTGTAGCTGTACAGGCCGGTTTGTGTCAGACCTGTTCGGAAACCACATTGTTGGTTTTCCCACGAGGTGGCTCAAATATAAAGGAATGAGCCGCGTCATGAGAAAACTGGTGTTCTGGGTTTCCGACCAGGTCTGACACAAACCGTTCTGTACAGTCACAGAAGAAGGCTAAATGCTTGAAATTTTGGATTTAGAAAGAAGAGGGATTTCAGTAATTCTCTTTGGTTCCATGTTGCCAAATCTAAAGGGTCACTGACGAGACTTTACATTACGAAAACTTGCCCATAAATACGAAAACTTACCTGTAAAAAATCGAAAATTTCGTGAGAAAAAATTTGATATTTTTCTTATTTTTGCTCCAAACATAGATTCTGGGTACACGTTAGAACCGCCTCGCCGAGTACCCACAATCTATGTTTTGGAGCAAAAATAAGAAAAACAGGTATACCCTTGCATACCCCAGTTTTGCTATATAAAAGTGGGGTTCAAGGGGGTATACATTACACGGACATGTTTTCCTGATGAATAGTCGAAACCGCGGTATCGCCCATCCCCTTTCTCATGAATGTGTTCACTGCTCTTAAAGGATCTGTTTTATTTTTTTATTTTTATTTTTTTTTGTACTATGTGAGTAGCAAAAACAAAGGCGCCAATCAACTTCACAGTCACTGTGCAGCTGTTCTGCACCTTTGTTTTTGCATACACAAAATGTTTGTTTTCTCTTGATGTGGCTCAAATACAAACGTCTCTAAGCTTGGACCAGAACAACTTTTGGAATGCATTAAAAACTTATAAAAATTTGTATGGTGATGTACATTTATGCATGTATAATGTCTCACTAAAGAAAGAAAAAAAAAACAGGCCCAGCCTAATCCCTTCACCTATTATCATCTATATAATCTAGCACTGCTATCTTTTTATCAAAACTGTCTATGTATATATCTGTTAGAAATCTTCTTAAATGTATAAAACTTAAATAATAAACAAATCACAGTAAAGAACACCCTTCATTGTACAAGTTGCACAAGACTGAACCCTCGTCTATTTGTCTCTTTCTGAGGCAAAATTTTTCTTGCACACCAGACAGAAATTGCCACACTTTTTGCCTGGGTGATAAAATTGCATCTCACCCAGGTGTTCTCACCCAGGCTAGAAAAAATACGCAAAACCTTGAAATAAACCAGATTTTGGGGTTTGTTGTGCAAGAAAAAGAATCTAATATGGTGTTCTGTTCTAGATGGAAGTTTCCAACCCTCGGGATGACCGTGCTGAGCGGAACCTCGGCGGAGCCTCGGTTCCGCTCAGCACGGTCATCCCTTGGGTTGGAAACTTCCATCTAGAACAGAACACCATATAAGATTCTTATATTCCAAGCACATGTATTGCGTCTTTGTATCTGACACCTACCACCTCCTTCCTGTCCACTTCCAACCTCATCATTATGAAAACAAGCCCATGTAATAAACAGATTTTAAAAGTTGTAAAACGTGAAAATTTTCAGTAAGATTGTTTTTTTATATTTTTCTTATTTTTGCTCAAAATATAGATTGTTGGTACACGTTTTCCTGATGTGCCATAGCATCAGGAAAACATGTCCCTGCAATATATACCCCCCTATACCCCACTTTTATACAGCAAAACTGGGGTATGCAGGGGTATACCTAATTTTCTTCTTTTTGATCCAAAATATACATTGTGGGTACTTCTTAGAACTGCCTCGGCAAGCCGGTTCTAACGTGTACCCACAATGTATGTTTTGAGCAAAAACAACTAGAAATTGGCTGCAAGCAAGGCTTTCAGTATACCCCCCGCAAAATTATCTGAAGCTGGCCAATAACTTCCTAAGTCAAACATGCAGAAAATTTGTCAAAGATATCTTTTCAGCATTATAATCCTTCATGCACATCTTCAATATGTGTGGAACATGTCTGCAAAGTATTGAAAAGAAATACTGAAAACCCTAGGAGGAGTTGATTTCACAAACTATGCACTACCAACCATTATTGAATATGGCAATTATCGAAAATTGGCTAAGTTCAAAATGCTGTAAATTTGTCAAAATTCATTTTTTCAGCATAATAATTCTTCATGCACATCTTCAATATGTGTGGAACATGTCTGCAAAGTATTGAAAAGAAATACTGAAAGCCCTTGGAGGAGTTGATTTCACAAAATATGCACTACCAACCACAAGCAATGGTCCAAAAATGGCTATGTTAAAAATTGCTGTAAATTTGTCAAAATCATTTTTTCAGCATTATAATTCTTTATGCACATCTTCAATATGTGTGGAACATGTCTACAAAGTATTGAAAAGAAATACTGAAAGCCCTTGGAGGAGTTGATTTCACAAACTATGTACTACCAATCATTATTGTATATAAGCAATGGTCAAAAAATGGCTATGTTGAAAAATGCTGTAAATTTGTCAAAAATTATTTTTTTCAGCATTATAATTCTTCATGCACATCTTCAATATGTGTGGAGCATGTCTGCAAAGTATTGAAAAGAAATACTGAAAGCCCTAGGAGGAGTTGATTTCACAAACTATGCACTACCAACCATTATTGAATATGGCAATTATCGAAAATTGGCTAAGTTCAAAAGGCTGTAAATTTGTCAAAATTCATTTTTTCAGCATAATACTTCTTCATGCACATCTTCAATATGTGTGGAACATGTCTGCAAAGTATTGAAAAGAAATACTTAAAGCCCTAGGAGGAGTTGATTTCACAAACTATGAACTACCAACCATTATTGTATATAAGCAATGGTCAAGAAATGGCTATGTTGAAAAAAGCTGTAAATTTGTCAAAAATTATTTTTTCAGCATTATAATTCTTCATGCACATCTTCAATATGTGTGGAACATGTCTGCAAAGTATTGAAAAGAAATACTGAAAGCCATAGGAGGAGTTGATTTCACAAACTATGCACTACCAACCATTATTGAATATGGCAATTATCGAAAATTGGCTAAGTTCAAAAGGCTGTAAATTTGTCAAAATTCATTTTTTCAGCATAATACTTCTTCATGCATATCTTCAATATATCTGGCACATATCTGCAAAGTATCAAAAGAGAATATTGAAAGCTGTAGGAGGAGTTGATTTCACAAAGTATGCACTATTAGCACTATGGCAAATATTCTATGTATAGGTTTAAAAAGTCCCATAACTCTTGCAAAACTGACCCTTTGGCCCCTAAATTCATATCACACAAGTGTTGTCTAATGGTGCAGGTGTGTTGAAAATTTGAAGAACATCGGGCAAAAACTACTTAAGTTATTCAGCAAAGATGTCAAAATGTTGACGGAATGACGGAATTAAGGACAGGCTGAAAACAGTATACCCCCCTAAAACTTCGTTTTGCGGGGGGTATAATAAAAATATCATTTTTTTTCTGGTGAATTTTTCAATCTTAAAGCTGAAAAAAAATCTCTGTATATTGCATGGGCATGTTTTTGTAATAATATCTGGTCAGACCCTGTAGGCCTGACAGTATGTAAACAAACTGTTTCCCAGCAGAACACATTATTTGAAATTTCTAAGAATTAATAGCTTCTAATAAATCCATCACAGTATAGTACACATCCTACATCGTGTAACTTGCACAACCTCTGGTGCTCGTCTACTCGATTCTTGCCGTGGTGCACTTTCCACAGCAGGTTCTTGACGTGTTTGTGTCGGCAGAACAGCCCAAGAACTTAATGACATTTCCTCTTGTCCACTCTGAATTTCGTGAACAGAATAATCCATACTTGATATAGTCCCCGTGTCATAGGGATGTTTCTCCCGAGGGTCAGTTTCTGATATGTTACATTTGGTGAGGTCGGGAACTGCGTATAGACTGGTTCTCTGAATAATTTCTTTATATTTGTCTTGTTTGTCAGCATGTATACCAGTCCCACCATGCCCACCAACCCCTAGAAGAAATGAAATACATGTAGTTATGCGAGAATACTGGTATTCAGGGCTTCCGACAAGGCCCAATACAAATCAACCTGTACAGGCACAAGAGAAGGTAAGAAGCTTGAAATTGGAGCCTGTGCATGAGAAAACCAACAATTTGGTTTTCTGACCAGGTCTGGTATAAACCAGCCTGTACAGTCACAAGAGCAGGCTAGAAGCTTGAAATTTTGGATATACATGTATGTAGAAGAGGAATTGTACTATCCATGTAGCATAAACAAAGGCGCTGATCAGCTTCGCAGATACTGCGAAGCTGATCTGAGTCTTTGTTTTCGCATATGCAAAATGTTGGTTTTCCCATGCGCGGCTCATTATTGATTCAAGTAGAAGAGAAATTGTACTATCCCTTCAGGGAAAACAAAGGCACTGATCAGCCATGCAGTGATTTTGTTTCAGCCATAATCCAATTTTCTCATTGCGCGGCTCAGTTATACTCTGTCTATTGTCTCGCCAGATATATGAATAGGTTACCTTTTTCAAGTCAAAATATATGAATGGCCCCATTTTTCCATATTTAGTCTATGAATGACCAAATTGTTCGGACATCCATGTTTAAGAGCACTTTTTTGCTGACATACACAGCTCAGAAAGTCGAAATATTTGTATATAATTGTGTATAGGTCAAAATTTTGTACAATCAAATATATGAATGGGTCACTTTTTTGAAGGCATGATATATGAATAGGGCGACGCCGAGGTGGTTCTAACGTATATCCACAATCTATGTTTTGAGCAAAAATAAGAAAAATATCAAAAATTTTCTACAGAAATTTTCATTTTTTTACAACTTAAAAAATCTCTGTATATTGCATGGGCAAGTTTTCGTAATGGGAATGAATATGGCACTTTGAAGTTCGAGATCATTAATGAGAACTTTTAAATTTTCACAAATTTGAGCCATCTCATGGGAAAACCAACAATGTGGTTTCCGAACAGGTCCTACACAAACTGGTCTGTACCGTCACAAAAGCAGGCTAGAAGCTGGAAATTTCGGATTTAGGAAGAAGAGGAATTGTACTATCCGTGTAGCGAAAACAAAGGCGCTGATCAGCTTCGCAGTTACTGCGAAGCTGATCTGCGCCTTTGTTTTCGCCTATGCAGATTGTTGGTTTTCCCATGGGGCGGCTCATTTGTTACCGTACATATACTAAGTTCTTTCCTGAAAACGGCTAACTAAAAACTTTATAGACTACACAAGTATGTACTTGTGATTTCTTTGAACTTACCTTTCAAGTTAATGTAGACAAGTTGACTGAAAATGAGAGACATTCCTCCAGGGGGCGGCCAGGCAACTTTGTCGATCATCACAGGGATGATCGGCTTGTGTAGTAGGTCTGCCAGCGCCAATTCCTTGATACAATGGTGTGACACCACATACTTTGGGCTCACACAGGCTATCACACACTGGAAGAAATGAATGAATGAATGATTGTTTGGATTGAATGAATGATTGATAAAGATCATCACAAGGATGATCAGCTTGTCTAGTAGGTCTTCTAGCGATAGTTCCTTGATACAATGGTGTGATACCATATACTTAGGGCTCACACAGGCTATCACACACTGGAAGAAACGAATGTATGAATGATTGATTGTTTGGATTGAATGATTGATTGATAAAGATCATCACAAGCATGATCAGCTTGTGCAGTAGGTCCTCTAACGCTAGTTCCTTGATACAATGGTTTGATACCACATATCTGGGGCTCACACAGGCTATCCCGCACTGGAAGAAATGAATGTATGAATGATTGATTGTTTGGATTGAATGATTGATTGATAAAGGATGATCAGCTTGTGTAGTATGTCTGCTTGCGCCAATTCGTTGATACAGTGGTGTGGCACCACATACATGTCTATCATACAGCCCAATATCCATCCAGCACATTTATCCGCTAGTTCCCAGCTTTAGAAAAATCAATATTGGACAAACAGGTAACCAGAACCCCCCTGACCTTTGAGGTCAGCGGGGTTCTGGTTACCTGTTTTTCCAATATCAATTTTTTGTAAGCAGGAAACCAGCGGATAATGCAAAAATGGTGAATGAACCCTAACCTCCAGTTTGTTTCAGAAAACCGTAATTGAGCCACATCGCGACAAAACCAGTTTTCGGGTTTCCAACCACACGGGGACCCAACTGTTAATCGTGGTTATTGATGCGACATATAATGTTAATGCATGCTAATATGAAGTTTAGTATGCGTCGGTGATATTGTTACGAATGCGACATTCCACATCCTCTGCCCTTGAACGGTAAGCATCACGTTTTGCTCTCGCGAAAATAAACAAAGCCGAGTTTACAAAATCGGCGTCCACTATGATCTGCAAAATTCTTCTATGTTCCCACCTGAAGTCAATTGGAATACTTACGGCACTTGTGTTTTTCAGCTAACGGTTTATAAAGTTGACCTGTAGATACAATTTTGCCATGGAAACTCATTACATTCTTAAATTCCTTTTGTTTTTCTTTGTCTTGGTCGTAAACTAACTAGAAAATGTGTTTATGAAACACTATGCCCCCAACTGGTAAGCCACTTTCAAGATGTAAAAACGTCCAAAAAATGACTAAGTTCAAATTTTAAAGAAAGTGACAAAAATTAATCTGAGGAGTATATCCCAACCACATGCATATCTTCAAAGCATGGTCACAATGTCTGCGAAGTTTCAAAAGTATCGGTATTAAATTGTAGGAGGAGTTGCGCACACAAGGTATCCTCTATCCATTCACTAAAATGCCCAAAAAATGACTAAGTTCAAATTGTGAAAAAAATGACAAAAAATAATCCAAGGATTATATCCAAACCACATGCATATCTTCAGACCATGCCCATAATACATGTAAAGTTTTAAATGAATTGGCATGAAACTGTAGGAGGAGTTGCGCACACAAGGTACCCATTGCTCATTCACTTTCACTGTCAAAATGCTCGAAAAATGGCTAAGTTCAAATTGCGAAAAAAGTGGCAAAAATTAATCTGAGGATTATATCCAAACCACATGCATATCTTCAAAGCATGGTTACAACATCTGTAAAGTTTCAAGAGAATCGGAATAAAACTGTAGGAGGAGTTGCGCACACAAGGTATCCACTATCTATTCACTTTATGTTATATCTCATGCACATTATAGTACCGGCGTACGTCCAAGGAGAGGATGCATACAGGCCCTGCCTATATCCAATCCTTTGACGTCTATATATATGCTAATAATTCTTTCACCTTGTTTGATTATTTTGTGCTGAATGTATGTATGTATATAGATATGTCATGAAATTTCTAATAAATAAAAAATTCACTTTATCAAGAATTAAAAAGGGAAATAACTCTCACAGAATTGGCCCCTAGCCCCTTGAATTTACCTGAAAGAAAAAATACGGGTCCTCTTAATTTTCATATACAAACTACATACCAAATTTCAAGATCCTAGCTCTAACGGTTGCTGACCGAGTGCTCACGCATCACAGACAGACTGACTGACTGACAGACTGACTGACTGCATGGACAGACCCAAACCAATATGCCCCCTCAACTTCGAAAACCAATATGCCCCCTCAACTTCTTCGAAGTTGGGGGCATAAAAAGTATAACACAGTCCTGTGGGTGTCTTAATTGAAATATGTATCCAAACGGCTTTGTAAATGCACATTTTTCTACTGAGCATGAAAAACAGTAAGATAAGCATCTGTTGTATGCATCGAAGACGTTGTTAAAATTTAATATGCGACACAGAAATGCATCGTAGAAGAATGAGACTGATGATTCAGTAAAATAAAATAGCAAATGTTGCGATCTGGAGACAGTGATGCATTTTCTTCAATAAATATTTTTAGATACATGTTAAAGGGGTCAACCATGGTTTTTATACTGTATTATTACTTGCAGAGGCTGGAGAAAGTTGTTTGAGCCCGAGGCCGATGGGTTAAAAGTGCTCCCGAAGACTCTTCTTGCTAATGCAATGAAATAACCATAGTTGATTGCTGTTCTTGTATAACACACCATTCCAATGGAAAACTGCCTCGCAACTGCACCTAAAAACCGCATAAACCCCTTTCATTCTGTTGTTTTCCCCCTGCTTATCACAAATGCATGGAGCCACCCATATTATTATGATCAAAAATTATTTGGTTTAGCCTTAGATTCATTTAAAGTAAGGAAACATATAAGCTCTGTCACAGATATGTCCGAAAATGATTTGCTGTTTAGGGGCAAGAATAAATCAGTTGTGTCATTCGAATGTTGACAAAGCTGAATAAGAAACCCAACTCTGTGACCTCATTCAAAATAAAAGTGGTATATGCTTTGAAACTCGCTCAACGAAATGCATGTAGTCCAAGGAAAAAAATGCCATGCAATATTTCTCTTGATAAAGGCACTCGTTATGCTTCTGCATGTACGTGAATAACTTTTGAATGAGCACAACAAAAATGCTAATTCTTCCATGACTCATTCTAGTAGTGTGTACCTTTGTCTTCGATGCATACAAAAGATGCTTATCTTACTGTTTTTCACGCTCAGTAAATAAATGTGCATTTACAAAGCCGTTTGGATACAAATTTCAATAAAGAAACCCACAGGACTGTGTTATACTTCTTAGTTAACGACCAAGACAAAGAAAAACAAAAGGAATTTAAGAATGTAACGAGTTTCCATGGCAAAATTGTATCTACAGGTCAACTTTATAAACCATTAGCTGAAAAACACAAGTGCCGTAAGTATTCCAATTGACTTCAAGTGGGAACATAGAAGAATTTTGCAGATCATAGTGGACGCCGATTTTGCAAACTCGGCGTTGTTTATTTTCACGAGAGCAAAACGTGCTACCTACGGTCCAAGGGCAGAGGATGCGGAACGTCGCATTCGTAACGATCTCACAGACATTAACATTCCACGTCGCATCATTAATCACTATTACAGTTGGGTCCCCGTGAACCAGGTCTGGAACAAATTGGCCTGTTCAGTCACAGAAGCAGGCTAGAGGCTTAAAATTTTGGCTGTAAGTAGAAGGTGAATTGTACTATCCAAGTAGCGAAAACAAAGGCGCTGATCAGCTGTGCAGTTACTGCACAGCTGATCTGCACCTTTTTCACATAGGCGAAAATCCCGTTTTCTTGTGTCGCGATTCAATTTACCCTAGCTAAACACCCAACACCAGGATCATAACCTACCTTAAAATGCCTCAAAGCTACATCAATGTTATTACACAGCTAAGTTCCACCCCCTACTTCGCCAATATCAACCCAGCACATGAAACCCATCAACTCTCATATGTACCCCTCCCCCTCCCCGCACCTTGACCTTGAAAGGATTCTGGCTATCCCACACCCCACCCTTTGACAATAACATACCTTGCAGTGCCTCAAAGCTTCATCAATTTTATTATACAGTTGATCACCACCCCCTAGTTGTCCTATATCCATCCAGCACATGAACCCGGATCTCTCAAGTTTGTCCCGTAGAACCTTGACCTCGTCCTGACTGTCCCACTGGTAACTCAGAAATATCTGGGGACGGTCCTGGTCAGTTTCTGAAACAGGGAAAATACTGACTGTGACATCCTTCCAAAAGCTACAAAATTTGAAGAGATTATTTAAAACAACAACAACAAAAAACAAAACAAAACAAAAAACACAACTTACAGTGTTTCATTAAATGCCTTGTCACACATAAGCAAAAATCCCTCGACACAGACTTACATAGACTTGCATTTTATTGTGAAAAGCGATTTCTGTTTGTTTAATGTATTGCTTTACATCCCTTTCAACATCTAACATCCCAACATGACCACAGCTGTTGACTGGGATGTACAACAATAAATCAAACACACAAAAACAATTTTTCGCAATGAAACGTAAGTCTACATCGAGAGATTTTCACTTCTGTGTGACAGGTCCTTTGTGTCCAAAACACCAACCATTGTCTACAATGTGGCTATCTTTATCTTCTGTTTTCACTACCTTATGGTCATGTGTGTTCTTTTTGTGGACTGCAGAACTAAACAATGACAGAACAATTTAGAATACGGTATCTCTCTATAGAAATTGTTATGAGATACATGTATTATCATTTTCACAAAATTAAGAGTTTATAACACAAATTCAACAGCCACCCAAATCATGATAATTTTACCAAAACTATTCCCCACCCACCTTGAACCTACGACTTCTACGACATCCTCCCTGTCCAGTTTCTCCAGGTAAACGCACAGCATGTCTACCGCTAGGCCTGTGTTCCCGCTCAAGTTGATTCAGTAATTCCCCACCCACCCAAATACAGTAATTCCCCACTCACCTTGTGCCTTCTGTATGACCTCTACGACATCCTCCCTGTCCAGTTTCTCCAGGTAAACACACAACATGTCTACCACTAGGCCTGTGTTCCCGCTCATGATGATCCAGTAATTCCCCACCCACCCAAATACAGTAATTTCCCACCCACTGTGTGCCTTCTGTATGACCTCTACGACATCCTCTCTGTCCAGTTTCTCCAGGTAGACACATCATGTCTACCGCTAGGCCTGTGTTCCCGCTCATGATGATCCAGTAATTCCCCACCCACCCAAATACAGTAATTTCCCACCCACTGTGTGCCTTCTGTATGACTACGACATCCTCTCTGTCCAGTTTCTCCAGGTAGACACAGCATGTCTACCGCCAGGCCTGTGTTCCCTGCTCGTGATGATCCAGTCATTCCCCACCCACCCAAATACAGTAATTCCCCACCCACCTTGTGCTTTCTGTATGACCTCTACCACATCCTCCCTGTCCAGTTTTTCCAGGTATACACACAGCATGTCTACTGCCAGGCCCGTGTTCCCGCTCGTGATGATCCAGTCATTCCCCACCCACCCAAATACAGTAATTCCCCACCCACCTTGTGCTTTCTGTATGACCTCTACCACATCCTCCCTGTCCAGTTTTTCCAGGTATACACACAGCATGTCTACTGCCAGGCCCGTGTTCCCGCTCGTGATGATCCAGTCAGCCAGCAGAGCTAGAGCTGGGTTCATGTCATCATTGAAACGATTCATTTGATTCTGTTTGTAGCCTGAAATATTGTACAAGCATAGGCATTTCTTGAGGTATTTAGTTTAAGATATAGTTCACATTAAATTGTGAAATGTTCAAGAGAACTTAATGTTAGCTAATAATTTTGAATTCACTTCCCTTTTAGTTCAAATTTCTTGCTAATAAAGACTTACCATGAGTCTTACTATAAGCTTTATAAACCACATAAGCCCCTCCCCATGAATTCAAAAACACACTTCTAATTTGAAAATAGAAAATTTGTTAAATAAAAGTTACAAAAACAATTCCGAAATGACAAGGCAAGCAAAGTATTTCTAATTTCCAGCATTCACTTACCTAATTCTTTTGCGAGAGATTGCCAATCGCGAGATTCATCTCCATTGTTCAGTAATTTAGCAGCACCTTTGACCCAGTTTGGTAGTGTCGGACAGTGTTTCTCTATATTACCACAGGTCTCAGTAAGAGATATATGGGGCAAGACGGGGCCGGTAAAACCTACAAAGGAGGGATGATAATGTAATATGAAGCATTGTACATACGATATGTTTTGAAATTGTGCACTCATGTTTTGAAATTCTGCACTCATGTTTTAGGATTCTGCACTAATATTTTGAGACTTTGCACTCATGTTTTGAGACTCTGCACTCACGTTTTGGGATTCTGCACTCATGTTTTGAGACTTTGCACACATGTTTTGGGACACTGCACCTATGTTCAATATTTTGGAACACTGTACATAAGGTGTTGGACCCTACACCTAAGTTTTGGGTACCTGATCACATGTTGAGTGACATTGCAAATATTTTGTGAGACAATGCATTAATGTTTTGAGACACAATGACTATGTTTTGGGACACTGTAACATGTTTTGGGACACTGCATTAATGTTTTGCAACAATAATTCATCAGCTTCAGCAAAATATTCATTTCAAAGGCTGGGTTAACCTAAGCCATCAATCAGTCATCAGTGCTAATCCTTTCATCTGCTGCTAAAGAATATCTCAGATCTGGAAACTGATTCTGTAAAATTCCCAAACACAAGCAAAGATGTACAATCTGAACGATGGCCCTCACCAGGCTGGCATGTAAACAGAAATTCATATGAGCCGCCTCGTGGGAAAACCAACGATGTGGTTTCCGAACAGGTCCGACACAAACCATCCTGTATAAGCACAGAAAATAGCTAGAAGCTTGAAATTTCCGATTTAAGTAGAAGAGGAATTGTACTATCCGAATAGCAAAAACAAAGGCGCTGATCAGCTTCGCGGTTACCGCGAAGCTGATCTGCGTCTTTGTTTTCGCCTATGCAGATTGTTGGTTTTCCCATGAGGCGGCTCATATTTATAATGACTCACCCAATGATGGAGTTTCTGGGAAACATTTTCGTATATTGGCTGTTTTTACTCTCCTATGTTCACAACATACCACCTACAAGAATAGAATTACATCTACATCTTCAATAACTATGCATGCTTTTTCCTGTTTTTCAAAGCACTAAGCAAGGTACTTCTAATGAGCATTCACAGCATATTTAGTTATAACAATGACAAAAATGTTTTATCAATCTCACTGAATCTGGATACTCTTTGTATATAAGTCACTTTGAATTTCAGGTAATGTCTTTGAAATGGCTTTAATTGAACTTGGATTTCAAAACAATATATAACCATATCCTCTTTTCTTTCGTGGCGGCCCCCCTGGCCAAGCGGTTAAAGAGCCCAGTTTCTTAAACACTCAATCATCTCATGGCTGTGTCTGGTGTGGGTTCGAGACCGGCTCTCGGCCACATGTAAGACAAGCCAAGTCCTGCTTGCAGGAATGCCAGGTGTTTTTTCTTGGGGTTCTCCTGTTTTCGCCCCACCTACTGATTGGCCTGCCTCATATGAGCTGAAATAATCTTGAAAGGGACGTAAAAACAGAATTTGAAAAAAAAAAAAAAAAAAAAAAATCTTTCGTGTTCTTGCCAAGTACAATGTAAGCTAGTAGAAAGAATTAAACAAAATGAAACCCCACCTTATTGGCTAAACATTCATCCAGGTTCAGGAAATGCAGACATGACTCTTCTTGACATCCTTCTTTCTTGTGGGGTTCACATACTCTATCGCAAGGGCAGCTCATACACATGGTGAAAGATAGTCGCTTCATCCACATTTCTCTGATCTCACAAAGACACGACTCAAGGAAATTACGCACCTAAAAAGGACAGAATGATACAATAATGTAATACAAAAGGACCAATGGTCCTGTAAACGCTCACCTGAGATCTGCTGCATATACCAATAAACATGTTTGAATACTATGGTATTTAACCCCAGTGCAGGGGCAGATGAAGCCCTTGGGCCATTTTCTTCTCTTTTTTTTCAGAATAATCAATATTCTGTCCATTTGCCAATTTCCTGCTGGCTTTTCCCTTCAAATGACATTTTAACAATTTTCCCCATTTAAATGCATGGTCAACCCATTTTGACCTTGCCATAAACTGGGTCAAGGTCATCACAGGGTCATGATTTATGTATAAATTGTAGTACTTAAGCCATAGATGCTTCACACCAAGTTTCTTTGAAATAGGTCCACCGGTTCCGGAGAGGAAGATTTTTGAAGGGTTTTTACCATATATGGGCATGGCGGCCATCTTCGTCATGTGAACTTGATTATTTATATATACATTGATTCCCCCATTCTATAGATGTTTCACATGAAATTTGGCTTTGATTGGCCAAGCGGTTTCAAAGAAGATGTTTGAATAGTATGGAAATATACATGTATAATGCCCCGAGGTTGGGGCAAATATGCCCCTGGGGTCCAATTTTTTTCAGAATCATTAATATTCAGTCCTACTGCCCATTTTCTGCAAGACTTTCACTTTAAATGACATTTTAAAGGTTTTCCCCATTCAAATGCATTGGCGACCTATATTGACCTTGCCGTAAAATAGGTCAAGGTCATCCAAAGGTCATAATTTATATACACATTGTAGTACTTCAGTCCCCGATGCTTCATGCCAAGTTTCGTTGAAATCAGTCCATTGGATCAGGAGAAGAAGATTTTTGAAGGGTTTTTACCATATATGGGCATGGCGGCCATCTTGATCATGTGACCTGGTTTATTTATAAACACATTGATTCCCCCTTCCCATAGATGCTTCCTATAAAATTTGGCTTTGATTGGCCCAGTGGTTTCAGAGAAGAAGATCTTTGAATATTTTTGTAATATACATGTATATTGCCCCGGGGTGGGGGCAGACCAACCCCTGTGGTCCATTTTTTTTTTTTCAGAATTACCTACCTTCAGTCCATTTGCCCATTTCCTGCAAGTTTTGCCTTTCAAATAACATTTTAACAATTTTCCCCATTCAAATGCATGGGGACCTATGTTGACCTTGCCGTTAAATAAGTCAAGGTCATCCAAAGGTCATTATTTATAAATACATTGTAGTACTCCAGTCCCCGATGCTTATTGCCAAGTTTCGTTGAAATCGGTCCAGTGGTTCTGGAGAAGAAGAATTTTGAAGGGTTTTTACCATATATGGGCATGGCGGCCATCTTGGTCATGTGACCTGGATTATTTATAAACAAATTGGTTCCCCCTTCCCATGGATGCTTCATATAAAATTTGGCTTTGATTGGCCAAGCGGTTTCAGAGAAGAAGATCTTTGAAAATGGTGGACGACGACGACGGACGACGGATCATGGCCATCCTATAAGCTCACCTTGTGAGCCTAACGGCTCAGGTGAGCTAAAAAAGGAGAGAATGATACAATAATGTAATATAAAGGGCTTTACATGATTTCAGGGGTTCACAGACTCTATCACAGGGGCAGCCTATACACTTGGTGTAAAATAGATGCTTCACCCACATTTCTCTGATCTCGCACAGACACGACTCGAGAAAATTAAGCACCTAAAAGGTGACAGCATGATACAATAATGTAATATGAATGACTTTACATGATTTCAGGGGTTCACATAATCTATGGCAAGGGCAGCTCTTATACATATGGTGAAAGATAGATGCTTCATCCACATTTCCCAGGTCTCAGGGAGACAGGACTCTGGAAATTACGCACCTAGATGGTGACAAAATTTTCAGGTGATTTTCACTGTTTGCTGTTTGTGTGCACCTTTGGGATAAATGACCCATTCTTTTCACTAAAAGGTTAATTACAGTAATCGAGTAATGACTTCTTGAGTTCAAGAATTTAGGAACCTTTCATTATAAATCAAATGAATATACCTCAAACAAAACAGACAAATGACACTAACCTTAGCACAAGCCTGTTGACTAGGAGGGGACTTGATAGGTGCCTTATCCTTGGTGTTGGAATCTTCACTCCCTGCCTCTGATACCCTCAGTATGGTCACCTACAAACAGGGGCTGCTTTGGTAAATGAGCCTGTGCATGAGAAAACCAACAATTTGGGTTTGTGACCAGGTCCGACACAAACCAGGCTGTACAATCACAGCATAAAGCTAGAAGCTTGAAACTTTGGATATAAGTAAAATAGGAATATCTAGAAATTGGCTGCAAGCAAGGCTTTCAGTATACCCCCCGCAAAATTATCTAAAACCAATAACTTCCTTTAAGTCAAACATGCAAAACATTTGTCAAAAATATCTTTTCAGCATTATAATCCTTCATGAAAATCCTCCGTATGTCTGACTCATGTCTGTAAGGTATTAAATAATATACTGAAAGCTCAGGGAGTAAAATTATTGTTGATTTCACTGTACACTGTTGATCATTATTTATCATGAGAAATGGTCAAAAATTGGCTATGCTAAAAAAAAGCTGTAAATTTGTCAAAAATAAATTATTCAGCATAAGAATTATTCATGCACATCTGAAATATATCTGGAACAAGTGTGCAAAGAATTCAAATGAAACAATGAAAGCACTAGGAGGACTTGATTTCATAAAGTATGCTCTACCAGCCGTATTGTATATTAGCGATGGTTGAAAAATGTCTAAGTTGAAAAATGCTGTAAATTTGTCAAAAATTATTTTTTCACCAATAAAATTCTTTATGCACATCTTCAATATGTCTGTAACATGTCTGCAAAGTATTGAAAAGAATTACTGAAAGCCCCAGGAGGAGTTGGATTTCACAAAGTATGTACTATCAACCATAATTGAATATAAGCAGAAATGGTCAAAATTGGCTAAGTTTAAAAAGCTGTAAATTTGTCAAAACTAAAATTTTCAGCATAAAAATTCTTCATGCACATCTTCAATATATCTGGAACAAATCTGCAAAGAATTAAAAAGAAACAATGAAAGCCCTAGGAGGAGTTGATTTCACAAAGTATGCACTTCCAACCATTATTGTATGTAAGCAATAGTCGAAAAATGCCAAAGTTAAAAAATGCTGTAAATTTGTCAAAAATTATTTTTTCAGCATTATAATTCTTCATGCACATCTTCAATATGTCTATAACATGTCTGCAAAGTACTGAAAAGAAATACTGAAAGCCCTAGGAGGAGTTGATTTCACAAAGTATGTATGTAAGCAATAGTCGAAAAATGGCAAAGTTAAAAAATGCTGTAAATTTGTCAAAAATTATTTTTTCAGCATTAAAAATTCTTCATGCACATCTTCAATATGTCTGTAACATGTCTGCAAAGTAATGAAAAGAAACACTGAAAGCCCTAGGAGGAGTTGATTTCACAAAGTATGCACTACCAACCATTATTGAAAATAAGCAATTATAGAAAAATTTGCTAAGTTAAAAATGCTGTAAATTTGTCAAAAATGATTTTTTCAGCATGACAATTGTTCATGCACATCTGCAATATATCTGAAACATATCAGCAAAATATTAAAAGGAAACATTGAAAGCTGTAAGAGGAGTTGATTTCACAAAGTATGTACTTTCAGTACTATGGCAAACATGTTATAGGAAGACTTAAAAAGTCCCATAACTCTTGCAATACTGACCCTTTGGCCCCTAAATTCATACCACACATGAATTGTCTGATGGTGCAAGTGTGGTGAAAATTTGAAACAAATCAGGCAAAAGCTACTCAAGTTATTTAGCAAAGATGTCCAAATGTTGACGGAATGACGGAATCACGGAGTCACGGAATCACGGACAGGCTGAAAACAGTATACCCCCCTAAAACTTCGTTTTGCGGGGGGTATAAATAGTACTATTCGTGTGGCAAAAACAAAGGCACTGATCAGCTGTGCAGTTACTGCACAGCTGATCTGTGTCTTTGTTTTCGCATATGCAAATTGTTGGTTTTCTCACGCGAAGGCTCAAATTGTTTTAAATTCTGTCAGTTTTCCTTGTCAAATTAAAAGTGTGGAATACATGTACAATGTTAGGCCAGAGTTTTTCTATGAAGCAAAATTTTGTATTTCATTTCTGGCAACATTTTAAATGATCCACATCGTTGGAAAACCAACAATCTGCAAAGGCAAAAACAAAGACGCAGATCAGCTTCGCGGTAACCGCGAAGCTAATCAGCGCCTTTGTTTTCGCTGCTCGGATAGTAGAATTCCTCTTCTACTTAAATCCGAAATTTCAAGCTTCTAGCTCTTTTCTGTGCTTGTACAGGTCGGTTTGTGTCGGACCTGTTCGGAAACCACATTGTTGGTTTTCCCACGAGGCGGCTCAAATGATCAATGTGAAAAGCATTAAAAACTGTTACCAACCTAATCAAAAAGCATCTATTCTTCCAAATTGAGGACAATATTTTGGGTCTACAGCATAATTAACCCATATTTGAAGAATGGATTCTCCCATCGTTATCAATTGGACGAGTCCACTTTCATTTTTAGGGGCGTTAGGAGTGATTTTTATTTTTTTATCTCATTTTTCGATGAAATTTCTCTGTGCAAACAGAATAGCCCCAGATGGGACGCCGCGTTCTGCGGCGTCACATCTGGGGCTATACTGTTTGCCAATGTCCCACAAAAGGGACGCCAGGCTTATAAGCGTTAAGCCTAAATGCATACACACATTGTTTATATGCTTGGATGCAAGTTGAGGTGTTATTTTCCTTTCATTTAAAAGCTAATTTGGGAGAATTATAACACTAACCTTTAACCTGCTATACTTCAGAGGTGACATCTCTAGTACAAAGTCATGTTCTGTGTCGAGATAGAACCTAGCCACGCGTCGGTACATACAGTAGGGGTTCTGACCTCCTGTCTCCTGACACCATCTAACAGTCTTGGTCAAAATACGATGGAATAAGCTACCTGCAAGCAAAACAGCAGGGCAGTTTTTTATTACTTCATCAATTTGGCAAGTTCTTTATATCAATATACAGGTCATGAGAATGCATCCCGAAACTTAATGTGTACCCACCTATCAACAACTTGTATTTTTTAGAAAAAGGAAAAATTGTCTTTGATCAAATAGTCTTTGATCAAATATCAATATTAAAATAAGTTTCTTTAATTGACCACATATAAAGATTTCAAGCCTAGCACAAAATGACATCTTTAATACTAGTAGCTGTTCTGCCTATTGTATACAAGCCAACACTTTCAGTTTTAAAATACAAGTACATGTAGTTGTAAAGTTAAAGAATGCAGCCATACTTCTGCTCTAGGTTGCAGTTTTCATAAACTGCAATTCCATCTACACACCAGTAATTTCTTAACATATTTGAGATTTATTTGAACTTAGTTATTCTAACTGAAATTTATTAACAGAATATCACATACCTGGAAAGAAGCCATGGAAATCAACGTAAAACATGACATCATTTTCTCCTAGTGTATACAATTTCTTGGATTCTGTGTAACGCTTCAGTCGAGAAGGAACATAGTATGACTTGGCGTTCACACTGTCTCCAGTCTGCACCTACAACAAACATAGTACATGTATAAATACTATAAACATTACTATTCAAAACATTCGCAGACTCATTCAATTCACTGATAGCTTGGTAAACCCTGATATAAGAAATAAGACCAGCCTTCTACAATAGACCAATCAGCACCATCTTCTGATCCAGCCAATGAAATCCATCTTTAAGTCAACCAATCAAAATGAATGTCAGAACGACCAGTGACCAATGAAAATGGACTTACCTCTGAAACACTAGGTAGCCTTTGACAGATGAGATCAAACTTCTGCAGCAGGCCAATCAGCACCAACTTCTGATCCATTGTATCTTTCCACAACATGTCTAGCAGTGGCTCCTCCAAGATTCCTTGATCCTCCAACCTTGTAACTTTGTCTTTGATCAAATTCCACTGAAATCAGAAATAACAGATTTTATTTTATTTATTTATTTATTTTTTTTGCTTTGACAGGCATGCCTGAGCAATGCAACCTATCACAGACTGCAAATCAGTCTGCACTGATTATCTTCCACTCATTTTGGTATTGGTGGTTCCTGAATGATAAAATGTGTTTGCAGAATTTTTTTTCTAAAATGTTTACATCAAACAATTAACACATTCGAAAATTTTGGAAAAGTAAATTTCTTATGAAGTCTAAAACTACACACACTCTGCAAATCAATGTCTAGATAAACATCTGCTTCTTAATGTTTTGTGGGGCATGTTTAAAGACAATGGGGCAAGCAAAATTGATTTTTGTAACAAAATAAATCGTCTACAAAGGGAGGTAACAAACTGACCTTATCTGTAGTGACTTGAGATGACTTTGTTAGGACCCTGTTAAACATCTCAATGAGCCATTGTGGCCGCAGTATGACTATATTTCGGAGCAGGTTATCCACACATTCTGTGCCTCTGTCGTAGTAGGTTATGACACCAAGATCATGGTAGAACTCCAGCATAGTTCGGATTTCATTGCTGTCTCTTATATCTAGATTGCTGGCTAGTTCATGTATCTGCAACAAGAACAAATGAGCCAAGTCATTTGAAAACTAACATTTTGCATATGTGAAAACAAAGGTGCAGATCAGCATCACAGTAACTGCGAAGCTGATCAGCGCTTTTATTTTTGCTACACGAACAGTACAATTCTTCCAAATCCAAAATTTCCAGCCTGTAACTTTTTTCAGTGCTTGTACAGCTTGATTTGTGTCGTACCTCTTCATCCTTACATCTCTGTATTTCCATCTACTTCCCTCATAGCCACCCACCCTCAAGACTATAAAGTATTTTTGGTCTGCCTTAGCCATGGATATCAAAAATGTTACTTTTGATTCAGTTTCACATCCCATTCAAATTACTGAACTTGTATGAGATGGGCTAATTAGGTGGTGTAAAAGTCGAAGTACCCCCATGAAAAATCCACCTGATTAGCCTGTCACTGCAAACAGCTTGTCTAGTCTCCCACCAATCGACGTGGGGCTAATACCTACACAGGACACATAGGTTAATTCATGGAAGAGTGGCAATGAAATCAGAGACCTTCATCATTCCATCTTATTATATAAGCTACTGAATATCTCGCTTTTCATTGGCCCAAAGCGCCCACGTGGCAAGTCTTCCAATTGTCATATTAACTGGCTAGCGCGTGGTGGCAGGTCTATATTAGTTACTAAATTTAGAGCTGACGTTCTGGTTCCGCTTTCGCATATCGCTGCGGATAATCGCGTGTCCAACGCAGGGAAAAATTATATAATAAAACAGTTAATGACTTTTGAGGCATTGGATATGATATGATATCGACCCGAGAATACCAATATTGACCTCGGCTTCGCCTCGGTCAATATTGGTATTCTCGGGTCGATATCACAACATATCCAATGCCTCAAAAGTCATTAATTGTATAATGTGGGATACCTCAAATATGATTTTCTAAAAGTAAACACTCAACTAAATTTACCTGATCATAAGAAGCGTAGTTAAAGCCTTGCAAGGTCAGAGTTTGCAGTTGATGTTCAAACTGTATCCAGCATATAGGCATTCTCTCTCCCATATAGGCTTCACAGCAAGAAACCTCTTCTATTTTACCACATAGTTGTTTTATCTGTGAAAGTAAGTAATATCTGCATTAACAAAACTTGCCCATGCAAGATACAGATTTTTTTCAGCAGCAAAAAATGAAAATTTTGTTGGAAAACATTAGATTGTGGGTACACATTAGAACCGCCTCACTGAGGTGGTTCTAATGAGTACCCACAATCTGTTTTGGATTAAAATGAGTACCCACAATCTATGTTTTGGATTAAAAACAAGAAAAAAATGTGTACCCCTGCAAACCCAAGTTTTACTGTATAAAAGTGGGGTTTAAGGGGTATACTTTTTATGGACATGTTTTCCTGATATTGATTATATTCCATAAGCTATCTAAATGCTTAATAGGGCAACTTTGCTGCCAAGTGGCAAGAGTTTTATTACCTGGGATTACCTGTTGAGATTTTAGTAGGCGTGGCTTAACTACTGGCCCAGGTAACTTCAAGCTTATCGGAAAACCTGTACGATAATACTTGAGCCGCAGCGTGAGAAAACCGGATTTTTGCCTATGCGAAAACAAAGGCGCAGATCAGCTTCGCAGTAACTGCGAAGCTGATCAGCGCCTTTGTTTTCGCTACTCGGATAGTACAATTTCTCTTCTTCCTAAATCCGAAATTTCAAGCTTCTAACCATCTGCTGTGACTGTACAGGCCGGTTTGTGTCGGACCTGGTCGGAAACCCCGAAGACCGGTTTTCTCGCGTCGCGGCTCACTTAATCTGCTTATCTGCTGATAAGAGCTGTCAAAGCAGCAACTTTCCTCCCTGAAGCAATATCCAATCAGAATTGACTCTTGCTAGCGATGTTTATTGGAGAGCTTGGATACTGACAGGTTGGTGTCTAAGCAAAAACTGACAAAAGACACATTACTCAGCCTTTTATACTCCAGTACCCCATTTAGGCTGTTTGATCAGCCAACAATGCTTTGAACTTACCCCTGTTACCTGGTTGTAAACATTACACTTTGAATTATGTTTACCTTATGACTTCAATGTAACTCATAGGAAATTATTTTTCATACTGTATTGCAAGTGCGATGTTATGGTCAGTTATCCAGGTTGTGAAAGTTTTTTCACACCTGTCTGGAGGTGAGGAAAGCCACTTTCCTTACTCACAGACAGGTGGTGAAAGTGACTTTCCTTACCTGCAGAGAGGTGGTGAAAATTTGTTTCATAACGATTCCAACTTCTTGTTTGAGAACTGAGGCAAAAGTTAAAACTAACAAGTAAATAGCTGTCGACTGCGCAGTTACGTTGAGCTGAGAGTCTTCTCTCGTTGGAAGTTGGTTTCAGATTCAGATTTATGGTTGGTGGGTTATTGTTGTGAAAGAACAATGAATCAGAAACCAATTTCACATATTTTTGCAATGGGATTATGATCATTAGAAACGACCAACTGTATCCCTTAAATACAGCTGGGCATTTCGTACTCCGATCCCCTAACTGACCAAGAGGACTTGGGAAAGTTAGGTCCGAGGGTTTCAAAAAACCTGCAATACAAACTTACACACAATATTATGGAACGCCGGTCCGTCATGCAAATTGTAAAATGTTAAATGTCAATTGTTAATTGTTTATTGCATTTTTCGCCGGTCCATCATGCTAATTATAAATGGTAAAAGTAAAGTGTTAAATGTCAATTGTTTATTGCATTTTACGCCGGTCCGCCATGCTAACTGTAAAATGTTAAATGTTAATTGTTAACTGCATTTTAGTCTTAAATTTATATATATATATATTTTTATAAATACTAAATGCTAATTGGTGTTGAAATGATGTTTGAAAAAAAAAATTGTAAAATGACAATGCTAATTGTACAATGCTGTTTGAAAAAGAATGAAGCTTGGTCTTTTAAATAATAATTTCAATTCAGGTTGCCATTTATTGTAATTCGTAAATGCATTTTACTAATTGTTAATTGTGTCTAAATTCTAAAGCAGCATCTTAATTCTAAATGGTAAATGAAAACTGAAAAATGCATTTTATTTTGCATTTGTCATTTAGCAATCTACAATTTAGTTTTCGCATTTACTTTTTTTTTCAAATTTTAATTTACCATTTATCATTTAGCAAGTATTATTTATTTCATTTACCATATATCATTTAGCAGTTTGTACTTAAAATTTAGCATTTACCTATTCCATGCCATTTATGCATTTGTCATTTAGCAACCTGCAATTAAGTTTTTGCACTTATTTTTTTCAAATTTTGATTTACCAATTATCATTTAGCAAGTACTATTTATCTATTATGTTACTAATTATAATTCCCTATCCACCCTCTAGTGCAGTATTACAACATAATTAACAATTAACAATTTGCATTTAGCATTTTACAATTAGCATGACGGACCGGCGTTCCATACAATATATATACCTATCCAAAAATCATTACGAAGTGGTAGTATGTTTTTTGCATATATAAGAGATCATTTATATTGACCACTCAGTCTGTTAACTGTTTCGATAAAAGATAATGCTTATTGTAGATTAATAACTTTGAGAGAAAAATGCTAAAGTGTACCAATAAAAATTATGTCTCAATCATTTTTAAATGCACAAGGGAAAATACTTCCTTATGATCTATTTTTGACAATTGCGAAGCGGTACAGTGAACAAGCTTCCTCGTTTTGCACGTGCAGTGTTCGGTCAATAGTTACGCCGCGAGAAAAATCACTTTATCGGTGTCATTATCGTTGCGTATGTCTTACAAACTGTAATTTCACTCAGTGGTGTCATAAGGTAAGTTAATTACCCGCTTTGCAACAGGTGGGCATGATATTTTCCTGACCTGTCCATCCAAATACATGCATCTCGAGCCCTTCGGGCTCTCGGTGCATGCATTTGGCTGGAAGGTCAGGAAAATATCATACCCACCTGTCGCTCAGCGGGTAATTACTACTTAACCCCCACTAGTCAGACATAAAGTATTAAATTTTCCCATAAAGCATGCCACTAAATAGGCCTAAATGCACTCATGATAACTGGCAATCAAAATCTTGCATCATTTTAAAGTCATTTTTACTTAAATATGTTATAAATTACCATAAATATATGTTATAAATCACATGTACACTTTAATGCATGTCATTGCTCAATAAACATTTAGAATCAAAATTGATCAAATAGAAACCCTAAGAAACTTGTAAATTTTGAAAAATAGGCCCATAATGGTAGCTAAATTTGAATGAAAAAGGATAGGTCAGCCATTTTGCCATGAAGAATCTATACCTTATCATCAATGTTTTCACAATCAACAGCGTAGAATGGTGTGACTAGATGCTGAACATAGGGTTTTCCTGCTATAAAATCTCGAATCTGGTCAAACTTTTCTTCCACAGCTTTCTCGCACAATGCTGCGTCAGAATCCAGACTGTCCCTGTGTGTGCCGACAATCAATATAGGGGGAGAGAACATTGGGCTGTCAGAGTTGGGCTTGATGTTGGTGGAGGCGTGGGCAAATATACATCGTAACCAGAAATCTAAGCTTTCTAGGGGAGATAACTCATTGCTTGATGTCTGAAAGATGAAGATGGCTTTGTCATATTAAGGAAGTTAAAATTCTGGAAACACTCTGTATTTTAAGTTAAAGGCATTAATATAAAATTTTTATCAAGTCACTACCTATCAGTCAGTCAATTAATTCTTACAGACACAAAGATCAAAACAGGTCCGTGATTTGATGCAAACAATCTTTTTCACAAAACCTTCTTTCATCTAAGCTATCCTTTCATGAAAAATAGATTGAGAGTGTGTGTTTAATTTCCCACAAATAGCTATGGTCATACCGAGACAGAATCTTGCTGTTTAAAGTCCCAACTGAAGATCCTAGGATCATGTTTTATTAGGCAAGTGGCTAAACCACTGGTAGTAGTTGTCCCAGGTTGTTTCTAAATATGGTGTCTGTGACCTCTTTAACTCATATCTACAAGAAGACACTTGCCTTCGATACATCCTCAGTATATTCCAGATCATGTTGAAGATTCACCACCACAATGTAAACAGCTCGACTACTCAGCAACAGTGACTGTGTAGCCTGGTACTCTTCGCGTCCAGAGAAATCCCAGAAATCCAAGACCACTTTACTGCCATCGGGTGGCCATGTGGTTACTATGGAGACAGTGGAGTCCTGTGACTTGGTTTCACTCTTGGTTTCTGCTTTCTCATCCAACATTTTCTGAACAAGTTCTATAACCCTGTCTGGCATCTGGCTGAACATCTCGGACGGAATGTCGTTGAACTTGGTCGCTGATGATGAAGATGATGGCTTGCCATTCCACTGTGGTTAAAATTAAAGGATTATGTAATAATCATAATTATCATATGACACCACTGTTTTCTAGTGGATATCATCATGTAGTAAAAAGTGTTATGACCACACGTGTAATAACGCTTTTGCAGGAATATGTAATGTCATTGACGACGTCTGTAACAACAATGTAAATTTTCGTAGAATATATGTCCATTTTGAAGGCAATAAAAACCTATTTTAAAAGTCATATGATAAAACGAATCTTACACTTGTGGTCATTTCATATGAAATTTATTAAACTCGCCGAAGGCTCGTTTTATAAATTTCATATGAAGAGACCACGAGTGTAAGATCCTCTACATATTAGGACAAACTGTGTGGTTTATCCCAGTGTGGTTCTTATAATGCTTAAAATATTTTCACAGTAGCACAAAAGGAAAAGAGGTAAACTGATGATAATTTTGAACAATCTATATTTGTTTTTCATATTTACATACATTTGAGTGTATTTACATGAATGGATATTAAAAGTTATAGTTCTACTAGCAAAGCCTGAATAAATGCCACCCCAAGATAACAGCAAAACCACCTCAAGATACATAGTTATGCACTAGTCATTTGTAACCATGCCCCGCCCCCCCCACCACCGGGGAATAGCGGGGACTGACTTTTGGTCCAGCAAATCCCCACTAAAAGCCCACCTTGCGGGAACTGCTCATTGGTAAAAACACTGCTGTTTTCCCCTGTGGCTTGCTATCTTTTCATTTCATCGTCCTTTTGCTTATATAAAGCAAACCGGGTATTTCCCCGCACTGCCTTGGCAACTCTTTGGTCAAAGCCCCGCTCATTTCCAATGCTATCCCCTGCCCTCCCCTCATTGGTGGGGGTGTGGTTACAAATTACTGGTGCATTATCAGAATATTGTGATGTTTAAAAATTTCTTAAAAAGACATGGTGATTCATATAAGAATCACCATGGTATGACAAATGATCTATATAACCTTCTTAGATGCTGAAGCCTTCCTACTATCCTTAGATAATTTTGGTTTCTGTGCAGTGCTGGCCTTCTGTCTTCGCTGATAGATCAGTTCTGTACAATGTTGGTCGCCAGAGCTTGATGGTTCTCACCAAAGATCTACAGATTATCTAATGAAACCACATTTATACTAACCTTCTTAGATGCTGAAGCCTTCCTGTTATCCTTAGATAACTTTGGTTTCTGCGCACCAAAAAACTACAGATTATCTAATGAAACCAGTTTTATACTAACCTTCTTAGATGCTGAAGCCTTCCTACTGTCCTTAGATAACTTTGGTTTCTGTGCAGTGCTGGCCTTCTGTCTTCGCTGATAGATCAGTTCTGTACAATGTTGGTCGCCAGAGCTTGATGGTTCTCACCAAAGATCTACAGATTATCTAATGAAACCACATTTATACTAACCTTCTTAGATGCTGAAGCCTTCCTGTTATCCTTAGATAACTTTGGTTTCTGCGCACCAAAAAACTACAGATTATCTAATGAAACCAGTTTTATACTAACCTTCTTAGATGCTGAAGCCTTCCTACTGTCCTTAGATAACTTTGGTTTCTGTGCAGTGCTGGCCTTCTGTCTTCGCTGATAGATCAGTTCTGTACAATGTTGGTCGCCAGAGCTTGATGGTTCTCACCAAAGATCTACAGATTATCTAATGAAACCACATTTATACTAACCTTCTTAGATGCTGAAGCCTTCCTGTTATCCTTAGATAACTTTGGTTTCTGCGCACCAAAAAACTACAGATTATCTAATGAAACCAGTTTTATACTAACCTTCTTAGATGCTGAAGCCTTCCTACTGTCCTTAGATAACTTTGGTTTCTGTGCAGTGCTGGCCTTCTGTCTCCGCTGATAGATCAGTTCCTGTACAATGTTGGTCGCCAGAGCTTGGTGATATTCTTCCTCCAAATCATCTCCCTCTGATCATACAATAAAATTTGAGCCACATCATGAGAAAACCATCAATGTGGCTTTTGAACAGGTCCAACACAAACTGGTTTGTGCAGTCACAGAGGATGGCCAGAAGCTTGAAATTTTGGATTAAGAAAGAAGAGAAACTGTACTATCCGTGTAGCGAAAACAAAGGTGGTGATCAGCTTAGCAGATACCGCGAAGCTGATCTGCCCCTTTGCTTTTGCATATGCAAAATGTTGGTTTTCTCATGGGGCGGCTGATTGTTTAGGTATCATGCTGGGAAGGTCAATTATCCAAATGGTGGACCTACATGTACCCAGACTGTTGGGAAATCCCGTTTGGGTAGATTACCAAACTATGCACACATTTCTTTCACCAATTGTCCTTCTTGAATCAGCACAAAGACAAATGGCTATGATCAAACAGTCATGGAAATAGATTTCAAGACCACTTCATTAATAATTGAACATGCGTCCAATCAAGCTACTGTGCATGCGACTTACCCAACAGAAACAGGGCTTAAAACAAATAATTTGAGCCATGTTATGAGAAAACTGGGATTTTGCAGGAAACAAAGACACAGATCAAGATCAGCTGGGCATCAGCTGCATAGCTTGTTCAGCACTATTTCCCTAAGTTGATAGCACAACCCTTTTACTTCTTAAATCCGAAATTTCAAGCTTCTAGCCTTCTTCAGTGACTGGACAGGCCAGTTTGCCTCAGACCTGATTGGTAACCCCGCAGACTGTTTTTCTCATGACGTTAATGTCAATGACATCAATCGGCACTGACCTGATGTTGATTTGAGAATGTGTGTTCATTGGGTTATTTTTTAATATATTGTGAAATTTACAATTTCTAGTCAGTGTTAAGGCGACTTACCCACAATTCTCTCTTTCATTTCTGTGACATCATCAGTATCTTGATTTGAGCCAATCACAGTCCAGTTGTCATGACGGCCAGCAGTGAAACAACAGGAAGTGGATACAGACACTCCAGAGGAACTTTCCTCATCTTTAATCACTCTATAATAATACATAGTGGATCTTACACGAGTGGTCATTTCATATGAAATTTATTAAATGAGCTTTTGGCAAGTTTGATAAATTTCATATGAAATGAGCACAAGTGTAAGATTCGTTTTATCATATGACTTTTAAAATAGGATTTAATCGCCTTCGAAGTGGACATATTTTCAATGACGTTACGTATTCCGCCAAAAGTGTTAATACATGTGTGGTCATATGATTTTTATGACATGACGTTATCTACTGGAAAACAGCGACGTCATATATAAAGATATTTATTATGTAGGCACAGATTAACCTTAGCATCCTACATATTAATCTTCGGGGAGGATACTCCAAAATTTCTGTATACAATAGGCTTGTCTGAATTTTGTGGGGTCAGACCTTTCAATTTCTATTTTTCCCCAATTCTTGGGACCGTTTTTGTTTTTGTTTTCCTAAAGAGATAGTGCTTGGAGCCAGCTCATCATGATTTAACCCTATTCAACATCAATAGTTCAGAGTATGCCCACCAAGGGTTTGACTAGGATCAGCTGTGTATATTATATGTGTAGCAATATTAAGGATCTTATGGTCTAGATAATAAAGCAGGAAAACAAGGTCAGTTTTAACCTTGGACTTTGAAAAATGTTTATGTTTGATGTTAAACCACATATTTACTACATGTCACATAGCAATGGGTCAGATAGTGGCTCTTATCTTTATATGAAAGCAGTAAAGGTCTTTGATGATTTTAAATTAATAATCCCATAACCAAAACAGTCAACAAATGCTCTAACTACTATATCCATTTCTTCAGCATTCCAAATGTAAAACATTTTTAAAATCACTTCAACCACTTTATAACACTACTGTTGGGGTCCAAGCCAATTTCCGTGTAAGCTATCCATTCTGTTATAACAAGAGTAAACTGTATAGATAAATAGCAAAATTAGTCTAAAATGACTGTTTGGGGTCCAGCAATGAGCCATGTTATACCCAAAACGTGTTGTAACGGAGCATGTTATGAAGAGGTTCAGGTGTAATCTAAACAACAAAAATAAAACTCACCCCTGACCAATCATAGCCTTGATGAGACTTGTTTTCCCCACCCCATCCTGGCCCACAAACATCAGCCTGGTCCTGTAGACTGGGCGCATCCCTGACGAACATGCCAACTCGAACGCCCTGACAGCCTCCAGTCCACGCGCTTGAATCTCATTCGGAGCATCCTCTGAAAAATTATCCATCATTTTTATGTTTTATCTTAAATTTGTACATGACGTAAATGTTGACAATTTAAACATAGCATTTTCCGTTTTTTTTAATTCTTCTTGTCAGTTTCTCTTTGACTGATCACACTGAAAAAGTAGCATCAAACAAAGGGTAAAGAGATGTAAAAACAACAAAAAATATGTGCCTTGAAAGTGAGACTTAAATCAGCATCGGAAATCACTCATACTTTTCATTGTCTATTTCCAAAAAAAACTTTCATTTTTTTTATTTGGCACATTCACAACTGGTTGTATTTGAACATGGCAAAGTAAATCAAAATCCTGGTAGTGCACTCATCAATTTGTCGTCTTTGTGAAACAATCACTTCTGAGATCACAGAAAAGGACAACAAAGAAAACTGTCATGTAAGGTGTGACAAATGATGACACAAAACAGGCTGTACATCCTCCACAGGTGATGGTATATGGCTTGAAATTTCTGATTATTAAAGAAAGAAGCAGGATATTAAGGAAAAACTCAGGTACTAATCAATGGCACATTCAGTTTCTCCTGACTTGCGAGGAACCTTATAATGTCTTCTCATCGATAAAAGTTTAAGTTTTCACGTTTTGGCTCTTATCAAAGACAGATCAATAAGTCTATTAAGGTCTTCACAAGAAAATAATATGCTTGTCAACAATGAACCTGCTCTGCCTATGAAACTATGACATGCATTTTTGTTTCTGTGTTTAATGGATATGCAGTTTAAAAGACAATCCATTCTACTTGTGTGTATCAAAACTGTACAGCCTTTGTCAAGCCTGTGTAGGGAAGCAAGCATACAGGTTTGCCTCTATTTCTTGTGCCAAAGCTTAAAGTATACAAGACATTAATAAGTAATAAAGAATAAGTCAAGGATCTCACATAAAGATTTATCAACAGCCCAGTAGAGCTGCATCATGAAAAAATAGCTTATTGCATATAAACATATGACAAGAACTCCACGGAGGTCGATATCGCACCTGCATCAGGCAAAGTCAATGGAACATGAAATATAGGTCAAGGGCACCGGGTCAAGGTGCGTGCTTGAAGAGTATGTCAATGACAATTACTATGCAAGGTTTCACACTCGCAGCTATCAATGATGCAGAGGAAACCAAACTTCGAAGTAATTTTGAAGTAAAAATTTGCAAAGTCAATGGATCGCAAAATATAGGTCAAGGGCACTGGGTCAAGGTGCCTGCTTGAAGGGAATGTCAAGGACAATTACTATGCAAGGCTTCACACTTGCAGCTATCAATGATGCGGAGAAAACCAAACTTCGACGTAAAAAATAACAAAGTCAATGGACCGTGAAATATAGGTCAAGGGCACTGGGTCAAGGTGCGTGCTTGAAGGGTATGTCAAGGACAATTACTATGCAAGGCTTCACACTCATGGCTGTCACTGATGCAGAGAAAACCAAACTTCGATGTAACTTCGACGTAAAAATTAACAAAGTCAATGGACCGTGAAATATAGGTCAAGGGCACAGGGTCAAGGTGCGTGCTTGAAGAGTATGTCAAGGACAATTACTATGCAAGGTTTGACACTCATGGCTATCACTGATGCAGAGAAAACCAAACTTCGACGTAACTTCGACATAAAAATTAACAAAGTCAATGGACCGTGAAATATAGGTCAAGGGCACTGGGTCAAGGTGCGTGCTTGAAGGGTATGTCAAGGACAATTACTATGCAAGGTTTCACACTCATGGCTATCACTGATGCAGAGAAAACCAAACTTCGACGTAACTTTGACGTAAAAATTAACAAAGTCAATGGACCATGAAATATAGGTCAAGGGCACTGGGTGAAGGTGCGTGCTTGAAGGGTATGTCAAGAACAATTACTATGCAAGGTTTCACAGTCACAGCTATCACTAATGCAGAGAAAACAAAAACTTCGACATAAATGTCAAACTTCGACGTAAATGTTGACGGACGGACGGTCGGACGGACGAACGGACGAACGGACGGACGGAAATTTGGACTCCTATATCGCACTCTGCTATAAGCAGGTGCGATAAAAACAAAGGCACAGACCTATAGAACTACCTTTGTTATACTATTCATAGAAAAAAATCTTTCATCGGATTCTGCTTTTCACATCTGAAATGAGCGTGGCAAAACAACAATTTGGTTTTGACCAGGTCCGACACAAACCGGCCTGTGCAGCTATAGAAGATGGTTAGAAGCTTGAAATTTCAAATTTCATGTATATATCTCAACATAAAAGACTTGTCACACATAAGCGAAAGTCACTCGACATAGACTTGGGCGGGCTTGCGTTTTATTGTAAAAAGTAGTTATTTATTGTTTGATATATTGCCTTCCGTCCCTTTCAACGTCTTTACGTCCTAATCAACTGCTAACGTCGCGACATGTCCGTAGCTGTTGATTAGGACGTAAAGTAGTAAATCAAACAAACAAAAACTATTTTTTGCAATTAAATGCAAGTTTTTGTCGAGAGACTTCCCCTTATGTGTGACGAGGCCTTAAGCAAAATTTCATGTTATCAGCTACCAAACATCTAAACCCACTGCCTTAGACCACTGCCTGTGCCCCACTGTATGCCACAGAACTAGATTGCTTTGTGGTGAAGCTTCTACTAAGTATACTATGTAGGGTATAAATAATTTATAAAGAAAAAAGCCAAGAACCCAATAAAAAGGATTATGGCTTTCTTTGGAAGAAGATGACTTATAAGTACAGTGTACTATTATTAAAGTGGCTTAAACAAAGGCTAACAATATGATATATAAAATAATTGAGGAAGAAAAGTTCAAAAAAGACTTTTCATTACAAAAGATAAAAGTGAGCCAGTAACATTAATAACTATGTCGGGAACAAAAGATAACACTAGAGGACTCGCCTTAAGGTCAGGGTGCTGTAAAACGTCGTTATGCAGCGTTACGTGTGACGTTGCTTTGCGACGCCAGCGGAGCGAGAATCGACGCTCTTATGTTGCGCCTTTTTAAACCAGAGTACGCTGTAGCTTTTTCGTCATTTAGTATGAATTTTACATTTTTCTCCATTAAAGACTGCGACAAATTTTCACCAAGACACAGAAAATGAGAATTTCTGCCATAAAATGCATTTATTGTCATTCTTGCATCAGTCACACATTGAGATGCAATGCATGTTCGCGCCATGACGTTACGTTATGTCGCGGAAAATGCCAAAAACGCACTACCATACATATCAAAACCTCAAATAGCACGAAAACAAGCACAGTTGTCAAGGACTTTTATTCAAACAACCTGTTCCAAACTGATTCACGCAGACAATATCAGTTTTTAAAAAAATTTCATCGTGGAATTTAGGAGAAAAATATGTTTATGTGCGAAATCCGACATCTTTTTCCCTTTTCCCCATTGAGTTCAATGGCAAAAATGGCGTTTTTTGATTGCCTGTAGCTCAAAAACTAATCCGGTAGTCAAGGAATATTTTTGCATAATCCGATGGGGTAGCATTTAATGCATCGATAGGCAAAAACTAAGAAAATTCCATCGTGGCATTTTTTACAACACCCTGACCTTAAAACTAGTAGCTTTTAATGATAGGATACGTAATATATGAGCCATACTACACCCAGGATTACCTGTTACAGTGAACTCGGAGGTTGGGGGAACTCGGAGGTAAACAATGGAAGGCGCCTAAGACTAGGGTCAGTATAATATCATTTTTAATATCACATAACCGTAAAATCAGAACGTATTGGTGTTTTGGGCTAAAAGGTATTATAATAAGCAAACAATTTATGAACAGTGTGGCCGTCTTTGTCCTCACATTAACATGCTAAAGTATTTCGAACTCAGAATTATGCTCATGCAGCAAGAAAATTTGTATTATCAGGTAAATAGTGGACGACCAATAACATTTGTCAACAAACTGGCAGCTATATTTCAAAATTTAGGCTTTCTCCTCGAGATTTTAAGCATCCTTGCGCATGATTACAAAAAGATAAACTCCACAGGCTTAAAAACGTTAAGATGTTTTCACATCTTTTGATACGGGAATTCTCGGAGTAATTTTGAAATGTAATATTGGGAACTCGGAGGGACGGTTTTGGAGATTCGGAGGTATTTCAACATTTACAGAGCTGTTTTTCCTCTCTTTTTTCATGATAATGCTTATCTGAGAGTATATTTGTTTGGATCACTTCCATTTGCCTACGAATCAAGGAAAGGTAAGCACAAACGTTTATTCTGATTGTTGTGATACGGTAAGTATGCGCACATGCGTATTGGGGAGGGGGTGTTTGATGTATACTAGAAAAGGAGATGATCAACAAGCAAGCTACCGTCTATGCAGTCTAAACCCCTTATATCCCGTCTTGTGTGCATTATTTATTTTTATTCACATTATCGACTGTGGGTACTCGGTAGAATCTTTCAATGATGCACATGAAAAAAAAAAGATTATTTTACAGCTTATAAAACGGCTGATGCTAAATTTTCTTGGCCAAATTTCGATTGGGAGAAATACAGAGAGGGGAGAATATTTTTGTCAGTGCCCTCGTCTGCGTTTGAACTCGATCGACCTGAAAAATCATATGCACACGTTTTTACTTGATCATATAGAATACGGGTTTTCTTTCAAGAGCTGATGATACTTTATGTACGTTTTCATAGTTTTAGTATAGGTTACGGTAACTGAGTGGCCACCTATTGGGCAATAGCTGCTCACTCGGCTTACGATATGTTCTCTCAGTATAAGTACCTAATTGTCAATTTTTTTCCTGCCTCGGTTTCGTTGGGGTCGTAATTTCTTTCTGATTGCACCTTTTCCTGATCATTGCCAACTTGAACATTTTTTCATCTAGATCTCCCTTTTTGACACTTTGAATTATGAGATTATAACAGATTTTGGCAAAATGTTTCAGACGAGTTAAGCTAATTGTGGGACGGTTTTCTGATGCGGTCGCTCAATTTTTATATTGTCTGATGTCCCAGGTCGAGACGACTCCATCAATAGGTTGGGCGAACACGGGAGAACCCCAGAATAAATTCCTGACACACCAGCAAGCAGAACTTGGCTTGCTTCACTTGTTACCAGTGATTGAATGATTAAGAGTGCTTAATGAAATCGACAACATAATAATCATGCCAAATAATTATACTCTTAAATGCTAATAATAAGTCCATGCCATACATTTAGGTTAGAGTAACATACATGTAGGTAAGAGTGACATATAAATGTATATTTGGTACTTTACATATTAACTGGACTGTGTCATAAAATTAAAGTGTAGTTTGCTCCAGAAGCAAAATCACGAGTCATTTTGAATGAACTGACCCTCCGAATTCCCTGTATCCTAAATTTGACGTGACTCCGAGTTATCCAGATCATACCTCCGATAATTACTGTACCCAAAATTGTGATACCTCCTACATTTACCTGGGTAAAAACACTGGATATTTTGCATATATGAGGCTAAAATTTTGCATGATGCTCATTCAGACACTGTATTTTTAGAAACCAGCCGCTGTTTAATGCGAAAATATCGTAAATACTCAAAATTAAGTGGTCCGAATTGAAAGTGCTTTACAATCATGCAATTTCCAGTTTACATTATTTATTTTTGATTGAAAATTGACGTGTCAGCATAAACTGATGGTGCATGCAGTGGCTTCGTCTTCTAAACTTTGTATGTGTGATATGTTAAAATTTCTAAAATGGACGTGTATTGAAAATAAAATAGGATAAATACTGCCCCTAGTCGGATTTGCCTTCCGTTGTTTACCTCCAAGTTCCCCGAACCTCCGAGTTCCCTGTAACAGGTAATCCTGGGTGTACTAGAAGTTGTCAACAAATGAGCCACAAAATTTCTAACTGTGTATGGTAGTTCAAGACAACTCACCACTCACATGTCAAGGAAAAATTCACCAAGCACACCAGCAAGCAGATCTTTGAATGTCTCCCATGTGTCTGTGTAGGGCTCAAACCCACACCAGACATAGTGGTGAAATGATGAAGTCATTATGCAGTAATGAAATCGGCAACCTTAATTATCCACTCCGCCACAGGGACTGCATTCCAAACCAGAGGACCAATGGTCCTGTAAACGCTCACCTGAGATCAGCTGCATATACCAATAAACATGTTTGAATATTATGGTATTTAACTCCAGTGCAGGGGCAGATAAGCCCTTGGGCCATTTTCTTTTTTCAGAATCTTCAATATTCTGTCCATTTGCCAATTTCCTGTTGGCTTTTTCCTTCAAATGACATTTTAACAGTTTTCCCAATTCAGATGCACAGGCAACCCATGTTGACCTTGCCATAAACTTGGTCAAGGTCATCACAGGGTCATGATTTATATATACATTGGAGTACTTTAGCCATCGATGCCTCACACCAAGTTTCCTTGAAATCAGTCTATTGATTTCAGAGAAGATGATTTTTGATGGGTTTTTACCATATATGGGCATGGCGGCCATCTTGGTCATGTGACCTAGATTATTTATATACACATTGATTCCTCCATTCTATAGATGCTTCACTTAAAATTTGGCTTTGTTTGGCCAAGCGGTTTCAGAGGAGAAGACGTTTGAATATTATGGAAATATACATGTATATTGCCCCGGGGTGGGGGCACATGAGCCCCTGGGGTCCAATTTTTTTCAGAATCATTAATATCCAGTCCTACTGCCCATTTCCTGCAAGACTTTCACTTTAAATGACATTTTAAAAGTTTTCCCCATTCAAATGCATTGGTGACCTATGTTGACCTTCCCGTAAAATAGGTCAAGGTCATCACAGGGTCATGATTTATATACACATTGTAGTGCTTGAGCCATCGATGCTTTGTGCCAAGTTTCGTTGAAATCGGTCAACCGGTTCTGGAGAAGAAGATTTTTGAACGGTTTTTACCATATATGGGCATGGCGGCCATCTTGGTCATGTGACCTGGATTTTTTATATACATATTTGTTACCCCTTCCTATTGATGCTTCACATAAAATTTCGCTTTGATTGGCCAAGCGGTTTCAGAGGAGAAGATGTTTGAATATTATGGAGATATACATGTATATTGCCCTGGGGTGGGGGCGGATGAGCCCCTGGTGCCCAATTTTTTTCAGAATCATTAATATTCAGTCCTACTGCTCATTTTCTGCAAGATTTTTCCTTTAAGGATGTTCGCTGCTAACATTTGACATTTCGGAACTTCCGGTTTTTCTTTTGTTTAATATCTCGTAAACGGTTGCATATATTTTCCTAATATTTTATATTTGGATACATATTGATGATATGCATTGAATGAGCCACGAAAATTGTCACTCTAAGAAACTTCATTTTTTCACCCCATTTTCTGCAACTTTTCAGAAAATTTTAGTTGTCAGTAAAATTTAGGGGGTAGGGTAGATTAAACTTGTATATTGCACATCTTCAAATTAATTGCACTTGTTCGATGTTTATTTTAGCTGCAGTATATGTGTACATGGTCTTCTAAGTCAGTCTTTGTGTCTTTGTTGTGCTGGTTTTAATATTTTGGGTGGTTTTATGAAATGTGCTTTAAGAAACAAAACAGCTGAAAAAAGGCTTAAAATGGCGATTTTCAAGTTGTTGGTTCTCTCTTATATGCACACTACCCTATATATTTCTTTCTTTTATTCGAACAATATTACAAAGTTCTATTTTGTGTGAAAATACAAGAAAAAGTTTGAATCATCAAGTATGGGTTTGACACATTTCAAAATATTGAGTTTTTCCGACTTTTCAAGTATGGGGGTAGGGTTGGAAAAGGAGTCGTAAAATTTTGCCATCCACTTCAAGTTGCAAATTTTTCTATGCTTTTGGTCCAAAATAGTCTGCGTTACGTAAATATTATGACTTTTGAAAGCATTCTAGGTGTATTTTTGTTCAAGACAGGTATGTTTCAAAGAATTAAAAATTAAATTAATTTTACTAAATTTAAAACATGGTGCTCAGAGGTCTCATTCAGAGGCCTGTAACTTGAAAAAATGCACACTACCCTATATTTATTTTGTTTTCAAATGTCTTGTGTTGTATTTTGGAATCCAAAAAGAGTGGTTAGAAAAAAAGTTTGAATACTTTTTCTTTGGCAGCGAACATCCTTAAATGACAATTTAACAATTTTTCCCATTCAAATGCATTCACGACCTATGTTGACCTTGCCGTAAAATAGGTCAAGGTCATCATAGGGTCATGATTTATATACACATTGTAGTGCTTGAGCCATTAATGCTTCATGCCAAGTTTGGTTGAAATCGGTCCAGTGATTCCGGAGAAGAAGATTTTTGAAGGGTTTTTACCATATATGGGCATGGCGGCCATCTTGGTCATGTGACCTGGATTATTTATATACACATTGGTTCCCCTTCCCATAGATGCTTCATGTAAAATTTGGCTTTGATTGGCCAAGCGGTTTCAGAGGAGAAGATCTTTGAAAATGGTGGACGACGGACGACAGACGGACGGACGACGGAGCATGGGTATACTATAAGCTCACCTTGTGAGCCTGACGGCTCAGGTGAGCTAAAAATATGCTAATGTGTTATGTTTTCTGGATTTTTTTATGGGTTTTATTCCACGATGCATCTCATTTCTCATTTAGTAAATCAAGTCAATATTTGCATGAACAAGTTAAATTTCAGAAGCCATAAAAGCTGAACCAATGGTTTGTCAACATACAAGATACTTCATGATACCAATGTAAAAATGCATTTAAATATGAGCCAGGCCATGAGAAAACAAGTTTTTTGCACATTCGAAAACAAAAGCATAGATTAGCTGTGCAGTAACTGAGCGCCTTTGTTTTTGCTACAAGAATAGTACAATCCTTCTTCATCTTGAATCTGAAATTTCTAGCCTTCTTCTCAGTCTTCTGTGACTACACAGGCTGGTTTGTGTAGGACCTGGTCGGATACCCAGAAGACGCTCTTTCTCATGAATTGATGCAGCTCAAATATGAGCTTTGACATCTGAATATCTGTCAGGTTTCTGACACAAACCAGAATGTTCAGCCATACAATATGAATTGGGGCTTGAAATGAGCTGGGCGGCCCCCGTGGCCGAGTAGTTAAGAGCGCAGATATTTCATTACTGCACTTAACCATTTGATCATCTCACCGCTGTGTCCTGTGTGGGTTCGAGCCCCGCTCTGGCCACATGTGAGACAAGCCAAGTTCTGCTTGCGGGTGTGCCAGGTGGTTTTTCTCGGGGTTCTCCCGTTTTCGCCCCACCTACTGATTGGCCCGTCTCATATGAGCTGAAAAAAATCTTGAAAGGGACGTAAAACTGAATAAAAAAAAAATAAATTTGAAATGAGCTGCCTTGTGGGAAAACCAACAATGTGGTTTCCGACCAGGTCCGACATAAGCCGGCCTGTACAGTCACAGAAAAGAGCTAGAATCTTGAAATTTCAGATTTAAGAAGAAGAGGAACTGTACTATCCGAGTAGCGAAAACAAAGGTGCTGATCAGCTTCGCATTTATTGCGAAGCTGATCTGCGCCTTTGTTTTCGCCTAGGCAGATTGTTGGTTTTCCCATGGGGCGGCTCATTTCTAACAGTGACACTGACAGAGTACTTAAGCTGATCTACACATTTGTTGTGCGTGTTACGTAAAAAATCAGGATTTTCTCATGCTACAACTCATACAATGCAACAAATTTACATTGACAATGCCAAAAACATCATATTTCATGTCAAATACTGTATAATTATATACTTGAGGACTTTGAAAACGCCTCACTGTACATTGGTTATATTTTGCTTAAAAACGTCCTTAAAGTTGGGTGGATGTAAAAAATAAACATAGTATTGTGAACGCCAACACGATAAACACTATTTATCAATAAAGATCCATAAAAAATTGTTCGCTCGTTTGTTTGCTACAGCTGTTTGCTACAGCTGTTTTCACAGACGTCATCGAGACGCAAGAAAACATTTAAACGGCTACAATAAACGGATTTTGTAAAAACAAACCTTCAATAGTGATAGCTAACGACCTTACGCACAAGAAAAAGCAAAATCAAAATGGGGAATTTCTTTCAATGTCGTTCGAGGCACTTACGTTATTTGATGACGTCAAGCGTAAGTGTTCAAAATACCTCTAGCCATTCGATTACAGCATCGAAAGTAATTGTTATTTTACGCAAGTCTTTGCCTATTCATCATGCACAAAATCTTTTGAATTCCTTTCATTTTACACGCAAAAAATCAAGTTTTCTTAATAAACGTAAAAGTGATGTAACTATACCGCTGTTTTAGTGCAAATGAAATCAAACCAACAGCATTTGCTTGTCTGCTGGTGTTCTTTTCCAGAAATCATGTTGTATCTGATGAATATTTGCCGTCGCCATACTTTGGTTTTGTTGAATTCTGGGTAACGCTTGAATTCCTCGTGTATGACGTTAATAACTGGCGTTGACGCTTCGGGTTTGGTATCGAAGTTAAGCAGACTGGATGTACTTTTTAGTTCAAAAATATTTTTGCTGATATATCATGTATTCTGAGAGTAAGGAGCAATAAAACTAGTGAGGTGTTTTCAAAGTCCTTGAGTATATATTCTAACACACCTCGCCTATATAGCCAATGGTAAAAAACGTGTTATATTGTGCAACAATTTCACTGGGCGAATAAGCGTGACGTTACTTTGCGGCATTTGTGACGTCAGCTATCCCACAAAGCAGCGTTAGATGGTGAAACGTCGTTTTAGCGCACAACAAACGTAAATACCAGCATTACAGTCAAATATTTGGCGGGATATCTGCAATGCAATGATATTTGACGGGATATCTGCAATGCAATGGCGGAAAGCTGAACGATATTGATGGTTTCAGCAACTTTTATTCCGTTTAATGTGTATTAGAATCGAAATAGATCAGCTCAAGTGCATGAATTGTTGAGTAATAATTCACTGTTTGTTGGTCAGTTGTAAGAAGATAAATCACTCGCGCTACACGCGCGTGATTTGATCTTCTTTAAAACTGACCTCCAAACAGTGAATTATTACTCAACAATTCACTGCTAGAGCTGATCTATTTCTTAAGTTTTTAAACTGTTAATTATAACTATAACTAGATCAGGGCAGGAGTTAAGGGCCCATGCAGTTGTTCAAAACTTTGTTAGCTTAGTGCTGTCATTAAGCCCTTAATTTGTTAACTATATATCAACTTCAAAAGCAATTACACAGGTACTTTTTCAACAAAAAAATAAAAGTGTATTTGTAACACATGTATTGCCATTTGTGTTTAAAATTGAGCAGTAAAACCAATTTGATTGTTAATTCAAAGATGATTAGAGTTGCATCGTGAGAAAACCAGATTTTTGCCTATGCAAAAAAAACCCAGAGGACCATTGGTCCTGAGAACGCTCACCTGAAGCCTGATCTTGGAGTATTAAGTCATCATGAAATGACCTTGACCTTGAATACTCACACACCTTTATTGAATTCATAAGTTGTCTGCATCTGCAAAGTTTCAGGTCTCAGGCTGCAATAGTTTCCAAACCCAGTGATTTCTGAGAAAACCATAATTTTAATTTTGATATTTAAATGACCTTGGGCCAAGGTCAAGACATGACCTTGGCCTTAAATAATTACTTACCTTCATTGACTCCATAAGTTGTCTGCATCTAGCAACTTTCAGGTCTCAGGCTGCAATAGTTTGTTTTCGCCTTTTCCCATGTGAAAGCCTATGTTTCGAAAATTGACCTTGCCGTAAAATAGGTCAAGGTCATCATAGGGTCATCATTTCAACAAACTATGATGGGCTGGAGCCCCAAATGCTACATACCAAGTTTCATGAAAATCGGCCTGCCGGTTCTGGAGAAGAAGATTTTTGAAAGGTTTTTACCATATATGGGCGTGGCGGCCATCTTGGTCATGTGACCTGGACTTCGCGATCAAACTTTCGTCTCCCCTACCCATGGAAGCTCCACATAAAATTTCACTTTGATTTGCCAAGCAGTTTCAGAGAATATCTTTGAAAAGTGTGTATGGACAACAGACTGGCCAAGGTCAAGAGATGACCTTGACCTATATTAATCACATACCTTCATCTACTCCATTAGTTGTTTGCATCTGTTTACAAAAAATCCATAGTTTTCACTTCTTCCTATGTAAAAGCCTATGTTTCCAAATTTGACCTTGCCGTAAAATAGGTCAAGGTCATCCAAGGGTCATCATTTTATCAAACTATGATGGGCTGAGGTCCCCAATGCTACATGCCAAGTTTCGTGGAAATCGGCCCACCGGTTCTGGAGAAGAAGATTTTTGAAGGGTTTTTACCATATATGGGCGTGGCGGCCATCTTGGTCATGTGACCTGGATTTCGGGATCAAACTTTCGTCTCCCCTACCCATGGATGCTCCACATAAAATTTCACTTTGATTGGCCAAGCAGTTTCAGAGAAGATCTTTGAAAACTGTGTATGGACAACAGACTGGCCAAGGTCAAGAGATGACCTTGACTTATATTAATCAAATACATTCATCTACTCCATTAGTTGTTTGCATCTACCACTTTTCAGGCCTCAGGCTGCAATAGTTTTCAAAAAATCCATAGTTTTCACTTTTTCCTATATGTAAAAGCCTATGTTTCCAAATTTGACCTTGCCGCAAAATAGGTCAAGGTCATCCAAGGGTCATCATTTTATCAAACTATGATGGGCTGAGGTCCTCAATGCTACATACCAAGTTTCGTGGAAATCGGCAGGCCAGTTCTGGAGAAGAAGATTTTTGAGTGGTTTTTACCATATATGGGCGTGGCGGACATCTTGGTCATGTGACCTGGATTTCGCGATCAAACTTTCGTCTCCCCTACCCATGGATGCTCCACATAAAATTTCACTTTGATTGGTCGCACAGTTTCAGAGAAGAAGATCTTTGAAAAGTGTGTATGGACAACAGACTGGCCAAGGTCAAGAGATGACCTTGACCTATATTAATCACATACCTTCATCTACTCCATTAGTTGTTTGCATCTACTACTTTTCAGGCCTAAGGCTGCAACAGATTTCAAAAAATTCCATAGTTTTCACTTTTTCCTATGTAAAAGCCTATGTTTCCAAATTTGACCTTGCCGTAAAATAGGTCAAGGTCATCCAAGGGTCATCATTTTATCAAACTATGATGGGCTGAGGTCCTTGATGCTACATACCAAGTTTCGTGAAAATCGGCCCACCGGTTCTGGAAGAGAAGATTTTTGAGTGGTTTTTACCATATATGGGCGTGGCGGCCATCTTGGTCATGTGACCTGGATTTCGGGATCAAACTTTCGTCTCCCCTACCCATGGATGCTCCACATAAAATTTCACTTTGATTGGCCAAGCAGTTTCAGAGAAGAAGATCTTTGAAAAGTGTGTATGGACAACAGACTGGCCAAAGTCAAGAGATGACCTTGACCTATATTAAACACATACCTTCATCTACTCCATTAGTTGTTTGCATCTACCACTTTTCAGGCCTCAGGCTGCAATAGTTTTCAAAAATCCATAGTTTTCACTTTTTCCCATGTAAAAGCCTATGTTTCCAAATTTGACCTTGCCGTAAAATAGGTCAAGGTCATCCAAGGGTCATCATTTTATCAAACTATGATGGGCTGAAGTCTCCGATGCTACATGCCAAGTTTCGTGGAAATCGGCCCACCGGTTCTGGAGAAGAAGATTTTTGAAGGGTTTTTACCATATATGGGTGTGGCGGCCATCTTGGTCATGTGACCTAGATTTCGCGATCAAACTTGAAATGCCACTACCCAAGGAGGCTCCACATAAAATTTCAACTAGATCGGCCAAGCGGTTTCAGAGAAGAAGATCTTTGAAATTGTGGACGACGACAGACGACGGACGATGGACGGACGGACGCCGGATCACGGCTATCCTATTAGCTCACCTTGTGAGCCTTCGGCTCAGGTGAGCTAAAAAAAGGCACAGATCAGCTTAGCAGTAACTGTGAAGCTGATCAGCATCTTTGTTTTCGCTACAAGAATAGTACAATTCCTCTGCTTTCTAAATCCAAAATTTCAAACTTCTAGCCAACAGGCCAATTTGTGTCAGACCTGGTCGGAAACCCTGCAGACTGGTTTTCTCATGTCGCGGCTCATTAGTACTATTCCTAACAACAAATTCTGCATTTCATAGAATAAATTGATGTTAAAAACCTAACACACTACACATATATGATACTTAGAGATTATCACATGGGCATTTTGGTTATCGCCCGCAGTATCAACCCGAGACTATTATAAAGCCCGAGAGCTTTAGCTCGAGGGCTGATAATGGTCAAGGGTTGATAGGAAGGGCGATGACCAAAATGCCCATGTTATAATCTGTTTATCACATCTTCTTAATCTTCTTTTCCAAAGGTTTGTGTTAAGAAATGCGAACAACGTTTATTTCTGCTTTGAAAAAGAAAATGGCACCATAAAAATGACGTTACAATGACGTAACGTCATTAAACTTAACGTCACATATACCGTGGCGCGAAAACGTCGCATGCAGGCATTATAACCTCTCTCCATTCAAAATGCATGATTTCCAGTTATCAGCCCGCCCATGCTGATAACCAGAGGACGGGAAACACATTATCACATATGCAAACTTGAGGTTATCGCTGGAAATATAAGTCTAAGTATGTGATAATGACATGTATAGAATACATGTACAATCATTTCCGAAAATCTTTGGATAGCCTTTTACCAATTTAGTCACCCAAAACCATCCTTCCCCAAACCTCAATGTTGGACAGAATCTTATCCATTTAGATTTAGAGAAGCAGACCCAAATCAGATGATCTATTGGCTTTTTAATTTGCATCTTTTGCAAGGGTTTATATCACATGTATGGCCAAACTTTGCAGAGTTTAAATTCCAGAATTTTTACAGTAAAAGAACAATTAACTACTGTTTGAAAATATTCGCCCCTAATATTCATGAATTTGTTGCCTCACTAATTCAATGTTGCTGCTTAATTTAGAATTATTATAAGCTTCTTAAAGACAGCCCGAGTCCTGGCTCAAGAACTCAAGAACTTACCAATAATTCAAAAATAGAAATATTGCTAAAAACATGAAATTTCTGAATTTACAGTATAAAGTCCAAGTTAACTTGAGCAACATCATGAGAAAACTGGCATTTTTTGCATTAAGTAAAACAAAGGCACAGATCAGCAGTGCAGTAGCTACACAGCTGATCTGTGCCTTTGTTTTTGCTAAATGGTTCAGTACAATTCCTTTACTAGATTAATCCAACATTTTAAGTTTCTAGCCTTGTGCGTGACTGTACAGGTAGATTTGTGTTAGCCCTGGTCGGAAACCCTGACGACCTTTAACCTCACGTTGCGGCTCAAGTAATACCTACCTGATTGGATGCATCTTGCAGAATGAGTGTTCCCGTACAGGTCAAACAACAACCATAGTGACTTGTCCGTTGGTAGACCAGCCAACAGCGCCCCCTTGTGTTCATTATTCACGAAGAACTGAAGATGTCCTGCGGGTGACACATAAAACATCAGTTGGGCTCCGTCTCCTGCCAAAGCCTCGCTGATTGGCCTCACCCAGTATCCATCCTTCTTTGATAAGTCGGGAACCGCATATTTTGGTAAATCCTTAGCCCCGGTCTTAGCCGGATCATGAAGAGTCACGCCAACTCGCAGGGCACCGCTCCAACAACTGGCACAATCAATTTCAATACTAAATTTCTGGCCCGACTTAAGGGGCTGGTCACTGAATACGATTCCATTGCAGAAATGAGTGTCCGACCTTGTAGCAACTGTTCTGTTGTCTGTAAGAGTTACTGCTGAGCCGTGAACATTGTGAAATTTCATTTTCTAGTGGTCACCAATTTTGAATTTTTTACCCCATTTTCACTTCAGTTCTGAAAAACAGAAAACACTTTAATGAAATTTAGCAGAAAAACAGACTCAGATACTAGTGTACATATTATTTTTGCGCAAAGTTTCTTCTTTTTTTAAAGAGAAAGAAAAAAAAATAACTACAAAAAAAAAAGCAATTAATAATCCACATGCTCATATATTTATACTCCATTTTCTTCTTAAATGCAAATCAGTGTCATTTAAACATGCTAAATACGTATTAGACTTTTTTAACCAAACGTTTCGTTGAAGTGTATCCTTTGCACAATGTCGCAGACAGAGACAAGGCTGGTCAGTCATAGTCATAGATGATAGCGTGTGACTTGAAATCTTAAATTTACTTGAAATCTTAAATTTAACTTGAAATGTTAAATTTAAAAAGTAAATTAATATCCAAGGATTTTTTTTTTTTGGTGTCTCAGGGGCCAAAATAAGGCCCCATTCCCAATGAGATTTAGGTTGAATTTTTTCCCAATCTGAAGAAAACATTTCCCAATCACAGCTGAAAGTAATTTTCATTAGTTCCATACATTTTGAAATTCAAGCTCTACTGTTTGAAATGCTGTTTAACTTTGATAATAAGTTATTATTAAATGATTTAAAATTAATGAGGTTCAATAAATGTGTTAACTGGGAAAATATAACCAGCTTGGAATGTTCTGAAATTTTCCCAAATCCAGGGTTTACACCGCTAATTTCCCCAATCAGAAAGGCCCTAGGGCCCCTTCCCAAAATTGCCAAAAAATCCCTGATATCTATAACATAACAAAAACATGTCCGTGTAATGTTTACCCCCTTGAACCCAAATTTTATGTAGAAAAATTAGGGTATACAGGGGTAAAGTTTTTTTTTCTTATTTTTGCTCCAAAACATAGATTGTAGGTACTCGGCAGGTACCCACAATCAATACTTTGAGCAAAAAAAAAAAAAAAATATCTTTTTCTTTTTCAATGAAATTTTCATTTTTTTTACAGCTGAAAAAAAATCTCTGTATATTGCATGGGCAAGTTTTCGTAATAAAGAGAAAAAATATGGTTATACATGTACCAGCTTTGATCTGCATCACACATGTCAATATTTTTTTGAATGTATACAACAGTTTTTCTTACAATGTGATCTATGATCAATACCATATTTAGGTTATTCTCAGAGCACAGAAAATCAGAGACTCCGGGAATCTTCACAAGTGTAATTCTAGACATATGAGCCGCCTCGTGGGAAAACCAACAATCTGCATAGGCGAAAACAAAGACGCAGATCAGCTTCGCCGTAACCGCGAAGCTGATCAGCGCCTTTGTTTTCGCTACTCTTATAGTACAATTCCTCTTCTACTTAAATCCGAAATTTCAAGCTTCTATCTCTTTTCGGTGCTTGTGCAGGCCGGTTTGTGTCGGACCTGTTCGGAAACCACATTGTTGGTTTTCCCACGAGGCGGCTCAAGTGTAATTCTAGACATATGTTACTTAGCAACTTGCTGCATGACATTTAAAACTGCATCAAACTGAGCCGCATCATGAGAAAACCGGATTTTTGCATATGCGAAAACAAAGGCGCAGATCAGCTGTGCAGTAACTGCACAGCTGATCAGCGCCTTTGTTTTCGCTACACAGACAGTACAATTCCTCTTCTACTTATAGCCAAATTTTTTAGCCTCTAGCCTATTACCATGACTGTACAGTGGGTGAGGTTGGTTTGTGTCAGACCTGGTCGGAAACCCCGAAGACCGTTTTTTTCGCTTCATGGCTCAAACTAATGATGACATTGTGCATCAGCAAGCATTTTAGTCTAGCTTCATTTACTTGTATAGAAATCTCATGTTTCTTAAAGACGTCAATCAGTCCACTGACAACAAGACAGATACTCTATTCAGTCATTGAAGACTAGCAGCACTGCAGTTTTGCAGCCTATTCTAATCTACAGCACTCTTCACTTGAGCTTGCATTTCAGCATTTAGGTCAATTAAGTTTGTATGTAAACATTAACAAGGTAACTTTTTATTCTATTTTAGAACTGAAACAGTGTCCCTGGTGCCAGGTGCTCTTAAAATCTATTCTGATAAAAACATTGTAATTGCTTGGTTAAAGCATATATTTACATTTTGTATTTCGAAGTTCTGTGCACAACATAATACAATGCATATTAAGAACACATATTTGAAATAGGATAGAGAAAAAAACAGAATTTGCCAAGCAGTTTCAGAGATCTTTGAAAAGTGTGTATGGATGACAGACCGGCCAAGGTCAATAAATGACCTTGACCTAAACTACCCAGCAGGCACTTGACGTCAACTTGACGTGGGATATTGGTTGTACTTTGGTCACGACGTCATACAACCAATAACCAACGTCCACCCGACGTCCAGTCATATTGATATGACGTCAAACTGACGCCAGATTCAAACGTCAGTCTAACGCCATATGTTGACAGAGTTAGCTGCCCTTGAACTGACATAATTTCTTACGCATATTATGTAACAAAATCAAATTCAAATAATAATTTCAACATGCCCACTTAAAAGTCATATCTGGGTCTCGTATCGGAAATCCCATATTTCGCTCTCCATGCTTAATCAATTTAGAAAAATAAATATTTATCAATCAAAATAGAGTCTTTCACTAAATTATTACACTTTCTATTAAGATGAAAATAAAATTTGTATATTTTAATACTTATTTCACCATTTTAAATTATTGATTGTTCAGAATATATATTCTTATTTCTTACACTAATGTCTTATTGGTTTTAGCACCATATAGCAATAAAATTTTGCATAAATAAGATGTACCAACATCAGGGTGATTTAACATCTTAAACATTTTGTATATCCCGAATAACTCTATCAAAGGAGTGAAAGGGAATAACAATAGTGCATCACCGCACTTCTGAAACCACTTCAGGATTTCAGAATGTTAATTAAACATTGCGAACAAATATTCACGATGAACTATTGATATGACATGGATTCCAACATCGGTTTTACGACGTCAGAATGACGTCAGCTTTCAGACGTTAAACCAACGCTGGTTTTAGCACGTCAGATTGACGTCTGTTTTTAACGTAAAAAAAAACTTTCAAAATCAACCTAACTCCAACGTTATTATGACGTTGGAGTCTGACGTCAATCTGACGTCTCATGGACGTCAAATGTCTGCTGGGTAATCACATACCTTCATCTTCTCCATTAGTTGTTTGCATCTATCACTTTTCAGGTCTCAGGCTGCAATTGCTTTCAAAAAATCCATAGTTTTCACTTTTTCCCATGTAAAAGCCTATGTTTCCAAAATTGACCTTGCCGTAAAATAGGTCAAGGTCATCCTAGGGTCATCATTTGATCAAACTATGATGGGCTGGAGTCCCAAATGTAACATACCAAGTTTCGTGAAAACTAGCCGGCCAGTTCTAGAGAAGAAGATTTTTGAGTGTTTTTTACCATATATGGGCATTGCAGCCATCTTGGTCATGTGACCCGGATTTAGCGATCAAACTTTCATTCCCCCTATCCATGGATGCTCCACATAAAATTTCACTTTGATTGGTCAAGCAGTTTGAAAGAGAAAGATCTTTGAAAAGTGTGTATGGACCACAGACTGGCCAAGGTCAAGAGATGACCTTGACCTAAATTAATCATATACCTTCATCTACTCCATTAGTTGTTTGCATCTACCATTTTTAAGGTCTGAGGCTGCAATAGTTTTCAAAAATTCCATAGTTTTCACTTTTTCCCATTAAAAGCCTATCTTTCCTAAATTGACCTTGCCATAAATAGGTCAAGGTCATCCTACGGTCATCATTTGATCAAACTATGATGGGCTGGAGTCCCAAATGCTACATACATTGTACCAAATTTCGTGAAAATCGGCCTGCCGGTTCTCATGGTTCTGGAGAAGAAGATTTTTGAAGGGTTTTTACCATATATGGGCGTGGCGGCCATGATATCGCGAACAAAATATAAATGCCACTACCCAAGGAGGCTCCACATAAAATTTCAACTTGATTGGCCAAGCGGTGTCAGAGAAGAAGATCTTTGAAATTGTGGACGATGAACGGACGCCGGATCATGGCCGTCCTATAAGCTCACCTTGTGAGCCTTTGGCTCAAGTGAGCTAAAAATCCAGTTTTCACTTTTTCCCATGTAAAAGCTAACCTCCAAAATTGACCTTGCCAAGGACATTGCAGGGTCATGATTTATATATACATTGTAGTACTTGAGTCATAGATGCCTCATGCCAAGTTTTGTTGAAATCGGTCCGCCGGTTTCAGAGAAGAAGATTTTTGAAGGGTTTTTTACCATATAAGGGCATAGTGGCCATCTTGGTCATGCGACCTGGATTATTTATATATACATTGGTTCCCACTTCCTATAGATTCTTGCTCTGAGTTAGTCAACCAATCAAAAGCTGCCAGTGCCCAAAAAGATACACATGCAGTAAAAATGACTTGTGTCAGAACTCAGACTAGAAACTTTGCCAAAAATAGGCATAGATTTTTATTGTAACTGGCTGAAAGACTTTCAGACAATAGCTGATATTCATGCAAAGGAGCAACATTTTCAGCAAAGACAACCACCCTTCTTTGTTGATTTAACAAATTGTACGGACAAAATTCATAGTGTTTTCATCTTTTATCTACTTATACTGACTCGATAAATTTCTGATCATATATCATTGCAGAAGTTATGTGGATGGCTAAGTTTTGAATTTAGCAAAGTGGAAAGAAACATCTGAGATGGACCATTTAAGATATTACAAATTGACGATTAAGGTTTATGCTTTTATCAAAAGTTTTGAAAAAAATGTAAGATTTTTTTGCACAGTTCTTCTTATGTTGAGGGTTTTTCTATTTGTATAATTATTTTGCTGATGCTGTTGTTGAATTGAGACATGAGTCTTTCTTCTGTTTTCATTTATTCTTTTAATACATGTGATTAAACTTCAGTTCATCTTTAAACATTTTAAACACAGATATCTGAATGTAGCTGTACGTGTCCTTTCCATTTTACACATATTTTTAGGCAAGGGCCTAAGCCCTTGCACTTTCTAAATTATCTTTACAGTCACATATTTGTATTTATGATTTTCTCCACTTTGAAATAAGATGTTGCTTTTCCAAAATCTAGCCTAAGACTGATGCTGATGCAGAGAGTAAAATTTTCTTTACAAAGATTTCCTTTGTTTGGAGAATGGAAATACTGCCCAGATTGTTACTATTGAATAATTTAGCATTTTTTATTTATTTTCTTTTGTTAAAAGCTTGCACTTATATGTTATAAATTAGGTATCTTTAGAGTTAAACATAAACAATTATTGTACATCTGTTAACTACTTCTGCTCATACTGGACAACTAATACCACTATTTCTCTTCTGAAATGTATAGATGTACCAACTTTACATCAAAAGTATAGTTTACTATTTATCCCTTGTCACAAATAAAGATAAATAAAACATTCAGCAACCAATCAACCCATCACAATCAGTCAGCAATGCCAGACAAACTTAAAGCCTAGCCCAGTAGGGAGGGTTTCAAGTTAGGAACACACTGATGACAGTCAAATAAAAATTTATAGAACAGATCCTTTAAGAGCAATGAACATATTCATGAGAATGGGGAAGGGCCATACCACAGTTTTGGCTACTTAAGCCTCTATAGTGACCCTAAGTCAATGCTGTTCTCTAGGGATGAGAGGGATATCATGGTAACATGTCTACTGCATAATGTTGTCTGCAGGGCAACATAAATGAAGCTTCTGTAGTTGATTTAGCAAAGAATTAAGCGCGGTAGCTCAGTGGTTAGCGCACTGGCCTCTGGAGATAGAGGTCCAGGGCTCGATCCCTGCCAGTGGAGGGGAAAATTTGGTGGTCTGAACACCCTTTCCTTTGTGTCAATTTCAGGTATGACATGGACACAGTGCGCTGTCCTTCGGATCGAGACGTTTTCTGGAGGTCCCGTGCAGGGACTTTAAGGAAGCGGGTCAATTCGGCCTGATACCAACTCGGCCCGTGAGTCAACTCGGCCTAGGTTCAACTCGGCCGGGTCAACTCGGCCTCTTATTTTTTTCCTATTACAGGAGAGGTATTTTATAAGTGCATGATGCTTTTAGATATGAATAATGATTTTTAGGCTGATACATTCCGGATTCGTACACAGAAAATATAGCATGGCATTATTTATAGTATTACAAACAGATCAACAATTGGATAAGGCAAGGTCCATAGGGTGTAAACTGTCTATAGGGCGATTAGCATGTAAGTTAATCAGTTTTAATTATTAGAGTAAGGGGACATGGTTTCGCACACTTCTTAATGATTTACTTAGATCATAGAAAAAGATGAATACTTACAATCACGGTTACTTGTCTCATTTCAACCTTGACAAAAGCTGTTTACAAAACATGTGTCATAAAACGTCAGAGCTCAATACGTCATCGGGGATCTGTCATTATTTACTGTGGTAGTTAGTGATAAAATATGGAGGAAATGGGACATGGCTTCGCACACCCACGGCAACATATTAATGAAGAACAACCAAAATACTGTCAACAATTCAAAACAAAATGTAAATTACAGATAGACCTTGACTAAAGTACATTGTGTTCAAATTGGGGGTGTGTCACTTCAGGGACAGTAGCTGTACAAAAGTATGTTCCAACTTAAACTTAAAAATGACAACCTGGCATCTTAATACCATGGTGTGCCAACTTTGGGAGGATGAGTTGTATTGGGCCGAGATGACCAGGCACCTTGAAAAATGATCGCTCCCTCGGTATCACGGTTTAACTTTGACAGACGAACAACCAGCGCAGATAAAATGGGAAAACTTGTATCATTTTGGAGAAATATTGGAATATTTAGAGGGAAATTATTGGAAATAGGATATTTTTCTACTCACCTGTAGATTTTGATGGGAATCATAGAAATGGTAAGTTGAAAAAGCTGATTATTTACACAGTGTACATTTTTGTTGACATTAGTATGCAAATGAGGTTTCGTCGCACGCGCAAAGCACGCGAGGTTGCGGAAGCTAAGAATTTGTATAAAACACGGCACTCTTCGACAAAACTCATTTATAAGCATCATCCCTAGGGATTTTCATCACAATGGGGTATAATTTGAGGAATAAATTAGGTGTGCGAAGCCATGCCCTGTGCGAAATCTGTGTACTATAGTAAAGTGTTCACACCTAAAACAGTATCGCAAATAAAAAAGTGTTGTTTCTTTTTGGTTACACCCAATTGCAGTGGTAGGCCTACATGTGTATTTAATGGTATATTTAACAAATTTAAATTCTCATGTATATTATGGAAGAGATGGACGAAAATAACTGGTTAAAATGAGAATTATATACAAGCATTGCCTCACATCTGTTCCACTTGCTTTAACCATATTTATATATATTCTTAATTACAAGGCCGAGTTGACCCGGCCGACTTGACCCGGCCGAGTTGACCCAGGCCGACTTGACCCGAGGCCGAGTTGACCCGTATTCGACTTTAATACCCTGTGCAGGTTAAAGATCCCTACACAGGTTCTGTCCTCATACATGTAGGCTCATCCTGCAAACACACTGGAAATGTACAATGTACATCTCCCAAGAATAATCAGAAATTGATTGATGGGAGTAAACAAGAAAACAAAACAATTAAAAAGCTAATACTTGTTTCCTCAGTGTAGATCTAATCGCTATCACCATTTCTTTCTTCGCCTACAAATGTATAAAGGTAAAAACGTGTCAAATAGCTCCTTACTTTGATGCTCATTCAATAAGTATGTTTAAACTTCGTTTTATCCAAAGACATAAAAGTAAATACAAGTTTGTCACACCTGTCAGCATCCGGAGGTGAAAAGTAATCAATAGCCGCTTACGTTCATTAAAAAAATCAATAATCGTCTCCAAGGTGCGCGGCCGCTTACATGACTAAAAGGCGGTACTACCGGACCGGAATATGCGAAATAATCCCTTTCTCAAATACGATCACTGTTCTCAGTTAAGGTTAAAGGAATGCAGCCCGACCGACCTTATTGCATCAAAATTATCGCAAACATAAACCAGCCCTTTTTGGTACCACAATTTCACTAGTAATTCAGACCGACTAGGATATTAACATCAGGCTCTCTCATGACTGGACCATACTGTGAATGCCTGATGCAAAGGGCTGGTAAAACTAATCCCAGTAGACGGACTTGGGTAGCCTCTTAGTACCTCTAGTGGCCGGCTACCAAAAACGATCGCAGTTTTCATTGTAGCTCTATTGGAATTGCTTGCCGTGCCATTTTTTTTCTTGTACAGGGTTCCGTAAAACCGATTAAAGCCCGTTTCTGACCCGGTGTTCCAATGCACACGCCCGGTAAAGTGCAAATTGACCACCGGCTGACCACCACCGGTGGTCAACGTAAAAAAAAGTTGATATACATCCGGTGGTCGTTTTGAGAGTTTTCGCGAGTTTGGATGTGGAAGGTAAGATAATTTTTGATCAAAGGCGTATTATAAAAACCCAAGAATGTCAGGCTATCAGTTTTTTTGTCGTTGAATGTCTACCAGAAGTAGTAGTTGAAAAAAATAAACCGTTTCACTGCAATCCTTTCCGCCCCGTTTGAACGGTGGTGAAAACGAAAGTAGAATCTGGTCAAACACAGGTTAGAATGCCCTGATTGTGCCTTTGCAAGCTTTCTGTAACCAGTGGGCGCTGAAGTAAGTTACATGAACACTAAATTAGCTTTTCAGACATAATTTTAAAATCATTCAAGCTTTCCATTAAACGCTTAGATCGTTTTTGTACCGGTGGTCAACTTGAAATTGCGGTGGTCGTATGGATCAATGGGGATTTCAATGTAAATTTTCATCGTGAAAGAAAGCCAGCAAAAAATGAAACTTGATGCCGTTTTCTATTAGGAGCCAGGGCAACATTCATGGACATGGAAACTAGACACAGCCACATCAATATAAATGTCGTCGGTGTCCGATGTTACAAAAATTATTAATAAATGCATACGATATTGCTAAACTATGCTTCTAAAAGGCTATGAATGGACAAACGAAATCGAATTATGAGGACACCGACGACATTTATTTTGATGTGGCTGTGTCTAGAATGCATCTCCATTAATGTTGCCCTGACCTCTAACAGAAAACGACATGCAATTGCACTTATGCTAGCTTTCTCTCACGATGATAATTTACAAGGTAACACCCTTTGATCAATACGACCACCGCAATTTCAAGTTGACCACCGGTACAAAATCGATCTAAGCCTTAGAAGGAAAGCTTGAATTATTTTTAAATTATCTCTGAAAAGCTAATTTAGTGTTCATGTAACTTACTTCAGCGACCATTGGTTACAGAAAGCTTGTAAAGGCACAATCAGGGCATTCTAACCTGTATTTGGCCAGATTCTACTTTCGTTTTCAAGACCGATCAAACGGGGCGAAAAGAATTGCAATGAAATGGTTTAATTTTTTCTACTACCACTTCGGATAGACATTCAATGGCTAAACTGAAACTGATAGCCTGACATTCTTTGATTTTTTCAATACGTTTTTGATAAAAAAATATCTTACCTTCCACATCAACTTAACTCGCGAAAACTAATAACAGGAAACGTTCAAAACGACCACCGGACATATATCAACTTTTTTACGTTGACTACCGGCGGTGGTCAATTTGCACTTTACCGGGCGTGAATGCAGTTCTGCTGTGATTTCTTAATGTTGAGTGTTTTGCTCGTCTGTCTGTTTGCTCGTCTTGGTTGTTTTTGCGATGCCTTGTTTTACTCTTTCTGTCACACATTGTGTATGGATTGGGAGTTGAACAAAATAATAATATCGTGTAGTCCGACTGGTCAGCCGTCAAAATGAAGTATCATATTCAGTGGTTCATTTTGTCAAAATGATAAATCAGTTATCAAAAATTCATTTTGACGGCTGACCCGCCAGACTAAATATCGTGCATTGTCAATCTGACGATCCAGCAGAAAAGTCACCGTCCCGCCTAGTGTCTTTGTGTCGGGGGTTTGGTTTGGTTGCATCAAAATTGTGTGACACATGTTTATAATTATTGAGCCCCATATTTATTATTATTGATATTATTGTAATTATTACGAGGTTTGGCAGGAAAGTTCGTAGACACTTTAGCTATCAGAAAAAGTAACGTGTTGTTGAAGAAGTGTTTTGTATATTCTCAATCCGCAATATCTTATAAGTATATTTTAGAAATTTGGCGCAATTTGAAACAATAACACGCATGATATGACCAGTTTTCTGCTTGAGGATAGAGGTGTCAAAACGTGATAAAATGTGACTATTTTCACATTCTGTTTTTGCTTGTGAAACGACACTGAAGTGTGCTGTAACGTTAAAATCTTTTAATCCTGAAAGAACGTTCATTCAGCAACATTTTCTGAATGTTTGGGCCTTGGCGGAAGTATAGTTTGATATTTGTGAATTAAATTCAGATGCCGTCCGAAAAAAAGTTTGAAGAAATGGCGTAACTTTGACGACCGTCAGAACAGCCAACGATCATAAAATTGTATGGTTACGGAAATTGCCAACACACACAATGGAAATGCTACAAACAACAACAAAAAGCTACCAGCTTTTCGGTCACTATTTTACAAGTGGCATAATTGATTTTGGATGCTCGAAAGATCATCTATAATGATAAACGGCGACGGAAGAGCACTCGTCCGACATGCTCAGCGCATGCAAAATGCATATGTTCGAAAGGTCGTCAGGGAACTTAGCGACAGTTGGTACAAATCTGCATTTGACAGCTGGATACACATAATAAAAATGTGCCGAAATCCAAGAACCATATGTCGAAAAGCTCTGAAACATCGGATAAACTTGTCACAAATATACAAGGCACTGACAGCAATAAACTTCGAGTAACGTCACTGTGACGTTGACCCTTGCCCCGCTCCCGGTCAGGGAGGTGCACAGGAAAGGCTTTAGAAGATGTCATATTGGTCAGATTTTCATTAAATTTCATCTATTTGCTAATGAAATATTTTTGCAAAACCAGATATATTCATTTTGACAGCATTTCTTTTCCAGTTGAAAATATAAAAGGTGTCTACGAACTTTTATGACAACCTGCGTATTTATTCATTAGAAAATCGTGAATATATATTATATAGTTTGCTGTCCCCGTAAAAATGGTACCGTCCTGCCTGGTGTCATTGGTTGGGATTTTGATTAAACTGCATCAAAATATTTTGTAAAATGTGTTCGCCAGTTGAACAAAATGTTTGTTTTTTAATTTTTTAAACCGTATGCCAACTTGCTGTCCAGTTTGGCCATTTGGCTCTCGCTGCCTCAGGAAAAACATCACTGCCCCAGTAAATACGATAATCGGCGTTCCGGTAAACATGATTTATCTTCTTTTTTTGTCTGCCTCGAGCTCTCTGCCTGGTGTGCTCATTGCTTTTGATTGAGACTAGCCGGATGACTACCTTGTTGGGAAAGAGCTTAACATCTGGCTCTTCCAGAATGTTGTCGGAAAAATGTTTTGTGATGTATTTTCTTTCTCGTCTATGTTGGAACTTTAAGTTTAATTGCATCGATTCCTGGTCTCTCTATTTTACTTAGGAAACTTGACCAGTTTAAACATTAAATTGTTATATATCTATGTAAGACCATGTAAGCAATGGGGTTAGAAGACCAAACGTTCTTCCAATATCACACTAGACCAACGCACAGTCGATCAAATCGGAAGCTGCACTCACTGTACGAAAACATGTATGTTAATTTATTGTCATTTTTTTTTGTTTTATGCTGGTTCCAACTGAGTTTGGAAGGGAAGAGACGCTTCTTCCCAGTTAAGTTCTGCCTCAGTGGGGACTTTGAATGTACATGAGTTTCGCCCCCCGACTCAGCGTCTCACAAATACTGCTGTAGGCTGCCTTACTAAGCAAATAAAGAATTCGAAAACAAAATGCTTATCAAATAAAATTGAAAAAGGAAATAAGGAAATCAAAAACAAGCTCGACAACATTCCACCATTCGATATCTCTGCACTTTATACTACCATATCACTTGACAACGCCTCTACATTAACAACCGTTTCTTAAAAAAAAAAAAAAAAAAAAAAAAAAAAAAAAAAAAAAAAAAAAAAACGGAAACCGAAAGTGATATTGTTCTTGTGTTTTCACTTGCCGACTTTTTTCTCTATGAATATCATAGAAATCAAAAATACTTCAGGATCCAGTAAAGCTGCCCTATGCTTAGAGTGATATATCAACATTCACATTACGAAACCATGCCCATGCAATATACAGAGATTTTTTCAGCTGTAAAAATTGAAAATTTCATCAGAAAAAAAAAATAGATATTTTTCTAATTTTTGCTCAAAACATAGATCGTGGGTACACGTTAGAACCGCCTCACCGAGGCGGTTCTAACGAGTACCCACAATCTATGTTTTGGTGCAAAAATAAGAAAAATAGGTATACCCCTGCATACCCCAGTTTTGCTATATAAAAGTGGGGTTTAAGGGGGTATTCATTGCACGGACATGTTTTCCTGATATTGACAACAGAAGGCATGAGAAGAGGGATGGCTTTCACTTAACCGTATTTAACTTTCCCTTTCTGTCTGTCAGTGTTCCTTTATCCTCTGCATATGGAGTTGTATGTCCGCTGCCTCACTGCCTGTAATAAAAATCTGTTACCAGTCTGGCTAACCACCTAGAGGAATTCATACGCAGTATCGACATGCATCATTGCAAGTCAGATGATTTACTACGAGTTCGAGTATGGTGAGTTGTGGTGAGTTATAACTACGATGATTATTAATAGATGGAACATTCAGCAGTTGTAACAAGATTATCGTAAACAAACTTTGTGTCACCTCTAAATAGTCATTACCCATGTTGCCGCGTCTCATTTTGTTTAACCCATATGCGTCTCATCTTGTTTAATCCATATGCGTCTCATCTTGTTTAACCCACATATGGCTAATCACAATCACAATTTTCAATTCCATGGTCATAAGGAGTGATTTTGAATTCTTATTTCATTTTTCAATGAAATTTTTCTGAGCAAACAGAATAGCCCATGACAGGGACGCCGCCCATAATATACGAGTTAAAACCTGATTTAGATGCACTGACGGATTTGCTTTATTGCGGTCTTCAGATTTGAGCCGCATCGTGAGAAAACCGGATTTTTGCCTAGGCGAAAACAAAGGCGCAGATCAGCTTCGCGGTAACCGCGAAGCTGATCAGCGCCTTTGTTTTCGCTACTCGGATAGTATAATTCCTCTTCTACTCATAGCCAAAATTTCAAGTATCTAACCTGCTCCTGTGACTGTACAGACCGATTTGTGTCGCACCTGGTCGGAAACCCCGAAGACCGGTTTTCTCACGATGCGGCTCATTTTGTCGCTGTCTTCAAAACAAAAATCTCGCTGTAAATGTCTTGCTGGATGTTGTTGGAGAGATTAACTATTAAAGCACCAGCGCTGCATTCTTCCACTTGTAGATACTGCGTTGGACGAGGCTCGCACGAACAATTTGAAGAGAAGTAGCGGACCTTATGAGCAAATATCATATTTTTATATATACGTTTATATATTCGTACGCACGTTTCAGGAAACTGCAATGAGAAAAGATGCACCAAACAGAGTTAAACAGACTAGTGTTTAGCTGTAGAAATAAAGTAGGGTGTAGGTAGTAACAATCACATCACCGTTTGAGAACGTTAAGATGAAGAAGGCACTTTAGGATCCATTCAATGATTCATAACCTCATCAGTAATATTTTGCCTTTCATAAGCGTACATCAATTACGCAAACTATTTGTACGTGGGTTAACTAGGTCATTCGAAAATGCCTATCTACTGTTCAAACATTACAACTCAACTCTGTGCTCATTAACTAATAAATGCTGCTCACATACCCTGTAAATTACGATGAATAAGTTTTTAACAGGTTTTATCAATCATTTTAACTATCTAGACAAACACAAACGAATTTAGAGGACCCGGCTTTCCATCTCATTAAATGAGCCGCCTCGTGGGAAAACCAACAATGTGGTTTCCGAACAGGTCCCACACAAACCGGCCTGTACAAGCACAGAAAGGAACTAGAAGCTTGAAATTTCGGATTTAAGTAGAAGAGGAATTATACTATTCGAGTGGCGAAAACAAAGGCGCTGATCAGCTTCGCGGTTACCGCGAAGCTGATCTGCGTCTTTGTTTTCGCCTATGCAGATTGTTGGTTTTCCCATGAGGTGGCTCAAATTTTAAGGACTGAAGGTTATGAAGGTCGCTATTCTTCAGGCTTGCTCGACCATTTCAGTAAATATTAGTTATTTGAAGTAAAGTGAGAAAAGTTTATATACAATTTTTCTTAAATAATACACCGAATAAGATGAGCTTACTTGTAAGAAACATTTCTTTATATACATGTATAAACCTATGTGATCATAGAAAAAAGGCAATGCATAGTCTGCCCATCCACCTAGTCTGATCAACACCCTTGCTGTTTGCTGCAAAGATTGAATAGTGCACATTGTCAATATATCCTGATAGTAGCCATGTTTTGAGGCTTCAGTGGGTTGGTATTCTCAGGACGGGCTGTAAATAAAGTTGGAAAATTGGCTTAAATCCTACATTCATAGATGATTTTTGAAAATGCTAAAATTAATGAGACAGTTTGAAAACAAGCTTGCAAAAAAGTAAAAAAGATACGCTAGCATTAAGGCTTATTTTTATCAAACGACACCAAATCTTAAATTTGTCGCTAAACGGATGGATTGTTGCTGAATACTAAAAGAGGCTAGGAGGTCGTGTTTAATAATCGAAATATTTAGTGACTACTAGTTTTGGCCTTTTAACTGTGCTGTTTGCTGTCGCCAAAGCTCCCTAACCAGAACAATGTCAGGAGACTACAGTATTGTGACTGGAAAGAAGGCGACATTTGGAACCGTGGACTATGTCCTATTCGCCCTGATGTTTGTATTTTCTGCTGCTATTGGATTTTACCACGCTTACAGGGACAGAAATAAGAAAAATGTGGACGAGTTTCAGCTAGGAGGCAGAAAGATGCACCCAATACCGGTGAGCCTGTCGCTTTCCGCGACGTTCTTGTCAGCTCTCACTATTCTGGGCACGCCGGCGGAGATTTACACCAACAATACGATGTATCTCTGGATTCTCTTGGCCATGTTTCTGGCCACAGGCGGTGCGGCACACATCTTCATCCCCATCTTCTACAACTTGAACATCACCAGCTGTTTCCAGTACCTGGAGATGCGGTTCGGTAAACTCGTGCGCACCATCATGTCCATCTTCTTCATGCTACAGACGCTTGTCTACATGGGGTTCGTGCTGTACGCACCATCACTGGCATTCGAAGCCGTGACGAACGTTTCATTGTGGGGTTCTATGGTAGCTGTCGCTGCAGTTTGCACTCTCTACACCACACTAGGCGGAATGAAGACCGTTCTGTGGACTGATTCCTTGCAAATTATGATCATGTTTGCCGGACTGGTTTGCGTTCTTGTGGAAGGATCGAAAGCCGCCGGTGGGTTTTCACATGCATGGGAGACTGCGGCGAACAACCAACGGATCTTCTTCACTGACTTTTCCCCGGACCCTAGGACTAGGCACAGTGTGTGGACAGTGAGTATCGGTGGTGCCTTATTTTGGATGTACTTGTATGGTGTCAACCAGGCCCAAGTACAGAGAGCATGTTCGCTTCCAACCCTGAGGAGAGCTCAATTAGCTCTATGGATAAATTTTCCTGGGTTAGTCACAATCACAGTGCTTTGCGTACTTGTCGGTGTTGTGATGTACGCGTTTTACTCGGAATGTGATCCCATTAAATTCGGATTGGTTGCGAGACGAGACCAGTTATTGCCCTTGTTTGTTCTTGACATTCTGAGTAAGATACCGGGTCTCGCTGGAATTTTCATGGCATGTGTGTTCAGTGGCGGACTGAGCACCATCTCATCTGGCCTCAACGCAATGTCAACGGTTTTGCTCGAAGACTTCATCAAACCATTCTGCTGTGCTTCTTTTGTCAACAAAAGAGGGATAATTCTATCAAAAGCCCTTGTTTTAGTAATCGGTGCGATTCAGTTCGGTGTTGCAGTACTAATTTCTCAATTTACAGGGCTTATCATGCAGTTTTCATACAGCATGTACTCAATACTCGCAGGACCACTCTTTGGTGTTTTCATATCAGGGATGTTCTTTCCGTGGACAAACAAATATGGAGCACTGACAGGATTGATTCTTTCTATAGCCTTTATGTGCTGGATGGGAATAGGAACCATACTAGCCAAGCTTCCAAGCTCACCGTCACCCGTGAGTACCACTGGGTGCAACTGGAACGCAACCGGAAACCTAACTCCGTTACCGACAACAATGGCGTCGACGAGTTCGATTGCAACAACTGTGGCACCAGGCCCATCAGAACCATCAACTAGCTCACTTGACGAGTTCTACCGCATCTCCTACCTCTGGTACACAGGTCTCGGCATGATGATTACCATTATCATTGCTCTGATTGTCAGCTTTATCACGGGTCACACTAAGGCTTCCGAGGTAAACAGCGACTTGATGTGCCCCGTGTTTGATCGGCTGTTTCCGTGCCTACCTGAGACGATACGGAAACCACTGAGATTTGGGGTCGTTTATGAAAAATCTAAATACGAGGCAAAAGATAAGAACGAAATTGCAACAAATTATGTTTATGATAATGACATTGCAGATAAGAAGAGCGACGGCTCATATAAGACAAGCAATGTACGCATGTAGCGCAGAGTGTACGAACTACCATGATTTGACTTTATACTTGCAGCTCTATGTTGTTGTACCCTCGATATATTCAAACTGTATCATTGTTTGCGGAGAAAATCCCGTGTCAATCAACTAGAGTTGATATACAGCACTTTGGATATTTTCTCTTTTTTTAAAGTGTATGATCTAGTGTCGTGCATGTTTGGTTAAATCATGCGCGGATCCAGAAATTTTCATGAGAGGGAGTCCAACTAAAATGTAAAATGGTAATTTTTGGTCACAGACGAGGGGGGCCCAACCCCCCAAGAATCCCGAAATTACCTTTTTAGGTAAAATTTTCAAATTCCAGGGGGAGGGGGGGGGGGTCCGGACCCCCGTTCCCCACCTCTGGATCCGCGCATGGTTAAATCGGGCATTTATTCAAAAATGTAAGTCTACGTTTACTCATCATATAATGAAAATCTTCATAATATAAAGAACCTGGTCCAACATATAATGGACTTGTCTCATCATATAATGCACACTATACAACATATAATCAAATGTGAGCAGGATATAATGAAGATGATGCATCAAATGTTTTTATTCCTTACCATCAGACAGCTTTAGCGTTCCATACGAACAGGTGCTTTGTAACATGTTTTTCTACTATTTTAGATATTACTGGGAGAACTGAGATAGGGCGATAATTTGAAGGGTCAGGTTTTGTACCTCCTTTATGAATCGGTTTGATTTTGGCAAGTTTAAATGATTCCGGGAATTGACTATTGATCAGGCTTAAATTTATTATTTCTAACAGAGTTGGTGCTACTGTTTCGGCTGATGTCTTCAAAATTCTAGGAGTATTGCCATCGAGACCTGTGGCTTTTGTTACATCAAGCGACTTCAAAGATGTTATGAGATTGGCCATTTTCATGAGAGGAATGCCAAACTGGACTGCATTTGGTATTTTAGTTTTTATGTAATAATCAAGAGTACTTGTCTCAAGAGTACTTTATGCCGGCTATACCAAGCGTGTGTGAGACGCTGTTTATGGTCACAAGCAATAATTGCTCTTTTTCATGAATTGTACATGGTATGCGACATTTTGTTTTGGTTTTGAGTAAATACGGTAAGAAAATATCAAGTATCCGGGTCAAATTGGCCTCGGATCAAGTCGGCCCGGGTCAGCTCGGCCGGGTCAACTCGGCCCGTTATATTTGGTATATGGGTATATGGTTGCTGGTAGGTAATTTTATATTACAGATCGTTCCAAGGCGATACTTCTTTTGTGGTTCAATTTGTTTCATGTTTTGGAGTCGCATTTTTGTGTTGTTTGAACCTTATGTGCGTTTTCGTATTTTTATTTTAGTTCCGGTAACTGAGTGGCCACCTATTGGGAAATAGCTGCTCACTCGACTTACGATACAAAACTGGGCAAGCCTTCCTTTCAAAAGTAAATTTTATAATAGTATCAAAATATTATACAATATTTAAAGCTTTGTTTGGTATACAAATAAAAGATGCGAGTGGGCGGCGCAATCAGAAAGCAATTCCCACTCCAAAAACCGAGGGGTGGGAAAAAACTAAAATGACACTAAGGTATTGAAGCCTGATTTTTTTTTTTCACAAAAAGTAGCTGATAGTCGAGTTTCAAAGCGGATTCCACCAGGAACCAATGATAATGGTTTGCGATTATGTTTGTAATTTAAAAAAAAAAATCATCTTTTTTGTACTAAGGCTGAAAATGTTTGGTGTCTTTATGGGCAATTTTTACAATGTTACACCCGGTGATTTTCGTTCAATGTGCATTTTAGAATTTCGTGGTTAAGTGGTTGTTACAATTTAAAACTGATCACGTCAGTGTTATTTTGAAAGAACAAATAACATTCCACCAGGACCTTTGTACGAAGAAACCTTGCTAATTAATGGGTTCCCTTATGAGATAAGCAAGTCTTAATGCATTGTGTAGTCATCTCTGGCTTTGATTTCTCTGTCAAAACTCTGGTTGGAATGTACATCGTAACTGCGAAGCTGATCAGCGCCTTTGTTTTCGCTACTCGGATAGTACAATTCCTCTTCTACTTAAATCCGAAATGTCAAGCTTCTAGCCTGCTTCTGAGACTGTACAGCCCGGTTTATGTCGGACCTGGTCGGAAACCCCGAAGACCGGTTAAAATCTCGCGTCGAGGCTCAAATTTATTATTAATATTTCAATCCTCTTGTATGATCTTAATAATAATTAATGAGCCGCGACGTGAGAAAACCGGTCTTCGGGGTTTCCGACCAGGTCTGACACAAACCAACCTGTACCAGCTCAGAAAAGAGCTAGAAGCTTGAAATTTCGGATTTAAGTAGAAGAGGAATTGTACTATCCGAGTAGCGAAAACAAAGGCGCTGATCAGCTTCGCAGTTACTGCGAAGCTGATCTGCGCCTTTGTTTTCGCATAGGCAATTATCCCGTTTTCTCACGATGCGGCTCGTATATATAGTGTTTAAGTAATGGATATTTCCAGAACATTCAAAGACAGACGTGCCTCTGATATCAAGAATGTGTTTTGCGGATTTGGAATTATTAAAAAGAACATTGCGTCGCATATATACAAATTCTTTTCGCATCCTTGATTGTCCTGGCATTTTCTCTGATTTCTGGAATATCATGAAGAAGAGAAGTAATTGTCTAACAATAAATTAATCCTACTATGCTATTCTGTGCGGGGCAACAAATAATGAAATTATTTGATGAAAGTCCAAAACGCGTTTGTCAGAAGTGACAACACATTGCTTAAGACCTCATGAAGGAACCCAATAGCAAGGTTTCATTGTACAATCATTCTGTTGGAATGTTATTTTTCTTGAAAAACAACACCGACGTGTTTAGATTTAAATTATAACAACCACTAAACCATGAAATTCTAAACTGCACATTGAATGTAAATTAGAATGTAACTTTGTAAATGCTCAGGAATCTCAATCGCCGGGCATCTTATTGAATCTGTGAGCCCTCGGTTTTGATTGACCATGGTGGTTATCATAGTTCATTTGTTTGTCCTTGATGATTCATTGACTATTAGAGATTCACCACGATGACCGAACAATTAACTTAAATTAATGTTGTGAACCATTGCAGAGGCGGAGGGTGAGGTAATGTACCTGAAAACCGGTTTCAGTACCCCCCCGCCCTTAATTGTATATTACTGATCAGTCCTATGCGATACTTCGATTGTGGTTCTAATTGTTTAATGTTTTTGCGTAGAATTTTTGTGCTTTTTGCATCTTATGTTCGTTTTCATATTTTAGTTCGCGGGTTACTGAGTGGCCGCCTGTTGGGAAAATAGCTGCTCACTCGGCTTACGATATACATGTATTTTCTTAGTAAATGTACCTGATTGTCAATTCATTTTAAGAGTGGGAATTTCTGACTAATTTCACCCTTTCCTGATTATTGCCAACATTTACCTTTTTTATTTCAAATAGGTAAATGGCGACTAACTTTTGAGGGAAGGCTTAATGTCAACGGACGAGGATTCATAAGCAACACAAGGTAACTTTTCACTGATTATTAAGTATATTTACATAATATTTGTATTTCATGTAAATGGTATTAAAGAATGAAAATCCAAAATAAAGCCACAATAACAAACGACAGCAAAACAGTCGAATACACTATGAAAACATGTCCGTGTAATAATGAACCCCACTTTTATATAGCAAAACTGGGGTATGCAGGGGTATACCTATTTTTCTTAGTTTCGCTCCAAAACATAGATTGTCGGTACTGGCGGTTCTAACGAATACCCACACTCTTTGTTTTGAGCAAAATATATACTCAACAAAAAAAGTTAAGGAAAATGTGTTTGAGGGCCTGTAACACAAGAACTGTTATATTTCATGAAATATGAACTCCATATCATTAGGTAGTGTCTTTTTATCTTTCAAATGAGGGTTAATTTGAGATGATGGCACTTACAGAAGCTTTAAAAATCAATGTTAAAGTTGACTGGTTGCTCCTCCATGTTTCACAAAATTGCCATATTGTTTGATATGTGTATCAATTGTCACTGGAGTTTTTCACACAATAACCATGTCTCCATAGACACATTTCTCATGTACCGCTATACAGTGCACACACTGAGGTAAGCAAACTGGTTGTAAAGCATTTTCAGCACCAGTACCAGTGTTGGTACCAGGAGGACAATGTCAGATGAAATCGCCCCGGTATCACCCAAGATTACCTACCTCAGAACAACGTTGAGGTCAAGGACTTGGCAACCATTCCACCAGACATGCCTCCCGCTGAGCAAGTGTTACACATTCTGGGACAGCATGATATGGTCTGGTGTAGAATACTGGCACAAAAAACTCTCCAGGCTCTTGCTATGGTGCTTCAGGAGGAAAGGGGGCTGATTTCTCAGCACCAAATTCGGCATATTGCTGGTCAGATAAAGAATTGCCGGTTGGCTGTGGTGCTTTGCAGGCTGATATTGCCATCTAGGAAATGATGCTGATGCAGGAAAAGCAGTATGACATGCCTCAACATCTTGTCTTGTGCACTGATCTTTTGTCATGAGAAGACTTGTCTTTAAAGTCTATGCTTTTAAAGCAAGAGTCTACATTGACACTTTTTACTCAAACCAAACAATATTGCAATTTTGTAAAAACTGGATTGACGACTAGTCAACTTTGACATTGTTTTTCCCAGCCACTGCTGATGCTATAAGTTCAAATGAAGCATCATTAGAAAGATAAAAAGACACTTTATAACATACTAAAAATTGAATTTCTAACTCTTTTCTAGATTTATTGCAATAAGCACTTGAACACATTTTCCTTAACTTTTTTTGTTGAGTATAAGAAAAATATCAACATTTAATTTTCAGCTTTTAAAGCTCAAAAATTTCTGTATATTGCATGGGCAAGTTTTTGTAATGTACAGCAGATGATACATAAACGAAATTATGTTTACATGTTACATGTACTTATATTAATATGAACAGGTTGAGTCTACACGCCATAAAGAATGGAAAAAGAAGTATTATTATGATGCTCTTTCAAAGAATTATTTATAGAATTTAGACACAGCATTGTCATCAACAGCTATTCATAGAATACGCACGACTCATACATATCAACAGTAAGTAAGATTAGCAGGTGACAATTTCCAAAAACATTACTATAGGTTAAAAAAAAAAACGTTTAAATATTTGGCCATTTCGATAATTCGATTCTTTGTATATACACTATCCTACTGAAAATTTTAAGTGCTTAATTAGCCGAAACTGCGGTTTGGTCCACTCTATTGCAATAATATACAAAGTAATATTTTCACCGCTCTTAAAGGAACTCAGTTTTTTTCTTTATTTGAAAATAAATTTGCGGAACCATTCACTCAACCGTCTGTTAATACAATGATTACATGTACATATCATCATTTAGGCTTCTCTAACGTACTAAGTTAGGTTAGCAGGGGGAAAAAGTTTATTCAATTGCCACTGAGAGTGAATTGTGCCAGTCTTCTGTTCATGTGATAATTATTCTTACACATCACAAGTTTGTTTTCTGTACAATATTTGACAGTATACGTTTAATTCACCACAGGTGGCAATTTTAAAATTTTCTCTTAATACAATTCATTCACCTTTCCTGTTGACTTCTTTGTACACTGCAGCAGGAGATACGTTTAACGTTTATCATTTTTGTCAGCGACAGCTGGATCCTTCCATCAGTTTGCTTCCTGGATTGTAAATCGGTACCAAAATATAAATTAATCAATGTTATTTGAGCCGCCTCGTGGGAAAACCAACAATATGGTTTCCGAATAGGTCTGACACAAACCGAGCTGTACAGCTACAGAAGCAGGCTAGAAGCTTAAAATTTTGTAGTTAAGTAGAGGAGGAATTGTACTATCCGATTAGCGAAAACAAAGGCGCTGATCAGCTTCGCGGTTATCAGCTTCTATGCGCCTTCGTTTTCGCCTATGCAGATTGTTGTTTTTCCCATGGGGCAGCTCATTTGTCACCGAGAGTTAGAACATTTCGATCTTATGCTAATTTGATACATACATTGAACAATAGTCTATCTGTACTGTATGGTAGCAGAAATAAATTAGTCTATTGATTTGCCAACGAGAGCTTGAACCTGTCTACTTCACCACTGTTAGAATATGCAACGTAGAGTTCATTGGTTGATTTTCGGTATACTATGCCGACGGGTTTCTCCTGGATATCTTGTCCTTTCAGAAGAACCTGTGTCTGGGAAAAGTCATTTGATAAGACCAGAATTTCTCGAGTGAGCAGTGAACATATAAATACATTTCCGTCATCGTCAATAGTTAATCCATGAGGGTCTTTATCTTTCAAGTCAACTATCTTCATGACTGTTCCATTACTGGCATCGACAACAGTGAGAGTCTTTTTCTTCCAATCAGTTACCATCACGGCTTTTGTTCCATTGAATGTAGTGATCTCAACACCATACGGCCTCTCAAAGAGTTGTTGGTTATCTAGTCCTGTTGTTAAACTCCAGACCTCTTTACCATTCCGGTCTATCATTTTCAAGCTTGCGGGATTTGTCCACTGAGATGTTAAGACAATACCCCCACAGCACGATATCAAGCTAGTAACTTCATACGTGAGTGAAAGTGAATATCGTATCTTGACCGAAGGAAGAGCAGAGATGTCTAAGAAATGAAGTTTGTCTGCCGTACTGACGACTGCCTCAGAATCATCAATGACTGTGATGCCGTAGATCCAGTCTGCCATGTCGAAGGTTGTCAGTAATGTATTGTCCTCAGAAAAGAATTTCACTTTCTTGTTTGCAAAGTCAGCTATCAGTAGTGTACCATTCCTTGTTAAAGCCATTCCACGGCTTTCACATGTCTCTGTATCCTCAGACGTTTTCACATTGAAACCGCCCGTTTTCTTGGCATGAATGTAAGAAATATCCGTCGCGGTCCTTGACCTCTCATCCTTTGGCTGTGGGAATGCAATATCATTAACCTCTTTCATAGTGTCCATTGGTTTTATTATTTCTCTTATCGCGCCAAGTTTGTTTTCGTCAAGAAAACAGCCTAATTCTTCGTTTGGGTCAAATGTCAGCTCATTTACTTTGAGTTGATTGATTGTGTCTTCTATTTCTTGTTTACATTCTTTTGTTGAAGTGACAATATTTTGTACCTGAATGAAAATATTCGCGTCCATATCAGGTACTGTCTTTTTATCGAAAGTGTCAATAATTTGGTCAAGTTGTTGTTTTTCATCAGAGAGGGTTTCAATATGATCAGATATTCCCGAAGTTGCTTTGCTACATGTTTCAATTATCTTTGATACCATCTCATTAAACATACCGTTGGCTTTGGCAATAAGTTTGTCCCTCTCTAATGCAGCACTTTGGATCATATCTTTCTTTTGTGATTCTATGGCATTGATGTTGTTTCGCAAATTAGCTTGTGTGGCATCAACATTTTGTTGTATGTCATTGACGATACTTTTGAATTCTTTGATATCCTTAGAACTGATATCTTTACAGACATCGGGTATTGGTAAGACTCTACAGTCATTATGATCCTTCTTTTTGCAGTCATTGCAAACCATTACGCTGTGTTTCAGACAGTAATGATCAGATATATTCCCGACGTGCAAAACACAACTTGAATACTTAATTGGCTTATCACCGTGTAATCTAGGCATTTTAGACCCTCGAACTAGCCTGTGGTTCTGGTGCCATTTCCTGTGAGACTCTTGGCAGGGCGAACAGAGGTGGTTGTTACACTCGGGACAGTATACGAATGCGTCGACCTTGACCTTTGTTTCTTCTAGACACGGCTCACACCAGGGATCTATCACTTGATCGGAGATTCCGTGTTCCTCGCCCTTGTGTCCATCGTCCACTTCATCTCTGTAGGTTCCTGGGCCAGCTTCAGCCATTCTGAAACTGAGCCGGCAATCGTAAAGTATTAGTAGTGTACCACAGATTGTTCAAGCCATACTAATATAAAATTTATAACTTGTTTGAACTCGTTTGGAGATAACGTTTATTTCATACGGTTTTTGTTTAATACAAAATACGCACGCTCCTAGTGAGCAGAAAGTCCTGCAGGCTTCTTTTTAAAGAAAATGTAGAAAACAACAGGCTCTTTCGAAAGAAAATTAAGAAAACAAGCACTTACCTCGCTCAACTTTCAATAAATATGTTGATCACGAGACATTTGTATACGTAACCGGTTTTTCTAAACAAGGAAGTTATATACCCTACATGTATGTGGATAAAGATTTTTATATGCAACTTGTGTTTATTGTCTACGCGCCAGCGCGTAGACTACTCTAAAGTTTGAGATTGACCTACTTTCAAGACAACTCATACACCTCGCTACAATTGCAACTGCACGTTTGAGTCTAGTGGCTTGACCATCGTGTTAGTAGGATTCTGTGGCGTTTCGCCAAGGGCCGTCGTGTAAACATCCAAAACACCCATGCAAACCTCCCTTTGGTTCGTAACATTTGTGCCAATGGTGCAGTAGATACCAAAAAAGGGGCAAATTGTTAGATTCGTGGAACTGGTGCATGATTGCATTCTATCTATAAAAGCAACATTGGAATGAAATGAGCCGACGGTATTGTGACGCTATATGGTCAGGTATGAAAGCTTTGACCGCGCCCCACCTGCCGTGTAGCCAATTACATTCTATCCAAGCCACAATGGATTGAAATGAACCGACAGTATTGTGACGGTCGATTGTCAGGTATGAATGCTTTGACTGCGCAGCGTTTTATTTCTGTTCAGTCACACGAACCACGATGAAATGGGAGTACGGTCAGATTCTTTGACATTCTAGTTTATGTATGCGAAGCGTAGACCAAGCTTTTTGTGAAAGCTTATACTTGTATCTTAATAGTTTTCATATATAGACACTGTGGTATTTATGCGCAGATGCTCGGTGGGGGGGGGGGGGGGGGGAGGGGGGAAGCACAGATCTTGACAAAATGATAAAATGTCAAAATAAGGTATACTGAAGAGGCCATGGGAGGGTATTTAGTGATACGGAGATAAGAATTGGTTATTGTCAGAATCTTAAAAAGGAATATGGCCATAATGGGTATCTCCCAAAACTAATAAAGGGTTATTCAATTGCATATAAGGACCCCTTACCTCCAATGAAGATATATTACTTCACAAAAGTTAGAGACGGTTGCCATTACTGTCACCAGCTTCGACAACAATTTGAAGCGAGTGATTTGCTTGTGATTTAGACCAAGCGGCTACGCTCGGGGTTCTCCCAATGGTAGAATCTGCAAATCTACCAATGATTTTTACCAATGGCAACCCGAAAACCCTGAACGTTAGTTTGCTACCAATGGTATCATGGGTAACAATTTTACAATTATTGATCAATACACCTCAATCGTTTTTGTCTTTTTATTTTCTACATACACTGTATATTGTGTTATTTACAAAATTTAAGCTCTGTTCTCACTGTCCCGGTTTAGCTCCCCGGCTCACGCCGGTTTGACAAACCGGGGTAAACCGGGACGCACCGTGGACAACCGGGACAATCCGGGACGAACCGGGGTAAACCGGCTTGCTTTGCCGGTCGTTTAAAAATGTTTAATTAGAACCGGGGTGAACTGGGACAAGTGTCATAAACCGTGATAAACCGGTGCGACACCGGGGCAAACCGTATCTCCACCGTGGCGAACCGGGGCGTTTATTTTACCCCGGTTCGCCCCGGTATTGGGCCGGTATCGACCCGGTTTATGCCGGTGGAGATACGGTTTGACATGGTGTCGCCCACGGTCGCCGCGGTTAGGGGCTGTGCTACTATTGTTTGGCCCGGTCGAGTCCCGGTTCAATACGGTGTGTGCCGGTTCAACCCGGTACCGCTACGGATTAGATGAACTTACATGCAATATTAATTAAAACACAAAGATTTAATCAGTTGTATTCATGTTTTATACGAAATAGAATGAATTATCAAATAAACACCAACTGGAATAGACTACAACTTCTGCATTACCACCTCCAATTGACTAGTCAGCCAATGGCATATGCCGTGGCTATGGTAAGAGCTCAGCCACTGACCAACAGGTGGCGAAGAAGGAATCATCAGAAAAAGTTGATTTGGGTTCGACCATGGTTTCAAGGGAGACTTGAACTCAATACTGCTAGAGGAAATGAGGCTTGAAGATGGGGCTTCCTTTCGAAACTTCCTTCCACTGGATCCTAGGATGTTTCATGGTCTGCGTTAGAAAACAGAACAGACGTTGCGCTATTGGGTACGCTCTACCTTTGAATTGGGTAAAAGCTAAAGTGTACAGTTAAAAGATTCAACTCACATGTTTTCCGTTATAAAATAAGAATGAAAAATGAGTTTGTCTAATTCACTGGATTGGACAAAATACAAGAAGCTGATTTCTAACGGTAAATATGTGACAGCGGTCCAGGCTGACTGAGCTCGATTTTCCTGTAATCTCTCTGCTTGAACAGATGGACTAGCCGACCACGCCCAGATATGAATATTAAACCGAGTTGCCGCCCATACAGTGACCTATTTGCCGAATTATGCATGCAAATGGCAATATCTGTTTATACGGTTCAATAATACTGTCAAATAATGTTTTGTTGAGGTTTAAATAAGTACACTATTTTTCATTTCATCAAGTTCATCAATCTACCAATGGCATAAAATGCATGTGTAACAGGCGAAGAAAAATTCTTTCTTCCCTGACGGGGATCGAACCAGGTTCTCCCGCGTGCTAAGCGAACACTCTACCACGTCGCTGTAAAAGCCGGCTTCTGTATTTCCGCTTCTGTTAATCTCTTCTCTGAATTCACATGCCTTTCTCTTGGATGTGATTCTGATCTATCTTTATGTGACATCGTAAAGGACAGACTGTTCTTAATTTCTTCCTGTGCTATACTCTGTTCAAGCTTCTTCGTCTCTTGAAACATTCTTTCCATTCTGTCTTGACACCTTTTGTCTTCCTCTTCCTCTTCATACAATCTGGCCTGAATCCTTTGTGCCTCAAGCTTCAGTGCCTTCAGTCTTTCTTTTCTTTCTGATTCTCTTCTAACTTCTTCATCTTTCTGTTTCAATGCTTTGAGCTTCATTTCAAGTGCTCTCTCAGCATCTTGTTTTCTTTTTCTGTCTTCTTGGATCCTTCGTTCCTGGAATTGTAGCTCCTTCAGCCAAGCTATCAACTCTCCTTCCTCTTCATTACTACAGCCTGTCTCGGGCTCGTAGCTTTTAGCCGTATCATGTATATCCGTGGATCTGTTATCTGTCAGTCCAGGATAGTCCAAAGCTGGATTCAATGTACCTCTATCTGTCTGTTCGTCTCCTTTATATATGTTTCTTATATGTGTCAAGTCCTCCTTAGATTGTCTGACTAAGTATGTCTGTCCTTCACCTGTTCTAGAATCACCTTCATCCATGCGGATTCTGTTTTGTTGTTGTCTGTCGGTGACTGTCAGTGTAGGTGTATTGTTATGTCTTGCAAATACTGTGTCCGAGTACTGGCTGTCTGCGTCATCAAAACTGTCATTAGGTGTCGGCAGTTTGCCTGCATAATCCAGTCTTGGTCGTCTGTCTTGACCTGTCAACGTACGTTGATACGTATGATCACCACTAGTGCCCAGGGGCTGGTGATCAACGTCTGTGGTTTGTGTCAGCCGTCTGTCATGGCTCTGCAAAGATCCAAATGGTGCCCGATCTGTTGGGTCACTTGAAGGACGGCTTAACAAACCGCGGCCAAATCCTGGTTCTGTTCTCTGCTGAGAGGTGCTTTCCCTCTGTCTTCGCAGCAGGTCATGCAAAGCTTGCATTTGTTCTTCCACATGTTGCCTTCTCTCCCGCTCTTCATAACGCAACTCTCTATCAGTTTTGTCATTCATGTTTACTTCTATCTGAAATAATTTACATGAAATAAATTATCTGAAAATAACAATCTATATCTGTAAATAAAGATATTCAAGCAAGTATGCTTTATTTTTCAGTTCAGGATAGAAGTTGTGTAACTCAAAGTTACTGAAATGGGAGGATAATAAAACGAAGTTTTATTGACAAACAGGGACTACAAAAAAATCAATGATATCACAGTACCAATATATAACCACTTCCGACAATGTAAACAACCAAGTTTCAAACAAACTGTCTGTATGAATGCTTGATAACAATCAATCACCTTTTCAACAGAACACTGATTTCTTCAATGGATGAAGCAAAAACCACTGAACAATATTCCACAAAACTTCAAAAGATTCTCAAACAATATCACTTGATTAAATGGGGCGTATAATATACAGGCAGGGTGACTGCGTGTATATGAAAAGACAAATTTGCCACAAATAAACCGTATCCACCAAAATCAAAATCACCGTACAGTCAAAACCGTTTACTGCGTACAGTATTCAAAATATCGTTCACTGAGTACAGTGGTCAAAATATCGCAAATGCGGAACAAAAATCAGTATTGCGACGGTAATCACTGCGCGAAGAAATATCAAACTGTACGTTTGCAAATTGTAACAAAGGGCGGTAATCAAACGACACGATTGGTACCTATACTTGCCTCTTTCGATGTGTGTTTCATTGACAAAAACAACGCATGCACAGTTCTATGGTAAGAATACTGTACAGTTATTTTCTTACCTGTTGCACAGTGTTCTTACTGTTACGCAAAGAAAAAAATGTGTTTGAATGGTGTATTTCAGCAACTGAAACGTTCTAAGGTAAGCGATTCCAAAAAGAAAAAAAAATAACCCCTTGCAAAAGCAAAAAAAATAATTGGTAAATAAAAAGAAAAAAAAATGAAAATTAAAAAAAAAATATTTTAGGAGACGGGATTCGATCGCGTATTGCTGGCTTCGCTACGACGGTATAGTAACGACGGTATAGTAGGTACCGCCGCCTAACCGACTGAGCTAATCGGACTAGTTGCTGTATATATAGTAATTTACCTATGTCATCATTAGTCCGTGACAAACAACGCGCAGCCCTCCGTCATGTGCGGAAAATCCCGGAAAAAAAATCTTAGTTAACTTTTTGAAAAATATTGATAAATTCAGAATTTTATGATTTTATCAATATACAGATTCAACTAGTGAAACTGAGTATTATTGGAATTCTGAGATGGGTAGAACAAGAACAAACTACATAATTTATTTCCACGGAAGTTAATTATGTAGAATGACAGTTGTTTGTGCACGTGACTTGATTATGGCAGAAATTTGGGCATGGGGCGATGGACAGGACGTTTGGGCAGGGGCAGGACTTGGGTAGGACCGGGACACGTTTGATAATCCTACGAAATAGTTCTACTAAATCCTAACTAGCCCTAACCAGTGGCGGATTTAGAGGGGGTTCAAGGGGTTCGCTCGAACCCCCCTCTGGACCCAAATTATTTCATTTTCATGGGGTATTTTAAGAGAATTTGTGTGAAGTTAAGCAAACGAACCCCCCTTTTCTACATTTGAACCCCCTCTTCAGAAATCCTGGATCCGCCCCTGCTAACGCTACCTATCTACCGATGACAGCTCCTAAAAAGATGATCATGATGATGAAAAATGCTACACACTTCAAAATGTAAACAAGCAAACCGGTTTCATTGAAAGCTCGGACACGTGACAGGCGTAAACAATGCGTACAACCAAGGCGTGGTTTGTGTATTCAACGAAACACAGAAGTGCCTGCAAATATCAAATGAAGTATTGAAAATAACAGATGAACTCCTATTACAACAATAGAAATATGTCAAAAATCAAAAAGTTTACAAAAGTGTATGCTGCAAGGTATATAAAAATCGTACCTGTGTAAAATACATATATCCTTCCATCCTTATGAATGAAATGACAACATACAGTTTACACAGATACCACAATCCTTGATCACAGAATATGATCCAGTTCCACACACGAGTTTATATGTCACACGTCGTTGATTCTTGAAGCTGTATCCATCGTTGTGAATGACAGTTCCGAGCGAATCGCGTGGGCCCACAAAATAAAGTCGTGCACAAATAAACTACCACGAGTGGAATTCCATGATGAAATCTAGATGCCCCGGGGTTGGATCTCTGGAACACTAGTAGATCTAGGCCTATTGATCATCGAACATCAAACCGGCTTCAGCTACCATCACAAATCACACTGGCCACCAATGTCCACGGAATCTGGTCGCTTGTCCCAACTGGCAATTGACCACCAGTCGGGATGTTAGCGCGTCGTGAATTCTTTTAAGTGACAGGGATAGTAAGATCAGCCTGTAACAAATATATTGAAATAATATATTTAATTTGATGATATTATGAAAATGCCAAAAATTACAATGTCGCCTTTGTACAATACAAAATGGCAATGTAAACAATGTAAACGAACTATGGGTAAAATTGCCTAAAATCCAGTACCTAGCCGTACCTACACTACGTCTAGCTACCCCTAGCTACTGGGTCGTTTACAAAGGGCACTTAAAAGCATGATGGGGACGTTTATTGAACTATGGGGATATAGGAATATAGGAATAGCCTATGACATATTTCCCCCCTCCGGGGTATGTCATAGGCTATTCCTATATTCCTATATCCCCATAGTTCAATAAACGTCCCCATCATGCTTTTAAGTGCCCTTTGTAAACGACCCAGTAGCTAGGGGTAGCTAGACGTAGTGTAGGTACGGCTAGGTACTGGATTTTAGGCAATTTTACCCATAGTTCGTTTACATTGTTTACATTGCCATTTTGTATTGTACAAAGGCGACATTGTAATTTTTGGCATTTTCATAATATCATCAAATTAAATATATTATTTCAATATATTTGTTACAGGTATGTTGTATTTAATGTTTGTTATCATTTTGAAACAGAATTTGTAGTCATTTTGCTCTTAGAAATGCCTTATTTTCATCATTTCATGCATCGTTCAACTCTGTTTATTTTACCTGTAAAAGCTGCAAGGTGTATACTGCAATACACATCATTATTGATAAATTCCATTCATATAGTTTTTACTATATTTGTACTAAATTGTTTACATTGCCATTTTGTATTGTACAAAGGCGACATTGTTATTTTGGTACTTTCATTATTTCATCAAATTAAATATATTATTTCAATATATTTGTTACAGGCTGTTCTTACTATCCCTGTCACTTAAAAGAATTCACGACGCGCTAACATCCCGACTGGTGGTCAATTGCCAGTTGGGACTAGCGACCAGGTTCCGTGGACATTGGTGGCCAGTGTGGGGGGACGTTTATTGAACTATGGGGATATAGGAATATAGGAATAGCCTATGACACATGGAGAAGAATTTTAACGGTTATGTGCTTTTCGGCAAATTATTTCGTGAATCTAGCGGAAATGTCACACTGCCGAAAAAAGCGCAACGTCTGCATGCCGTTAATGAAAAGGGTTCAATACACATTGAGTCCGAATCGAGCGCTCCCGGCTTCGATCCCCACTGGTGGCACCGTCTTGTTCCTTGGGCAGGACATATGAACTCTTCCAGAGTGCTGGTTTAAACAGCACCGTAGACAACCGGGGCAACACCGGGTCTTACCGTAGTAGAACCGGGGCTAGCCGGCATGCACCGGGATGAATCCGGGGTAAAACCGGGAAGAACCGTGGTTCCACCGGGGACTATCGTTTCTAAAACAGTAACTACACCGGCGTTACACCGGGAATGTGAGAACAAAATCATTTTGTATAGAAAATGTTCCCCGGTTTACCCCTGCCTTCACCGGGACAAACCGGGATAAAACCGGGACAGTGAGAACGGGGCTTTACATTTGCACCTATGATAGAAATAGTGCTTATTTATGAAATTCATGAAATATTTTAGGCTCGCCATATTGAATCACGTGACTTTTCCCGCGTTGGTAGAATTGCCCACGCCGTATTCTTTGCTGCCATATGTTGGTAACATTTGTACTGTTGGTACCAATGGCATAACCAATGGTACCATTGGTCAAACTTTGAACGGTATTTGTCTACCGATGGTACCATTTTTACCAATGTTAAGAACTCCGAACGCACGCCAAATTTCGTTCCTAATCGAAATAAGTTTGCGAAATATGAAACAGTAACTACGGTGAACAAAATAAAACGTGTACTTTACATCTCAAAATGAAACACACGTAATATACTAACCCAAACTCCTAACGCAACAAGAAATGAGGCTGAAATTTATAGAAATAAGTTTTGCAGGCAAACCAAACTGGTAGAAGTTAGTAAAAAATAGTCAACTAACATTTTAAAACCATTATTTATTTTCTTCAGATTAGGGTTCTCTGAGCTGTGCTCTGATTGGTCAAAACGCTATTTTCCCATTTTCAGGGTATTCTTGACGTTTTGCTGACCACGGCTTTGCATTCACTTAAGAAATGAATTTCATTTTTCTGGTGTTCATGGAGCTATGAACCGCAGTGGGTCGCGTGCAAAGTGAATGAACCCCGAAGGGGTTCATGTAAGCTTTGCTAGCGACCCACTGCGGTTCATAGCTCCATGAACAACAGAAAAATTAAACTCATTGCTTATATTTACATTCATTTCTCTCTTTCGCTTGTTGAAAAATCACCAATGCGGTCACATTTACCAGCAAACAGAGAATCTACACACAGTGTGTGTTCAAACAGCGGGACGGCGTCGACGTTTACAACGTCCAATCAGATTGGCGAGATTCATGTTTTTTGACGTCAAGTTTGGATTACGTCACGTCGCGTGACACAAGGTTGTTCATTTAAGAAATGAATTTCATTTTTCCGGTGTTCATGGAGCTATGAACCGCAGTGGGTCGCGTGCAAAGTGAATGAACCCCGAAGGGGTTCATGTAAGCTTTGCTAGCGACCCACTGCGGTTCATAGCTCCATGAACAACAGAAAAATTAAACTCATTGCTTATATTTACATTCATTTCTCTCTATCGCTTGTTGAAAAATCACCAAGGCGGTCACATTTACTAGCAAACAGAGAATCTACACACAGTGTGTTTTCAAACAGCGGAACGGCGTCGCCGTTTACAACGTCCAATCAGATTGGCGATATTCATGTTTTTTGACGTCAAGTTTGGATTACGTCACGTCGCGTGACACAATGTTGTTCATGGAAGTATGAACACAGATGAACATCTAATGGTTCATCTAAGGAGGTTTTAGAAAAATGTGAATATAGAAGTATGAACACAGATGAAAATGTCATGGTTCATCTAAGGAGGTTTTAGAAAAATGTAAATATAATTTTGTAACGTTCGCCCATTCTGGAAAACGTTGTTGCATGGGAAAATACCGCTCCAATTTTTTACAGGATTACTTTGAACTTAAAAAACTTAGCGTTTTTGTGTTTCGCTCATGAACGCCTATTCATTCATTTCAAATTCAAAATCGATGAAAATCGCTAAAACAATGATTTCCATTCATTTTAAAGTCCGAAACTGTCAAGTTGTGTTGCCGATAAATGTTACTAAGCTCAGCTCCGAAGATCGTACCAGTTTGGGTTTAAATCCTATTCAGAGAATTTGGCAAAAATCAAATTTTCGCCTACCATCGATCGATTGCATATCATCTCCTGGTTACTGCTCAGCGATCCTCAAAATTTTAACCAAACATGCAACGAATAACACACTTCTGCTCAGATGCGTTTGGATATCCCATAAACTTCAAACGTTTGAAGTAAACGAAGCTTCTTTTTCTGGTGTACGAATACATGTCACATGCCGAATACCGGCAAAGTCCCATGCATTTCGTTCTTTAACAGATGCACTGCTTCTGTAAAATCGATTGATTCGTGACAATTAGCGACTTGTGGTAAAAACTGAAGTTCCATGTGATGCTTGGATAAGCCAGCATTTTATTTTAAGCTGTATTTTGGCCAAATTGTAAACAGGACGAGTGCAACTGAGAAAACAACCCACTGTTGCTTTAGCTCTTTGGCTTAGTATATGTTACATCTCTAGGTACTGCCATGTTTTTAAGGCTTTAAATAATAATGTCGCGACGCCCTTATTCAGGCTTGCCAAGTGAAGTCAAATGAGCACATGGGGTGGTAAGATTATCACAGACCTGCAAAATGTAGAATATGCGGTGTATTACCATGTCCCCTGGTTGGCGTGTCAACTATTCAGATGGTGTAAGTTGTCTCATCGTGATGCACATTATAGCCAATTCTATTATCAGTTTCAACGGTTTTTTAATGATACAGGAAAGTTTAATTTTTACAATTTTATTACCTTTACTTTAAATTTTCCTAAACTCCTCCCTCAATCAAGCATAGACGGGATATTCCCATCAGTGTTTCGTTATCCCACCACACGTCTAGCGAAAGTGGAACGAGGTACCGAAGTGAAGTGAACTGATCTACCTCAAGCTATAATCAAGTATAATCAAAGTGCGATAATACTCGCGTAGAAAAGTTTTCACAACGCAATTACAAACGATATATAAATTTTCCTTGTTAAAAGGAACGCTTGGCCAGTCTGTATATACCATTATTTGTCCGTGTGTTGTGGTTTTTCGTAGGTTTGTGGAGTTTTTCGGTAACTCGATGGATCACATCGGTCATGAACACTTCCTCGCTACGGTGGATTTCAAGCTTTCGTACTTGGTCGGACCTAGGACAAAATTCCGGGTTTTAACATTATCCGTCCAGAACGCCAGCTGAATGTTTAACGTTAGATCCAAGTACGTCATTCTTCCCACAAGTCCTTATAAAAACGGCGGAGAGCAAGTCTGGTTTCCGTCTTCAATTGACTCCTCCGCAAGCAAGGTATAGCCACGCCCACACGTATTTCCTTAGACAAACACTGTGTTTTCGCACCTATATTTACCTGTAAAAAGCACGTGTTGGTTTGTTTGTCTATCCACGTGTTGTCTAACCGTCATTGACCGTTAGCTAATGTGCTGATTTGAATGGTCAATATAAAATGAATATTAATGATGGGTGGTTTGACGGAGGACTCAATTGCTTTATTATGCAAGAAGTGTAGCAAAACATTGCGACTGGAACCAGGCCCCTGAATGTAAAAGGGAACCCCCAAAGATTGAAGGAAAAACCCCACAGATTGAGGAGAAATCCTCATTCCGTTTCAATAGCTTGACGCTGTCGCGCCAAGCAAAAACTTAAACCAAAAGTAGATGAATAGGAGAAAGTCTGCATCTGCTGATCATAGACATTTCTTGCCTAACCTGAGATGTACTCTGAGATGTAAATACACCATACATTGTCAAAAAGTCAGGGATTGTCTCAAGATATTTCATTGCATTGGCGCATTTTTAGAACACTTTCGTTTATCCAACTATCCGTTTGTAAATCAAATGTTTGTCTGTGCGCACGGTTCGTTTGTTTGTTTTCTTGCTTTACGACCACGGCGTACAGCCAAGAGCATGTCCGACCTGTCAGTTATCCTTACCCAGAAATCCTGTCACACCAGGGCGGCGCTATCACGGCGTTCTAGAAAAATACAGAACGCCGAGGCGAGCACGGTACGAACGCCACCAACGCCGTAGCACACGACCTTGCATCAACAGCGTTCTAGAAAAATACAGAACGCCGAGGTGAGCACGGTACGAACGCCACCAACGCCGTAACACACGACCTTGCATCACCAGCGTTCTAGAAAAATACAGAACGCCGAGGTGAGCACGGTACGAACGCCACCAACGCCGTAGCACACGACCTTGCATCACCAGCTAACGCCGTGGGAAATCCTAGAACGTCAAGGGTCGGCGTTTCGTTTGGACATACTCAAAACAAATGCCGTCGCTTTGCATTATAATAAGGGCGCCGTATGAACGCCCTGGGGACGCCGTGGCAACGCGGTGAGAACATCAACGCACCATGAGCTCCGCGACAAACGCCGTGGTAGCCTATGGCGTTTGCACAGGGATGGCACGGCGTCCATCACGATGTCACTGCGTCTACACCGTGCCGATTCGGCGCTTTCGCGGCGTGTCATTTATTTTACTGTTTTCCTGTGGCGTTTGCTAAGCGCTGTCATGGCGTTTGCGATGCGCTGTCACGGCGTTTATTGCGTTTGCGTGGCGCTTTCACTTACCGCGTCCAATGGTGTTTTTGATGAAAATAGATTAAAAAAGATATGTAAATTTTAAAAATGACAAAAGCAAACCCTATTTTTAAATCAGATGCACATACATGCATAAGGATTTCTTTCAAAATGTCAGCTGGTTTATTACTTGTATATATGTAGGCGCAGCAGATAAAAATTGATGTTGATGCTGCCAGCATAGTTCTGTAAAGACAGAGAGCAGGGGGCATAGAATGCTTTGGGTCTGGCCATGGTTGGAGGCAGCCAGATGTTTTCAGCATAGTCATTTTCACAGGCTGATGCCAGAGCTAAGAGGATATTCTTGAAAGCAAATCGTACAAATTACAGAGACTTCGTTTCCATTTTTCCCATAATCCGTCAGCGCAGTGCCAGAACGCCGTGGAAGCGCCGGGTGCGAACGCCATGGAAACGCAATGTACACCCACAAAAGCGCCGCGCAAGCCAAGTGAAAATCTTAAGGTAGTGCAAGCGTTTTAAATCACCGGCTAGAACTACGTAGAAACGCGGTCGAACGCAATGTGAACTCCGTAGCAACGCAATGAGGACGCGGTGAGGACGTCATGGCTTGCATTTTCACAAATAAAATCGTTTTTCCTTGGCGTTCTCGCGGCGCTCTGGCGCTTACTAATGCGCTACGCGTAAGTTGCGCATACGCTGAGTACGTTCTTCGCACGTTTAATATACGTTGCATACGTTCCGAGTACGCTGCTCGTAGGTTGGCAATGCGTTATGCATACGCTTCTCATACGCTAAAAACATCCAGGATGGCTTTAGCGTATGACAACGTATGCGAACGTATGAGTTACTTACAGGTGACGTGCATGAACTTGTGCATAACGTATTCGTTGCGTACGCCTAACTTATGAGTAACGTAAATCAGTACGTCGGCATACGTTGGAAATTTTGTGCACGCAATATCTCATACGTCGGCATACGTTGGCGTTATACGCTGTTGTTTGAGAACCCCTTCAATGGAAGGCCCAGGGAGTGCTAAAATAAAATAAATGTTGCCTTTCTATTGTGCACGCGTTAAAAACACTCCATAAATTGTTCAGCTCGGCAATTATCCGCGCCCAGTGTAAAATTTTCTGTGCTTATTCTCTCGACCGTTCAAGCTACCGCATCCGCTTTTGGAGTTAAATGATTTAACTCTAAAACCGAGTTTGGTTGCGAGATTGGCCGAGTGTTGAAGCAAGCCCGAGACCACGTTCAGCACATTTCTTTTATGAAGCATGTATTCTTAAGAACCTTTCTACTTAACAGATATTCTCCGTCATCCGCTGATTATCTCTATCAACAGTTTTGTCATGCCGGAACAATATGCGGCTAACTTACATGGCGTAGCTGTTGTCCGTGTACGTCTTAAAAGTACTAATGCAACCTGACAAAAGTAAGTTTTCTTACAACATCGCGGCCAGAATAATATACGAATAGACAAGAAATGTTATGGGATAACCTGCCTTTTCTGTTAGTGCACAGATCAGCATAGGTGTGATCGCTTAGCCCATTAGCGCACATTCTTTTATTGGACCAACTATCAGACTTGACTGTGTAGCTCCTGGTTAGCGTCGGCCTGATCAACAACTAAATACGGATGCACGTGTATAGAAGATTGGAATTTTATTTTGAGACATCCCCATTAAAAACACGTTTGTATTTCAGTGTATGGTGTACAAATCTATCTCGCGTTAGGCAAGAAATGTCTAATAGGTATTGGAAAGGCACAGTACTAATTTCCCCCATACCGATAACATGTGATGACGTAGCAGGCCTGAAACGGTGTTGCTATAAATAGAAACGGCTCATGAGATAGGTAAATCGCACCTCTGCAGCGCCATCTGTATCGCACAGCTGGCATAAAATTGGCCATAATTGAACCTGTTGTTAGACCAATTATTTCATTAATATGTATGTTGTGTCAATGCCGTTATCATAAATTTCAAATGTAGCATAGAGACGCTTTGTAGCACCGATAACTGTCCATCAACGATAACTGTCCACCATGGACTCTTATCGTTGCAGCCGCAACGATAACTGTCCACTGGACAACTATCGTTGATTTTTCAACGATAACTGTCCACCATGGACACTTATCGTTACTGTAGTTGATATGACCTGCAGTGTCAACGATAACTGTCCATTTTTGAAAAGAAACAAAAAAATACACAAGGAGTCTATATCTTGACAACCAGTTAGCAGACAAGATTTAAACTTGGATCATATGCCCTCTGTACGGTTGGTTTTTAGCTCGACTGCTCGAAGTGCAAAGGGCTGTTGTAGTAACCTCGGTCGTACGCGTTCCCGTTCTTGTTCGTGTCCGTGTCACACTGCAGTATATATTTTAGAAGTCCAGATCTTGGCAACTATTCATCAGAGAAATTTCAAACTTGGCCCATAGGTACCCTGTAGGGTTGGCTTACATTCCATGACATCGGGTCCCTGGGTCCATGCTTGGGAGTGGGGCTAGAGGTTAAAATCTAGGAAACCTTTATAAATTGGTTGTATTGCGGTATAGTTTTCTAGAAGTCCAGATCTTGACAACTAGTTATCAGAGAGGATTCAAACTTGAACCATAGGAATCCTATAGAGGTGGCTTTCATTCCATGACATCCGTCTTATGGGTCCAAGCCCAAGGTTAAAATCAAGAACACCTTCAAAGATTGTGACTGTACTGTGGCATAGTTTTCTAAAAGTCCAGATCTTGGCAATTATTTATCAGACAGGATTCAAACTTGGAGCTGTAGGGTTGGCTTTCATTCCATGACATCCGGCCCCTGGGCCCATGGGTGGGACCAGAGGCTAAAATCTAGAACACCTTCAAAAATTGGCTGTACTACGATATAGTTTTCTAGAAGTCCATATCTTGACAACCGCTTTCCAGAAAGCATTCATACATGGGCCACATATACCCTGTCGTGTTGGTTTCCATGCGCTAGCATCAGACTCCTGGGTTCATGCTTGGTGATGGGGATAGAGGTTAAAATCTAGAACACTTTCATAAATTAGCCAAAGTTTACATTTTAGTCTATATCTTGACAGCTGTTGATCAGAGAGCATTCATACTTGGGCCAATGGTGCACTGTCAACTTAGCTTTTATTGCATGACATCCGATACTCAAGGTCCATGCCTGGGGTGGGGCTAGAGGTTGAAAACTAGAACATCTAAAATGTTTTTCTTTTATACCTTGAAACTCAGTTGATATAAAAACATACTTCTTTCAGATAATGATTGAGTATGACCAGACCTTTGACCCAAAAGTAGCCATAGGTCAAAATGACCTAATTTCATGGTCCAGTGACTTTGCCTTTTATCTTGGCACTCAGTTGGTATATGAACTTGCTTCTTACAGATAATGAGCGAGTATGACTAGACCTTTGACCTGAAAGTAGTTTTAGGTCAGTGTGGCCTAATTTTACGGTCCAGTGATTTTGCCTCGTATCTTGACACTCAGTTGGAATAGGAACATGCTTCTTTCAGATAATGAGTGAGTATGGCCAGACCTTTGACCCGAAAGAAGTCATAGGTCACAATTACCTAATTTCATGGTCCAGTGATTTTGCATTATATCCTGACTCTCAGTTGGCACATGTATATGAAGATGCTTCTTTCAGATGATGAGTCAGTATGACCAAACCTTTGATCGGAAAGAAGTCATAGGTCACAGAGACCTAATTTCATGGTCTATTGATTTTGTATTATAGCTTGATATTCAGATGGTAAAGGAACATGCTTCTTTCAGATAATGAGTAAGTATGACCAGATATTTAACCCAAAATAGTCATTGCTCACAGTGACCTTATTTCATGGTCCAGTTATTTTGTCATAGCTTTACACACAGTTGGTATATGAACATATTGCCTTTTTGATTTTGTATTATAGCTTGACACTCAGTTAGTATGTAAGCATGCTTCTTTCAGATAATGAGTGACCAGACCTTTGGCCCCAAAGTCCTAGGTTTTTGTGACCTAATTTCATGGTCCTGTGATATTGCCTTATTACTTGATGCTCAGTTAGTACATGTACATGTATGGCCAGACTTTTGACCCGAAATTAATCATTGGCAATCTATGGTTCAGTGATTTTGCCTTGTATATCTAACAGCAAGAGATGTGTGAACAAGATGCTATTTGATTGTCAATTATTTATACTAGCCCACATTTGATCCCAAAATAAATATGGGTCACCGTGACCTATATTTCATCGTTCAGTGATTTTGTTTTATATTTTCTAGACCAGGAGATGTTTGAGCAAGATGTAACTTGATAATGGGTCGATAGCACCCGATTTCTGTAAACGGCTGACCGTGTGGCTCGGTAGCTCAGGGGTTAGAGCACTCGCACGGTAAGCGCGGGATCCTGGGTTCGAGTCCCAGTCGGGCCAAGTTCTTTTTCCGTTCCTTTGACATTTGGTGGCCAGTGTGGGTCCCTCCTCGGGCTGCGAGCAGCAAAGGAACTGTCTCGTCAGTTTCCGACATGGTTCCGAGAAGACTCGGGGACGAATCTAATAAAGCAGGGGCAAAATGTAACGGGCTGACCATGTGGCTCGGCAGCTCAGTAATTAGAGCACTCGCACGGTAAGCGAGGGACCCTGGGTTCGAGTCTCGGTCAGGTCACGTTCATTTTCCACTTATTTGAATGATTTAATCTGTGGTGAACAGTTATCGTTGACAATGCAACCGCTCCACTTACCATTGCAAACCATACCTATTCTCTCCATCATGTACAATAATCTGACGCTCGATCCAAAGGTATGTAATTAAAGTTTGCAGCAAAGTTATCAACCTTGATTGGGTTAACTACTAAGCATGAAAACACACATCACATTTAAGTTATAGCCAATACATTTGCAACGGCTTATATCTTTCCTAAACTGAAAACTAAAGTCATTTCTACCCATAATTGTCCTAACTTTGTACACTAAGGCAGCATAAAAGTCTGGATCCGACAGGCCATCACGCAGTAGCGTTCTTAATCCAACATTGAATTTAACAATTAATTCATTGAGTCGGTAATAAAATTTTGCAAAAGATTTACGAAGTATATGATACTGATAACCATGAAACCTTGAGAAGCTTGAAAATAATTAATGTTGAACATAAAAATCATCTACATGACTACATATTCTAGCAAACCTTATGATTTGTGAAATGAACACTCCATATGAGATTTGACGGGGAACATCACCATCGAAGAAGGGATTTACAATATCGAAAACATCGTCCCACTTATCATAAATCTTGGATCAAACAAAGCCATTAGAAGCTGAAAGGCATGAATTCACAATGGGTGCATCGGTATGTGAAGTATTAGCTTTATTCAAGTGCAAATCAGGCGGACAGTTTGATTGACCCCGCCTTCCTTCAAAATACGGGTTCTCAAAAGATAAATCAAGGTTTCTTGATATTGAGTTAAACCGACTGTATGATAATGGCTTGATTAACTTCGGAACGAGAACCCATGAAGTCTCTTTCATAGCAGAATAAAATCAAATCCGCTGCAAGAGGAACACAATTTGTACCCATCGGAATACCATCAACTTGTCTTTATAACTTAGCACCAAATCAACTATAAATATTATCCAAATGATATGGCAAAGCATCGCATACATTCTCAGAAGCAAGAACAAAGGTTATGTCGCTTCTGGTCTGGAAGTGAAAACAGGCTATATACAATGTGCCTTCTTTTTTGAAAGCCCACTCAAATCATTTTATTTTTACTTTTATTAGCTCTCCTGAGCCGAAGGCTCACATGTGAGATTATAGTATACCCATGCGCCTCTGAAACCGCTTGGCCAATCAAAGCCAAACTTCATGTGGAAGGGGGAACGAAAGTTTATATAAATGGTCCAGGTCACATGTCCAAGATGGCCGCCATGCCCATATATGGTAAAAACCTTTAAAAATCTTCTCCAGAACCAGAAGGCCTATGATTTTGAAACTTGACAAGAAGCATCAAGATATGGAGCTCTACTAAGTTTATATAAATCATCCTGTTTATATAGATCATCCTGGGATGACCTTGACCTATTTTACGGCAAGGCCAACTTAGGTCGCCAATGCATTTAAATAGGGAATGAGCAAATGGACAAAAGATTTATGTTTCTGAAAAAAATTTGGTCCCAAGGGGTTGTTTGCACCTGCCCCGGGCTTATATACAGGTATATTTCGATAATATTGAAACCCCTTCTTCAATGAAACCAAACTTCATGTGGAGCATACTTAGGAAGAGAGAACAAAAGTTTATATAAATGGTCAAGGTCACATTTCCAAGATGGCCGCCATGCCCATGTATGGTAAAAACATTTAAAAATCTTCAGAAGGCCTATGATTTTGAAACTTGACATGAAGCATCAAGGGATGGAATTATACAAAATTTATATAAATCATGAATCTGGGATGACCTTGACCTACTTTACAGCAAGGTCAACTTAGGTCGCCAATGCATTTGAATAGGGAAAATTGGACAAATGTTGTTTAATGGGGAAAACTTGCTGGGAATGGGCAAATGGACAGATAATTTATGTTTCTGAAAAAAATTGACCCCAGGGAGTTGTCTGCCCTTGCCCCGGGTCTATATACATGTATATTTCCTTAATATTCAAACCTCTTCTTCTCTGAAACCGCTTGGCTAATCAAAGCCAAACTCTTTATGAAGCGGGGACGAAAGTTTACATAAATGGTACAAGTCACATGACCAAGATAGCCGCCATGCCCATATATGGTGGTAAAACTTTTAAAAAATCTTCTCCAGAACCAGACGGCCTAAAATTTTGAAACTTGGCATAAAGCATCAAGGGATAGAGCGGTGGCACTGTCAAGGATAACTGTGCACCAAAGATGAAATCATTCAAATCAGTGTAAAATGTTCACACAATATATCTTCCTGATACACTAAAAAGGTACAAGTAGGCAAAGATCAGGAAAAGGCGCAATCAGAAAAAGATTCCCACTCCAAAAACCGAGGTGGGAAAAAACCAAACTAACAATCAGGTACTTATACCATGAAACATATCGTAAGCCGAATGAGCAGCTATTTTCCCAATAGGTGGCCACTCACTTACCTTAACTTAACTAAAATATGAAAACATACATAAGGCGCCAACAGCACAAAAAAAATTTATACACCAAGACATAAAACAAAAAGAACCTCCACAGAAGTATCGACTTGGAACGATCAGTAACACAAAGTTACTGGCGGGCTTAAACCGGTTTTACATGGCCATAACCTCACCCTCAGCTTCTGCAGTGGTTCATAACATTTAGTTAGTTATTCGGTCCTCGTGGTGAATCTCTAACTAGTCAATGAATCATCAAGAACAAACAAATAAATCATGATAAACATCCTGATGAATCAAAAACCAGGACTCACAGACTGAGTAAGCTGCCCGACGATGGAGATCCCTGGGCGCCGAATAACCTACTAACTCCGGAGCAAAAGAAAAACACCAGTTGGACCCCGGTGGGCCAAGCAACAGACAAGAAGCTCCGGCCCCAACCAACTAAAATGAATAGCTTTATGTCGGGGCCATCATAGAGTCTGACGCCCGACCCACCGGCGTGCAACTAAAAAGGCAGCATAGTTATCAACCATGATTGGGTTAAAAACTAAGCATGCAGACTGTCGCATAACATTCAAGTTATAACCTATACGTTTGTAACGTGTTATGATTTTTCTGAACTGAAAAGAAAAATCATTAATTCCTTTAAGTTTCTTAAATTTGTAAACCAAGTCACCATAAAATTCAGGGTGTCTACGATAAAATTTAGAAAATGTTTTTCGAAGTTTATGATACCGATAGCCCTGTTGGAGAAGTTTTGCCGTTTTTAAACTATCTGAAAAGCCTTATCCTGGATGTGTGAATCAGTAAATGCAATATTCAAACATTATTGTACATGATAGACAGAACCGGTTGAGTTTGCAACGATAAATGTTCATTACAGACAGATATGGTGGCATTGTCAACGATAACTGTTCACGACAGGTAAAATGATTCAAATCAGCAAAACTTCAAACAATAACTGTTCCTGAGAAGCTTCACAATTTGAAAAAAGGCTGTCTAATTCAGTCATTAAACATTCAAAGATTATTGTACATGATGGACAGAATCGGTTGGCTTTGCAACGATAATGGTTCATAACAGACACAAGCGGTTGCACTGTCAACGATAACTGTTCACCAAAGATAAAATCATTCAAATCCGTGAAAAATGTTAAAACAATATCTCTTTGTGATATTCAAAACTATCTGAAAAGCCTTTTCCTGGATATGTGAATCAGTAAATGAAAACTCCAAGCATTACTTTACATGATAGACAGAACCGACTGAGTTTGCAACGATAACTGTCTGGCACCTGTAAAATCGATTTAAGCCCTCCAGTAAAATTTCTTTTGCTGACCGTTCCAAGGCAGTTCTACTGTGATTCTTTATGTTTTATGTTTGGTATGTCGACTTCTGTTGTATAAGCTTAATTTGTATTTAGTTGAAGCAAGCCGGATGGCTACCTTCCTGGGAAAGAGCTAATCATCTTGCTCTTCGTGTGTGTCGTCACATTTTCATGTTCAGGCATCCTGAACCTTCTGTTGATCTATTACGTTGTCTTTGTTGGGTCTACATCTTTCCCGCTTGGTGTCTGGGTTGGGATTTTAAATTTAATTGCATCCATTCCTGTGCTCTCTATTATTTCCTCTAATTCAGTCATGAAACATCCAAAGATTATTGTACAAGATGGACAGAATCTGTTGACTTTGCAACGATAAGTGTTCAATACAGAAATAAGCGGTTGCGCTGTCAACGATAACTGTTCACCACAGATGAAATCATACACATCAGTGAAAATTGTTTAAACAATATCTATTCGTGATACACTTAACTATCTGAAAAGCCCTTTCCTGGATGTGTGAATCATTAAATGAAATATTCAAACATAATTGTACATGTCAGACAAAAAGGTTGGATTTGCAAAGGTAACTGTTCATTACAGACAGATATGGTTGCATTGTCAACGATAACTGTTCACGATGGATAAAATTATTCAAAACAGCCAACCATCAAACGATTACTGCACCTGAGACGCTCAACTATTTGAAAAGTGACTGTCTAATTCAGTCATTAAACATTCAAAGATTATTATACATGATGGACAGAATCGGTTGGCTTTGCAACGATAAGTGTTCATTAAAGACAAAAGCAGTTGCACTGTCAACGATAACTGTTCACCAAAGATGAAATCATTCAAAAAGGTGAAAATGTTTAAACAATACCTGTTCCTGATACACTTATCTATCTGAAAAGCCTTGTCCTGGATGTGTAAAACAGTAAATGCAATTTTCAAAAATTATTGTAAATGATAGACAGAACCGGTTGAGTTTGCAACGATAACTGTTCATTACAGACAGATATGGTTGCATTGTCAACGATAACTGTTCACTGTGGATAAAATGATTCAAAACAGCCAAACATCAAACGATTACTGCACCTGAGACGCTCAACTATTTGAAAAGTGACTGTCTAATTCAGTCATTAAACATTCAAAGATTATTGTACCTGATGGACAGAATCGGTTGGCTTTGCAACGATAAGTGTTCATTACAGACAGAAGCGGTTGCACTGTCAACGATAACTGTTCACCAAAGATGAAATCATTCAAAAAGGTGAAAATGTTTAAACAATATCTCTTCCTGATACACTTATCTATCTGAAAAGCCTTGTCCTGGATGTGTGAATCAGTAAATGCAATTTTCAAATATTATTGTACATGATAGACAGAACCGGTTGAGTATGCAACGATAAATGTTCATTACAGACAGATATGGTTGCATTGTCAACGATAACTGTTCACGACGGGTAAAATGATTCAAAACAGCCAAACTTCAAACAATTACTGCACATGAAACGCTCAACTATTTGAAAAGAGGCTGTCTAATTCAGTCATTAAACATTCAAAGATTTTTGTACATGATGGACAGAATCAGTTGGCTTTGCAACGATAAGTGTTCATTACAGACAGAAGCGGTTGCACTGTGAACGATAACTGTTCATCATAGATGAAATCATTCAAACAGGTGAAAAATGTTTAAACAGTATCTGTTCGTGATACACATAACTATCTGAAAAGCCTTGTCCTGGATATGTGAATCACTAAATGCAATATTCAAATATTATTGTATATGATAGACAGAACCGGTTGAGTTTGCAACGATAACTGTTCATTACAGACAGATATGATTGCATTGTCAACGATAACTGTTCACGACGGGTAAAATGATTCAAAAAAGCCAAACTTCAAACAATCACTGCACCTGAGACGCTCAACTTTTTGAAAAGAGGCAATCTAATTCAGTCATTAAACATTCAAAGATTATTATACATGATGGACAGAATCGGTTGGCTTTGCAACGATAAGTGTTCATTAAAGACAAAAGCAGTAGCACTGTCAACGATAACTGTTCACCAAAGATGAAATCATTCAAAAAGGTGAAAATGTTTAAACAATATCTGTTCCTGATACACTTATCTATCTGAAAGCCTTGTCCTGGATGTGTGAATCAGTAAATGCAATTTTCAAAAAAATATTGTATATGATAGACAGAACCGGTTGAGTTTGCAACGATAACTGTTCATTACAGACAGATATGGTTGCATTGTCAACGATAACTGTTCACGATGGATAAAATGATTCAAAACAGCCAAACATCAAACGATTACTGCACCTGAGACGCTCAACTATTTGAAAAGTGACTGTCTAATTCAGTCATTAAACATTCAAAGATTATTGTACCTGATGGACAGAATCGGTTGGCTTTGCAACGATAAGTGTTCATTACAGACAGAAGCGGTTGCACTGTCAACGATAACTGTTCACCAAAGATGAAATCATTCAAAAAGGTGAAAATGTTTAAACAATATTTGTACCTGACATACTTAACTATATGAAAAGCCTTGTCCTGGATGTGTGAATCAGTAAATGCAATTTTCAAATATTATTGTACATGATAGACAGAACCGGTTGAGTATGCAACGATAACTGTTCATTACAGACAGATATGGTTGCATTGTCAACGACAACTGTTCACGACGGGTAAAATCATTCAAAACAGCCAAACTTCAAACAATTACTGCATCTAAAACGCTCAACTCTTTGAAAAGAGGCTGTCTAATTCAGTCATTAAACATTCAAAGATTTTTTATACATGATGGACAGAATCGGTTGGCTTTGCAACGATAAGTGTTCATTACAGACAGTAGCGGTTGCACTGTCAACAATAACTGTTCACCATAGATTAAATCATTCAAATCGGTGAAAAATGTTTAAACAATATCTGTTCGTGATACACAAAACTATCTGAAAAGCCTTGTCCTGGATATGTGAATCACTAAATGCGGTATTCAAAAATTATTGTACATGATAGACAGAACCGGTTGAGTTTGCAACGATAACTGTTCATTACAGACAGATATGGTTGCATTGTCAACGGTTCACGACGGGTAAAATGATTCAAAACAGCCAAACTTCAAACAATTACTGCACCTGAGACGCTCAACTTTTTGAAAAGAGGCTGTCTAATTCAGTCATTAAACATTCAAAGATTATTATACATGATGGACAGAATCGGTTGGCTTTGCAACGATAAGTGTTCATTAAAGACAAAAGCAGTAGCACTGTCAACGATAACTGTTCACCAAAGATGAAATCATTCAAAAAGGTGAAAATGTTTAAACAATATCTGTTCCTGATACACTTATCTATCTGAAAAGCCTTGTCCTGGATGTGTGAATCAGTAAATGCAATTTTCAAAAATTATTGTATATGATAGACATAACCGGTTGAGTTTGCAACGATAACTGTTCATTACAGACAGATATGGTTGCATTGTCAACGATAACTGTTCACGATGGATAAAATGATTCAAAACAGCCAAACATCAAACGATTACTGCACCTGGGACGCTCAACTATTTGAAAAGTGACTGTCTAATTCAGTCATTAAACATTCAAAGATTATTGTACCTGATGGACAGAATCGGTTGGCTTTGCAACGATAAGTGTTCATTACAGACAGAAGCGGTTGCACTGTCAACGATAACTGTTCACCAAAGATGAAATCATTCAAAAAGGTTAAAATGTTTAAACAATATTTGTACCTGACACACTTAACTATATGAAAAGCCTTGTCCTGGATGTGTGAATCAGTAAATGCAATTTTCAAATATTATTGTACATGATAGACAGAACCGGTTGAATATGCAACGATAACTGTTCAGTACAGACAGATATGGTTGCATTGTCAACGACAACTTTCCACGACGGGTAAAATGATTCAAAACAGCCAAACTTCAAACAATTACTGCACAATTATTTGAAAAGTGGCTGTCTACTTCAGTCATTAAACATTCAAAGATTATTGTACATGATGGACATAATCGGTTGGCTTTGCAACGATAAGTGTTCATTACAGACAGTAGCGGTTGCACTGTCAACAATAACTGTTCACCATAGATGAAATCATTAAAATCGGTGAAAAATGTTTAAACAATATCTGTTCGTGATACACATAACTATTTTAAAAGCCTTGTCCTGGATATGTGAATCACTAAATGCAGTATTCAAAAATTATTGTACATGATAGACAGAACCGGTCGAGTTTGCAACGATAACTGTTCATTACAGACAGATATGGTTGCATTGTCAACGATAACTGTTCACGACGGGTAAAATGATTCAAAACAGCCAAACTTCAAACAATTACTGCACCTGAGACGATCAATTATTTGAAAAGTGGCTGTCTACTTCAGTCATTAAACATTCAAAGATTATTGTACATGATGGACAGAATCGGTTGGCTTTGCAACGATAAGTGTTCATTACAGACAGAAGCGGTTGCACTGTCAACGATAACTGTTCACCAAAGATGAAATCATTCAAAAAGGTGAAAATGTTTAAACAATATTTGTTCCTGATACACTTATCTATCTGAAAAGCCTTGTCCTGGATGTGTGAATAAGTAAATGCAATTTTCAAATATTATTGTACATGACAGACAGAACCGGTTGAGTTTGCAACGATAACTGTTCATTACAGACAGATGTGGTTGCATTGTCAACGATAATTGTTCACGACGGGTAAAATGATTCAAAACAGCCAAACATCAAACAATTTCTGCACCTGAGACGCCCAACTATTTAAAAAGAGGCTGTCTAATTCAGTCATTAAACATTCAAAGATTATTGTACATGATGGACAGAATCGCGTGGTTTTGCAACGATAAGTGTTCATTACAGGCAGAAGCGGTTGCACTGTCAACGATAACTGTTCACCAAAGATGAAATCATTCAAAAAGGTTAAAATGTTTAAACAATATTTGTTCCTGACACACTTAACTATCTGAAAAGCCTTGTCCTGGATGTGTGAATCAGCAAATGCAATTTTTAAATATTATTGTACATGATAGACAGAACAGGTTGAGTTTGCAACGATAACTGTTCATTACAGACAGTTATGGTTGCATTGTCAACGATAACTGTTCACGACGGGTAAAATGATTCAAAACAGCCAAACTTCAAACAATTACTGTACCTGAGACGTTCAACTATTTGAAAAGAGGCTGTCTAATTCAGTCATTAAACATTCAAAGATTATTGTACATGATGGACAGAATCGGTTGGCTTTGCAACGATAAGTGTTCATTACAGACAGAAGCGGTTGCACTGTCAACGATAACTGTTCACCATAGATGAAATCATTCAAATCAGTGAAAAACGCTTAAACAATATCTGTTCGTGATACACTAAACTATCTGGATGTGTGAATCAGTAAATGTGAAAAATGTTTAAACAATATCTGTTCGTGATACACGAGACGCTTAACTATTTGAAAAAGAGGCTGTCTAATTCAGTCATTAAACATTCAAAGATTATTGTACATGATTGTCAGAATCAGTTGGCTTTGCAACGATAAATGTTCATTACAGACAGAAGCGGCTGCACAGTCAACGATAATTGTTCACCACAGATGAAATCATTCAAATCAGTGAAAAACGTTTAAACAATATCTGTTCGTGATACACTAAACTATCTGGATGTGTGAATCAGTAAAAGAAATATTCAAACATTACATGATAGACACACTCAGTTGAGTTTGCAACAATAACTGTTCATTACAGACACTTATAGTTGCATTGTCAACGATAACTGTTTACGACAGGTAAAAGTACCCATGATCAGGACGAAAACTTGATCACACTAAACTGTTATGAAGTGCATGCAATCAGATATAAAATGTCCTGCTGTGGAGAAGATAGGATAGGTTGTATTGTATCGTATGCTATTGAAATAAACATTAGAAATAAGCAAAAAACTCGATATGCCTTTTACAGATTGAGACAATGGTAGGTAAATATCAACAAAATATGTTAATCAAATTTTATTTCTTCCTTTATGAAACTGTAAACACTCGGGTTCTCTGTTTTAAAAGTAGTCGATGTCTGTTTACAGCTGTGAGATGCTTTATAGTGCACACAGTAAAACTGTCGTCCTCAGACATCGACGATAACACCTTAAAGCAGGTCCTCCGATAGCTATGCCACCGTCTACCTCCGGACACTGCAACCACAGTAAATATGACCCTGCCGTCAAGAACTACAAAAGGGTACTTCATGCCTTAGCAAGGTTTTCAGGATGTCTGCACAAGATATGATAAAACAGGTTAAAGATTGCATCAGTTCTAATAAAATATACAAAAGATGAATATAACCATGCATGTAAACAAATGAATTAAAAATATCTGTTGAAAATTCTGTATTTCCCGATTCAAACGTCATTTAGGGTCAAACGAATACAGTCCAAACCCATTTTATGCAGTGTGTCCGTTGGTTCGTATACGAAAAATGATATTCATAAACGATATGTATGTTTTTCAGATCTCTAAACGCAATCCTATCAAAAATAATAAGAGCTGTCGCATGACAGCGTAGCTCGACTGCATTTGGTTCTGTCAAACTGGAGCCAACTCTAACTCACCACACAGACATCCCAAGGCCATGATGATATAAGGCAAATTCATTTTACTATGAAATGTAGCTATAACTATTTTGAAGTCAAAAATTCGGTGCTATCGACCCATAACCATGTAAAATCGTGATCACACATCTCTTGCTGTAGAAGATTCAAGGCAAAATCACTAAACCATGAAATTTGATCTCAGTGACCAATGATTACTTTCTGGTCAAAAGGCTGGTCATACTCACAAATTATATGAGAAAAGCCTGTTCATATACCAACTGAGCATCAAGACATAAGGCAAAATCAATGGACCATGAAATTAGGTCACAAAGTCCCTTGAATGCTTTTGGGTCAAATGTCTGGTCGTACTCACACATCTGAAAGAAGCATGCTTACATACCAACTGAGTGTCAAGCTATAAAGCAAAATTACTGGACCATGAAGTTAGGTCACCGTGACCTATGACTACTTTAAGGTGAAAGGCCTGGTCATACTCGTTCATTATCTGAAGGTAGCATTTTCATATACCAACTGGGTTTTAAGATATAAGACAAAATCACTGGGCCATGAAATTATGTTATTGTGACCTATGACTACTTTTGGGTCAAAGGTCTGGTTATACTTACTTATTATCTAAAGGAAGCATGTTCCTTTACCAACTGAGAGTCAAGATATAAGACAAAATCACTGGACCATGAAATTAGGTCACTGTGACCTATGACTACTTTTAGGTCAAAGGTCTAGTCATACTCACTCATTATCTGAAGGAAGCATGTTCAAAAACCAACTAAGTGTCAAGATATAAGACAAAATCAGTGGACCATGAGATTTGGTCACTGTGACCTATGACAACTTTTGTGTCAAAGGTCTGGACCTACTTACTCATTTTCTGAAAGAAGCATGTTCCTGTACCAACAGAGTGTCAAGATATATTACAAAATCACTGGACCATGAAATTAGGTCGCAGTGACCTATGACAACTTTCAGGTCAAATATCTGGTCATACTCACTCATTATCTATGAGAAGCATGTTCCTATACCAACCGAGTGTCAAAAAATAAGGAAAAATCACTGGACCATGAAATAAGGTCACTGTGGCCTATGACTACTTTTGGGTCAAAAGTCTGGTCATACTCACTCATTATCTGAAGGAGGCATGTTCAAATACCAACTAAGTGTCAAGATATAAGACAATTAGGTCGCAGTGACCTATGACAACTTTCAGGTCAAATATCTGGTCATACTCACTCATAATCTATGAGAAGCATGTTCCTATACCAACCGAGTGTCAAAAAATAAGGCAAAATCACTGGACCATGAAATTAGGTCACTGTGACCTATGACTACTTTTAGGTCAAAGGTCTGGTCATACTCACTCATTATCTGAAGGAAGCATGTTCAAATACCAACTAAGTGTCAAGATATAAGACAAACTCAGTGGACCATGAGATTTGGTCACTGTGACCTATGACTACTTTCAGGTCAAAATTCTATTCATACTTACTCATTATCTGAAAGAAGCATGTTCCTATACCAACTGAGTGTCAAGATATAAGACAAAATCACTGGACCATGAAATTAGGTCATTCTGACCTATGACTACTTTTGGGTTAAGGGTCTGGTCATACATACTTATTATCCGAAAGAAGTATGTTCTTATACCAACTGGGTGTCAAGGTGTAAAAGAAAAAAAAAAACATTTTAAGCTGTTCTAGTTTTCAACCTCTAGCCCCACCCCCAGGCATGGACCCTGGTGTCGGATGTCACGTAATAAAAGCTAAGTTGACAGTGCACCAATGGCCCAAGTATGAATGCTTTCTGATCTACAGCTATCAAGATATGAATTAAAATGTAAATTTTGGCTAATTTATGAAAGTGTTTTAGATTTAACCTCTAACTCCACCCCTAGCATGAACACAGAAGCCCAATGCACCAACCCTACAGGATAGATGTGGTACAAGTATGAATGCTTTCTGGTAAGCGGTTGTCAAGAAAATGACTTCTAGAAAATTATATCGCAAAACAGCCAAATTTTGAAAATGTTCTAGATTTTAACCTCTTGCCCCACCCCTCGCCATGGACCTAGGAGCCTCGAATGAAAGGCAACCAACCCTACGGGTTATCTATGGTCCAAGTTTAAATCCTCTCTGATAAGTTATTGCCAAGATCTAGACTTCTAGAAAACTATACCACAGAACAGAAGGTGTTCTAGATTTTAACCTCTAGTCCCACCCCCGGGCATAGACATATGGGTGTGATGTCATAGAATGAAAGCCAGCCTAACAGAGTACCTATGGTCCAAGTTTAAATCTTCTCTGATAAGTAGTTGCCAAGATCTGGACTTCTAGAAGGGTACGCATGATATGATCAAAGTATTTATGCTGTCAAGACATAGACACCTGCAAAATTAGACCTCAGAAAAGCCATTTTATGGTGGTCTGTATATTAACCTCAAGCCCCACCCCGGGATTCATTGCCTTGGAATGAAAGCCTGGCATACAGGGTGCCTATGGCCCAAGTATGAATGATTTTCGGTAAGTGGTTGTCAAGGTATGCACTAACCGAAACGGTTTAACATCATTAAGCAAATATCGTGGTGTTCTACGAAAATGGACAGATATCGTTGAAAGTAAATTATAAACCTACATGCTCAACGATAACTGTCCATTTAGCTTGTGGACAGTTATCGTTGCGGCTGCAACGATAAGTGTCCATGGTGGACAGTTATCGTTGATGGACAGTTATCGGTGCTACAACGCTTTGCAATTTAATTCCTTTTGAAAAAAACTGAAAACATGTTATTGACAACGGACCAGAATCAATGTTTCCTTCACATAAAAACTATATATACACATGGAAATAAGTTAGGGAACACTTTTAGCTCTTGGGGAAAGTTTGAAAAAATCCGTTTTCCTTTTTTCTGGCGAAACTGAAATTTTTATCACATATATTTCATGCCTTGGCCTAGCTACAGACCAATTTATGGAAATTCACAACATTTTGTCATTGTACTACGGAGGATAAAATATGCCATATGTGAAAAACTTCACTTTTACGGAACACAAGTTTGCCTTTTTGCTTCTGCACTCCGCAAAACTCAATTTTTGACAGCAAAACAGGAATAAAATGTTGAATCTGATCGTTCTGAATAAATAAACGACTTCGGACCTAAAACTTAATGCGTCATCTCTAAACCGTTTAATCATACAAAATCTACTGTTTGCATTGGTTTCTATGGAAAGCAAAATTCTTGGATATTTTGCAAATAAAGCCGTAAAAGAATAGTTCCGCTAGGACACTATAACCAGAACGTGCATGTTTAGATTCCTAAAGGGTCATATCGAATATCTGACCCAACATTTACAACCTGCAAAATGTATACCCAAAGAACAAAACGTGATTAAGAAACCTACCCCCGGGAAAGTATGGACCTACCGCCGACAGTCGGTCAGAAAATAAAGAATTTGTTATCAGAGTTCAACAAGTAATATCTCAGCTTAATGCTTGCGAAAAATTACGACAATGCGAGTTCAAATAATGAAGTTATCGCAACGACTAGCAGTGCGTTTCTTAAATTTAGCAAAAAATTTCTGAATCAAAGATGGTCGCTGTCTGCCACAGATAATGTTTGATGCTAACCATTTTCACATAGAAGCAACTTTGGATATTACAGATTCTGACAAGTTGTCAAAACATTCTTCATATTTTTTACAAAGAAGGATATATACAGTCCAAAGGTGGTAGTCACATTATTACAAGTGTTCCCTAACTTATTTCCATGTGTATATATATATATACATCGTATCAAGGAATTTCTGTTTAGAATACATATAAAACCATGCTTTTAAAATACGAAATTCAACAGAAGCATGTTCTATGCCGACATGACTGAACAAACTACTATTGGCCGAATCAGTAAATCTTTCAAATACATGCATTTTTTACAAATGTGCGACTAACAGAAGATAAGAACAACCATAATATTTGCTAATTCATGAAAGTTGAAAATCGCGAGCAAATCACACATTTTAAACAGCAGTCAAGCTGTAGCGTATAACACACTGGTAAACGTAAACGCACTGGCTAAGGCACGAACGTATAGGCTATGGCAATTTCAACGTTATGGCTAAGAAAGAAAATGGCGGATAGGGGGACACATGTGCAGGTTTGTTGTTGTCTTACAGTTTCATTTTCCGATTATCAATGATGACAGCTACTGGCTTGTTGGCGCGGGACCCACAAATGAGTCACAAACTTACGTTCGATGGTCCGATGTCGCCAGCTGCAGCCAGTAAAAGTGTAACCTCGACAAAGTGGAGACACTGAACCACGAAATCTCATGATTTTTCATGAAATACTGTTTTTCTATGATATCGTACACTGTCTTGTAGTTTATTCATACGCAAATGATACAACGGACGCTTTTGAGCACGATTCATGAAAAAAGTGAAATTGAAGGGGCCCCAGCTTGTGACAATACTTGATGTTTCATTACAACGCTATTGGCTAAGGAACTGGAAACAACGTAGTGGCTAAGACCCCAGAGTTTCTGGGAGGGAAAATGTTATAAAATGGTCGTAAGACTCGTAAGTTATTTCTTAAAGTAGGTTTTGAAGTCTAAATTTTTGTTCAAACATGGTTTAGAGCTTCGAAAACAAATATATCGTATATATGCACCTATCAATGTTTTTCTTCGAGGGTGTGCTTACAGGGGTAATAGACAGCAAATTTATCCAAATCCCTTGGAATTAGACAGAGTACCATGACCCAGGGATGTTAGATGCTCTACTAGGAAAGGAAATTGTACATGAAAATATACAGCGAAATTGATGACCCATCTGGGGATTAAGGACATCACAATGCGATAAATGATTGGGGAATCAGACCCCTTTTTCAAAATTGTTTAATTCCCGCTGGAAATCTCGCCGCCCCCTCCCCTCTCGGAGAAAACATCCGTCGCAAACAGTGGCAGTGATTTACCGTTATTGGCGTAAAGATGCTAAAACAGGAGGAGCAGGGAATTGTAATCATTTTATACTATTTTTAAATGCCAAAATGCATGTAATAGAAAAAAGAGGCAGCCAGTGCACGTCCAACACATCTAGTCAGATAAGCATAAACTCAGTATGTGACAACAATACATATTATCTAAAAGACCTACCCATTCTTTGAAAAGCACACTCCTTCTTGGACGAGCCGAGAGGGGAAGGGGCGGCAGGATTTTCAGTGGGAATTAAACAATTTTGAAAAAAGGGGTCTAATTCCCAAATCATTGATCGCATTGTGATGTCCTTAATCCCCTTGTGGGTCATCAATTTCACTGTATGTTTACATGTACAACTTTCAAGTAAAGCATCTAATTTACCATCACTGGGTCATGGTACTCTGTCTAATTCCCAGGGATCGGAATAAATTTGTTGTCTATTTCCCCCTGTAAGCACCCCCCTCGAAGAAAAACATTGATAGGTGCATTAGACGATATATTTGTTTGTTTGTTTTTTATTTCACTAACGAAGCTCTAAACCATGTTTGAACAATAATTTAGACCTCAAAACCTACTTTAAGAAATACAATTACGAGTCTTACGACCATATTATAACATTTTCCCTCCGAGAAACTCTGGGGTCTTAGCCAATAGGTTGTTTCCAGTTCCTTAACCAATAAACTTCAAGTATTGACACAAGCTGGGGGCCCTTCAATTTCACTTTTTTTTTCGTGAATCGTGTTCAAAGGCGTCCGATGTATCATTTGCGTATGTATAAACTACAAGACAGCGTACGATATCATAGAAAAACAGTATTTCATGAAAAATCATGAGATTTCGTGGTTCAGTGTCTCCATTTTGTCGAGGTTACACTTTTACTGGCTGCAGCTGGCGACATCGGACCATCGAACGTAAGTTTGTGACTCATTTGTGGGTCCCGCGACGCCAAGCCAGCAGTTGTCATCATTGATAATCGGAAAATGAAGCTGTAAAACAACAACAAACCTGCACATGTGTCTCCCTATCCGCCATTTTCTTTCTTAGCCATTGCGTTGAAATTGCCTTAGCCTATACGTTCGTGCCTTAGCCAGTGCGTTTACGTTTACCAGTGTGTATAACCCGAACGCGCATGTAGCGTACACTGGCGTGCCTTAAACGTGCACCGAACACGTTCGAAACGTATTCAACGCGCCTGTAACGCGCGTGGAACTTATTCGAAACGTATAAGACACACGCCCGGGACACGCCGAGCTTCTAGAAAATTTTTAAGCATCTTTAAAATTTTTCGAGCCCAAACGCGCTTGGAGTGCTAAGCGACTTACAGCGACGTATATAAACGTGCACCATGCGTACACCAAGCGTACAAAACGCGCGTGTAACGCGCTACTAACGTGTCTCCGACGTGCTCCTGGCGTATGTTGAATTTTACATTTTTGTCAACATGCCCGGCGCACGTTTGACTTATACGCTAATGTGTGACTGCTGCTTTACCTTCTAATTTCTATTTGCTTTGAAAATGTCACGAAGAGTTTTCCACAATCCAAATGAAAGTTGAACAGAAAAGCGAGAATTTTTTTCTGGCTCCTTTTACTTTGCGACAATACATTTCACCAAATGTAGTCACAAGCTCACTAAAACTGTTCACAACTTTGTCAAAACGTTATTTTCTTTCATTTATTATATGCTTCTCTCAAAGTTTAGACAGATGCTCACTCGTATACACCCTGAAATCTTCCGCCATTTGTGATGAAGTTATTCAAATGCAATTTTAAAGATTTATCATAACATTTATATGATCTTTTAGGGTACGTTGGTTGATATTTAAATATTTTATTAACATTCATTTGTATATCGCCATACCACCACGATTGCTAATGGTTATCGCTGATTATCATGTACATCATAGTGTTAATTATCATTTAAGAGTCCATGTAATCGTTGATTCACCCCTGCTGCTATCTCGACATGCTCTCCTCGCAACGACTGTTCCAATTATAGAACAAATATCTGCGCGGGAAGCCGCGAAAATTAGTCACATGTGTTTCCTCAACCTATCGCCGATGCAGGCTTTCGCCTTCATAGGCTTTTGCTTAAACATACTCCGCCCCTAACTCGTATAATGCCATGTCGTAGCAAAGACCATTTTGGTTCCGTGGTAAGTTAACTAAACAGGTCACGGGGAGGTAACAATAAACAATGCGGCTAGTGTACTCTAACATGAACATGTATTCTAGATGACATATTTAATCAATTTTGTTTGTCAACAATTTCAGTGTCTACCGCCAGTGGTATCCTGCTAGCTGCCGCGCTGTAAATAGTGTCAGTCTGAATGTTCAACTACAACTGTAGAACGCTCAGGGCACATTACGAAAACTTGCCCATGCAATAACCAGAGATTTTTTTAGTTTTAAAACTTGAAAATTTCCAGCTGAAAATTTTTGATATTTTTCTTATTTTTGCTCAAAACATGAATTGTAGGCACACGTTAGAACCGCCTCGCCGAGGCGGTTCTAACGAGTACCCACAATCTATGTTTTGGAGCAAAAATAAGAAAAATAGGTATACCCCTGCATACCCCAGTTTTGATATGTAAAAGTGGGGTTTGAGGGGGTAAACATTTCACGGACATGTTTTCCTGATGACCTGTCACCACCGCTTGGGCTAACCTGCTGTCTGCCTCCCTGTGCTACTCACGGCCACGAGACACTCAGGACAGCGTTGAGTTCCAATGCGTTGGTTTAGACGTTATTCTTATTTTTATGTTATTTTGACAGGAATACTGCCATGTTTACTTTTAACCCATATTTGACGAATGGATTTTCCCATCGTTATCATTTGGGTGAGTCCACTTTCATTTTAAGGGGCTTCAGGTAGGATTTTCAAATTTCATTCTAATTTTCGATGAAAGTTCTCTAAGCAAACAGAATAGCCCCAGATGGGACGCCGCGTTCTGCGGCGTCACATCTGGGGCTACTCTGTTTGCCTGTGTCCCATAAAAGGGACGTCAGGCTTAAATGAGTTAACAATGGCCTTGTCAAAGAAATCCCAAGAACGTTCAAGTTGTCATCATGCACACAAAAAAATAATTTCCAAATAGACCTGGATATCCCTTTGAATATAAGCTGCAAAGACAATTATTTATAAATATATATGACATGTATACAAAGTTTGGTGGTAAAGTGTATCGCATATGAAGAAAAGTAAGTATTTTTGTGACAAGACTCAATAATTAACTTTGTAATTAAAAATTCAAACGTCTTGTGTGATAAAGTTAATTAGTTATTTCCTTTATCAGCAATGCATCTCTTCGCAAGAGACCCTAAAGGGGGGCAATATTTACGAACAAGAAAATACCATAAAATACAGAATATTCGTATACAGTGTACCATGTGCTTAAAATCAGTATTTTAGACACGGTATTAAGTAGTATAGTATGAGAACTAACGGAACGATCGAGCTTGCTACCCGAACCACTTTCATGCTTCTACGTTAAAACCATCCTGAACCTTTTTTTCCTGAAATATGTGGTTCATGCAGTTGTCTTACTTGCATGTACATGTCAAGGTATGTCAAATATGGAATGCCCCAAAACGGTGGTGTTTTATGGAAACTAAGGTACTAAAATTAATTTACATATAGTTTCTGGGTAGGTAGAAATACGCAAAACATCGAATAACGTCATTATAATATCAATATATAGAGCTGAAACCGTTCCTTAATTTTAATTAAGGAACCTTTCGAACAAACTTTCGAACTTAATTTTCGAAGACAATTTCACGGACACTATACTTTCTTAAGAATAAGAAAGACATTTTGACATTTGAAAAATGAATTGTGTTTACTTTCAAGTTGCGATATACTGTGTGATGTTTGGTGGTATTTTAGCGAGAGCCGTGCTAAATACTACAGACCCGACTAGGGGTAGGTGCTCTAGAATTTCTTAATCAATACCCAAAAAGAAACTCAACAAAAAAAAACAATGCACGAATTACGAACAATCTTTGAATCAATGGTATTTTTGAAACAATACATTATGTAAATTATCTCACGCGTATTTATTTAAGAAATGAACCGCAGTGGGCGCGTGCAAAGTGAATGAACCCCGAAGGGGTTCATGTAAGCTTTGCTAGCGACCCACTGCGGTTCATAGCTCCATGAACAACAGAAAAATTAAACTCGTTGCTTATATTTACATTCCTTTCTCTCTATCGCTTGTTGAAAAATCACCAAGGCGGTCACATTTACCAGCAAACAGAGAATCTACACACAGTGTGTGTTCAAACAGCGGAACGGCGTCGACGTTTACAACGTCCAATCAGATTGGCGAGATTCATGTTTTTTACGTCAAGTTTGGATTACGTCACGTCGCGTGACACAATGTTGTTCATGGAAGTATGAACACAGATGAACATCTAATGGTTCATCTAAGGAGGTTTTAGAAAAATGTAAATATTATGTCATAAAGCGTTCGAACTCGTGTTAAACATTCGAACGCTACCGTTAGTTTTGCCATTTGCCATAATATTGCCATTTCGGACACCAAATCAATGTTCTAGAATTTTTCTATATTAAATCTAACGCGCATTAGATGAATTGAGAACTATCTTAGAAAGTTATTATTTTGAAATAATATATTTTGTAAATTCTGCAATAGGTCTATTTATTATTTTATTAGCATTCGAACGCAATAGTTAAACGTTCGAACGCAAACGTTGGTTTCAACCCATTTCGGGAATCAAATAGGTGTTCATAAATTTCTCTATATTTTAAAAATCTAACGCGCATTAACAATCTTAGAATTAATACGATGCGCGTGATGCATTCGTGGATGTAAATAATGCAAATACGGTCACGTTGTGAAGTATCTTCTACGTGCAACGTGATATACTTTTGTCGAAGCAATGGGGCCCTCAGATATGCTACTTTGTATCTTCGAATTATCGTCTGTTCAATGTACAGGGCCTTCTTCAAATGTGAGCCGCGACGCGAGAAAACCGGTCTTCGGGAGTTCCGACCAGGTCCGACACAAGCCGACCTGTACAGTCACAGAAGAATACTAGATGCTTGAAATTTTCTATATAAGTAGAGGATGAATTGTACTATCCGAGTATCGAAAACAAAGGCGCTGATCAGCTGTGCAGTTACTGCACAGCTGATCTGCGCCTTTGTTTTCGCAAATGCCAAAATCCGGTTTTCTCATGATGCGGCTCAATGTGATTTCTAAGCTCTAGTACTGTTAAATCAGCCCATCTTGATCTCACAGCGGCAATTTTACAGTAGAGCAATTGCCTAGCAACTATGAAGGTTCCACAAAACAGAAATTAATACTGAATAAAAATATTGATGATATAATTGCTCTTGTGGAACGCGGGCACTAATCTGCATGCATAAAATAGGGTACTATGTACCTCTGATAAATTCTACGCAACCAGATTTACATGTATGCAGATTGTTGGTTTTCTGATGAATGGCTCACAATTATTTTAATCATAACGTCCTTTCAGCTATACCGAGACCTCGTCGTGTCAGTATCATTGACGAGAAGAGCGAGCTGAGGGAACTAGGGGGCGGCAGATTCCAGTTTCCAGAACATATCGAATTTACGATAGCTATAGATGGCATGCATAAAAGGCGCTTCAGACCAAAAAAGTCATACCATTCGGACACAATGACGCCCACAGAGATTATCGCAATGGGAAAGAATAAAAGGAAAATCAGGCGAACGCCTGCAAGGAAGGTAAAGAAACAAGCAAATTCAGAGAATTTATGTCCCCCGCCTTAATTGTTTAGTTACACAAATATATCTGATAATAATGTATATCCAAATCACATGCATTCACTTCGTGTCATAGTGTCAAATATAATTCTGAGGATAATATTCAAACCACATGCATATCTTCAAATCATGGTCAGGACATCTTTACAGGAATAAAACTGTGGGAGGAGTTGTGCACACATGGTACCCAATGTCCATTCACTTTCATTGTATAAATGCCTGAAAAACGATTAAGTTCAAATTGCAAAAAAGTGTCAAAAATAAACCTGAGGATTATATCCAAAGCACATGCATATCTTCAAAGCATCATCGAGGCAAATGTAAAATTTCAAAAAGAATCGGAATAAAATTGTAGTAGGAGTTGCGCACACAAGTCACCCACTGTCCATTCACTATCATTGTCAAAATACCTGACAAACGACTAAGTTCAACTTGCGAAAAAAAGTGTCAAAAATTAATCTGAGGATTATATCCAAACCACATGCACATCTTCAAAGCATGGCTAAGACATCTGTAAAGTTTCAAAAGAATCGGAATAAAACTGTAGGAGGAGTTGCGCACACAAGGTACCCACTGCCTATTCACTTTCATTATCAAAATGTCCGAAAAATGACTAAGTTTAAATTGCGAAAAAAGTGTCAAAAATTAATCAGAGGATTATATCCAAACCACATGCACATCTTCAAAGCATGATAAAGACATCTGTAAAGTTTCAAAAGAGTCGGAATAAAACTGTAGGAGGAGTTGCGCACACAAGGTACATACTCCTATAGGGGGACGGAAGGACAGAAGGACGGAATGACGGAAAGCCAAAAACTATGTCCCTCCGCTTTTCTTCGAAAAGGCGGCGGACAATAACCTTGATTGTGATATTATGTGGTATACGCATCCGGATAGCATGTCCCTGTAAGGTATAACCCTTATATCCCACTTTAATTGGTAATATAGTGAAAACTGGGGTAAACAAGGATATACATGTTTTCTTTGCTTTTATCCAAAACATATATGGAACCGTCCTGTCACAATCTTTGCTTTGAGCAAACTTAGAATCAACTGAAAAATTTTCAGTTTTTAAAACGGTAAGGAATGGACATGGTTTTCGTAATGGCATTTGTGTAAAGCCGGGAACACATTACAAAAACTTGCCCATGCAATACACAGATTTTTTTAGCTTTAAAAATTGAAAATTTTCAGCTGAAAAATTTTGATATTTTTCTTATTTTTGCTCAAAACATAGATTGTGGGTACACGTTAGAACCGCCTCGCCGAGGCGGTTGCGAGGCGGTTCTAATGAGTACCCACAATCTATGTTTTGGAGCAAAAATAAGAAAAATAGGTAAACCCCTGCATACCCCAGTTTTGTTTTATAAAAGTGGGGTTCAAGGGGGTATATATTGCACGGACATGTTTTCGTGGTGAGCCATTTCGTAAATCACTGAGACTTATTATGATGCACACATTCATTGCTTTCAGAGACGGAACGAAATGACTATTTTAATAGGATGTCACTGATTCTTTTACAATAGTCTTGTTCTACCAGTGCAACACAACATATTAATGAACATTAAGTCTTGAAATATGCACCGAAACATAATTCTTTCGAATCCATCATTTCAGAAGGATACAATTTTCTGATAAATTTCATTTCAAATATTATATGAGCCACCGCATGAGAAAACCAACAATTTGCATAGGCGAAAACAAAGCCGCAGATCAGCTGTGCAGTAACTGCACAGCTGATTAGCGCCTTTGTTTTCGCTGCACGGATAGTATAATCCTTCTTCTTCTTAAATCCGAAATTTCAAGCTTCTAGCCTGCTTCTGTGACTATACAGGCCAGTTTGTGTCAGACCTGGTCGGAACCCAAATTGTTGATTTTCTCACGCACAGGCTCATATTAATTTAAAATGAAACGAATTCAGGATGATGGAAAACCTTGTTTCAAGATGTGGCGTATTATAACAAGAAAGTATTGTTACTTGATAAAGCACTTGAGGCAGAAAATTGGAAAATAGATAGAGGATATTTGCTTTTTTTGAGGTGAATACCAAATATATTTCATCGAGTGAGTTGAAAACATCAGAATTTTCACGAGTGCGCAGCACGAGTGAAAATTTGTATGTTTTCAACTCACAAGATGAATATTTTTGGTATTCACCGAAAAAAAAGCAAATTTTCTTTTTATTTTATACAATACACAGGCATTTTCCAATTCACAAGGCAGGCGGTGAAAATGCAAAAAACAAAAATTTTTGAAAACAAAAATAATTTTGGTACCGCATTGTTCCTTACGTTCTAACTAAGAAAATGAATACCCACACTTTATGTTTTCGTTTATAAATAACGGAGTTATAGGCGTTTGAATTTCTGAAGTGAGACTTATCTAATGACGTCAAGTAAATGGAAACGTCGGAAGTAATCCAAAACATCTGACGTCATTACAGTGAAGATATAGGTTGATATCAGTCACTAGTGACTTTTGATATCAGTGAGATTTGATATCAGTGAAATTTCATATCAATGAAAATACCAATTTTATCAAGTTTTGATATACATTGGTTTTCACTGTCAAGTATAAAATAAATTGTTATATTCAATTCCCTGTGGAATATTCATTCAAGATTCTAGTAATAAATTCAAACCTAAAGATTTTAGTTATAGAATTTTATAATAGTTACATATTTTCAGGAGATAGAATATTACATAGATAGAAAAGGGAGTTATGCCTGTTTGCCCTGTTATGATAATGGGACATTGCATTGTGATCTTGTAAGTATACTGACGGTTTTAAGAAAGACTACAGCGTGCGTTTCTTGTTCTGTTAATCACGTAAATAATGTTAATTTATACTAAGGGTTTTGATTTCTCATTCAGTGTCAACAAGTTCACAGATTTAACATATCCATGCTAAGCCTAACGACAGGCTTGATTGTTGACAGCGTGATAAAATCTTTATTTAGAACAGGCTTTGTGAAAAAGGAACTGAAGTCGTTTAGCAACTGGCATCAGTCTTGAAAGCTATCAAATGTTCACCATTGCATTGAGTCCATTCTAAATAATTAAACAGATAAACAAGTCATTAACATTCCATATCAAGACCACATAAATTGAGGCCGAAATTACCAAAGTCCATCTATTGATATGCATTGATGTATTCATTTGCATATTTTTGATTTTTATATTCTAATCATATTCTAGACGGGCGTGTTTCATACACGAACAGAGTCGTGTTTTATCAAGAAAGGGCAAGCATACTGTGAAAAAAAAGTTAACGGAACAAGACTGGTAGAACCTGAAGATGCACCCACAGGTAAAATATATCAATGACAAATGTCTGTCACACATAAGCTAATGTTAGAAACTGATGACTACCGCAGATGATTCAATGCCAAAACACTGCCACTGATAAGCCAATGTTAGAAACTGATGGCTCAGCCACAGGTAAATAAATCAATGACAAATATCTGCCACATATAATGTTAGAAACTGAGAAATAATAATAATAATAATAATAATAATAATAATAATAATATGCCAGAAGTATTTTATTTAGACCGATTCAAAAGTTTTGGGTCTTTTATTTTTTATTTCCTTCTCCGTATCAAGACTTTTACCAAACATTATGTGAACCAGAAAATAAAAAACTCTGACCTAAATCAATGACAAATCTTTACTACATATCCGCAGGGTGCTTGCTTGGTCCCAATACAAAAGTATAAGCTCCCCACGAGCCTTCGTCTCAGGTGAGCTAAAAAGTTATCACATTCAAAAAAATTTTTTTTGGCCTGATCGTATTATTATTATGGTTATTTTAGCAGCACCACCAGTGCCGTATCCCGGCAACAGAACACGTGCAATTCGTGACGTCGGCGTGCGTAACAGGCGTCAGATTGAGGCACCCGAAGATGATGTCAGAGTTGTTAATGTTGCATTTTTCTTGGATGCCGCTCACATGAACAGGTATCTTCAGGCGGTTGCTACGATTAGGCGGATAAGAAAAAAAAATAGATCTATTCACTTTATAAATTCGACCTTAGCGTCGCTGTTGATTATAGATCATTATATGGGCCTACATGTATGCCCCTCAGCATCAAGTTGCATTTCCCTATTCTCTGCATGTTGCGTTGGAAACAAAATTTCTATGAGAAAACCGAACAAAAAGATCTAAATTCTAATAATAATAGATTTATTGTTGATACCATTGAATGTTGTAGATTTTACGCATTAAACAACGGTGATACCGCACTGGGTGAAGAAGATGCTGAGATGTACATCAAAATGGTAGCGAACGAGGTAACGTTGTTTTAATATGAAATAAGGCACTACCTTTGTCGCAACGCTCTATTCCAATTGCGCAGAAAATTATAAAATAAGCTACCGGCACATATATATTCCTCACCCTGGTGACCATTTCCTACCATTTCCATTATGGAAAGTTAATTGACCAATTCGCAGCGCGTGTTGAAACGTCACGATGACGTAAAACTATATTGAAAGTTAATTGATCAATTAGTACAATGCAACGCGTGCTGAAACGTCACGATGACGACAAACAATTAGTATAATGTAGCGCGAGTTAAAACGTTACGATGACGTACAAATACAATTCCGGTTCCGGTTGACGAAAATTTTTTCTATCAATAGAAGAACATAATATAACAACATTTTTACCACGGTTCTACCATAAGAGAGACGCCCTGCGTCGCTATTACAACAGCCAGTTGACGTCAAAACTACTACTGTATCAACGCCAGTATGATGTTATGCGGTCATTGTGACGTCACCGGCATGACATCACAATCGTCGTGACGTTATGTCACATCGGCGTTGATGCATTGTTGTTATGACTCGCCGAAGGCTCGTATAGTAAATTTCATATGAAATGACTACTCGGGAAAAATCCTCTACTTATCACACGAGATAACGTCATGTAATAAAAGTGTTATGACAACACGTGTATCATTTTAACATTTTTGCGGGAATACGTAACGTCATTGACGACGTTCGTAACAACAATGTTAATTTTCATTGAAAATATGTCCACTTTAACGGCGATAAAATCATATTTAAGAAGTCATATGATAAAACAAATCTTACACTCGTGGTCATTTCATATGAAATTCATTAAACTCGCCGAAGGCTCGTTTAATAAATTTCATATGAAATGACCACTCGTGTAAGATCCTCTATTTATTGAAGATGAAGTCATCGCGTTTGTTGCCCAACACGTAGAACTTTCCCAAATGGATCAGAAAATCAGTTCTGATTTATTAATAATACATTATCCTGCTTTCTGAACGAGTGCTTCAGTTAGCCAGTTTTTTGTTGGTAATTTATGCATAATAGAATACATCGACGAAATCCCTTCTTTGCGAATCGATAGTTTGAAAAATAAACGCAGATGTAAATGGTCTAATTAACACATATTCGACCTAGCTAAATATTTTCAAGGTATAATAGATATGTGGTCCATATGAGAGGCCCTCCCATGGGTTTTGGGGATTCAGGGAGAAGGGCTATTTATTTTCAGGGATTTGGGGAGAAGGGTAATTTATTTTCAGGAATTTGGGGAGAAAGCATAACTTTTTGGGGTTTTAGGGAGCAGGGGGCTGAGGAAAAACATTTTAGGGAGCTGGGGCGAAAGGTCGTTTTTATTTCAGGGAGCAGGGAGCAAAGACCCCCGGGGGTCTCATATGGCATACGATATACACAGGGGACCACATAAAAAATTATTATATTAATCAATTGATTTGAAGTCTCCAGGCCTTCTAGAATTACAATGCAAAGTTGCCAAAAAAAGATTTGGCAGAGAGAAAAAATCCGCTAATTAAAACTGGAAAATAATCCATGAAACTAAAACGCCGCAACGGCTACTGAACACAGAGTCAATTTCATACTTTTTCCATATTTCGTAACGCTTTGTCACACAAAATATGAGCCGCCTCGTGGGAAAACCAACAATGTGGTTTCCGAACAGGTCTGACACAAACCGACCTGTACAGTCACAGAAAAGAGCTAGAAGCTTGAAATTTTGAAGTTAAGTACAGGAGGAATTGTACTATCCGAGTAGCGAAAACAAAGGCGCTGATCAGCTTCGCGGTTACCGTGAAGCTGATCTGCGCCTTTGTTTTCGCCTATGTAGATTGTTGGTTTTCCCACGAGGCGGTTCATATTATCCTTTTTAAATACTAAAAAGTGCAATTCAATCAGTTTTTATCGAATGCTTATGACCTAATAAGATGCCTGTGTTTGTAGATGACGTACAGATACCACTCAGTCCGAGACTATAACCTGCCCTTTCGTACAGGGATCTTTGACCTGGCCGTCAACCCTAGCCACATATTCTATCCAGAGGTAAGCCACGACGCCAGAAAACCGGTCTTCTGTGTTTGCGACAAAACCCGGCCTGTACAGTCACAGAAACAGGCTAGAAGCTTGGAATTATGGATTTTAATAAGTATTCATGTAGCGAAAACAAAGTCGCTGGTCAGCTGTGCACTTACCAAGCTTATCGCTTAACATATATTGTGTTATATATATATTAGATGTCTCCAGTAAAAAGGATGTGTTGGGTCTGGGGGTGTGGGGGGCATACTCTTAAGGGTACCCATTTTTTATTTTTAGATCGGAATCAAAATGGCCTTGTAACGCGTTTCAATGATGCGCATGCGCAATGACAACAAAACCAAAACTAGTTAATATTGACATGAAATCTGCTTTGGTTTATTGCAAAATATTGCAGTCAAATACATAGAAAATATATTTTTGCTCCATGAACATTAGCAGCCCATGTTAAGAACTTGTAAGTATTTGGGTAGGTAAAAAATAAGAGTTATCTCCACCTATTGGCATTTGGGAACGTTGCCAAACCCTTTTACATATATTCTCAATAATACAGCTTAAAATTTTGCTTAAATTACATGTTTTAAAAATTGACCCCTCGACTACTGGCTTTTAGGGACTTTTCTCGTCTTTATAGGCATAGATCTTCTTTACATATCCTATCTCGCATTGATGATTAGCCATTGATCCTCGCATCAACTCGTGTCTGATACATGGGTCTCTCGGGTTCAATATGAAAATTGTCATCTACTTATCTCTAGATCTACGTACATGTATATCACCGTGTCCATTCGAAACGCATGAAAAGAGGTCGTAAGGCATGATCGGCGGCATTTTCACGTATGATTGCGGTAGTTTCCTTCGGATTCGCCGCCATTTTTGGAGGAAACTTTAGCGGTAAGTTTTTACAAACTTTTATTTGAATTATTTAAATAGACCTTTCCAACGAACGATCTAGCCTATCCGGATCTACATACATGCCTCTAATTGCCGAGTGTTCTACTGATGCATAGGCTTCGATAGGACTCGCAAACATTCGAGGAGATTATTGTTTTTTTCAAGTTCGGCCATACACGAAAATAACATTCGCCCAAAAACGTTTCGTACTTTTCTAATTTTCTTCAAAGTTTTGACTGTTGGATGATTTTGCTTTTTGACATCACACTTTAACTTAAGAAGCCAATTTCTCCTGATTTTTTTCCCGAACAACCACGGGTTAAAACAAAATACGTCAAAATTAAAGTAACGCACGATAATACGGCAACCTGGTCTTTCGAACTTTGCAAGTATTTACAATGAATAACATGTTTTAAGGGGTAAAAGCAAGCCAAACGCTCATTTGTCTCCAGTTTACACGTTTGGTGCTCGTCAATTGTACAAAGCTGAATCCTTGCTGTAAAACAGTAATTTGCTGACCATGTTGCTCGGTAGCTCTGTTGGCATAGCTATCAAAGAAGCAGAAGAAGAATGTGGCCCGACCAGGGCACGAACCAAGGGTCTCTCTCCCTTGTGGGGAGTTACTTGCAAACACCTGGACATTCACACCGCCTTACATTTATACAGCAACAGAAGGCAATTTCAAAAGTAGAAAGTAAATGGTGTCACGACTAGTATACTTTTCCAGCATTCAGTCTTGAAATTATACCAAACTTTTCAAGCACGGCGGTAACAGAGAAATTTAGACGTGCCGACATGACCTTGAACCGTCCAACAATCTGTGGACCTGCTCTTGAGCACAAATCCGCGTGTTGAGGTACTATATTATAACACTCTACAAACAGGAAAAGACAATAAACAATTATAAGACTTCTTTTTCTAGAGTCAGCAATGCCATTTCCAAGCCAAGTAGTAAAATAGTAGGTAGTAAAATAGTTAAAAAAAATCGAAGGGGGTCAAAGTACGAAACTATCCCCTGCTACCTAAACAGCATGACTCTAATATATTCCAAGTATAAGCTTTTCAAAAAAAGCTTGCGATCTCTAAGCACTTTTTTCAGTGTATGACCACGTATACCGTGACCAAAAGGACTCTTGCAGCTCGGCTCGGCACTGCTATAAATAGCTCTTAAAATAGTTATGTTCTACGGTGCCGTAGATACGGAAATACCATGATGAATACCAATAATGATCTAAAATTGAGTTCCCTTGAGCTATGCAAAAATTCAAAAGAAGAGGTTGGGCCAGACAGATCTGTTTCGAGTAATAAATTCTCCTCAGTGTCCCTGAATAAACTGGCAATGAACAGATAAAATATGTACAGTAATTTCAAGCTTCAGCAATGCAGTCAATCAAAAGAAACTTGAATAACAGAGACCGACATGTACCGAAATACTATTACTCAGGATCTAGAAAGCTCCAAATCTTGCACACTCGTCTCAGGACGAGATGTAGTTCGCTTAATCACGACTTATGTACCAGTCACATGACTGACTCGCCGTTATGTCGATGTGGAGAAGTTGAAAACACGGAACATTACTTTCTATCATGTCACCTTTACCGAAACCAGCGCACTGATCTTATCAACATCATCTCCAGGTACACTCAGGTTTCTTTACATGTCATACTATATGGAAGTAACATACTACCTTACAATGCAAATACTGCGATTTTTGAAGCTGTTCACAATTATATCAAAGAAAGTAAACGATTTTAATGCTGCAATGCAATTACCAGTATGTAAAACCCAAATCATCCCAAAGGACCCACTCATGGCAATTCTTTTTACTATCCATCTTTATTTTGTCTTGACTTTCTTCTGTTACTTACTAGTATTCTCTATACATACCTAGGCATACGTAGGCACTTTGATTTAGTTTGTTATAATTTATTCATAAGCTGTTTACGGAAATATTTAACATGATTTAACACTGAATTATTAGACTAATCCTAAACGTCTACACCTTTATGCTCAGTTAAATTCTTAGAATTATAGATAAGATAAGATAAGATAAGATAAGATAAGATAATGTTTATTCAAATGCAATAGGCCAACGGCCCTTGAGCATATACTACAAATACAACTACATGCAAAGCGATGTGTCAAAATCAACAATATTGTAAACATTTGTCGTAAGTACCTAAAAGTCCCCATAAGGAGAAGCACAATCTATCATATATTAAAACATTTATAACGTTGTACATGCAAAATGTAAATACATATTTTGTGATGGTTTTCAGTACAATATTGAATTATAAAATATTTGTTTACATATTTCATTATATACACATACACTTTGTTGGAAAACACAACATACGTTAAACCGCTCGCCATTATGTCTGTTATTTTCTCGTGTCAGGAGAAGAATTAAATAAGCTCTAAGCTTCCATTCTAATCCTAATTTGTATTGCATGTAAATGTATGATTTATATATGTATGTGATTTATTTGAATAAATATGTTTAAACTAAAAGACTGATATAAATCAAATGGTATCCGAATAGTAAAACCTGTAAAAACTCAACTCAAATTAAACCATCAGTCAATCAATTGTACTTGGGAGGGATTTAATCATTGCTCAATATATCAGTATTTACACAGAAGTGTGCTACTTTCGTTTTCATGAAAATCGTCTTTTTTCTCTTTTCTTTCTTTCTTACTATATATACTGACTTACTTTTAATCGATTGCCGCTGTTGACTCGCCGCATAACACTTCTAGATAAGGCTGTAGCATGTATGTATAGGTGGTACCCCCCCCCCCCCCCTTATAATACACCATCCTGGCTGCTTGAAAGAAACATTGAAACAAATCTGAAACTGTTTTATTATTTGGGCATAAATAGAATACAGTATTCACAACTTGTGGTTAAACGACCACCGACTTCTGGTCATCTTGATTGGACCATGTAATTGCAGTAGGCCATACGCGAATGCCGAGAGATCTGCCCGAGCCTTTCCTGATCTTTGACTATTCTGCTATTGATGGTGGTTGACACATGATCATACACTTAAGATAGCGATGTGAGATTGCGAGCATCTCTTGGAAAAGCTTAACTTTTGTTGAATATACATCGTGCAAAGATGATTAAGCGTATATGCGGCGTGACTATTTATGCAACTTGATGATGCGCTCTAGACCAGGAGTCCATAACCAAATCGCACATGCACCTGGCACATGAACACACTATGTTAATATGACCTATGTTTATCTCATCAAGATTGACACAGAGATTGACGAAAAAGAGGACAAACAAAATTTACGCGCATGCCTCTTACAAAGATTGGCTTTTGTTCTATTGGCTACCGACCTCAGACCTTGCTGCCCTCATAGTCCAGAAGCACATGATACGGTATTTTATTTAAGATTAAACTATGGAATGTTAATTAATGTTAAAATAAATAAGACGTCGCACAGAGTCAACATTCATAAATTGTTGAAGCCCTTTTATATGCTGTTTATGGACAAGGGATGGAATGCAACTTCAGTAAGATATTACACCTGGAAATGAAGTAACCTGGACCTTACTTCAAACTACAACGGGACTTGACAACAAATGAGCATTTGGCTTGCTTTTACCCCTTAAAATATGTTATTCATTGTAAATACTTGCAAAGTTCGAAAGACCAGGTTGCCGTATTATCGTGCGTTACTTTAATTTTGACGTATTTTGTTTTAACCCGTGGTTGTTCGGGAAAAAAATCAGGAGAAATTGGCTTCTTAAGTTAAAGTGTGATGTGAAAAAGCAAAATCATCCAACAGTTAGTCAAAACTTTGAAGATAATGAGAAAAGTACGAAACGTTTTTGGGCGAATGTTATTTTCGTGTATGGCCGAACTTGCAAAACAATAATCTCCTCGAATGTTTGCGAGTCCTATCGAAGCCTATGCATCAGTAGAACACTCGGCAATTAGAGGCATGTATGTAGATCCGGATAGGCTAGATCGTTCGTTGGAAAGGTCTATTTAAATAATTCAAATAAAAGTTTGTAAAAACTTACCGCTAAAGTTTCCTCCAAAAATGGCGGCGAATCCGAAGGAAACTACCGCAATCATACGCGAAAATGCCGGCGATCATGCGTTACGACCTCTTTTCATGCGTTTCGAATGGACACGGTGTATATACTATAATGTTATTAATCAAGTTATTTCGTATTGGACCAGTTACAGGTCCGAGGTTAGCTGTATTGGACCGAGGCCGGAGGCCGAGGTCCAATACAGCTGACCGAGGACCTGTTACTGGTCCAATACGAAATAACTTGATTAATGAGATTTTTATTAATTAACTGTCAAAAGTCCATTTCGGTCCATATTATCCTCTATCACATCAAACATATCTTCGCCATTCTTAGCGCCAATGTCTGACATTCTTTTCAAAGATGTTGGCATTATTTTTGTTTGTTTGTTCACTATTTTACTGATCGGCTGAATCGCCGCCATTGTTTTTTCTCTCAACTCATTCAACGCGGCAGGTGACCTTGCACGTGAATTTTGACCAATCAGATGTAGGGATTTCCATATATATAGCAGGTCAATCCATATAGATACGAGGTCAACCGTATTAGTGCGAGGTCAGCTGTATTAGGTCGAGGTGAAATCCAGTATAGACTATACGAAAAAAGAAACGTCACCAGTATCACTCAGACCAAATTCTCCGTATAAGTGCTATATATACTAATAAGTTAATTAATAACAACTGGTATTTTCTTTACTAGTGACTCGCTTTAACACACCGTACATACGGCTCGTCAAATTCCAACTGGTACGTCAAATTTCAGATGTTTATGTCAGCGCGGGCGTTTTGGCGCGTAAGCTAATAATGCCATTTTGTAAACATGGTCTCGGGGAGGCGACAATAAACAATGTGGCCACTTTAGTGAGAAATAGTTTGTCAGCATTTTCAACGTTTGTCTATATTTCCCCTCAGTGCTTCGTCTTTAATACTGCGTTAACATTGTGTTCCCGGCGGCCCCGGCAGCCCCGTTTGCTAGAAACGTAGCGTGCCGTGGAGTTTTGGTAATACATTTATCTGATTTACAAGATCCATCACGTTTTGTTACGTTTTCTTACGTTGTATTACGATATCCGTAACAAGCCGTGGTAGTGATAAGCCGGTATGTCACGGAGGCGCTACGGTACGTTACGGTTATCCACGATCTATCACGGTTATTAGCACGTTCTATTACGGCCTGTTACGCTCTGTTGCGGTCAGTTGCGTTTTGACCAAGGTGTTACACTTTTTTTCGGTCTGTCAAGGTCAGCTACGGTCGAAACGTAGACACCATACAATATAAAGAACATTTTTTTCCTTTTGTTTAAGAATAAGTCATTTAAAATAATAACAGCCTCGCTCATCAACAACCGACTGCAGAGTTGATTAAGAATGTTCGGGATTGTAAATATTCTTCAGTTGCATAGTGCAGCGTATGGTCTGTATTGTTCACTATAGCGACTGCTCCAATATGAAGGAACTTGTCCCCATGATATTCCTTTTTTATATCTATAAACTTCACGCGCCGTGATAACCGTAACAGAACAAGGCATACGTAGTAGAACGGGGTGAACACCGTCAAAGACCGTAACGCACCGTAACTTAACGCAACAAAACGTGTTGACTATTCCGTAGGAAACGGGACGAGACGTGAGACGACCGTGATCAAACGCAACAGAACGTGGAAGAACCGTAGCATGCCGGGCTATTCACTAGCTTCCCGTTGCACTACGAACCGCCTCCACGTTTCGCTACGTCCTGTTACGTTCTGTCACGGTGTGTTACGTTCAACCCGTTTTATCACGGCCCATTACGTTTCTCATTTCCGCCGTGACTGCCGTGGCAGATTTAGTGAGGGTCGAGATGTAAGAAATATTGCTCCCGTGCGATTTTTGTGCTAAAATTGATATTTTTGCTTTAAATGATTGTTTATAGGTTATATTGTTGAAAATTTATGGGGTTCAATTTTTTCGACCCCTTGACCCAATTTTGTGGGCTTTTTCTTAAGACCACGCCCATTTTATGATTTTTCTACACTGCAGACAATAATAAAGCTGTTTCTGAATGGAAACTTTACTTTTGTGTGGTATGTTGCATCGAATGCATCATTTTGTGGCTTATGTAATGCCAGAGAACCAATTTATTACAGTTGTTGTTTATATTTTCTTCATTTTCTTCTAATTGAAAGTGGGTGGGGTAATTTAATGGGGAAATTCAATGGAATAATTCGTTCTGTTCGCTTACTTATACTGGCAGAGTAAAAACCGACATTGAATCTGATGAACAAATATAAAAAAAAAGTTGCATGTGCTTTTGTTTAAGAAGAAACCTACTTTTTCATTTTCATACGAGGGACATTCAATAAGTAGTGTGAACTCACATGCATTTTTCCACTAACATGTCGGAGAATATTCTTATATCTTGATTTAGTTGATTAACAACGCTGTAAATAATTGTTTAAGAATAAAGCAGGCGTGTGTGCGCAGTGCTATATTAGCTGTACTTATACAGATAATGCACGAGTGTCGTTTAATAAGTAATGCAAATGCATATGAAGGAAAGTGAAACAGATCGAAACAGAACAAGCGCTCAACCGTTGAAAACGCGATCCTATGTCCAGTTGCTTTAAGTATTAAGTTACTTGTTGCGTTCTATTGAGTCATCATCACGGTCAATGTAAAAACGAATAAATCACAATTTAAGGTCTTGGTGAAGCACATATTAACAGGCATGGATCTAAATTACCTGAATGGACTTCCGAGATGGGCATTTCGTACATGTTTATGTGTCCTGGGGTACTTTTCGTTTCTTTTGGAAAGACAAGGTGATCTCGAATATGGCCAGAACGTGTTCAGCCCGAAAATAAATGGTTAAACCTACATTCCTTGCTGTAGCAGAAACTTTGGTGATCTCTGTTTATCACGAACCATGAATAAAATATAAAGTTTTGATCCTTTGGAAGCAGTACAACATCAAAGGGAGATAGTATATTGCACAGTTTCGGGTAATAAACCCTAATCAGAAGCTCTTTTTAAACCAGCAACAAAAGCCAGACTATTGTACTGCAATTTCGAAACTTTACACGAGAAGTCAAAATAAAAGACATATTCCTTAACGGGGTCGAATAATTTAAACATTGCTTAGAAGTATGTTTCGGGGTAGAATAATTTAAACATTGCTTAGAAGTATGTTTCTAAACGTGAAACCTCTGAAATAATATAACAGAGTGATAACTCCCACCCAATACTGTACTATTGAAATCGCAGCAAAATACGTTTTGGTCAACTTCGGAGAACAATTCTCCAGTACCAGTAAGTTATTCCGGTGTTGAATTCTGACTGGTCAGTATTAGCGTCCAAAAAAGAGTGTTGTATGAGAACAAAGAGGAACACTTGATGACGACTATGCTTCTTAATCTCCTTAATTTCAAAGTAATAAGTTGATAAATACAATTGGCAATACAGTACAGAGAGAATGAGTAGGAATGAGTGGGAGAGGGTGCTGGAGAGGTCAATAATGTAGTTTGCTTTGTTTGATTCGATGGTTAGCATCACATTTACAGCTATTAGGGTCATGCCTGGAGGTTGTTTGCGACTGAATGGGGTATATTTGGATTGCCTTCCAGCATCAGGGTTTTAAGAAATTAATGGGTCACAAGATGTCTCCCACACAGAGCTGGTAAATACCTGACCACATGAGCAATTGTTAACCACTTGGAGGGTCTCTATGCCACGGTCCAATAAAATTGGTTATGCAATACTGATTGGTACTGAAGGGAAATGATGTGCCATTTCACCCAAATGTCGAAAGGAAGATTCGTGAAAACTGCGACAAAGACCACCGACGCCTGTCACATGCCTTGACCCGGATTGGAACTGGACCGCGGCGGTGACAAGTACGCTATCCAGGCCCCGGCATATTTCTGCCAGTAATCTAGACACTTTAATGCAATAATACAATTGTGTGACCAAAGAAACACACACAGGACACTCCTCTTTGCATCAAAACGACACTATTTATGTGTTTTTGGAATATATATTTTGTGTTGTTTGTTTGAGATGATGCTTAACGTCCAAACCAACAGCTATAGTAATGTCGGGATGTTGCCTTCATTTTATGGGACTTTACCCAAAATGAGGATGTCATGACAACCAAAAAGTGCTTCAAATATAACCACCCGACTCAGCCACTAAGGCTTATGTATGTATGATTCTACATGAAAGGCCAGGAAGCAGATGGTCAGTCATTACCGTAGAAGCTTTGTCTGGAGGCAAACGCAGCCCATCTATTTCTTTAGGCCCAAATAGGCTGGTGCCCATATCCCACCCGACCACCCTTTGCATAGATATTTGTCCTTTCAGATGCATCTTATGGAAAGTACAAAGGTGTTTGCAGAGTTATTACCGATGTTGATGTAAGTGGCTATACCCTGCAATACATTGCTATTTATCACTTAGAGTTATTAATTATGGACGTATTTACTGCTTTCAGGTAACAAGATGACTCTAATGCGTAGTCATTGCCTATTTTTGTTAACTTGTATGACGTTTAAATCATTGTCGGTACTTTATTCAATAAAATGCATGGGCTTTGGTTTATCCATTATTTGAAACTATCATATAATTATTAAAATCACAACAATGATCACGTTTACTTGGCACTATATAATTCACCAGAAGTGTGTAATCTTACAATGTATTAGCTAAGATCGATTCTAGCACAGTTGAATTGTAATAATGTTATGTGTGCATTTTTATGCATTACATGTACAGTGCAATGCGCGAAATTACATATGCATCTATACTACTTTTTAACGACCCTCGTGTATAACATGTATAGGCACTGCGTAGACACCATCAAGCATGCAATAGCTTTATCCTAACGAATTTAGCTTAATATTTTAGAAACAGAGTTAAGGGCATATAATTCTAACGTAGAAGAAATTGCATGCCAATTCGCATTACTTATTGAAAGACCCTCGTATATAGTTAATTATGGGCAACGCAAAGATGATACCATGTTAACAACTGTTTATTACATAATATTCATCTGCTTGATGTGTTTTGTTTTCTTTCAGTGTCACTATACGCCGGTGATAGAGTATGGTTAATTTTCATACTTATTTCCTCCATTAAATTACCCCACCCACTATGTTTTAGAGATATATTGTGCTTACATCGTCAATACCTATCATAAATGTCTTTTTATCGTTACATATTCTTCTAACGGGGATCTCAGATGCAAAATACAAGGTAAAAAGCTAGTTTTAGTAGCAGAAACAACACAACAAGTGTCAACAGTGTAGTTAATGCGCAAAAATGGGCGTGGCCTTGAAAAAGAGCCTATAGAATTGGCTCGAGGAGTCGGAAAAATTGAACCCCATCATTTTCCATAATAATAACATACAAACAATCATTTAAAGCAAAGAAATCAATTTTAGCACGAAAATCGCACGGGAATACATCTCGACCCTCACTAATTTTTAAACTGTCAAAAAATCTGTCACGGTGTCCACGGTTATCCCGGCGTGCTACGTTTGCCTATCCCGTTCCCCTGCGTTGCCTCACGGTTATCCCGTTTTGCTCACGGTTGTCTGAAACGTGGCCGCCGTGACCGCCGGGAACATAGTGTAAACGCAGTATAACATCTCTATTTCAGGCAAACTCAGACTTTGATTTTATATCTGGAAATGGTGCAACTCTCAACTACAATACTTTGTACAATTTTCGTGACTACATCAATGATGATGCAGTAATTGTTGGTACGTGGCATCACGCCATGTTGGTTTCAGGGTAAGTCTCGTGATTTGATATGTGACGCCACATTGACGTTGATAAAGCTTTTTCACGCAGTTATGTGTCCACAGGGTAACACTCAAAGTAACTTTGCACCATTTACAACCCATTTTGGAATAAAAACTTGGGTCGTGTACTAGCGTAAGGTAATTTATAAAGCAACGACTCAACTTAACTGAATATCCGCCTAATAAACGGTTCCATAAATGGTTCCTTTGATTTAGCCTCAGACCAAAACGACCACCTCTATGGCAAGCCAAATGCACACTAATTCGAGTTGTCATACACCTCTATATACTGACTAAATAAAGACCGTGTATATAATACATTATCTTATTCTCAGGTATTATGGACGGTATAGGTTCTATCTAGGAGATCTAGATCTGTGCCAAGAAACAGACATGATGTTGGTTTCCTCACCATGCTAAATGAGCAGTCAATTATTAAGCAATGAAATCGTTTTATTGCATAGTGAAAAAAAAAAGTTATGCACCATATTGTCATTTGATTCTACACTACTTTTACACTGTCGGGAAACAACGCCGAGTAAGCTATCTCTTTTGAAGGCGTCATTCCAAAATTTTGTTAAAAATTCGAACAAGTCCAAAGCTCGGAAATTCGAAATTCGGTTGCGCTGTTAGCGTAAATCATTTAAATCCTATCATATGCGACAAATATTAACACTTGTATAGCTGTAACTTGGAATATTTTGAGAACTATCCAGTCGCGAATGATTCTAATTACAGTTTTAAAGGAAGCACACTAAGGCTTTGTTGAATAGCAACCCATATACAGCTGGGGATAATTCTCAAAAATGGAGACATTCTCTCGATCGGGAGACACTGCCATAGAGTCTAATGCATTTTGATCAATTTATAAACGATGAGTTTAAATTTTGTCCCCCGATCGGGAGACAGGAAATGACCTGAATAAAAAGTTTCAGATTAAAGTTTGTACCTTCTGCTTGAAAATTTATTGTAAAAGCAACCATGCTTAATGATAAAATCTCAAAGAAAATAAACAATACTTCCAAGTTTTTAATCTATAGACTATACCAGGATCTGTCCCGCATCTCTGTACTAATCGCAACGGTGAATTTCTTTGATGCAACGGATTAAATTTAGGTCTTGATGGACTGGTGTCTTCCCAACTTGTTTTAACATGCGCTTTTTCGTAGTAAAATGCGCAAGACAGTCTGAAAATGCCTAAAATGTAATATTTTTCCATACTGTCTCCAGATGGGGAGAATGTCCTCCGAATCGGAGACATGTTTAGTCTCCAAAACGGGAGACATTCTCTCGATCGAAGGACATCTAATTTTTTGGGGATGTAGCTATTTTTTAACATAACTTGTCTCCTTAAAACGGAGACAGTCCCCCGATATGGAGATTGTCTCCATATTTGAGAATTATCCCCAGCTGATATATGTTTCATATGATGGGCTATGTCTAAAACATACTTGCATAATACGAAAATACGACTTTTAATGCGCGATTTCCGAATTAAGGTACTGTGTCCATCGCTTAACGGACGTAAGCACCAATGGTAGCAAACATGGGCTGTTGCCCGACACTGTTTTAGCATGAAAACATACAGTTACTAAGTTCAACCTAAACGTTCTTATCTCTGGACCGTGGTAAAAAAAAAAAAAACATTGTAAAATGTGACATTATGTAAAATGTGTATTTATGGTATAAAAATATCAACTCTTTAATTTCAGGTCGGATCTACTCTTCTCTGATGGCGGTAGCGGCTTACTCGGTAAGAACACTGTAATGTATACTCTCTTACATCAAACTCTTATGGAGTAATACTGGGGTGCTCAGGGGTAGGCCTATACATGTATTTCCTAGTTTTGCTTCAAAACACAGATTGTGGATAGATCTGCTCGTTTGAACTGCCTCGCTGGTCACAGCTAACCAGGGCCAGAATCGGTGCAACAAGAAATCTATCTAACCAGTAGATCTTTCCAATGCGGGTGTTATGTTGTGACTTATTAGTATGTCAACTGATTGAACTGATGTTTCTAATTTTTTTTTTTTCTGTTGGACATGGCAGTTTTTTTTACTTGGGTTTAGGCTAGCTGGGTGGCCATTTGGAAAGAGCTGGTCATCTATATAACGACTTTGAGCCGTGATAACTAGACTGGCTGCTTGTACCTCCATGCAAAGCTTATTAACTGCTGACTGAACATCTGATTATTAGTTAACTGCTCAGAAGGTCTGAGCATGTCAAGGTAACGCGATTCAAGTCATGCATCATCGGGTGTTTATATTTTCAAGCGCATTTTTTGGTGTCATGACATCCTAATTTTGGGCAGAAGTTCCATCAAGTGGAGACAACGTCCCGACATGACAATGGCTGTTGAGACTCTATACCGATTATTTGAGCCGCGTCATGAGAAAACCGACATTTCGCATATGCGAAAACAAAGGCGCAGATCAGCTTCGCAGAAACTGCGAATCTGACCAGCGCCTTTGTTTTCGCTACAGGGATAGTAGGCCTACTTACTAAATCCAAAATATCCAGCCTCTAGCCATCGAATCATTTGTACTTGTACAGTTCGGTTTTTGAGTCGGAAACAACATTGTTGGTTTTGCTCATGACGCGGCTCAATCCTTTATCGTCTGTTATTGTGTCGACGTTTTCATCATTTTTTATCACAGGAGTGGCGTATTTAGGCACAGTGTGTTCCAGCTCATCAAGTAAAATTTCAATGAACGAGGACATGACGTTCAGTTTGGTTGATACGGCAGCGCACGAATTAGGCCATGCGTAAGTAACAACCATTAATTACTTTGATAATCTTTCTGGTACTGGCAAGAGCACATGCACACTGAAATCTTGTTGTAAATTTTCTTTGGTAATCAGTTGTGTCGTATAGTACAATAATGAATTTTACGCTTCTTGCATCCGAAAACTTTGCTTTGCATGGACTCACTCGGTTATGCTGAAAAACAAATCAATGAATTGATATTTGCGTAAAGAATAATACAAAAATGAACAGACGTATCTAGCGGGTCTGTCTGCAGTTACCTTATTTTTAGCTCACCTGAGCCGAAGGCTCACAAGGTGAGCTTATAGGATGGCCATGATCCGGCGTCCGTCCGTCCGTCCGTCCGTCGTCCACAATTTCAAAGATCTTCTTCTCTGAAACCGCTTGGCCGATCTAGTTGAAATTTTATGTGGAGCCTCCTTGGGTAGTGGCATTGCAAGTTTGATCGCGAAATCCAGGTCACATGACCAAGATGGCTGCCACGCCCATATATGGTAAAAAACCTTCAAAAATCTTCTTCTCCAGAACCGGTGGGCCGATTTCCACGAAACTTGGTATGTAGCATCGGGGACTTCAGCCCATCATAGTTTGATAAAATGATGACCCTTGGATGACCTTGACCTATTTTACGGCAAGGTCAAATTTAGAAACATAGGCTTTTACATGGGAAAAAGTGAAAACTATGGATTTTTTGAAAACTATTGCAGCCTGATGCTTGAAAAGAGGTAGATGCAAACAACTAATGGAGTAGATGAAGGTATGTGATTAATGTAGGTCAAGGTCATCTCTTGACCTTGGCCAGTCTGTCGTCCATACACACTTTTCAAAGATCTTCTTCTCTGAAACTGCTGGGCCAATCAAAGTGAAATTTTATGTGGAGCATCCATGGGTAGGGGAGACGAAAGTTTGATCGCGAAATCCAGGTCACATGACCAAGATGGTCGCCACGCCCATATATGGTAAAAACCACTCAAAAATCTTCTTCTCCAGAACCGGTGGGCCGATTTCCACGAAACTTGGTATGTAGCATCAAGGACCTCAGCCCATCATAGTTTGATAAAATGATGACCCTTGGATGACCTTGACCTATTTAACGGCAAGGTCAAATTTGGAAACATAGGCTTTTACATAGGAAAAAGTGAAGACTATGGATTTTTTGAAAACTATTGCAGCCTGTAGTCCAGCAGGAAATCAATTTGACCTGGTAATGAGGTATAAAGTTTTTTTCTTTACTGATTCGTGTTGGTTAGGCATTGTCTTTAAAGAATCCAACTGATGACACCTTGTCATCATTGGGGAATTTGAAAAAATCAAGATGGCGTCCAAAAGGTCTTCATGAAATTCAAAGCCTTGATAAAATTGTACTTTTCGCCCCGTAAATGAATTAAAAATGCATTTTTCCTTCACGTATTGCACACAGCAGCTTATCTGACCGTAGTCATTCTGAATATACTGGTGTATCAAAGATGGTGTCCAAGAAGGCTGTCAGAATATAGATTTTTGGTAATTTTAACAGTTTTGACAATGCATTTAGCATATCAACTTACATTGTTTTGTATAAAAACTGTCCACATTCACATATCTGATTGTGTCATAATTTCACAGATTTGTCGTTGAATCACGATGTTTAAGATGGCTGCCACAATATGGTTCTTACTTGATTGCCCATAGTTTTCAAAGATGGCTGCCAGAATATTGATTTTCAGTGATATTGTTCTTAGCAATTATGGATTCACTCGTAGTGCTTTTAAGTTTTAACTCAATAGTCTTGGCATTAACATTTGTTAATCATAGATGATGTCCAAGATGGCTGCCATAATGTGGAAAGTCTGATGTTTAATAGTTTTGACAATAGGGAGATTATGGACTCATCAGATATTAGTACTTCTTAGCCATTACATAGAAAAATGTGTCCAAGAATGATTAAAAACAAAACATGATTAACCTCCGTCCCGTGCTAGACCCGCGTTAGAATTGGCCGGTCGCCCCCTTCTTGCGGAACCATTAAACCTGGTAGAATAGAGGAGCGGCTCGTTTGCCATGAGCGGCGACCCGTGTCGTTTGGATTAAGGGATCCTGGTGATTGTGTCTGCTGTGCTGACGTTATTATTCGGCATGCACCACATCAATTTGGCCCTGATTTCGGCTAGACGGGAGGCCATGCGGACTCGGGTATGGTCAATCGGCTTTGTCGCGCCAAGCCCTATGAATACCTTTTGCTTTCTCTTCCTGTCTTTCAGTATCGTCCCTGATACCTACCATATGCCCATAAACGTCTTTCTATCTTTATCATTCCTAGAAGGCGGCCTCTCAACGGGTCAATCCTGTAAGCATCAAGATTGTATGAGTATATCTCTGTGTATTTCTAACACTTTTGAGTTGGAAAGCCACTCATTTTATGTGTTCCCTTGTAGGGCTTAGTGGAGGGTGGAGAGCATTTGAAATGAATCATCCATCCATTTAATTATGAGAGGTTTGAATAAACAATTGTCACAAACTACATCCAAGCGTAAGAAATTCGCTGAAGAGTCGGATGAATCGTCGGATTCGGAACCATCAACTCAACAGCCCATTACACAATCAACGTCACAATCAGCTTCGAATGTATCGCGCTTCTTAGTCGTGCAGCCTCAAGGTGAAAACTCAAGGTGTCAAAGAGATTCGAAACATTCACGTTCGCAGAAACGGTGTCCTCAAACGAACAAACACTTACGTTTTGACTTTCAATACACCCATATTGCCAAAGAAAATGAAAGCAGCATATATATCTGTGAACGTAGAGGTATACGTACCAAATCATCTACGATGTTACAATTGCCAGTTTTAAGGCCATCATGAAAGTAGATGTACCAGGAAAAAAGTATGTGCAAACTGTGGAGAGGTTGGTTGAATGGGGTTTAACGTCTCACTAACAGCTAAGGTCATATGGAGACGGGACCTCGGTTTATAGTCTCATCCGATGGACTGGAAAACCTGCGACCCCTGGTTTACAAGGCGAGTGGCATAACCACTGCACCACGAAGGCTTCTCAAACTGTGGAGAAGAGAAACACTATAGTGATGATCGCAACTTTGAGAAAGCAAAAAAGTGCGTCAACTGCAGTGGCCCACACCCAACTTTTTTCACATGACTGTCCGACTTGGCACAAAGAAAAAGAGCTCCTATACAAGAGATCTGCCTTTCTTCGAAGCGCGAAAAATTGTAGAACAGCAATCGTCCACGACAAACAAGAACTACGCCAGCATCATAAAAAGTGATGGCACACAAGTCAAACTAGTTGATGCCATGACGCAAACTGATGAAACATACGACGTTCAGATTAAAAAAACAACAGCATAAAAATCCAAGAGGCGATGCCCCTTCTGGTACCAGCCAGACTGCAGGAGGTAAAGTATCCCCTACACTAGCAGGAGGCAATCCTCCCCCTGTGCAAAGCACTCCATAGAGCATAACTGTAGAAGGTAAGCCTCTAACTGCAGGGGGGTAAACCTTCAGCTGCTGGAGGAAAGCCTCTTGCACCATCAAAACCTCACTCAGCAAACGACAAATAGAAGCGTCTGTCCGAGAAAATACCTAAGGGGGCTGATGACCCCTTAAGATCTGAGAATTACTATGACTGTCTTGGTGAGAGCATGGAAGAGGATATCACTCCACCTTGTCCTCGCAAAGTGCATCTTCCAAGAATTACCAATATTGAAAATTGGTTCCTGTCCTTTATAATAAAGAAAGGCCAAGATCTTAATTCTCTGAATATTATTTAATAGAAAGAATAAACAAAGAATTACATGTATACAGTGGAATTGTCGAGGAATTAAACCATGTTATGATGAATTGATGTAACACGTAACTCTGCTAGGACCGTCTGTTTTTTCTATCTTCAAGAAACTTTTCCGAAAACTGACGACAACTTTACTTTCAAAGGCTTTAATTTTTACAATCACATCCTCTGTGATTGTGCCAGAGCTTCTGGTGGAAGTTCTATTCTAGTAAAGTCCTCTTTACCTCAACGTGAAATTAAGTAAAAAGCAAATTTACAAGTTAAAGCTGTTTCTGTGTCAGACCTCGTCAGAAACCCCGAAGACTGGTTTTTTTCTCACGTCGCGGCTCAATTATAGTTGAGTTTTGAGTCAAACCACTTACTGGACAGGAAACCAGACCCTTTATTCTAACTTTCAGTAGATGCATCTGGTCTGGTAAGAATATAACAATTCATACACAGCATTACTTATTAATATGGAAACCTGGACATTATAAACCATATAAGTACCCACTGTGTGCTTAGTAGATTGTCACTATGATTTATGAAGCAAAGACTCTGATCAAATTGGACAGACATATACAAGCTAACAAATCTTTGTGTCAACCTATTATGCTACACTGTTTATGTTTATGCTACTGTTGAAGTTATTGCCTAACGATAACTGCTTTGTGTTAAATATACAATTGCATTGAAGCCAATTATTCGTGGATCATACTCCCCGACTTGTCATTTCATGTTCAGTAATACAATATTAGAACTGTGAACATATAGTCTTCTATTGTGTTAAATCTGTGCTTTTCATTAGATACTGAGATGCAGCAAGGCTTTTATTCATTAAAATAAAGGGCAAAGCACTTGTTAATGGACTTAAAAGATATATGGCATCATCATACCCAGACTTTTTTTGCCAATTTTGCACCGACATGAAAACTAAAGAAAAATCGCATATTTCTGGCAGCCATTTTGGATGCCACCTTGAAACACCTTGTGTTTACAGCTTTCTTAAAAAGAATTAAGCTTCACCTTTCATTGTCCCCATTATTAATGTCATTAAAATAAACACAATAATACTTTTAGGTCATTCTTATTACTGATTTGGTTGAAAAATATATTTCTGGTGGTCATTTTGGATGCCATCTTGAAAATATTGATGTTTACAGCTTTCTTACAAAGAGTGAAGCTTCATATTTAATCATCAGTCATGATTTGATGACAAAATAAGCACAGAAATACTTTAAAATCATTATATAGTTGAAATCCCTGTATTTGGCAGACATATTGGACGCCATCTTGAATTTCTCAAAACCCCCAATGATGACAAAGTGTCATCAGTCAGATTCTTGAAAGACAATGCCTATAGTACAGGAATCCATCAAGAAAAAAACTTTATACCTGATTACCAGGTCCAGTGAAAATATTCCATATTCCTGCCGGACTACTGAGGCCTGAAAAGTGGTAGATGCAAACAACTAATAAAGTAGATGAAGGTATGTGATTAATATAGGTCAAGGTCATCTCTTGACCTTGGCCAGTCTGTTGTCCATACACACTTTACAAATATCTTCTTATCTGAAACTGCGCGGCCAATCAAAGTGAAATTTTATGTGGAGCATCCATGGGTAGGGGAGACGAAAGTTTGGTCGCGAAATCAAGGTCACATTACCAAGATGGCCGCCACGCCCATATATTAGGCAGCCATCCAATCGATGAAAAAAATCTTTAGATGGCAAAATGGGGTAGAAGCTGGCATCCATGCTGATATTGTTCCTAGACATGTACTATGACATATAGGGGTGGATGCCAAGTATGTAAATGACCCTGGGTCTCAGAATTAGGTCAAAGGTCAACTAGGTGCAAAATAACAAGAAAATGAATGAAAACTCTTTTCAGTGTCATTCCTTTGCTGTATTTTCCACAAATTGTCACCGACACTACATTATATACACTTATTATGCATGTGGCGTTTATAGCATAACAAATGAGAGTGTTAAGCATATGTCCTAGCAAGGTTAAAGGTCATTTGAGTGCAAAATTACGAAGATATTCGTAAAATTCCCCAGGAGTTAATTTGACCTACCTTGCACCCCCATGACAATTTTTCATGGGTGCCAAATCATTCATTGGGACCCCAGAAATGCAAAGAATTTTTGTCCTTAAAGATAAACTCTTTCGCACTATGAAAAATGCATGGTTTCCATGGCAACTGTCGACGTGATTCTTGAACATAGGGGTGGGCATACAAAAATGGTCATATCTCCGCTGTTACTTGTCCTAGACCACTGAGCATGGTCTTGTTTTAAAGCTTAGACATTGCCCTTACCAATGGTAAGTAATGCTCGTGATCTTATTTGCATATTCATGAAATTTAATGAAAACATTAAAAATGACAGAAAAATCGCTAAAAATCTATAAATAAACTAATTTCAGGCCAAAACGATCATTGAAATACTTTGTTAATAAACCAGTAATGTCATTTGACAAATTTATTGATGTCATGTGCGTTAATGAAAATTATCTCATTTGCATATTCATGAATTTTAATCAAAATGTCGAAAATCGAGTAAAAACAAGGGGAAAACTATCGCCACTGCAAGGTTTTTGATGGGTTATATGATCTATCTTGTATCTCTGAAACCAATTCTCATGACTGCCAGTGTGATCATAGGGAACGCCTTAATGCCATAAAATATTGTCCTCAACAATGAACACATTTGCATGATGTAAAATTACATAGTTTCCACCTCCACCCCAGCGTAATTCTAAAGAATAGGATGTACTCACAAAAATATTCATATATCAACAATAGTATGCTCTAGAATACTATAATTCGTGTGATAGTGATGAATGGTCCTGGCAATTTAACCTTAATAGCCATTATTCAAATCATTGAATTTGCTTATTGATGAAAATTAATAAAACACACAAGAAATCAGAGAAAAACCTTGGAAAAAATAGGGGATATACGTACAAAATCACTTGTACCAGAGCTGTTAACAAATCCAGAATGCTGAAATAAGTATCAAATGAATGCTTTGGCAATGTACTACGACCCTAAAGTCTGATATAAGAATGACCTGAGTTTCCATTTCATGAATTTTAATGAAAACTTCATAAACGGGAATGAAAAGTGGAAAGATTAAACGGATAAACCTACAGAATGACTTGTATCTCGGCGCCCAAAACCCCACAAAAGCTGAAAATGACATCAAATGATTGTTAGTGCAATATTATACCATCCTGTACTACAATATATATGTAATTTGATATTTTGTCTAATGAATATTAACAAACCTTTCAAATTTGGAGGAAAATTAGGTACATATTAAGGCGTTATACATAGAAAATCAAATGCCTCCTATCAGCGCTCCATTTGAAGAAACACTGAACATTAACTTAATAGAAATGTACTAGCAAAATGAGCTATCTACACCTATGTCCAAATGATTCTCACAGCCAGATCTTGTTTATATTGGTTAACTTTAGATAACTGGATGTAAGGTTAGCTCAGGAGTATGGTTCAAGATTCTTGTGTTACAAAATGCCAACTCTAATGCAGGCTCTATTCTAGCCAGGCGTAAATCTTTGCATGTAGAATGTATAATTTTTGCTGTCAAATCCTTGATGTAGTGATTTCAGAGGGCATACCCCGGAAAGACAAAATATGTCCTGTCTTTTAAGACCATCGGGGCAATTTGCATATGGAGGAAAGGGGCTCTAGCATTATGTACGTTAACACTGTTAAGTAAAATTGACCTTGATTACAAACAATGCAGTGCACCATACCCACACAATGAAAGTCGGATACCACCGACAAGCATTACAGAAACCTATCACCAAAGCGGTCAATACCACTTCCATTCTGCAATGGTAAATGTGCAATCCTACCTCATATAACCACACGAGATATTGTGAGGCTCAAAGTAGAATACTCTCCTACAGTACAGGTAAACACACAAAAATTGAACCAACAACATTAACTTGTTCACAAACCCAACATCCCCAAATACTACAAAACTAAGCCCAAAAGATTTTGTACATAGTTACTAGAAGATGCAAGTCTTATCTTTAGCATCCACACCCACCCCTGTTGTACCCCGCCTATCTATAATTGTAATCATAGGCAAAAGTTGACCTGTTACATTAGGTGATTAACGTTAAATGATCAACCAAATATACTTAACGACAGTTCCAACGCTACCGATAGAGTTTTTGCTATAATTTCAAAACTACCCAAGATATTGAAATGAAAATTGCAGGGACGATAGACGTGTACTGAAGGCAAAATGATGCCAGCAGACTTTTATAAAGAAACGCTCAAGGCGTTTGGACACACCACCCCTCATTTTCAAAAGTCACAAAAACATGTGTAGCAAACAAAGATCTTCACAACAGTTCCTCCGTATTTCCTCCTAGTTGTATTATCTCTTTTTGCCACAGCACATAACGGGAAGAACAATTCTCAGAAAAATAAATCATATGCACGGACTCACAGGTCTGAAGCACGACGGTGCGACGTCTCATACAGCACGCATGACTGTAAACCTTCTGAAAGCAAACAGAGTTAATTATTTAGCCATCCAAATTACCGACTTAATCAAACCGACTATATCTGTCCCATATCTGGGACATTATCAACTGTGTAGGAAGGAGACGGGACCCTGTTAATGTTATTTTGCAAGATATGGGTGGAAGGGTATAGCGCAGCGCCAGTAGTACTTGTATGCAGTACGTGGCTTTGATGCGTAGTTGTTGGCTAGCTATCATCCGAATAAATGGCGGCCTAACTAGGTAATTTGATCGGATCAGATGGATATTTTGGTGTAATAGTTTAGTTTCAATTGTTTTGTTTATTGTTTTGTTTTTCTTCTTTCTTCATGAAAAAAGATACAAAAAGAAATACACTGTGGCAATAGATATTGTAGGTTTATTGCTGAAACGATGTTTTGTTTAATCCCTGAAGTTTTGCGACTTTTGAAAATGAAGTGTAGTTTGTGTAAAGGCCCGCGCTGTTTCTTAATAAAGGTTCTCTGGCATGATTTTGGCTTCAGCACACGTCTAATGATTTTTTCTATCATCCCTGCAATTTTCATTTCAATATCTTGAGTAGTTTTGAAATTATAGCAAAAACTCTATCGGTAGCGTTGGAAGTGTCGTTAAGTATAGATCAGAGAATGTCCAGTCGAATACGATATCGAAAGATGTAAACATAGTAAAGTAGAGATTCGTTGACGGATCTGAAATGGGAGCGGAATATATTATGCAGTGGTCTCAGGCAAAATGCACATTTGTACTAGTTTGATGTACAAGTTGGCTTTACAGCCATGTAGTAGAGTGTTGGCTTATCACGTCTTGATTCGATACTTGCTCGAGGCAAACGGTAAAAACAGTAACTTTTTCACCTGTTACAATACTGGTTCCATCAAAGCATAACCAAACCAAAGCTTCACCATCCCCATATTACCGTTGGTAGTCTCTATAAATACAAACAGCTTTAAAACCCAGTGCCATACCACATACCATTCATACTTTGCCCTATCATAGCCTACCCAACCTGAGCCTGTCCTACCATATCCCTGCCCGTAAACCCTATCTAATACCTTCAAAACAGTCCATGTCTCGTTTGCGCGGATCAAGGGATGTGGCAGGGTAGTAGTCGCCCATCTTAGATCGGTGGTTTTTCCAGATTCTCCGGTTTCCTCCACCTCGGTTGACCATATAACGCCAATATCCGCGCCTTCCATAATGTGTACATAAATTTAAAACCTTCAGTGTCAGTGAAATGCAGATAACAATTATATAAAAGTGAATTCATGCCATTGTGTTTATGTGTGTTTACTAAAATGCACAGCTCGCTGAAGGCTCACAAGCTGAGCTTATAGGATGGTGCTCAAGCCGGCGTCCGTCCATCCGTTAACACTTTTAAATATTAATATATTTAAGACCGCTGGACCTATCACGATCAAATTAAAACTAAAGCATCAATGAGGTAGGGGAAGGTTGCACTATGTTTTGGGTCAGGTCAGATCAGAACTCAGGATTCCGGGGTATCATCATCTGACATTTAAGCTTACAAAGCAAATCTCTCAGGTGAGCTACAGGACCATTGGTCCTCTTGTTGAATGCAGCCATCTTGGAATTGTGAGGCCATATAATTTGTTTTTGAATTTCTTCTTGTTTCAAAATTATTTAAATATTAGTTTTATGTATTCTCCACTTTAAATGCCATATGTTTAGATTTTATCACACATATGCATGAATTTCTATCAAAAACCCTTATTTTGGCAGCCATCTTGTAATTTGGCAGTCATCTTGAATTGCCCATGAACGTCAACCTGCATTATTTGGACTATGAATCATGATATCCATGTGAATTTATTTCTGTAGAAGTATTTCTATTTAAAAGAAGTTTACCATTTTAGCAAATGTGTTGTTATGAAAATGGTAAATGCAATTTAAAAATAAATGTCTGAGACTGAGCTATCTATTCAGTGATGTTTTAAATGTGTTTGTTTCAATAAATTTAATATAAATTCATCCATAAAAGGAGTTTAAGCCAAAGATTTTCCATCATTCTAATGAACATCGGTGTATTTATCTGAAAAGTTGCTAAAATGCACTTATTGACCTTTTGACCTTTTGTACCCTGGTTCAGACAAACATGCTTGATAAAGTGTCATAATTAACCCCTTAGTTTATTATTTAGCCACTAGAATACCAAATTTCAGCATTCAAATCACTAAGTTTGGCCATGATTATACTTGTATATTCAGCTGTGGCAACGTTTCTTAACTTTTGCACTCACTGAACTTTGACCTAATTTCTGACCTTAATAGGCAAATCTGGACATGACATCCGCCCCTATGGCTTAAGGCAAACATCAATTAATATGTGTATGACAACAAATTGCTTCTACTCAATTTTGCCATATTAAGTGAAAATAAGCCGCAAATGATTGATTGGATGGCTGCCTATATGGTAAAAACCACTCAAAAATCTTCTTTTCCAGAACCGGTGGGCCGATTTCCACGAAACTTGGTATGTAGCATCAAGGACCTCAGCTCATCATAGTTTGATAAAATGATGACCCTTGGATGACCTTGACCTATTTTACGGCAAGGTCAAATTTGGAAACATAGGCTTTTACATAGGAAGAAGTGAAAACTATGGATTTTTTGAAAACTATTGCAGCCTGAGGCCTGAAAAGTGGTAGATGCAAACAACTAATGGAGTAGATGAAGGTATGTGACCTTGGCCAGTCTGTTGTCCATACACAGTTTTCAAAGATCTTCTTCTCTGAAACTGCTTGGCCAATCAAAGTGAAATTTTATGTGGAGCATCCATGGGTAGGGGAGACGAAAGTTTGATCGCGAAATCCAGGTCACATGACCAAGATGGCCGCCATGCCCATATATGGTAAAAACCTTTCAAAAATCTTCTTCTCCAGAACCGGCAGGCCAATTTTCATGAAACTTGGTATGTAGCATTTGGGACTCCAGCCCATCATAGTTTGTTGAAATGATGACCCTATGATGACCTTGACCTATTTTACGGCAAGGTCAATTTTGGAAACATAGGCTTTCACATGGGAAAAGGCGAAAACAAACTGTTGCAGCCTGAGACCTGAAAGTTGCTAGATGCAGACAACTAATGGAGTCAATGAAGGTAAGTAATTAATGAAGGCCAAGGTCATGTCTTGACCTTGGCCCAAGGTCATTTAAATATCAAAATTAAAATTATGGTTTTCTAAGAAATCACTGGGTTTGGAAACTATTGCAGCCTGAGACCTGAAACTTTGCAGATGCAGACAACTTATGAAGTCAATAAAGGTGTGTGAGTATTCAAGGTCAAGGTCATTTCATTATGACTTAATACTCCAAGATCAGGCTTCAGGTGAGCGTTCTCAGGACCAATGGTCCTCTGGTTATTAACTCCTTGCCCTAGCTCTCCATTAGCTACAACAAAGGTTTCTTTGCTGAAGTCGTTCTGAAAACTTAACGCTAAATAACGTAAATTAAATGAATTTGCAAACTGTAGTTTTTAATCGCTTCTCAAAAATTTACAAAACATGTTATGATTTTACCGTCTTTACCAACATGAAAACTTAAATGTTTTAGTGCAAGACTTTTGGAACTCAGTATACTTCTATACATATTATACGAGAGGATCCGCACCATCGCGGGTGAAAAATGCCAATCTCAATCACATAAAAAATCAAATGGTCCCTCAATTAATATGGTCGACTTGGTTTACTGCTTTCAATTTGAGCCGCCACATGGAAAAACCAACAATCTGCATAGGCGAAAACAAAGGCGCAGATCAGCTTCGCAGTAACTGCGAAGCTGATCAGCGCCTTTGTTTTCGCTACTCGGATAGTACAATTCTTCTTCTCCTCAAACCCAAAATTTCAAGCTTCTAGCTCTTTTCCGTACTTGCACAGGCTGGTTTGTGTCAGACCTGGTCGTAAACCACATTGTTGGTTTTCCCACGAGGCGGTTCATTTGTACATTTTTTTCAGGCTGGGAGCGCCTCATGACGGAGACGGTAACAGCTGTCCGGGCTCGACATACCTCATGTCTTCAAGTGCATTTTTCCCAGATAGCACGAACAAAGATACGGCCTACACGTTCTCTGTGTGCAGCGCAGCCCTCATGGTGACTCACTTGAGCGGGTATGATAGGGCTACCACATTATAGAAAACATGTACAACTTGGCCTCTTTATAACACGATTCGTTACAGCACGATTTTGGATATAACACGGATCACTGCTGGATCCCAAATGGTCATTTTAGATTAATTCTGCTGTATATCTATACATTTTACTCTCGTTATAACATGGATTATGGTCAAAATCCATCAATTGGTTTACAAGATATTGCGTTGGAAAGACTAATTTCAACATTTTCATGGACTCGTGACCTAGAAAATTAGGTCAAGGTCACCAAAATCTAATCAACTCTGAGTCTCCTCCCAACAATGCTTCTGTGCAAGTTTGGTCAAAATCCATCAATTGGTTTACAAGATATTGTGTTGGAAAGACTAATTTCAACAGTTTTTATGGACTCGTGATCTTGAAAATTAGGTCAAGGTCACCAAAATCTAATCAACTCTGAGCCTCCTCCCAACAATGCTCTTGTGCAAGTTTGGTCAAAATCCATTCATTTGTTCAGAAGATATCGCGTCAGAAAACCTAATTTGATCAGTTTTCATGGGCTGGTGACCTTGAAAATGAGGTCAAGGTCATCAAAATCTAATCAACTCTTTCCCCCTCCCAGCCATGTATCTATGCAAGTCTGGTCAAAATCCATCCACTGGTTCAAAAGATATCGCGTCGGAAAGAAGCTACGCGGACGCTTAGGCCGACGGGATCCGCACCAAAAACAATATGTCCCCCACCTTCGGTTGGGGGGACATAATAAGGTCGCGGAGATAGGTAAACCCCCTTGGCACATTATAGTAGCAGTATTACATTCTTAGGCATGCCGGGTCAATTCTCACAAATGCTCAACAGAACTGGTTGGCTGCATGTCCTAGGCTAATGACCTATAGAAAATTTTGTTAACCAAGTGCGTTCCTGATGCTACATGCCAAAGTTCAAGAATATGTGACTTCTGGAAGGTTTTTAAAAACCAAACGTGCATGGCGGCCATCTTGATCTCGTGACCTGAACGTTTTATATAAAATTACTTTGATGAAATTTTTGCTTTGACTGACCAATCGGTTTCAAAGACGTTTGATTTGTATTACCATATACGTGTGATTGGCCCCTGGGCAGGGCTAGACAAAACTCTGGAACAAAACATGTTAATTAACATAAATATTCTGCCAATTTTCATATTCCCAGCAAGTTTTCCCCTTATCAGTAGGAACGGACGACGGACGTTGGTATACGTGAGCTAGAATACAAATTATATAGAAGGACATGAATAGAAAATACAGGCTTCATTACCCAGATACATGTTGGCAGACGACGGGTACCTGCCTTTCCAATAAGCTTAGCCATTAGCCTTTGAATGTGTGGTTTTGACTTGCTTTCTGTCTGTCCTTGTTAGAATCAGGATTTCTACAGATGTTCCTTATTTAAGCCGCGTCAAGAGAAACCCGGTCTGTATCTATAGATGCGAATACAGAGGCGCAGATCAGCTGTGCAGTGACTATCCAAAGGCGCACATCAGCTGTGCAGTAATTATGCTAATACAAAGGCGCTGATCAGCTGTGCAGCGCCTTTGTTTTCACTTCACGGAACTTCATTCCGTCTTCTTTGTAAATGTTAAATTTTAAGCTATGTTACGCTTGACCATGCAATACAGAGATTTTTTTAAGTTTTAAAAATTGATAAATTTCAGTACACAATTTTTGATATTTTTCTTCATGATCTTTGCTCCAAAACATATATTGTGGGTACTCGAACGTGTACCCACAATCTATGTTTTGAGCAAAACTGTGAAAAACATTAAACATTTTCTACTGAAAGCTTTCATTTTTATAACTTTAAAAATCTCAGTGTATTGCATGGTCAAGCATGGGCATGTTTTCGTAATGTTTCCAGTGTTTCGGATTGTCTGGGCACGAAGTCGCAGGGTAATTTTATAGAGAACTTCTGTACTGGACCCCGAGGAAAACAACAGTTCAGCCTGGACTATCAGTGTCAGAACTACCACGCCTATGGAGCAGGCTATTCCGAGTGCTTTGGAACGGTAAGTCACCTACTGTCCTTACACCATATTTCAGAAACTGCCTTAGAAGGGAGGTAATTTAAATACATTAAAATGTAAAATCTATCACATTCGTGGAATAGTTAAAAGAATTTGGACCTCAGTTATGTTGACTATACAATTTTGTTTTGTATTGGTGCATTTTAGCAATGTTTAAGTAATTTTGATTTTTTCAGGATATCTAGTTACTTCCCTTGCTCAATTTTCACAGAATAGTCCTATTAAAAGTTTCCTGGGAGACTATATATATATTTTTTTAATTTGTGATCTGATTTTTGTGGCATTTTGGTCATTAAAAAATTGGGTTCAAACTGATGTTAAAGAGGCATAATCGTGCACGTCTTTGTTTTCGCTTCATGGCTAGTACAACCACTCTTCCTTCTAAATCCAAAATTTCAAGCATTTAGCATTTTTCTTTGACTGTAAAGGACGGTTTGTGTCGGACCTGGTCTGAAACCACTAAAACCGATTTTTTGTGGCTAAATTGATTATATCACCCACAGACTGCAGTAGCTGCGTCTGCTTGCTATGCTGCCAACTCTGTCTACTGTTACCCCGGCTCTGGTGGATACTGTTACGGTCTACCATTTTTAGTGGACGGTACGCCATGTATCGGATCTGATCCCACTAAAGATTATGTAAGTATTGTAAATACCTAATATTGGGAATATACCGTTATTCTAAGGAGTCAAAAATAAGCATACGGGGTCGTAAACAAAATGCAACAAAACAAAATCTTGAATACATATAAAACGACCCAGATATATGCTGAAGTAAAACACATTGCAAAACCAATGGAAGTAATATTTTCATTGTCATTTTTTTTTATTTCGATTGACCAGGCTAGCTAGTCATTATATGAGCCGCCTCGTGGGGAAACCAACAATGTGGTTTTGGAACAGGTCCGACACAAACCGGCCTGTACAAGCGCAGAAAAGAGCTAGAAGCTTGAAATTTTGGATCTAAGTAGAAGAGGAACTGTTCTATCCGAGTAGCGAAAACAAAGGTGCTGATCAGCTTCGCGGCTACCGCGAAGCTGATCTGCGCCTTTGTTTTCGCCTATGCAGATTGTTGGTTTTCCCATGGGGCGGCTCATATTGACTGCCAATACTGACTGCTCATGATAAAATTGTATTAGAATGCACACATGAATTTTACGTTTCTCAACCATTTAAAAACATTATGTATTTGATTTGATTATGCCCTTTCCAGTACTGTTACCTTGGTTCGTGTGTGGAAGACGATGGTATCTGTACCACAACTTCTTCATCGACTACAAGTTCCACATCGTCGACTTCCTCGACATCTTCAACGTCAACAACCAGCTCGACATCTTCGACCAGCTCGACATCAAGTACAACCAGCTCTAGCACATCAAGTAGCACAAGTTCCACAACTTCTTCTACAACATCATCTTCTACCACCTCTTCTACCACTTCTTCGCCAACTACAAGTTCATCTACTACTACATCATCTACTACTACATCACCTACAACTACTTCGTCTACTACGAGTTCGTCTACCACAAGTTCATCTACTACGAGTTCATCTACTACAAGTTCATCTACAACTTCAAGCACAACTAGTTCAACAACTACTTCACCTACAACTACATCTTCTACGACCTCATCTACTACTACCTCTCCTACCACTACTTCGTCTACCACAAGTTCATCTACTACGAGTTCGTCTACTACGAGTTCATCTACTACTAGCTCATCTACCACTTCAAGCACAACTAGTTCCACAACAACTTCACCTACAACTACATCCTCTACGACCTCATCTACTACTACATCTCCTACAACTACTTCATCTACTACAAGTTCGTCCACCACAAGCTCATCTACCACAAGTTCATCTACTACATCTTCGTCTACTACATCTTCCAGTACCAGTAGCTCAACTTCCAGTACAACATCCTCAACTACAAGCTCTACGTCAAGTACTAGTTCTACATCCTCTACAACTTCCTCTACCACAAGCAGCACAACGTCCTCAACCACAAGCAGCACAACGTCCTCAACCACAAGCAGCACCTCCTCGACATCATCTACAACCTCATCTACTACTACATCTCCAACTACGACTTCGTCTACTACTAGCTCATCTACCACATCCTCGACGACTACTTCTCCAACTACGACTTCGTCTACTACTACCTCTTCCACTACGAGTTCATCTACAACATCATCTACCACTACTTCCCCTACCACGACTTCATCTACTTCAAGCACGACCAGTTCTACCACTACTTCACCCACCACATCTTCCTCGACAACTACAGAACCAATCTGTGATTGTCAAGGTCTGAATTTTGCTGCACAGCGAGCTTGTTGTAGAAGGGGAAGGAGACACGGTGTTTGTTGCTGGGGATGCATCGTACCAGAGAACAGTGGCCTTATTTGCAGAGACTAATTCTGTAAGGGTGCCCTGTAGTCACCTTGAGAATTCAAACAAATTCGCCAAAAGTAAAGAAATACATTCAATATCAAGTAGTACAGGCATAAATCAACAACTCTTAAATGACAATCCAACCTGAATATTCAACTATGTTTTAAAAAAGTGCTTAAACTGCTAAATGTGCTTCAAGCAAAACTTACAAAGTTATAAAAAAATGACTTCAGTTTCAGTCAGTCTCACAACTAAGTCTATGACACAGTAACTGTTGATATTCTTTTCAGCGTTTTTCATTATCTTTAGAAATCCATGCCTTAGATTACCTCAATGCTTGAGTCTGTTTGGAAAAATCTTTAGCTTGAAATTTAAAACATACCATATTTGTTCTATTGAGCATACATGCTCCAATAAATGCATACCAAAATCTTTTACAAGAAGCTTGTGCATAAGCAAACACTGCAAGCCAGGCAATTCAGTATTTAATATTTACACCAGTATATCTTGGAGCAATTACTAGAACTAAGTCATGATTTAAAGTTTGTAAAATATTATTTAATTCCATAAACATTCAATTTTTAACCTGCTAAAACAGCGTTGTCTCTGGTTTTAGTGTGTAACAATTTAGATAAAGTTTAATCGTCACTGTTGGAATAAATTTTGACAAACTTAAGCATGTAGCGCACTTGATAGAATGAGTATTGTATAATTACATTTTGGATGTTATTTTCTGAAAATAAAGCTTGGGAACCTTGATCTTTATTGTTTCATTTTTTTCCAAAATCAAACACCAGTAATTCAGTGTCAGATAGTTGGGTATGCCATGCCAGCATAACGCTAAGGCCATATTGGCTTTTACAAATTTAATGCCACCATATGACTTTCACATTGACAAATTCTCCTGTAACATTCCAGAGTTTATTGTATGGTACATGGATGAGCTTGGCCAGAAAGAATGTCTGATTTTTATCCAATATAACATACTTGTGTTTTTCAAACTCTTGCTAAAGAGAATGGAAGCTGTTAATGCTGACCTGGTGAGCGCCTTGCTAAAAACGAGCTGGTCATCTTGTTCTTCATGTGTGTTGCTGTCATAAAATGTAGAGTCATGTATTGTTATTTCCTTCCTGCCTGTTGTCCTTGGCTGGGAGTTTTGTGTTTAGTTGTATTGATTCCTGGGTCTTCTATTCTTACATTTTAGTAGTCAAAAAGCAAGCTCTGTTCTGGTTCCATTTTTTTTTGCTTTGGAGTCAAATTTTTGTGCTGTTTGAACCTTATGTACGTTTTCATATTTTTTATTTAAGTTTATGCTGAAACTGAAAGGCAACCTATTGGGAAAAAGCTGCAAACTCTGCTTGCGATATCATATGTTTTTATAGTGTAAGGACCTAATTGTATATTTAATTTGGTTATTCCCACCTCGGTTTTTGGAGTGGGAATTTCTTTCTGATTGTGCCTTTTCCTGATCATTGCTTACTTATACCTTTTTTCTGAAATTGAAGCCAGGTAAATATTAATGCTTTAATAACAAGGTTAATCATGTTGAGTTTGTTCTTAGTGGATGGTGTAAGGTGTAAAAATAGATCCTGGCAGCAACACATTTGATAAAAGCACGTCTCATTTCAAAGCGTACATCCCAGGGAAACAAGCCTAAAAAGAACCATCAAATATGGACAGTTCACTTGCATTGTCAAACTAAAACTGTGATAAAAACAACAGCAATAATTTTAGGAACGCATACCAAACATATCAACAATGAAATTAGAAATCAGCTTTGTGAATTTGGGTTACATTACCCTTTAGAAATGTAGATGGCTATGTTCTTGACCCTAGCTTACTTTTGATGTATCTATTGCAATGCAATTCCAAAAATAGCCTACTCTCAATAATGCATATAGCAATAATATACACCTGGACCTCGATAAAACACGCTTCGTTATAGTGCGAATTCGCTTATAGCACAGATTTGCCTTGGATCCCAAATTTTCCCTTACCTTCCATTTTCATTTTCGCGATCATAAAAAAGAGTATCAAAAAATTACCAATGTGAGAAAAAAATGTTAACACGGTAGTTTTCATTACAAGACTTGATACCTGTGGAAATTAGCAGCAATCAAAACATGTTCACACTTTCAAAGTCAATAATAAAATAATTAGGCGTAAACAAACAAAGACCGATTGACACTTCTTAATCCCAAAACAGGTGTGAAATACACACTGTCCTAGTTAAAGTTCAAACATCAATTACCTCCCTGACACTTTACTGAGCTGTGTCACAAAAAAGTTGAAGCATTCAAAGGCAAACATAGTGTAAGGCTACTGTGCAGCTATGCATCTCTTGTGCAGCTGAGCGTCTATTTTATTTGGTAAAATCTCCTATTTTCATTGTGATTGAAATACTAAGACTGCACAGTCTGATCTGTGATTGCCATTTTCGGAAAGCTCAACAGACGTTTTTTCGTGACATTGCTCATCTGTCTAGTCGGCCCAATTTTCGGAGAATGAAATCAGCGGCCTAGATAAGTCAATGTATTCATACTTGGACATAACTGTCCAAAAATTGTATTTCTGTTTAAAGTTTCTGAATAAAGAACTTTCTCCATCTCATTATAATAAATCAACAATGGAAATGATCACTTGCTATTGAGTAAAAAATTTTACTGTAAACAGACAAATTAAAGATGATTAGCATTATGACTTTCTCTTGAAAAGTTGTTCAATAAAAACTGCAAACTGAAGGTTGCACATCAGTAATTATTTGAGTGGTTATATCGGCTAATTTACAGGTAAAGTGAAAGTAGGATGTTGTCTATGCGCAGATTATTAGTGTGGATGATATGAGAAATTCTGTGTCACTTTGTGTATCGGAGAAAATGTGTCTATTTACAAATTAAAAAATGGAACTTTATAACAGTGCAAGGTATGCACTTTACCTTTCAGCGTGTATATTTAATTTTCAGTTAAAGGACACAATCATAAAATGAAGGAAATAGAAAGTAAAATTGACAAAAGGCTTGCCAAAATTACTTGAAAACAGCAGCACCTAACTTTCATTTAGGGTTTTCTGAGCTCCCATTATAACACGGTTCGTTTAGCTAACACGATGAACCGTATGGATCCGGTCTTCCGTGTTATAAAGAGGTCCAGGTGTACCATTCCATCTCATTTTGAATGGTATGTCATTCTTACCAACTGGAAATAATTGAACTTAAAACTACCTATGCATTTTTTTATATTTTATTTTACTTGTTTGTTTGTTTGTGTGTTTTTGTTGTGTTTTTTTTTTCAATTAACAAATCAAGTTTTGTAGGTACTACTTGACTTTGGATATGCATTACACAATTACACAGTAAATTTCTGTCATATCTCACTAAATAACTTAAATAATCAATTGAAAGAAAGATTAATAGACAAAAGTACTATAAAACTTTCAAATAAAAAAACAGTCTGAGACATTTTCTCTTGTTGCAGCCAAGATGATTTTTCATCTTGTCTTTGTTCCTTCTCATTATCATCGTCTAATGCATATTCATTTCATTATTATCATCCTTGTTCAGTCTCATGCATATTCATTTCATTCAGTATCATCATCACCCTTATTCAGTCTCATGAATATTCATTTGATTATCATGACATTCTTCATTCACTATGGTTCAGTCTCATGATTAATCTTTTCATTATCATCATCACCCTTGTGCATTCTCAAGCATATCTATTTCCTTACCATCATACGCCTTGTTCAGTTTCATGAATATTAATTTCATTATTATCAACCTTGTTCAGTCTCATAAATACATATTTCACTATCACCACCACCCTTATTCAGTTTCATGAATATGTATTTCATTAACAGCATCACCCATGTTCAGTCTCATGAATATTCATTTCATTATAATCACCCTTGTTCAGTATCACTAATATACATTGCATTCAGTATCACCATACCTCTTGTTCAGTCTCATGAATATTCATTTCATTATCATCAACCTTGTTCAGTCTCATGAATATGCATTCATTCAGTATCATTATCACCCTTGTTCAGTCTCATAAATATGCATTTCATTCAGTTTCACCATCACCCTTGTTCAGTCTCATGAATATTCATTTGATTATCATCACCACCTTTGTTCAGTCTCATGAATATTCATTTCATTAAAATCATCACCCTTGTTCAGTCTTATGAAATGATTTCATTCAGTATCACCAACACCCTTGTTCAGTCTCATGAATATTCATTTTATTCAGTATCATCACCACCCTTGTTCAGTCCAGAGACATAAACAGATACATCTTTATCTCAGTTCAGTCTCATGAATATGCATTTCATTCAGTATCATCAACACTCTTATTCTGTCTCATGGATGTACATTTTATTGTCATCATCACCTTCTTCATCAATATCATGGAATTCAACATTGGCATCTGACTCATCACCATACTCTGCCGTTTCTTTAACCTTTTGTTCAACTGATTCTGTTGTTTTCTGCCAAGAAAGAGGCCTTTATGAGTACGTGTATATCTATTTTTATGAGCATATCTAATTTCAATACTTGAACAAGTTGAAATGCAAAAATTTGGCCTCAGGTGTGCCCTGTTTTGTGAACAGCAATTTTTAAATTAAGTCTAGCAGCACCAGCTATGGCAGAAAATACTTATCCAGCAGAAAACCAAGAAATTAACTCTTACTATAAACGCATTTACTTAAGGATTGAAATTCAGATTTTAGCTTTCACTGGATGATGAAAAACATTAGGCTGTTTTAATGTCTGTGAAACCCGAAGGGCTTCTCGGAGACATTAAATAATAAAATATAATTGTTAGATCCTTTGGAAGCAGTAAAAACATTCAAAGAGAGGTGGGCCATATTGTACAATTTCGGGTAATGAACCTTCATCAGTGACCCTTTACAAACTGGCAGCGAAAGCCAGACATTCATGATTGCTGCAATTTCAAGATCTTTCACCAGTATAGTCTAAATCAAAGACTTATATTCCCAAAGGGGCCAAATATGCAAAATTCTGTTAAGATGATGATCCTTAACGTACAGTATATTTTAAATACTCCAAATATCTTCACTGATCTCAAAGGATCAAAAGAAAAATATAATCTGCACTATGGATGATGTACGGTGAGCTAATGTTTTTCAGCTCCAGTGTAAGCTAAAATCTGAATTTACTTTTTTTATATTATCAATCAAGTATGATGTATCAGATTTTTAATTGCGCATATCATCGCTCCTTTTTATGTTATTTCACATTAAATTCGACTCGACATAATTCTGGAACAGCCAGAACGTCAAATTTTCATGCCTAATGTCATGGCGATACGCGACCAATGTCACGACAACAAGAGTAAACAAACAATGTCACTGGATGGGTTTTGACGTCGCCCTGCCCATAAGCGTGGCATCTAAACCGTGTGACTTAATATTTTTCATTGGGAAATGAAGAACATCAAGATAGATACTTTCATCTAGGGTGATTGCAATAAAAATGTAAATATTTGAATATGTCAAACAAACATACACGTAAAAAGTATCAGGTATCACTTTATCAATTCATTTCTTTTCTTTTTAAATTAAATGTTGAATCTAAAAATCTTGGAAGATTTTCTTGATTTAATTTGTTTCACAAGCAGATGATACCTTTTGAAGTGATTCCTTATTTTGAAATAAATTTTTCTCCCAAAATTTCTTTTTCGGCCTTCCTCTTCTCCTCGTAAAGGGATTATGAGGCATTTCTTCCTCTTCCTGTAAAACATTACGTAAACATGCCCATACAAGATATAGAGAATTTTTTCAGTCGCAAAAATTGAAAATTTCATCAGAAAATTTTTGATATTTCTCTTATTTTTGCTTAAAACATAGATTGTGGGTACACGTTAGAACCGCCTCAGCAAGGCGATTCTAACGTGTACCCACAATCTATGTTTTGGAGCAAAAATAAGAAAAAAATATGTATACCCCTGCAAACCCCAGTTTTGCTAAGTAAAAGTGGGGTTTGAGGGGTTATACTTTGAACGGACACGTTTTCCTGATGTCCTGTAAAATAGATCCCAAAATAATGCCTATTAATCAGGAAAACTTGTCCGTGAAATGTATATCCCATCATTCCCCACTTTTATATAGTTAAACTGGATATGCAGGAATATACCTATTTTTCTTATTTTTGCTCCAAAACATAGATTGTGGGTACTCGACGAGGTAGTTCTAACGTGTACCCACAATCTATGTTTTGAGCAAAAATACAAAAAATATAAAAATAATTCTGCTGTAAATATTCATTTTATAAAACTTTAAAATCTCTGTTTATTGCATGGGCATGATTTCAAAATATGATTTTCATGTCAGCCGCTGCATAAGAAAACCAACAACATGCACAGGCAAAAACAAAGGCGGAGATCAGCTTCGCAGTAACAGCGAAGCTGATCAGCGCCTTTGCTTTCGCTACATGGATAGTACAATTCCTCTCCTTTCTAAATCCACAATTTCAAGCCGCCAGCCATCCTCTGTACTTGTACTGCTCGGTTCGTATTGAACCTGTTCGGAAACCACATTGTTTTCTCATGACCTGGCTCAAGTATTTTAAAACTGTTTAGTGCTTTGAACAATGTAACTTGCCTGAATGTGTCATATAATCAAACTTCAAAGAAAACAAAGAAAATGAGCTGGACGTCAGGAAAAATCAAGTGTCTGCTGCATTACCAATTAAAATTGAACATATAGATAACAGAAAACTATTTTTGAACATTGTTCCCCCAACACACATCATAAAATACATATTATCTTTGAATATTTGAATGGCTTGTTGGTACTCTGACGGCAGGGCGGGGGGGGGGGGGGGGGGGGGGGAATGTTGTCCAGTCAAAAAATGCATGTATATAAAATAGTAAGGTAAGAATGGTAGAAATCATTTTATAAAACTTTAAAAAAATCTGTTTATTGCTTGGGCATGATTAGATTTTATATGTTGTCCAGTCAAAAAATGTACATCTATATAAAATAGTTAAAATAGATATAAATACTTCATAATGGTAGAAATTAGGTTCTTTCCTATCAAGTACAATTAAGCGAGACATACATGTACTAGTTTTGTCATCTGATATTGGAAAATAATTGATTTTTAACCTTTTTACATTCTTGATTCATCCAAACGATACAGAAATAACATTTCATGGAACAAACTTTTGCACCACTCAAATGAGCTATAAGTTGTAAACCCCTTCTCACTCCAGTTTTACTATATCAGCCGCCACGTAGCGCCTTTGTTTTCGCTACTCGGATAGTACAATTCCTCTACTTTCTAAATACGAAATTTCATGCTTCTAGCTGTCTTCTGTGACTGTGCAGCCTGATTTGTGTTGGACCTGTTCGGAAACCACACTGTTGGTTTTCCCACGAGGCGGCTCATATAAAAGTGGGATATAGTGGGTAAAAATAGCGAGGACATCATGATGTACACTCACCACACGTTCTTGATTCACCACATGTTCTTGATTCATGTGTGATTCCAGCAATTCTTTGCTATCACAAATCACTATACAGTCTTTGTGTGGACACACCATTCCTGCAAAAGTCAAGAGAAAATTCCATTCAGTCCCATTTTGGAATCAATGTACATGTATATACGAGATGTGTCATGCGAAAACTTGATTTTTGCCTATGCAAAATTAAAGGTGCAGATCAGCTGTGCAGTTCTGTGCAGTAACTGCACAGCTAAACAGTGCCTTTGTTTTCACTACACATATAGTACAATTACTCTTCTTCATAAATCTGAAATTTCAAGCTCCTAGCCTATTTCTGTATCTGTGCGTTTAAGAGACGGCAATCACACTTGATCGTTTTGTCTCTGTGGCGGTAGAAAAAGGAAAGATGGAAATTTAGACCAGAGGACCATTGGTCCTGAGAACGCTCACCTGAAGCCTGATCTTGGAGTATTAAGTCATCATGAAATGACCTTGACCTTGAATACTCACACACCTTTATTGACTTCACAAGTTGTCTGCATCTGCAAAGTTTCAGGTCTCAGGCTGCAATAGTTTCCAAACCCAGTGATAATTTCAATTTTGATATTTAAATGACCTTGGGTCAAGGTCAAGAAATGACCTTGGCCTTCATTAATTACTTACCTTCATTGACTCCATTAGTTGTCTGCATCTAGCAACTTTCAGGTCTCAGGCTGCAACAGTTTCCAAAATATCCATTGTTTTCGCCTTTTCCCATGTAAAAGCCTATGTTTCCAAAATTGACCTTGCCGTAAAATAGGTCAAGGTCATCCTAGGGTCATCATTTTATCAAACTATGATGGGCTGAAGGCCCCGATGCTACATACCAAGTTTCGTGGAAATCTGCCCACCCGTTCTGGAGAAGAAGATTTTTGAAGGGTTTTTACCATATATGGGCATGGCGGCCATCTTGGTCATGTGAACTGGATTTCGCGATCAACCTTGAAATGTCACTACCCAAGGAGGCTCCACATAAAATTTCAACTAGATCGGCCAAGCGGTTTCAGAGAAGAAGATCTTTGAAATTGTGGACGACGGACGGACCCCGGATCATGGCCATCCTATAAGCTCACCTTGTGAGCCCTCGGCTCAGGTGAGCTAAAAAGGCAGAAAATTAAGTGATAGAAAGGCAGAAAGAAAGTTAAAAGTTTGCAGTATGAGTTTTCAGTGTCTTTATTTCTGTGAGTTTACAGCCCGGTTTGCATCTGTACAGGGGTATATCTTTTCTTTCTTATTTTTTGTTTCAAAGTCCATTGGCATTGCCATAGCAATGTGGTTCTTAGCCAAGGTGGTTCTTACAGGTACTCAATGTCTATGCTTTGAGCAAAAAAAAATAGCACATTACGAAAACTTGCCCATGAGATACATATACAGAGATATAAACTTGCCCATATACAGAGATTTTTAAAGTTGTAAAAATTGAAAATTTTCATTAGAAAAATTTTGATATTTTTCTTATTTTTGCTCAAAACAGCTTGTGGGTACACGTTAGAACCGCCTCGGCGAGGCGGTTCTAATGAGGTTTTGGAGCAAAAATAAGAACCAGAGGACCAATGGTCCTGTAAACGCTCACCTGAGTCTGCTGCATATACCAATAAACATGTTTGAATATTATGGTATTTAACCCCAGTGCAGGGGCAGATGAAGCCCTTGGGCCGTTTTCTTTTTTCAGAATAATCAATATTCTGTCCATTTGCCAATTTCTTGCTGGCTTTTCCCTTCAAATGACATTTTAACAGTTTTTCCCATTCAAATGCATGGGCAACCCATGTTAACCTTGCCATAAAATTGGTCAAGGTCATCACAGGGTCATGATTTATATATATATTGTAGTACTATATCCATGGATGCTTCACACCAAGTTTCATTGAAGTCAATCTATTGGTTTCAGAGAAGAAGATATTCTTCAGACTGGCCAAAGTCAAGAGATGACCTTGACCTATATTAATCACATACCTTCATCTACTTCATTAGTTGTTTGCATCTACCACTTTTCAGGCCTCAGGCTGCAATAGTTTTCTAAAAATCCATAGTTTTCACTTTTTCCTATGTAAAAGCCTATGTTTCCAAATTTGACCTTACCGTAAAATAGGTCAAGGTCATCCAAGGGTCATCATTTTATCAAACTATGATGGGCTGAGGTCCTCGATGCTACATACCAAATTTCGTGGAAATCGACCCACCGGTTCTGGAGAAGAAGATTTTTGAGTGGTTTTTACCATATATGGGCATGGCGGCATCTTGGTCATGTGCCCTAGATTATTTATATACACATTGGTTCCCCCATCCTATAGATGCTTCACATAAAATTTGGCATCAATTGGCCAAGCGGTTTTAGAGGAGAAGATGTTTGAATATAATGATAATATACATGTATATTGCCCCGGGGTGTGGGCATATGAGCCCTTAGGTCCATTTTTTTCCAGAATCATTAATATTTAGTCCTACTACCCATTTCCTACAAGATTTTCACCTCAAATGACTTTTTAAAAGTTTTCCCCATTCCAATGCATTGGCGACATATGTTGACCTTGTCCTAAAATAGGTCAAGGTCACCACAGGGTCATAATTTATATACACATTGTAGAACTTCAGCCATTAGTGCTTCATGCCAAGTTTCTTTGAAATCGGTCCACCAGATTCGGAGAAGAAGATTTTTGAAGGGTTTTTACCTTATATAGGCATGGCAGCTATCTTGGTCATGTGAACTAAATAATTTATATACACATTAATTCCTCCTGGCTATGATTCCATAGATGCTTCACATAAAATTTGGCTTTGATTCGCCAAGCGGTTTCAGAGGAGAAGATGTTTGAATATTATGGTAATATACATGTATATTGCCCCGAGGTGGGGGCAGATGAGCCCCTGGGGTCCATTTTTTTTTCAGAATCATTAATATTCAGTCCTACTGCCCATTTCCTGCAAGACTTTCACTTTAAATGACATTTTAAAAGTTTTCCCTATTCAAATGCATTGGCGACCTATGTTGACCTTGCCGTAAAAAAGGTCAAGGTCATCACAGGGTCATGATTTATATACACATTGTAGTACTAAAGCCATCGATGCTTCATGCCAAGTTTCTTTGAAATCGGTCCACTGGTTCTGGAGAAGAAGATTTTTGAAGGGTTTTTACCATATATGGGCATTGCGGCCATCTTGGTCATGTGACCTGGATTATTTATATATACATTGATTACTCCTTCCTATTGATGCTTCACATAAAATTTGGCTTTGATTGGCCAACCGGTTTCAGAGGAGATGATGTTGGAATATTATGGTAATATACATGTATATTGCCCCGGGGTGGGGGCATATGAGCCCCTGGGGTCCAATTTTTTTCAGAATCATTAAAATTCAGTCCTACTGCCCTTTTCCTGCAAGACTTTCACTTTAAATGACATTTTAAAAGTTTTCCCCATTCAAATGCATTGGCGACCTATGTTGACCTTGCCGTAAAATATGTCAAGGTCATCAAAGGGTCATGATTTATATATACATTGTAGTGCTTGAGCCATCAATGCTTCATGCCAAGTTTCGTTGAAATCTGTCCACCGGTTCTGGAGAAGAAGATTTTTGAAGGGTTTTTACCATATATGGGCATAGCGGCCATCTTGGTCATGTGACCTGGATTTCTTATATACACATTGGTTCCCCCTTGCTATAGATGCTTCATATAAAATTTGACTTTGGTTGGCCAAGCGGTTTCAGAGAAGATCTTTGAAATTGTGGACGGACGGACGGACGACGGACGGACGGACGGCGGATCATGGCCATCCTATAAGCTCACCTTGTGAGCCTAACGGCTCAGGTGAGCTAAAAATAGGTATACCCCTGCATACCCCAGTTTTGTTATATAAAAGTGGGGTTCAAGGGGGTATACATTTCACGGACATGTTTTCCTGATGAATGGAAATTTTCAATTGTTACAGTTGAAAGAAAATTCTTATTAATGTATAGACCCATTTTGGTAATAAGAGGATAAAACATTCTTTTCCGTGCATTAACGTTTGCCAAGCCCAAGGGCAATAATGTGTTGCAGCCCGTAGCGGTGAGGGCTGCAACACATTATTGCCCGAGGGCTTGGCAAACGTTAATGCACTTGGAAAAGAATGTTATATCGTCATTGTTATATACCTTTCCTCCAATACATGTACATTTTATTTATTTATTTATTTATTTATTTATTTATTTATTGTGAATGCTATGTCTTGAAATCGCGCATGATGACAAGCACACAGCCGTTGATTGGTAAGTGATTAGACGCAAAATGACACGTTAAATTAAGATGAAATATACGTCTGAAATGTACACTCACCTGCCATGTTAAATTTAGATGAAATGAACACCTGCCAGTGTCCATAACATGTAAACAGGTGTATGTCATAGTCTCAGGTCAATAACACCTAGGGCAATAACACCATTATTGCCCTGCTACGGTGTCATCTCAGGGCATTAACACCATTATTGCCCTGATATGACGTCATCTCAGGGCATTAATGGTATTAATGCCCTACGACGCCTAAAACAGCAGAAAGTGCTGTCCGTTACAACACGACAAGTTTCTATTGTAGAGATACATTAGGTATATAACAATAAGTATTAATCTATACCTTTGTGTTTGTGTAGGTGATTTTTCAGATGAGCAATAAACTTGAACGCTGTCTTACAAACTGAGCAAGTATGCACAACAGAGCCTGAAACATACAATACAATATTTGAACCGCTGCATGAGAAAACCAACAACTTGGGTTTCCGACCAGGTCCAACACAAAGTAGACCTTTTTTTAGAAGAAGAGGGATTGAATCAACTATGGAGTGAAATCAAAGACACTGATAAGCTGTGCAGTTGTGCAGTTACTGCACAGCTGATCTGCGCCTTTGTTTTTGCCTATGAATGTTGTTGGTTTTCTTATGCAGAGTCTCACATTATCTTATTTATATTAAAATATTTTTGAAAAGTTCTGGCAGAAATAAGCATGTGTATGCTAAAATAATCTTATCCTTGTGCAATAAAGCCAAAAAAAATAAATATCTTATGTACAGTTTAACCTCAGTATAATGCCCATCACTATAGTGCAGTTTTCGAAATAACACGACCATGTCATGGCTCCCAAACTGATTATTTTGCTAAATTTCTATTGTAAATAACCTCATTATAACACTGTTTCACTTATAACATGGTCAGTTTCCATGGACCCAAAAGATAGCGTTATAAAGAGGTTGGCCTGTAGAATAATCAAGACTTCTTAGTAGCTCCTTACCTGAATGAACCACGCTTGTATGTTTCTGAAGAACATGGTCAGTTTCCATTGACCCAAAAGATAGCGTTATAATGAGGTTGGCCTGTAGAATAATCAAGACTTCTTAGTAGCTCCTTACCTGAATGAACCACGCTTGTATGTTTCTGAAGAACATGGTCAGTTTCCATTGACCCAAAAGATAGCGTTATAATGAGGTTGGCCTGTAGAATAATCAAGACTTCTTAGTAGCTCCTTACCTGAATGAACCACGCTTGTATGTTTCTGAAGAACATGGTCAGTTTCCATTGACCCAAAAGATAGCGTTATAAAGAGGTTGGCCTGTAGAATAATCAAGACTTCTTAGTAGCTCCTTACCTGAATGAACCACGCTTGTGTGTTTCTGAAGAACATGGTCAGTTTCCATTGACCCAAAAGATAGCGTTATAATGAGGTTGGCCTGTAGAATAATCAAGACTTCTTAGTAGCTCCTTACCTGAATGAACCACGCTTAAATGTTTCTGAAGAACATGGTCAGTTTCCATGGAACCCAAATTAAAGATAGTGTTATAATGAGGTTGGCCTGTAGAATAATCAAGACTTCTTAGTAGCTCCTTACCTGAATGAACCACGCTTGTATGTTTCTGAAGAACATGGTCAGTTTCCATGGACCCCAAATTAAAGATAGCGTTATAAAGAGGTTGGCCTGTAGAATAATCAAGACTTCTTAGTAGCTCCTTACCTGAATGAACCACGCTTGTATGTTTCTGAAGAAGACGATTCTCATTGGTTGCATAACTGCAGCTGTCACATTTGTACCTGTTACACATAGAATATAAAATGAGCCTTGGCATAAGAAGACCATCAATGTGTGTTTGAGACCAGGTCAGACACAAACCAGCCTGTACAGTCACAGAAGCAGGCTAGAAGCTTGAGATTTTGGATTTAAGAAGAAGAGGGATTGTACAATCTGTGTAGCGAAAACAAAGGTGCTGATCAGCTTCGCGATTACCGCGAAGCTGGTCTGCGCCTTTGTTTTCGCATATGCAAATTGTTGATTTTCTGATGCTATGGCTCAAATGAGCCACGACACAAGTTAAACCAGCTTTCTGGGTTTTCTACCAAGACCGATACAGACTAGCTTGTACAGTCTCAGAACCAGCCGGAGGACTGAGAATGCTCATCTGAGAAGTCTTTGATAAATGACCTTTGGCTAAAGTCAAGTTGGTCAAGTGAAAATAACATTGACATAATTTCATGTATTCAGTAAACTGTCTGTAGAAGAATATACATGTATCTACCAATTTTCAGGTCACAGGATAAAACCTTTCTGAAAATCCAATGCTTACACTTTTTACCAAAATGACAAGCTTGAGGAACAAATTAGACCATGCTCTAAAATATGTCAAGGTCAACAAAAGGTTGTGGTTTAGATGCTAAGCATTTTTCATGCTCAACTCAGGTAAGACTGAAAATTAAATTATCCTTAAATATTGACATAGCCGAGCCGAAATAAATTGAAATTTTAGGTCTAAATCACCAAAACCTGCAATTTATCCTGCTCATGAATGTTAAAATGCCAACAATTGAATTGTTGGCATTATAACATTGATGAGCAAGATAAATTTTAGTCTCAGCTGAGTTGAGCATGAATTTTTTTTAATAGCCTTGGTCCAGTTTCAGGGTAGGTAACCACTCACCATCTATATTTTTCAGGCAACGGTTGACCATGGAAAAAATGCATGTGGAGCAGCAATGAATGCTTATGCTTGAAAGTCTCAGAGCAGCTGTCACACAGACTTGACTCTTCCTTTTGAAACTGAAAGTAGGTGACCCTCATTACGAAAACATGCCCATGCAATATACAGAATTTTTTTTAAGTTATAAATTTTGAAAATTTTCAGAAATTTTTTTTTGATATTTTATTTATTTTTGCTCAAAACATAAATTGTGGGTAAAAGTTAGAACCGCCTCAGCAATCTATGTTTTAGAGCAAAAATAAGAACCAGAGGACCAATGGTCCTGTAAACGCTCACCTGAGTCTGCTGCATATACCAATAAACATGTTTGAATATTATGGTATTTAACCCCAGCGCAGGGGCAGATGAAGCCCTTGGGCCGTTTTCTTTTTTCAGAATAATCAATATTCTGTCCATTTGCCAATTTCTTGCTGGTTTTCCCCTCAAATGACATTTTAACAGTTTTTCCCATTCAAATGCATGGGCAACCCATGTTGACCTTGCCATAAACTTGGTCAAGGTCATCACATATATACATTGTAGTATTGCCATGGATGCTTCACGCCAAGTTTCATTGAAGTCAATCTATCGGTTTCAGAGAAGAAGATATCTGAAGGGTTTTTACCATATATATGCATGGCGGCCATCTTAGTCATGTGACCTAGATTATTAATATACACATTGGTACCCCTATCCTATAGATGCTTCACATAAAATTTGGCTTCAATTGGCCAAGTGGTTTTAGAGGAGAAGATGTTTGAATATTATGGTAATATACAAGTATATTGCCCCGGGGTGTGGACATATCAGCCCTTAGGTCCATTTTTTTTTCAGATTCATTAATATTTAGTCCTACTACCCATTTCCTGCAAGATTTTCACTACTAATGACTTTTTAAAAGTTTTCCCCATTCCAATGCATTGGCGACCTATGTTGACCTTGTCCTAAAATAGGTCGAGGTCACCACAGGGTCATGATTTATATACACATTGTAGTACTTCAGCCATTGGTGCTTTATGCCAAGTTTCTTTGAAATCGGTCCACCAGATTCGGAGAAGAAGATTTTTGAAGGGTTTTTACCTTATATGGGCATGGCAGCCATCTTGGTCATGTGAACTAGATAATTTATATATACATTAATTCCCCCATTCCATAGATGCTTCACATAAAATTTGGCTTTGATTTGCCAAGCGGTTTCAGAGGAGAAGATGTTTGAATATTATGGTAATATACATGTATATTGCCCCGGGGTGGGGGCAGATGAGCCCCTGGGGTCCATTTTTTTTTTCAGAATCATTAATATTCAGTCCTACTGCCCATTTCCTGCAAGACTTTCACTTTAAATGACATTTTAAAAGTTTTCCCTATTCAAATGCATTGGCGACCTATGTTGACCTTGCCGTAAAAAAAGGTCAAGGTCATCACAGGGTCATGATTTATATATACATTGTAATACTTGAGCCATCAATGCTTCATGCCAAGTTTCTTTGAAATCGATCCACCAGTTCTGGAGAAGATGATTTTTGAAGGGTTTTTACCATATATGGGCATTGCGGCCATCTTGGTCATGTGACCTGGATTATTTATATACACATTGATTACCCCTTCCTATTGATGCTTCACATAAAATTTGGCTTTGATTGGCCAACCGGTTTCAGAGGAGATGATGTTTGAATATTACGGTAATATACATGTATATTGCCCCGGGGTGGGGGCATATGAGCCCCTGGGGTCCAATTTTTTTCAAAATCATTAATATTCAGTCCTACTGCCCATTTTCTGCAAGACTTTCACTTTAAATGACATTTTAAAAGTTTTCCCCATTCAAATGCATTGGCGACCTATGTTGACCTTGCCATAAAATAGGTCAAGGTCATCACAGGGTCGTGATTTATATACACATTGTAGTGCTTGAGCCATCAATGCTTCATGCCAAGTTTCGTTGAAATCAGTCCACCGGTTCTGGAGAAGAAGATTTTTGAAGGGTTTTTACCATATATGGGCATGGCGGCCATCTTGGTCATGTGACCTGGATTTCTTATATACACATTGGTTCCCCCTTCCTATAGATGCTTCATATAAAATTTGGCTTTGGTTGGCCTAGCGGTTTCAGAGAAGAAGATCTTTGAAATTGTGGACGGACGGACGACGGACGGACGGACGGACGACGGACGACGGACGGACGCCGGATCATGGCCATCCTATAAGCTCACCTTGTGAGCCTAACGGCTCAGGTGAGCTAAAAATAGGTATACCCCTGCATACCCCAGTTTTGTTATATAAATATGGGGTATAAGTGGGTATACATTGCACGGACATGTTATCCTGACGTTCACATGAGATAACGAACAATTTGGGTTTCTGACCACGTCCAACACAAATTGGCATGGACAGACTCGGAAGCAGGCTAGAATTTGGGATATAAGAAGAAGAGGAATTGTACTATGCCTTGTACAATACCAAGGCAATTACTGCACAACTGATCAGTGTCTTTGTTTTTGCATATGCAGATTGTTTGTTCTTTTGTTTGGCAGCTCATTTAAAACATCAAATACATGTATAGACAATAAATATATGCGAGGCGGTTCTAACGAGTACCCACAATCTATGTTTTAGAGCAAAAATAAGAAAAATAGGTATACCCCTGCATACCCCAGTTTTGTTATATAAATATGGGGTATAAGTGGGTATACATTGCACGGACATGTTATCCTGACGTTCACATGAGATAACGAACAATTTGGGTTTCCGACCACGTCCAACACAAATTGGCATGGACAGACTCGGAAGCAGGCTAGAATTTGGGATATAAGAAGAAGAGGAATTGTACTATGCCTTGTACAATACCAAGGCAGTTACTGCACAACTGATCAGTGTCTTTGTTTTTGCATATGCAGATTGTTTGTTTTTTTTGTTTGGCAGCTCATTTAAAACATCAAATACATGTATAGACAATAAATATATGTACTGAAACTTCGGCATAATATGATTTAGGTGATATTTAATTGCCACAACAATGCAGGAAAACTCATCAAGAAAACATGTCCATGAAAAGTATACCCTCTTATACCCCGCTTTTATATAGTAAAACATGGGTTCACAAGGGTATACCTATTTTTCTTATTTTTGATCAAAACCATAGATTGTGGGTACGAGGTGGTTCTAATGTACCCTCCATCAATGTTTTGAGCAAAAATAAGAAAAATATTGACATGTTTACTTTGAAATTTTAAGTGTTTACAGCTGAAAAAAAAATCTCCATATATTGCATAGGCAAGTTTTCAGAACGAAAGGCCTCATCACATATTAGTGAAAATCCTTTGGCATAGAATTGCATTTTATTGCGAACAGGAATTGTTTGTTTGATTTGCAGCTTTATGTCCCTTTCAAGAGCTATCTACTACATAGACTTTGATAAAACTTAAGGATTGTCATATCCAAATTTTTGTTTTGGTGAGGTACAATGATATTTATATAATCAGACATTTGATTTTGCCATGATGAAATTGTCTTCATTTGAGCCGCCTCATGGGAAAACCAACAATCTGCATATGCGAAAACAAAAACGGTAACCGCGAAGCTGATCAGCGCCTTTGTTTTCGCTACTCGGATAGTACAATTCCTCCTCTACTTACCTCCAAAATTTCAAGCTTCTAGCTGTTTTCTGTGCTTCTACAGCCTGGTTTATGTCGGACCTGTTCGGAAACCACATTGTTGGTTTTCCCACGAGGTGGCTCATTTATATTCAGCTGATCTGGGGTTGATAACTACAGCCATCTCATGCTTAACCCATATTTGACGAATGAATTTTCCCAGCACTATCATAAGGGTGAGTCCACTTTCATTTTTAGGGATGTCAGGAGTGATTTTTAAATTTTACTCAATTTTTCGATGAAAATTCTCTAAGCAAACAGAATAGCCCCAGATGGGACGCCGCGTTCTGCGGCGTCACATCTGGGGCTATTCTGTTTGCCTATGTCCCATAAAAGATACGCCAGGCTTAAATGAGTTAAGATCAACTTACCACCAACTTAAGTATCTCTTAGAGATTAAGGTGAATAAATGAAAAGGACCTCAAGTTACGGTGACAGCATCGTAGCTCAAACCCACCTTAGAGTCATCTTATCTTACGAAGTGGCACCTTTCATTTCAAAACGTTACAACAGCTTAGAGTAACTGGTCTAGCAACGGTGTAAATTTCAAGGTTGTCATCTTTAGACCATCGTAAGTACATGCATGTCGTAAGAGTAGGGGAACTTATGATGCCTTCGAGTAACTAATCGCAGGGCCTTTGTTTTCGCTACATGGGTTCCATTTCCTTCTTCAATCCATAATTTTAATCGTCTGTCTGAGCCTTCTTCTGTGGCTACACAGGTCAGTTAGTGTCAGACCTTGAACACCGGTTTTCTTGTAACACAACTCATCAATATTAGCATAGTGAACAGTCACTACAAGGTGGATACTTATTCAAACCCCACTGTTCTTGAGAAAGCCCCTTGCTTGGAGTAAGATAAACATTATTATTGATATATTTTTCTAATGCTTGGAGTAAAAAAAAAACAAACATTATTATTGATCTATTATTTTCCCATTAACTGATGCAGCTTTTCATTAAACAGCAGAAAAGGATAATTTGAGCCACCTCATGGGAAAACCAACAATGTGGTTTCCGAACAGGTCTGACACAAACCGGCCTGAGCAGTCATAGAAGCAGGCTAGAAGCTTGAAATTTTGGATTCAGGAAGAAGAGGAATTGTACCATCCGAGTAGCGAAAACAAAGGTGCTGATCAGCTTCGCGGTAATCTGCGTCTTTGTTTTCGCCTATGCAGATTGTTGGTTTTCCCACGTGGCGGCTCATTTATTGAAGATATATTAAACTCATTTAAAGATGTTCGCTGCTAACATTTGACATTTCGGAACTTCCGTTTTTTCTTTTGTTGAATATCTCATAAACTGTTGCAGATAATTTCCTGATATATTATATTTGGATACATGATATGCATTGAATGAGCCATGAAAATTGTCAATCTAAGGAACTTAATTTTTCACCCCATTTTCTGCAACTTTTCAGAAAATTTTAGTTGTCAGTAAAAATTAGGGGGTAGGGTAGATTAAACTTGAATATTACACATCTTCAAATTATTTGCACTAGTTTAGTTCGATGTTAATTTTTGCAGCAGTATATGTGTACATGGTCTTCTAAATCAGTCTTTCTGACTTGGGTGTGCTAGTTTTAAAATTTTGGGTGGTTTTATGAAATGGGCTTTAAGAAACAGAACAGCCAAAAAAAAGGATTTAAATGGCAATTTTCTAGCTGTTGGTTCTCTCTTTTATGCACACTACCCTATATATTTCTTTCTTTTATTCAAACAATACAACCAAGGTCTAAGTTGTGTGAAAATACAAGAAAAAGTTTGAATCTACAAATATGGGTTTGGCACATTTCAAAATATTGATTTTTTCCGACCTTTCAAGTGTGGGGGTAGGGATTGAAAACGACTCGTAAAATTTGATCATCCACTTCAAGTTGCAAACTTTTCTATGCTTTTGGCCCAAAATAGTCTGTATTACGTAAATACTATGAATTTTTGAAAGCATTCTATGTGTATTTTTGTTCAAGTCAGGTATGTTTCAAAGAATTAAAAATCTAATTTTACTAAATGTAAGACACAGTGTTCAGCGGTCTCATTCAAAGGCCTGTAGCTTGAAAAAATGCACACTACCCTATATTTATTTTGTTTTCAAATGTCTTGTGTTGTATTTTGAAATCCAAAAAGGGTGGTAAGAAAAAAAGTTTGAATACTTTTTCATTGGCAGCAAACATCCTTAAGCCTTACATCCCTTTTATGGGACATAGGCAAACAGAATTTGTGTAGAGAAATTTCATTGAAAAATGGAGAAAAAAAATCAAAATAACTCCTGATGCCCCTGCAAATCAAAGTTGACTCAACCAAATGCTAACGGTGTCAAATATGGGTTAAATAGCAGATTAAAGAATATTTTGAAAATAGATTGTATTTTGTCAGCTTACAGAATTCTGTTGCAATGCCTTCGTCTTCTGCTTTTTCGTCGTCTGCACATACTTATCCTGCATGTTCGTCTTCTGCACTTTTGTCCTCTGCACTTTTGTCCTCTGCACTTTCATTGGAACCTTCTGATGAATCCTCAACTGATGTTGCTGTAGGCCTATTTCAGAGGGAAACGCTACCTTGCAAATTTCACATACAAGTACTGTTGAACCTGTTTAACAAAAGAAAAAAAAACACTACCTGATATAGCTTGCCAAATAGGTTATTGTGTAGACAGCAACTTGAATATTCACATCTGGGTGCGATCGGCTAGTTCGTATATTCAAGGAGGAGGCAAAGAAAAGTCAAACTTAGTAAGCCTAGACCATTGTCACATATTTACCGTTAAAAGATCAGCTACCTATATTATGTCCAATCCAATGGATTAGGTATTTTTGTATTTCATTCCTATTTCTTTTGGTAAATCTGTGAGTTGGGTACTTTAACTGTTTTCTTAACACTTCAACCCTAAAACAAAAGTAGACCATACCTAATAATGTATTCATGAGGTAACGCCCACACAGTAACCCATTTGCAAAGCTGTAGAAAACCAGAGTATCATAGCAACTGTATATTGACCTGATAGGCCTGCAGGAGATGTGCTGCGCTTTTAGTTAAACCCATGCAATGTGCTACAATAAATCTGCAAAACCAGGCACTGGTGCGGCAAAAGCGAGATAAACTTGATGAAAAAAAGGAAAAACAAAATGTTCCATTCATTTTTTCTCAAATACCCCTTCAGACCATAGAAGAAAAGTTGATGATGTTAGAAAAACTCTGCTTTCAAATACATAGGTTTCTTGATTAAATATGCAATGTTGCAATTTCCATAAAGCTGGAAAATAAGCTGGTAATGCCAGGAATCAAAAATTATGGTTGAGAGCATCTTGCCTGTCTGTTTCTACATAAATTCTGCAAAAAACAAGTACATGTAGCCTAAGGGCAAAGATCTCTCACCTGAGAGTCAACAAGTACAGTCACTGGACAAAGTGGTTATTTTTTTTTTTTTCTTTTTACCATAATTATATAGGTATGACGGCCATCTTGGTCATGTTTCAGGTCTATGGCTGCAATAGTTTCCATAGGATCATTGGTCCTGTAAATGCTTACCTGGACCTAGTTGTCACTTTTTCCCATGTAAAATCCTATGTTTCCAAAACTGACCTTGCCATAAAATAGGTCAAGGTCATCCTAGGGTCATCATTTGAACAAACTATGATGGGCTGGAGTCCCAAATGCTACATACCATTAGTTTCGTGAAAATCGGCCTGCTGGTTCTGGAGAAGATTTTTTTTTTTTTTTTTTTTTTTTTTTTATTCAGTTTTACGTCCCTTTCAAGCTTTTTCACTCATATCGAGACGAATCAATCGGTAGGTGGGGCGAAAACCGGAGTACCCGGGGAAAAACCACCTGACACACCCGCAAGCAGAACTTGGCTTGTCCCACATGTGACTCGTGCCCCGAGCGAGGCGCGAACCCACAGCGGTGAGATGATCGAATGAAGAAGATTTTTGAGTGGTTTTTATCATATATGGGTGTGGCGGCTATCTTGATCATGTGACCCGAATTTCGAGATCAAACTTTCGTTCCCCTTATCCATGGATGCTCCACATAAAATTTCATTTTGATTGGCCAAGCAGTTTCAGAGAAGATCTTTGAAAAGTGTGTATGGAAGACAGACCAGACAAGGTCAAAGGATGACCTTGACCTAAATTAATCACATACCTTCATCTACTCCACTAGTTGTTTCCATGTACCACTTTTCAGGTCTCAGGCTGCAATAGTTTTCAAAAACAAAATACATAGTTTTCACTTTTTCCCATGTAAAAACCTATGTTTTCTAAATTGACCTTGTCGTAAAATAGGTCAAGGTCATCCTAGGGTCATCATTTGATCAAATTATGATGGGTTGGAGTCCCAAATGCTACATACCAAGTTTGGTGAAAATGGCCTGCCTGTTCTTGATAAGAAGATATTTGAGTTGTTTTTACCATATATGGGTGTGGCGGCCATCTTGGTCATGTGACCCAGATTTCGCGATCAAACTTTCCTTCCACCTACCCATGGATGGCCCACATAAAATTGCACTTTGATTGGCCTGGCGGTTTCAGAGAAGAAGATCTCTGAAATTGTGGACGCCGGACGGATGAACAACGGACATATGGACGCCGAACTGATTGGTATACTATAAGCTCACCTTTTGAGCCTTCGGCTCAGGTGAGCTAAAAATGCGTTTTTGTATTTGCAGAAATATTTAAAAAAGTAGTCCTCTATCACTATAAACGTATGTTAGCCGCGACGATAGAAAACCTGTCTTCGGGGTTTCGGACCAGGTGTGACACAAACTGACATGTATGAGGGGTGTTCTTTAATTCTTGTCATTTGCTTGATTACTTTTCCCGTGGACTAAAAACGAAAATGTTGTTTATATGTGGTGAAAGCCCAATCTTTTCTGAAAAGATTAGTATCAAAATTGTTGCTGTCTGACGCAGTATCCCATAGTAATAGCATTCTAAACAGTGCACAGTAATAACACTGCATTATTTTCCAATTAATTTTCAATATGTCCTTTCGATCACAAGTATAGACCAGAGGACCAATGGTCCTGTAAGTGCTCACCTGAGCCCTGATATATACCAATAAACTTGTTTTACTACAATGGTAATACACATGTATATAACTCCAGGGCAGGGTCAGAGCAATCCCTGGAGTCAATTTCTTTTTCAAATCATAAAAATTCAGTCCATTTGCCAATTTACTGCAAGTTTTGCCCTTCAAAGGGTCATGATTTATATATACTTTGTAGAGCTCCATTTCCTGGTGCTTCATGCTAATTTTTTAAAATCATAGGCCTTCTGGTTCTGGAGAAGAAGATTTTTAAAGGTTTTTGCTATTTATAGCCATGGCAGCCATTAATTGGTCATGTGACCTTGACCATTTTAACAAACTTTCATTGCCCCTTCCTAACAATCCTCCACATAAAGTTTGGCTTTGATTGGTCATGCTGTTTCAGAGCAGACGATGTTTGAATATTATGGTCATGTACATGTATATAGCCCCAGGGCAGGGGCAGACAACCCCCTGGGGACAAATGTTTTTTCATAAACATAAATATTCTGCCTATTTTAGGCCCATTTCCTGCAAGTTTTACCCTTCAAATCATATTTTAACAATTTTCCCCATTCAAATGCATGGGCGATCTATGTTGACCTTGCCATAAAATAGGTCAAGGTAATCCAAGGCAGGGACGGATGCAGGATTTCTGAATAGGGGGTTCATATGTAGACCAGAGGACCAATGGTCCTGTAAACGCTCACCTGAGACCTGAGATACCAATAAACTTATTTGACTAGAATGGTAATATAAATGTATATAACCCCAGGGCAGGGTCAGAGCAACCTCTGGGGTCATTTGTTTTTAAAAATCATAAAAATTCAGTCCATTTGCCAATTTACTGCAAGTTTAGTCCTTCAAATGACATCATTGTAACAATTTTCCCCATTCAAATGCATGGGCGAGCTAAGTTGACCTTATCATGAAATAGGTCAAGGTCATCCAAGGGTCATGATTTATATAAACTTTGTAGAGCTCCACTGCCTGATGCTTCATGCCAAGTTTCAAAATCATAGGCCTTCTGGTTCTGGAAGAGAAGATTCTTATATGTTTTTTGCTAATTATAGCCATGGCAGCCATCTTGGTCATGTGACCTGGACCATTTAATATCAACTTATTTTCCCTCTTCCTAAGGATGCTCCACATGAAGTTTGGCTTTGATTGGCCAAGCGGTTTCAGAGGATTATGGAAATATACATGTATATAGCCCCGGGGCAGGGGCAGACAACCCCCAGGGGCCAAAATTTTTCCATAAACATTAATTTTCTGTCTAATTACCTATTCCCAGTAAGTTTTACCCATTTAATAGCATTTTACCGTTTTTCCCCATTCAAATGCATTGGCGACCTAAGTTGACCTTGCCATAAAATAGGCCAAGGTCATCGCAGGGTCATGATTTATATAAACTTTGTAAAGCTTCTTTCTGTGATGCTTCATGCCAAGTGTCAAAATCATAGGCCTTCTGGTTCTGGAGAAGAAGATTTTTAAAGGTTTTTGCTATTTATAGCCATGGCGGCCATCTTGGTCATGTGACCTTGACCATTTATATAAACTTTCATTCCCCCTTCCCATGGATGCTCCACATGAAGTTTGGCTTTGATTGGCCTAGCGGTTTCAGAGAAGAAGATGTTTGAATATTATGGTCATATACATGTATATGGCCCCGGGGCAGGGGCAGACAATCCCCCAGGGGCTAAAATTTTCCATTAACATTAATCTTCTGTCCATTTGCCTATTCCCAGTAAGTTTTACCCATTAAATAGCATTTTACCATTTTTTCCCATTCAAATGCATTGGCGACCTAAGTTGACCTTGCCGTAAAATAGGTCAAGGTCATCCTAGGGTCATGATTTATATAAACTATGATGGGCCCGCGTCCCCAATGCTACATACCAAGTTTCGTGGAAATCGGCCCACTGGTTCAGGAGAAGAAGATTTTTAAAGGTTTTTGCTATTTATAGCCATGGCGGCCATCTTGGTCATGTGACCTGGACCATTTATATAAAGTTTCGTTCCCCCTTCCTAAGGATGCTCCACATGAAGTTTGGCTTTGATTGGCCAAGCAGTTTCAGAGAAGAAGATGTTTGAATATTATGGTCATATACATGTATATGGCCCCGGGGCAGGGGCAGACAATCCCCCAGGGGCTAAAATTTTCCATTAACATTAATCTTCTGTCCATTTGCCTATTCCCAGTAAGTTTTACCCATTAAATAGCATTTTACCATTTTTTCCCATTCAAATGCATTGGCGACCTAAGTTGACCTTGCCGTAAAATAGGTCAAGGTCATCCTAGGGTCATGATTTATATAAACTATGATGGGCCCGCGTCCCCAATGCTACATACCAAGTTTCGTGGAAATCGGCCCACTGGTTCTGGAGAAGAAGATTTTTAAAGGTTTTTGCTATTTATAGCCATGGCGGCCATCTTGGTCATGTGACCTGGACCATTTATATAAACTTTCGTTCCCCCTTCCTAAGGATGCTCCACATGAAGTTTGGCTTTGATTGGCCAAGCAGTTTCAGAGGAGAAGATCTTTGAAATTGTGAACGACGGACGACGGACGGACGGACGCCGGAGCATAGGTATACTATAAGCTCACCTGTGAGCCTTCGGCTCAGGTGAGCTAAAAAGGGGGGTTCGTTTGCCTAATTTCACACAACATTTCTTGAAAATCCCCATGAAAATGAAATAATTTGGGCCCAGAGGGGGGTTCGAGCCAACCCCTTGAACCCCCTCTAAATCCGCCACTGCAAGGATCATGATTTATAAAAACTTTGTAGAGCTCCATTGCCTAATGCTTCATGCCAAGTTTCAAAATCATAGGCCTTCTGGTTCTGGAGAAGAAGATTTTTAAAGGTTTTTGTTATTTATAGCCATGGCGGCCATCTTGGTCATGTGACCTTGACCATTTATACAAACTTTCATTGCCCCTTCCTAACGATGCTCCATATAGTTTGGCTTTGATTGGCCAATTGGTTTCAGAGGAGAAGATGTTTGAATATTATGGTCATGTACATGTATATAGCCCTAGGGCAGGGATAGACAACCCCCTTGGGACAATTTTTTTATAAACATAAATATTCTGTCCATTTGCCAATTTCCTGCAACTTTTGCCCTTTAAATCATATTTTAACAATTTTTTCCATTCAAATGCATGGGCGACCTATGTTGACCTTGCTGTAAAATAGGTCAAGGTCATCCCAGGGTCATGATTTATACAAACTTTGTAGAGCTCCATAGCCTGATGATTCATGCCAAGTTTCAAAATCATAGGCCTTCTGGTTCTGGAGAGGAGGATTTTTTAAGGTCTTTGCTATTTATAGCCATGGCGGCCACCTTGGTCATGTGACCTGGACCATTTATACAAACTTTGGTTCCCCCTTCCTAAGGATGCTCCACATGAAATTTGAATTTGATTGGCCATGCGGTTTCAGAGAAGAAGATGATTGAAAAGTGTGAACAACGACAACAATGACCACGACGGACGACGGAGCATAGGTATACTATAAGCTCACTTTGAGCCTTACGGCTCAGGTGAGCTAAAAATGCTATAACATTCGCAACACTTAATATAGGCCCACTTCCAATATACAAATAAATTTGCTATTCATGTGAGCATTAGAAAACACTTTTGTAGAATGTTTTTACTTTTACTGTAAGGAATTATTGATCTGTATGGAATTATTGACCCTACTTTGTGACGTCATAATAATTTGAATATACGCACAGGTAAGGTATTTCAATATTCTCATATTTTTCAAATAGGATTGTCTGGAGAATACATCAAATTTATTGTTATCTTAATTTTGTATAAAACGGCCTAAATGGATATTCGCTGTAAATTGCTAAACTGGAAATGTAACATTTACGACAGGTTTAAGGTAAAGCAGGCGCACAGTTTCTAGGGGAGCTGTTCGTCTCTATCGTAATAGAATCCCAGTCACATTTTCTGATTGAAAACGTCTACCAGAACGCTTCATAAACATATCAAGTAAATAGATTTCGGGACGTTGTAATGGTATTAGCACATGATTTTATTGTGGTATGGACAACTCTTACAAAGGAATTTTGTGTTATTTTCAAAATGTTACAACTGATAAATCAAGGTTTTAGAGGATGAACAATCCAAAACTTTTATCAATGGAATAAGCAAAGGTCTGGTACAAATCATCATTAAAAGTTTTGGATCAGTCATAACCTGGAAATGAAATTATGAGGCTCTGAAACCACTATACCGAGCTTCTTTCAACTTAATAATTCATAACAAACAGGTGTAGTGCTATGTTACATTTCTCGTAAAAAATGCAATTTCTGTTTAGGAAAAGAACTTTTTGCCTATGTGTTAGCAACTCAATGAAGACTCCGCAAGTATAAAATTGTTCTTCTAACCATTCTAATTCAAACATATGTCTTTTGTGAGTGGCTGAAGTACGCGTATGCAGTGTCATAGAAGTGCCCCTCTTCAGAGACTCAGTTTGCCATGATTACTTGTATCATCTTAAAATCGTTGGGTGATTTCAATATTGCAAAGAACCTATCTATAATTACCAAGTAGTTTTGATGGTTTAGGGGAAAACGAGTCGATGACAAGAATTAAAGAACACCCCTCGTACAGTCACAGAAGCAGGCTAGAAGCTTGACATTTTGGCTATAAGTTACTGCACAGCTGATCAGCGCCTTTTTTCGCTACACGGATAGAGCAATTCCTCATCTTGCTAAACTCAAAACTTCAAGCTTCTAGCCATCTTCTGTATCTGCACAGAAAGGTTTGTGACAGACCTGGTGGGAAGCCGGAAGGCCAGTTTTCTCGCCTCACGGCTCACATGTTCTACTGTACCTTCGTGAATTTGTCTGTGCTTTCCTAAATGATGTAGTATAGTTGTGACGTAACTGCATTTATCACAACGGTGCCTGAAAAGTATCATCATTATAAAATTCACAAACCATTATACGAGCCGCGTCATAAAAAAAACCAGACTTTTGTCTGTGCGAAAACAAAGGCGCAGATCAGCTGTGCTGTAACTGCATAGCTGATCAGCGCCTTTGTTTTCACTACTCGGATAGTACAATTTCTCTTCTTCATAAATCAGAAATTTCAAGTTTCTAGCCACCTTCTGTATCTGCACAGGCCGGTTTGTATCAGACCTGGTCGGAAACCCCGAAGACCGGTTTTCTCGCGTCGCGGCTCATACAATTTATAAAACATTACACAGCTTACAAACCATTCGTTATACAGTTTACAAGCCATTATACAGTTTACATTCCATTATACAGTTAACTTTATATTATACACTATACAAATCATTATACAGTTTACATAGTTACTATTACACAGTTTAAAAACATTATACAGTTTACAAACCATTTCACAGTTTACAAAACATTATACAGTTTACAAACCAATACACAGCTGTTTAAAAACCATTATACAGTTTACAAACTATTAAACATTTTAAAATCCATTAATCCATTACATGTATACAGTTTACAAACTATTAAATAGTTTGTTGGCGCCTTATGAATGTTATCATATTTTTAGTTAAGTTTAGGTAACTGAGTGACCACCTATTGGGAAAATAGCTGCCCATTCGGTTTACTATATGTTTTACTATAAAACTTACTATATAAGTACCTGATTGTTAATTTAGTTTTTCCCACCTCAGTTTTTGGAGTGGGAATCTTTTTCTGATTGCGCCTTTTCCTGATTGTTGCCTACTTGTACCTATTTACAATCCATTATATAGTTAACTAAGCATTCTTGAGTTCACAATTATATAGTTCACTGTCAAGATACAGAGACAAAGGTAAAGGGATGTTACAAATTGATAGGCTGCTTGATGTTTATCTAAGGACAACTTGCAAGGAGATTGACCGTCGCAACTGTCATAATATTCAGACATCTTCTTCTCTGAAACCGCTTGGTTAAACCACTTGCTCTGTTTTGAAGTTCCAGATTTACCAGGACAAAAAGGTCAAATTCAAGGATTTTTACAGGTCTGTCAGAATAATGATAAGGTATAGATTTAAGTAGAAATCAGAAACTATTTGAACAAAAAGGTCAAATGCAAGGATTTTTACAGGTCTGTCAGATAAGGTATAGATTTAAGTAGAAATCAGAAACTATTTGAATGAATGGCATACAAGGCCTGTGTCAGTACAGTCATATTTTCTTATAAATAAAAAATGAAGTCCCTCCAAGTGTACATTCTTCACCTGATAATGCGAAAAGTTATTAGATAAAAATTATCATTAATTTAAGCCATTTTATGGGATATAGGCAAACAGTATAGCCCCAGATGTGATACCGTGGAATGCGGCATCCAGTCTGGGGCTATACTTGATTATTTGAGCCGCCTCATGGGAAAACCAACATTCTGCATATGCGAAAACAAAGACGCAGATCAGCTTCGCGGTAACCGCGAAGCTGATCAGCGTCTTTGTTTTCGCTACACGGTTAGTACACTTCCTCTTTTTTTTTAAATCCGAAAATTCAAGCTTCCAGCCTGCTTCTGTGACTGTACAGCCTTATTTGTGTTGCACCTGTTCGGAAACCACATTGTTGGTTTTCCCACGAGGTGGCTCATTTCATCAATAAATAATGAAATAGTCACTCCAGAATGTCCCTTACAATGGAAGTGGACTCGCCTGAATGATTGTGATGGGTGAGTCCATGCATCATAAATGGGTAAAACCTGAGACTTACCACATCGTCCCCTTTGGCAGTGCCCGGTTGTGGTGTCTATACAAATGCAAATCAAGTTGTGCTTTCTGTCTAAACCGTCGTAAACAAACTTCACACTCTAGCGGTTTCAATTCTTCAGCTGAATGTTCTGATTCCATATGGGCCTGAAAACACATCATGCGGAGAACATCCTCTTATAAAATGAAGTGCGGTTACCGGAAAAACTAGGTGCGAACCCGGGTTAGATAAGGAATAACAGGTGGCTTTGATTCATCCTGTAGTAATTAATGCAATAAAATGTTGGGGTGGTCAGAGTCTGATATCTGCTTGGTCATTAAAAGGTAATCTGATACCACAATAAAGAGAATGGAAAATATATAAATTTTCAGTTTTTAAATTGTACAAAAATTTCAAGGCTATAGCTTTAAAGAGGGGGAAAAGTAAATTGAATTCCGTTGTTCAAATGTTAAATTTGACCAAAAAATAACATTTTTAATACTTTGTCATGTTTGTTGAGGTAAAGAAAATGGGTAAAATACAGGTAAATGTAGCTTAAGACTCTATGTGTTAATTAGTTCATTTACATTACAGGTGCATAACAGCAAGATAAGAATTCTTGTTTACAGATATAAGAGATGTTCTCATCATGTTAAAAACAAACCTTGATTTTTACAATTTTTTTATCTGATTTGTTAAAAAGTTATATAGCTGTTTGATTTCAAAGACCACATTTCATAAAACTGCCCAAAAATTTAAACAAGCACACTGATATAGAAATACTGACATAGAGGAGACTCTATTTACGTATACAGTCATTACGAAAACACGCCCATTCAATATACAGAGATTTTTAAAGTTGTAAAAAATGAAAATGTTTAGTAGAAAAATTTTGCTATTTTTCTTATTTTTGCTCAAAACAGAGATTGTGGATACGCGTTAGAACCGCCTCGCCGAGGCGGTTCTAACGAGTACCCACAATCTATGTTTTGGAGCAAAAATAAGAAAAATAGGTATACCCCTGCATACCCCAGTTTTGCTATATAAAAGTGGGGTTTGAGGGGGTACAAATTTTACGGACATGTTTTCCTGATGTACGAAAATGTGCATTGAATCAGTGCATAGAATTTGTATAGTCCTTTTAATACAAGTAATATAAACACAGTTCATCTTTTAACATTTTAAACACAGATATCTGAATGTAGCTGTACATGTCCTTTTCACATATTTTCCAAGCAAGGGCCGAAGCCCTTGCATTTTCTAAATTATCTTTAAGGTCACATTTTGCATTTCTTATTTTCTCCACTACTGCCCAGATTGTCTCTTATGAATAATTTAGTATTCATACATATTCTTTTTTTAAAAGCTCAACACTTATAGGTTATAAATTAAAAATCAAAACTGAGTATCTTTAGAGTTCAACGTAAGTCCAATTCGCATGTGCAAAAAATACACGAGTGTAAATATACTCCGGTGTGTATATATACTCCGGTGTTCAAATCAACCTGTGAGTAAATTTAAATTGCGTTCACATGGGTTTTATCACCAGGAGTATTTTTGTATGTAAATTTATCATTTCTGGATTAAAACCTGTTCATTTAAGTTTTCTGTATTTGCAAAACAAGAAGAGGCTGCTTCAATGTGTTCTTGTAGATTTTGGCAGCAGAGGAGAATCATGTAATGGTCAGGCATAACCTTAGCAGTTATACAGTTCCCTTTTAAATTTATCATCCTTTCACAAGGAATTACCGTTAAAATGCCCCAAGAATCCTCACCAAGAATGATGAAGAAATAGTGTAGCTGTTTGCACTCCATATGATATAAAATGTGATAAATGGCAATAAACTCTTATTTAGCAACAATGTCCACAGTTTCAGCAACTGTCATATTATCAGTTATGAACAAAAAATGTGAAAATTTGTTATCTAAAAGCAGAATTTTGACTTGAAATAAAAATACTCATGGGTAAATTTACTTTGCGTTCGCATGGGACAAAATAGTAAATTTACATGTGTGTATTTGTAAAAATAAAATTTGCATCTGGTCAGACCCAGGAGTAAATTTACCCATATGTAAATATACTCCGGTGTGTATTTGCGTTCGCATGCGCCATTTGCTTACCCCCGAGTAAAATTTGCACACCGGAGTATATTTACGAGCGTGTATTTTTGGCGCATGCGAATTGGACTTAAAACAATTATTGTACATCTGTTTACTACTTCTGCTCATATTGGACAACTAGTACCACCATTTCTCTTCTGAAATGTATAGATGTACCAACTTTACATCAAAAGCATAGTTTACTATTTTTTAGTCTACAAATAACTACCTCATGATTTGCTCATGAAACACATGAACCGCCACATGGGAAAACCAACAATCTGCATAGGCGAAAACAAAGGCGCAGATCAGCTTCGCAGTAACTGCGAAGCTGATCAGCGCCTTTGTTTTCGCTACTCGGATAGTACAGTTCCTTTTCTACTTAAATCTGAAATTTAAAGCTTCTAGCCTTTTTTTGTGACTGTACAGGTCAGTTTGTGTCGGACCTGTTCGGAAACCACATTGTTGGTTTTCCCACGCGGCGGCTCACATGTACCCACTTGTAGTTCTTGCTTTGCTCCTATCTTTATCTTACAGATCCTACATGTGTGGTTGACTCTGACATGATTTTCAACAGCAATTAAACTTTTGCATTGTTTCCCACATATCTCACAAGGATAACCGCACGACTTGTTGTGTCTACCCATCTGGTGGAGATCTAAGCTGTACTTATCACGGCCCGCATATTTGCAGCCCTGAAATATGATTGTATAAACAAGTCACAATAAGTTAAGCTCCATGTCAGTTTTCTCCATAGGAATAATTAATGTTAAATTGCTTGACTTAATAATTTAGTTGCTTACGGTATAAGATATCCATAGGCTTTTTAAACGAAAGAAAAACTCTTACCAAATCCTACATCTTAAGTCTGATTACCAGTACATGAAGTTCCAAGTCGAAATACAAATTTTTTTAATATATTGTTCATTCTAATTAGCACACAGTGTGCTAAACTTTTCAAAATAATTTAAAGTTAAAGTTAAAGTAACAAAGTATCATTCTAGCAAGCGCACACTAGGAACGGTAACAACACATAAACTGCTTAAATTACCATGTCAAAGATACACCCGTTTTGCTTTATACAAATGTGGGGTTTAAGGGGTAAACATTTCATGGAGATGTTTTCCTGATGATGACATTATGCAAACAGATGTCCATGGGCTACGAAGCTCTCCTGAGTAAATTGCAATTGCTAAGTCTAAATTTTATTGCTAATTGACTACCAAATCAAGCGATGTAGGGGACTACTTTAATAATAAAATTTCTGCAAAATTGCAATTCAAATGCTAAGTCTAAATTTTGTTGCTTATTGACTACCAAATCAAGCCATGTAGGGGACTACTTAATAAAATTTCTGCAAAAATGAAATTCAAATATTCCCCGTGACACTCAGAAACAGACAAATTATAAAACTTAAGGCGGCCTCCGTGGCGAGGTGGTTAAAAGGGCCAATATTTCATTATTCATATTCTACTTGCAGGAGTGCCAGGTGGTTTTTCTCGGGGTTCTCCTGCTTTATCCCCAACCTACAGATATGAGCTGAAATAATCTTGAAATGGACATTAAACTGAATAAATATATTCTTTTAAACTGGAAGATGACACAGACCCCAGAGTTCTTAGGATCCACTGAAATAAAAACAAGTAGCCCAAGGGCAACGATCGCTCACCTGAGAGTCAACAAGTACAGTCACTGGACAAAGTTTTTTTTTTTTTTTTTTTTTTTTTTTTTTGTTCTTTTTTTTTGAAGATCTGATCAAAACTGAAGATGCTGGAGTGGCCATAACACTAAAAATTGATTTTTCAAACATTAAAGGGCAGCTAACTCCGCCAGAGTCGAATCTGGCTCAAATTCGTACTCATACAAGATGTTATATGGTTATCCTTGTTTCTTCCAAGAACTATCCAAGAATGAAGAAGATCCAATCAAAATTGAAGGCGCTAGAGTGGCCACAATACAAAATATTGATTTTTCAAACACTAAAGGGCAGCTAACCGCAGTCAGAGGTCGGATCTGGCCGAAATTCGAACTCAGCCGAGATATTGTAGTTATTCTTGTTACCTGCAAGAATGAAGAAGATCCACTGAAAAACAAAGATGCTAGAGTGGCCACAACACAAAATATTGATTTTTCAAACACTCAAGGGCAGATAACTCCGCAGTCAGAGGTCTCATGTGGTCGAAATTCGAACTCATCCGAGATGTTATAGTTATCCTTGTTACCTGCAAGAATGAAGAAGATCCACTGAAAAACAAAGATGCTAGAGTGACCAAAACACAAAATATTGATTTTTCAAACACTCAAGGGCAGATAACTCTGCAGTCAGAGGTTGGATCTGGTCGAAATTCGAACTCATCCGAGATATTATGGATGTCTTTGTTATTTCCAAAAATAAAGAAGATCCGAATAAAAATGAAGGCGCTAGAGTGGCCACAACACTTAATATTGATTTTTCACACAGTCAAGGGCAGATAACTCTGCAAACAAGGGTCGGATTTGGCTGAAATTCAAACGCATCCGAGATGTTATGGCTATCCTTGTTACTTCCAAGTATGAAGAAGATCTCATCAACATTGAAGGCACTAGAGTGGCCACAACACAAAATATTGATTTTTCAAACACTCAAGGGCAGATAACTCCGCAGTCAGAGGTCAAATCTGGTCTAAATTCAAACTCACCCAAGATGTTATGAATGTCCTTGTTAATTTTACGAATAAAGAAGATCCGAATAAAAATAAAGGCGCTAGAGTGGCCACAACACTAACTATTGACTTTTCACACAGTAAAGGGCAGATAACTCTGCAGTCAAGGCTCAGAACTGGCTGAAATTCGAACTCATCCGAGATGTTATGGCTATCCTTGTTACTTCCAAGTATGAAGAAGATCCGATCAAAATTGAAGGCCCTAGAGTGGCCACAACACAAAATAATGATTTTTCAAACACTCAAGGGCAGCTAACTCCACAGTCAGAGGTCGGATCTAGCTGAAATTCGAACCCATCTGAGGTATTATAGTTGTCCTTGTCACTTGCAAGAATGAAGAAGATCCACTAAAAAATAATGGCGCTAGAGTGGGCAGCTAACTCCGCAATCTGAGGTCGAACCTAGCCGAAATTCAAACTCATCCAAGATCTTATGGTTGTCCTTGTTACCTGCAAGAATGAAGAAGATCCAATTAAAAATGAAGTTGCTAGTGGCCACAACATTTTCCCCATTATAACTCAATGGGAGCTATCTGTTGCCATGGAAACCAGAGTTCTGATCCGACCTGGCCCAAAACCTAATGCAACCTTTCCCCCTCCTCAATGATGCTTCAGATAAAATTTGATTGTGATTGACCTTGTTGTCTTAGAGATATTCAAGATTGAAAGTGTGAACACATGGACGGACGCACGCACGGACGCACCCAAGGACGCCAGCTCGACCTCACCTTGTGAGCCTTCGGCTCAGGTGAGCTAACAACAACACTATTTATGTAGAGATTAGTGTCAGTAATATGTATACATAGTACAAGCCTCATCCGCCAAACAGATTTTTAGTACCTCATCTGCAAAATAGTTTCTAAGAAGATTTTTGAATATTTTCTTCTCTCCAAAAATTGCCTTTTATGGGGCTCAAGCAACCAATCAAATTCAGGGATTTGTAAACTTGTAGGAAAACTAATTCAATATTCCTGTAACAATAAAACTCAAATACATGTACCTCCAATGAGACTGTAGAAATAGGCAATTTCCATTTTCCCCATTATAGGTCTATGGCAACTAAAAAGTTGCCATAGCAACCAAAGTTCTTATCCAACTGGAATAATACCACAATTTACGTGAGGGCTTACAATACAGCTTTGATCCCACAAACAATTTCTAAGGAGACAATTTCGGAGTTGTTCTTTTTAGAAAATTTACCCTTTATTGGGCCCCAGCAACCAGTCGAATTTAGACAATGAGGACAAAAGTCATATGAAAAGTATTTAAGGGAATATACTCGCTATAAATTGCAAAAAAAAAAAAAAAAAAAAAAAAAAAAAAAAAAAAAAAAAAAAAAAACATCTCCAATGAGACTGCAAAAAATATTCATTCCCACCTTCTGTACATACTATAAGTGTAATATTGGTAGTACAGGAGTTGAGACGAAAGGCGGAGTCCAGGTACCTGTCAATCCTATAGGCTCACCCATGAATTTCGACTCAGGTAAGCTGCATTTGTTCACTGTACTCACCTCAATTTGACAGTAGAATAATGTCTTGGTCTTAGGAACGATGCCATGGTGATGAAATTCGTGGAACTTTAGATTGCAGATTGATCTTAGCCTTTTCCCACATCTATTACACTTATAACTATCACGTTGTCGTGACGTATTCTGAATACCATGTTGTCTCTTTTCATGCCGAATACGATCTAATACTGATTGTAAGACCAGCCCACAACTGCGACAAGTTAGCTTTTTGACAAAATCTAAAGTTTCTGGTTCACTATTACCATGTTGGTTGATCAAATGCCTGGCTAGACCTTTATATGTTCCAAATATTTTGCCACATGAATCACACGTTTTGTTCTTGAGAGATTCCATACAACTTATATCTTGATGTCTTAATGCCCTATGATGCCTCATGTAGGCAATGCTTTGCCATGATTTGCCACATTCATGGCAATGATATTCCTGTGCTTTTTTCTTTCTCCTGGCCTTTACTTTACCACCACAATCACTTTCATTGTTACTTTCAATTTCATTTGTTATGACATTCGCATCCTGAGGATCAACATTATGTCCGAAACTACTGTCAGTATTTGACAATGCATAGTTATGAAAGTGATACCTGTCGAACACAGTATCTGCTTCAAAGCCATTTCTACGTTCAATGACGTCACTTAATAATATGCATTTACCCTTCACTAAAAATGTGTTTAAGTTGTCATCTTTTGTTTTTAGTTGTCTTAGTCTACCAGTACTTAAGACCTTTCTTTTTGTTCTTGTTTTGGCTTTTGTTTTCACATCCCCATCTTTCGACTCCATTATTTTGCTTTTCTCAACCTTCGGTGTCTGATTTCTGGATCTAATTTTTGCTATGAAACTGCTCATTCTTGTTTTCCTTTTCTTAGCCTTTGCTAACACATGTTCCATTCTGTCATCTTCTATTCCCTGTTGTATTGCTTTATCTTGTCTGATATATACAGAATGTCGACTAAGTGTCTTACTTTTTGAAACAGCTCCTGCTTTTCTTATTAAATCAGGTCCTGCTTTTCTTATTAAATCAGGTCCTGCTTTTCTTATTAAATCAGGTCCTGCTTTTCTTTTTGAATCTGCTTCCATCTTTCTTTTTAAATTCTCTTCTTTTGATCTGAAGTTTTTACTTTTCTTTAGTTTTAGTGCATGCTCTTTTGATTTTATTTTAGTCAAAATGCTTTTCATTTTTGCTTTCTTTTTCTCGGCCAAAACATGTTTAATTTTGAGAGGAGTAGGTTTGGATATTCTTCCACTTTTAGTAACAACAAGGCATTCCTCTTCTGCTTCGGCTTCTAAATGTTTTATTATTTCTGAAACATTTTGAGGTTTTGTTTCACTGCTATGTAAGGTATCATTTCCTTCCTCATCATCTGATATGTTTGTTAGTCCATTTGCTTTGTGACTTAACTGCCCAGTCAATAATCTTTCAGTCATGTTGCGACAGGCTTCTGTTATGCTTTCTTCTAAAGTAGAATTTGAGGGTTCCATTAACTGTTCAACCGTTAGACTTAAAGTTTCAACATCAGAGTACTCACTGAGAAGTTCCAGGGCATTCCTGAGACCTTCTGTCTCACAAAAAGATTTCAATAGGGAAATTTCTGATTTCCTTACTTTCAGCTTTCCTGTGTACAAGAAGTAAACAACTGAATCAAGAACTGTTGGTAAAACTTCGGGAAAATGTAGTTCTTCAATGTTTTCTAGATTTCCATGATTCTGAAACAATGATGGACTGTTTGCCAAAATAATCAACTTGTGAACATTAACAGTTTTATATGGTGTCACAAATTTGAAGTCACAATATTTATTCTCCCGTTGCATTTTCAAAAGTGTCTTCAAGATATCGGGTGAGTGTGTTGGAGATTGCAGTAGTAGTACATCACTACCCTGAAATAAATGACAACAATCAAAATTAACGATGTTGTTAGTTAACGATTTGTTAAAATTTCAAAAATGAATATTACAAATACACTGTTATTTTTGTTGATAAAATGTGAGAATCTTTTGCATTGCAAAGGATTCTCACATTTTTTAAACAAAAAAATAACAGTGTATTTGCTCATGTAGTCTGCATTTACTTAACAAGTTGAGGTTTTAATGATGACGTTAAGCTAACGAAGTTTTGAACAACTAGCCACAGTTCATACATTCATAGAGAGTAAGTTTCGTTTTATCATATGACTTCTAGACTAGAAGTCATATGATAAAACGAAACTTACTCTCTATTTATCAAAGAAATGAACCAAACTATCCCTTAATTATCTTCATATGCTTCTTTTATCTAGTCTTCTGAATCAGAACATAAACTCACGCCATTCTTCCAAAGCTAAAATACTTACTCACCACAAACATATTTCAGCAGTTTGTGTTGCTTTGACTTCTGATTAATTTGTATGCACTTAAAATTTAAAACAAAATTAAAAAAAAGATCTTGTGCACTCATTAGAACAAAGTACACAAACACTGTATATTTTAGAATAAAGTATTTTACTTACAAACTTAAGGGTCTCAAATTCCTCGGTGTCATTGTTTATGTTTGTAACAAACACTGTATATTTTAGAACAAAGTATTTTACTTACAAACTTAAGGGTCTCAAATTCCTCAGTGTCATTGTTGGTAACTATCTCCCCCTTACTCTGACTATCAGAATCTGTCATTTTGTCATCATTTCTATCAGTTTCCGCCTCTTCTGTCGTTGCAAGGCTTCTTTCTATGGAGCCATCTAAATTGTGAATCGTGTCTGAATTTTGTTTTGAAGAGTCTTCATTTTGCAAGTAAGTTTGATCATCATTAATATTGTAAATCGATGTGTCCATATCCCATTCTGTATGGTCTTTATCAAGCAATGTAGTTTGATTGTTTTCGTAATTGTAAACTGATGTGTCCATGTTCTGGTTCATATAATCTTCATCAAGCAATGTTGTTTGATCATCTTCACAATTCATTAATATGTCCCCTTTTTTTTTTTTCGTTTTATTTTTACCAATCAATGAGTTCATGTTTCGTTTTGTACGATCCTTATTTCGAAATTTAGTTTGCTTACCTGTTTTGCCTCCTACTAACCCTCTTGTCAGCAAGCTATTCTCTGTTAATGTTTCAGGTCTGTTCAATGGCACTGCCATAAATTTTTCTTGGGGTTCTGAATATTTATCACTGTCAGTTATCATTGGCATGTCAATGTCAACCTTGTCCATGAATGTATCAATATCATCTGCAACTAGATTCTGATCACCAAATAAGTCTACTTCACCATCATGGACGGCATGAGTATCTGTGTTAGACAGAGCACCTTGCTCGGCTGGCTTATTAGGTAACATATAATCTATTTCATTTAATCTGTTGGTCTTATGTGATATACTTGTAGCAACCTTTTCAGTCTCCTTAGGCGCTATAGAAACTAGCTGTTTAGGCAATTTAGAAACTAACAGCCCTATTTCTACCTCATGCCTAACGTTTGTTACACCTCCCCTTAAAGATCTTAATTTACTGCATGGTTTACAACATGTCTCCCCCAAAAGAGGCAGCATAAGTCTTTCACAAGTTCTTGCATGTTCTGGCTTTATTTCTCCCACAGCATTTACGACTGTCATACCTAAGCCTTTACAAACTTTTAATTGTCTTATTAGTGCGATAAGACCATGAATTCTCTCCAGTTGCAACCTCAACTGTATATTAAGACTGACTGTGAAATCGTCAAATGATAAAATAGTATCTGGCCAGTGTAGAGCAATTTTACAATAAGATGAGTCTCCCTGAAATGGACACAGTATCTGAATCTCCTTATCTGCCGTCGTAGTTAGGCGACAACCTGTGGGTAACTGCAGGATACTGGAATGAATGTCTTGTATTGGTTTAACATTTGAAAACAACAGCTTGATTTCCTGTGTAAAGCTGTTGGTGACAACATTAAGTGGAACGTGAAACAGGATTTTGATTAAAGCTGCAACCTCTAGGTGAGTAGTATGACTTGGTAACATCTTTAGGTTGAAGAAGTGGCGGCAGTTTGCAATCACATTATCCAGTGGCAATGTACATTTATCCTCGGTAACAGTATAGCTTGTGGCAAGCCTGTAAATAGAAAACAGCATTGTGTCTGATCTGCACGTGTTTGTTATAAAATAGCCATTTCTATTTGAGCCTATGCGTGACAAAACCAATAATTTGGGTATCCGACAAGGTCCGACACAAACCGGCCTGTACAGTCACAGAAGCAGGCTAGAATCTTGAAATTTCGGATTAAAGAAGAAGACGAACTGTACTATCCGTGCAACAAAAACAAAAGGCGCTGATCAGCTGCGCAGTTACTGCACAGCTGATCTGCGGCTTTGTTTTTGCCTGTGTAAATTGTTGGTTTTCTCATGCAGTGGCTCATTTGTATTCAATGACCAGCTTATGCCTGTTGCATTCCGTATTAAAGGGTGTTGTTAGCTCTGTAAGACGCACTGCCTTGCCCATAGCTATGAATTGATCATACATATACACTTCAGAAAAACTCTAGCTGAGCTTATTTCAGACATCAGGATAACATGTCCGTGACATGATGTATACCTCCATTAAACCCCAATTTTATATAGTAAAACTGGGGCATACAGTGGTATCCCTATTTTTCTCATGTTGCTCCAAAACATAGATTGTGGGCAATCGTCAAAACGTGTATTCACGATCTATGTTTTGAACAAAAATAAAAAAAGTTATCAAAATAATTCATTTTTTACAACTTTAAAATCTCTGTACTTAAGGATTGAAATTCAGATTTAAACTTTCACTGGATGATGAAAAACATTAGGCTGTTTTAATGTCTGTGAAGCCCGAAGGGCTTCTCGGAGACATTAAAACAACTAATGTTTTTCATCATCCAGTGAAAGCTAAAATCTGAATTTCAATACTTATATATACATTTTATATTATCAATCAAGTATCAGATTTTTGATTGCACATTATTGACATTAAATCCGACTTAACGTAATTTTGGAACAGCCAAAACGTCAAATTTTCGCGCTTAACGTCATGGCGATACGCGACCGACGTCACGCCAACAAGAGTAAACAAACAACATCACTGGCTGCATTTGACGTCGCTCCACCCATAGGCGTGGCCTCTAGATCACACGACTTAATGTTTTTCATTGGGAAATGAAGAACATCAAGAAAGATACTTTCATCTAGGGCGATTGCAATAAGAATGTAAATATATTGGCATGGGCATGTTTTCGTAATGGATAACCTTTTGTGGTGAAACTGATCCATTGACATATCCATTGTTTGGGTATTACTAGTATGTGCAACTCTGTCAAGATTTCAGGTCAGGTTTTTCACAATTTTCATGATAATTTCATGTGGCGGAGTAGCTGACAATAAAAGGCCATCGCTTAACTTGTATGTTGTTCAGTATTTTATTTTAGATGTTCTGAGTGCATAACTTTGAATTTACTATTATTCACATTCTTTGTCATTTTGTTCCAATTTGAGGGTTGTGTTACAGTTAACATATACAAGATACTCTCTCTCTAGTACAGTGTCTCTTGACAACTATGACAAATACCTGACCATGACACCTATGAATCTAAGACATATACCCCGGGAGCTAATTTGACCTACCTTGCACCCCCCCCCCCCACAGGACAATTTTTCATGGGTGCCAAATCGTTCATTGGGACCCCCAGAAATGCAAAGAATTTTTGTCCTCAAAGATAAACTCAATTGCACTATGAAAAAATGCATGGTTTCCATGGCAACCATTAACACGATTCTTGAGCATGGGGTTGGTCACAGAAATATGCCCATATCCCAATTGTTATTTATCCTAGACCACTGAAATTGGTCTCATTTTAAAGCTTAGACATAGCCCTTTTATCCTATAGTAAGTAATGCTAATTTTCGAATTGGCATATTCATGAATTTTAATGAAAACATTAAAAATGACAGAAAAATCGTTAAAAATCCATAAATAAACTGATTTCAGACCCAAGCTGTCATTCTGACACTTTGTTATTGAACCAGTAATATCATATGGGAAATTTATTGATGACCTGGGCCTATATGAACATTATCTCATTTGCATATTCATGAATATTAATAAAAATGTCAAAAAATGAGAAAAAAACGAGGGTAACTAGAATTGTCAGAGGATCTGACTATAGCCCCGCTTCTGAGCTTTGTGCCAGGGTGAGACAAACAATGACGGGCAACAATCCCAAGTTAGATCTTGTTAATGTTGATGCACATAAAAAGATTGGTCAGATTCTGACAATTTGTTCTCAAGGTATTGAGCTGACATCAATCAAGGGCCAAAACTCTGTTAAGATTTTGCAAAAAATAACAGGCAACAATCCTAAGCTAGATCTTGTCAATGTTGATGTGCATACAAAATTTGGTCAGATTCTGTCAATTCATTCTCAATATATTGAGTGGAAACTATATTCTGACGTCAATCAAGGGCTGTTACTCCGTCAAAATTTTACGAAAAATGACGGGCAACAATGCCAAGCTAGATCGTGTCAATGTTGATGTGCATACAAAATTTGGTCAGATTCTGTCAATTTGTTCTCGAGATATTGAGCGGAAACGAAATTCTGACGTCAATCAAGGGCCGTAATTCCGTCAAAATGATGTGAAAAATGACAGGCAACAATCATAAGCTACATCTTGTCAATGTTAATATGCATACAAAATTTGGTCAGATTCTGTCAATCGGCTCTCAAGATATTGGACAGAAACAAAATTCTGACGTCAATCAAGGGCCATAACTCAGTCAAACTTTTGCAAAAAATGACAGGCAACAATCCCAAGCTAGATCATGTCAATGTTGATGTGCACATAAATTTTGGTCTGATTCTATCAATTTGTTCTCGAGATATTGAGCGGAAACAAAATTCTGACGTCAATCAAGGGCCATAACTCCGTCAAAATTTTGCGAAAAATGACGGGCAACAATCCCAAGCTAGATCTTAACAATGTTGATGTGCATATAAATTTTGCTTAGATTCTGTCAATTTGTTCTCGAGATATTGAGCGGAAACGAAATTCTGACGTCAATCAAGGGCCGTAACTCCGTCAAAATGATGTGAAAAATGACAGGCAACAATCATAAGCTACATTTTGTCAATGTTAATATGCATACAAAATTTGGGCAGATTCTGTCAATCGGCTCTCAAGATATTGGACAGAAACAAAATTCTGACGTCAATCAAGGGCCATAACTCAGTCAAAATTTTGCGAAAAATGACAGGCAACAATCCCAAGCTAGATCATGTCAATGTGGATGTGCACATAAATTTTGGTCTGATTCTATCAATTTGTTCTCGAGATATTGAGCGGAAACAAAATTCTGACGTAAATCAAGGGCCATAACTCCATCAAAATTTTGCGAAAAATGACGGGCAACAATCCCAAGCTAGATCTTAACAATGTTGATGTGCATATAAATTTTGCTCAGATTCTGTCAATTTGTTCTCGAGATATTGAGCGGAAACAAAATTCTGAAGTCAATCAAGGGCCGTAACTCCGTCAAAATGATGCGAAAACTGACAGGCAACAATCCCAAGCTAGATCTTGTCAATGTTGATGTGCATACAAAATTTAATCAGATTCTGTCCATCGGTTCTCAAGATATTGAGCGGAAACGAAATTATGACGTCAATCAAGGGCCATAACTCCGTCAAAATTTTGCGAAAAATGATGGGCAACAATCCCAAGCTAGATGTTGTCAATGTTGATGTGCATACAAAATTTGGTCAGATTCTGTCAATTTGTTCTCGAGATATTGAGTGGAAACGAAATTCTGACGTCAATCAAGGGCCGTAACTCCGTCAAAATTTTGCGAAAAATGACGGGCAACAATCCCAAGGTAGATGTTGTCAATGTTGATGTGCATACAAAATTTGGTCAGATTCTGTCAATTTGTTCTTAAGATATTGAGCGGAAACAAAGTGTTCACGGAATGACGGAACCACGGAACCACGGAATCACGGAATCACGGAAGGACAGGGTGAATCCAGTATAGCCCCACTTTTCCAAAGCGGGGCTATAAAGATATATCCATTGCAAGGTATTGGATAGGTTGTAAGGTGTATCTTTGATCCTTGGGACAAATTCTGAAGGCTGCCAGTGTGGTCAGAGGGACCACCTTAATGCCATAAAATATTGTCCTCAATGATAAACATGTTTGCATGATGAATAATGACATAGTCTTCACACACACCCCTAGTGTGATTCTAAAGAATAGGGTGTACCTACAAAAATACATCACACCAATAGCGTGCTCTAGGATACTATAATTGGTCTGATAGTGATGCATAACCTAACCATTTAACCTTGATACCTTATATTTTAATCATTGAATTTGCTTATTCGTGAAAATTAATAATAAAAAAAACCATTAAAAATGGAGAAATATCGTGGAAAAAATAGGGGCTATACATACTAAATCGCTTGTACCAGAGCTATTAATAAACCCAAGATGCTGAAAGAGGCTGCAAATGAATGCTATAGCAATGTACTATGACCGTAAAGTATGATTTAAGAATAATCTGATTTTCAGTTTCATGAATTTTCATGAAAACTTAAGAAATTTAAGGGAAAAAGTTAAAAAATTAAATGGGTAAACCTACAAAATGACTTGCATCTCAGCAGTAAAAAGCCCTATAGTGCTAAAAATGGTATAAAATGGTTGCCATGTCAATATTATACCATCCTGTACTACAATATTTAAGTTATTTGATATTCTGTATGAAGAATATTAACAAAACGTTTTGAATTTAGCGAAAAATACAGAAAAATAATGGGGGTATACATAGAAAAACGCACATATCTTTGTTACTGAAAGACCTAGAGCTATAATTGGTATCAAATGATTGCTAGGACAATGTTCTGTGACCATGTAATCAGCATTATATAACATCAACTATTGTTGTTGTATGGATATTAATGAGATCGTCATAAATAAGAGAAAAATCAATGAAAAATGACTGGGTACACCAACCAAATCGCTAATATCTCATTTACCAATAGCCATACAGAACTCAAAATGGCATCAATTTATTGCTAGGACAATGTATTATTGCCAGGTACTCAGATATATGAATCATCTTCGCTGGCAAGCAAGATTGAATAAATTTTGTTTAAGCACAGCCTTCAATTTTCTGTTATTTTCACAATTTTTCAAAACTTTATGTAACATTCAGAAAATTTTATAACATTTTGTTAAACTATCAGACCACATGGCAGTAGTGCATTCTCCTAGCTATCTATTGGTACCATTTTCAGCACTCTAAGGATATTGGCAGTTGAGATATAAGCAATTTTGTTGGTGTACCCCTTCATTTTTCGTCGATTTTTCTCTTAATTATGACAATCTCTTTAATATACATACACCAACAATAGTAGATGTTTTATATTGCTGATTACATGGTTATAGAACATTGTTCTAGCAACCATTTGATACCAAATATAGCTCTCTAGGTCTTTCAGTAGCCAAGATATGTTCATTTTTCTATGTATACCCCCATTATTTTTCCGTATTTTTTCACTAAATTCAAAAGGTTTTGTTAATATTCTTCAAATAAAAAATCAAATGACTTAAATATTGTAGTACAGGATGGTATGGTATTGCCATAGCCACCATTTGATACCATTTTCAGCACCATAGGGCTTTTTATTGCTGAGATGCAAGTCATTTTTCAGCTTTACCCATATAAGTTTTTAACTTTTTCTCTCAAATTTCTTACGTTTTCATTACAATTCATGAAATTGAAATTCAGATTATTCTTATCATACTTCAGGGTCATAGAACATTGCAATAGCCTTCATTTGAAACCTCTTTCAGTATTCTGGGTTTATTAATAGCTCTTGTACAAGCGATTTTGCATGTATACCCCTATTTTTCCACGATTTTTCTCCAATTTAGAATGTTTTTTTTTTTTATTAATTTTCATGAATAAGCAAATTCTATGATATAAATACAAGGTATCAAGGTTAAATTGTTAAGCAGTGCTTGGCTTGCACTAGTGGACGTTTTGGGCATTTTTACGTCTTGAAATGAGTCCCGTACGTCGAAAAATGACACAGCAGACTTCATTTGACTTCCACAAAAATCCTCCTACGCCCTGCAGCAAGGCATGCGACATATCGCCAGAGATGAAAATTTACCTATTAAGTGTATTCAAAACCATCTTAAAACTGTTTATCTAGGGATTAGTGACAGCAGACCATGCCTTCAGGGTGTAAAGGTATCTCATTTTAAGTGTTGAGTTGAGTATTTTGTGTCAAAAACAATAAACAGATCAAGGTCAAGTGTGATCAATATTTACCGCAATGCATTAGTTTGGACTCATCCATTAATATTGGGTAAAACTGGAATAGTCCACTGCAAGCATTGGAGGTTGGAATATCAATATTCACAAGGGATTTCATCAGAATTAATCAATACACATTTGTTTAGATATTTCAACTTTGCCTTTTTTTTCTTTTTTTTTTTTCTTTTATCTTAGTCTATTTCCCACTTTAATTATTGTCACATGGGGATATATGAAAGACAAGTTTTGGTGGATTTTCTCTTAGCAAGTTTTTTTATTTATTTATTATTATTATTTTTTTTTTTTTTTTTTTTTTTTTTTTTTTGATTTATTAATTTTATTCATTTTTTTTCTTTTACTTTTTTTTGTTCAATAAAAAATATCCAAGAGAGGTAACTCAATACCTTGACCAGACAATAACAATACTAACTAGAATTGTCAGAGAATCTGACTATAGCCCCGCTTCTCAGCTTTTTTTGCAGGGTGAAAAAAACAATGACAGGTAACTACCACAGGCTATCACAAGCTAGATCTCATCAATATTGATGCTCATACTAAATTTGGTCTGATTATGTCAATTCGTTCTCTGTCAAAATTTTGCGAAAAATGACAGGTAATAATCCAAGGCTAGATCTTGTCAATGATGATGTGCATACAAAATTTATATGGATTTTGTCAATTCGTTCTGAAGATATTGAGTGGAAACAAAATTCTGAAGTCAATCAAGGGCTGTTAACTCCGTCAAAATTTTGCAAAAAATGATGGGTAATAATCCCAAGCTAGATCTTGTCAATGATGATGTGCATACAAAATTTGGACGGATTCTGTCCATTCATTCTCCAGATATTGAGCGGAAATGAAATTCTGATGTCTATCAAGGGCTGTAACTCCATCAAAATTTTGTGAAAAATGACGGGTAACAATTCCAAGCCAGATCTTGTCAATGTTAATGTGCATACAAAATTTGGTTGGATTCTATCAATTCGTTCTCAAGATATTGAGCGGAAACGAAATTCTGACGTTAATTAAGGGCCATAACTCTGTCAAAATTTAACAAAAACTGAAGGGTAACAATCCCAAGCTAGATCATGTCAATGTTGATGTGCATACAAAATTTGGTCGGATTCTGTCAATGCGTTCTCAAGATATTGAGCGGAAACGAAATTCTGACGTCAATCAAGGGCCATAACTCCGTCAAAATTTTGCGAAAAATGACGGGTAACAATCCCAAGCTAGATCTTGTCAATGATGATGTGCATACAAAATTTGGTCTGATTCTGTCAATTTGTTCTCAAGATATTGAACGGAAACGAAATTCTGACGTCGATCAAGGGCCATAACTCCATCAAAATTTTGCAAAAAATAACAGGTAACAATCCCAAGCTAGATCATGTCAATGTTGATGTGCATACAAAATTTGGTCTGATTCTGTCAATTTGTTCTCAAGATATTGAGCGGAAACGAAATTCTGACGTCAATCAAGGGCCGTAATTCCGTCAAAATTTTGCAAAAAATAACAGGTAACAATCCCAAGCTAGATCATGTCAATGTTGATGTGCATACAAAATTTGGTCGGATTCTGTCAATGCGTTCTCAAGATATTGAGCGGAAACGAAATTCTGACGTCAATCAAGGGCCGTAACTCCGTCAAAATTTTGCGAAAAATGACGGGCAACGGTCCAAAGCTAGATCATGTCAATGTTGTTCTGCAAATAAAATTTGGTCAGATTCTGTCAATTCCTTCTCAAGATATTGAGCGGAAACGAAATTTTGACGTCAATCAAGGGCCGTAACTCCATCAAAATTTTGCGAAAAATGGCGGGCAACAATCCCAAGCTAGATCTTGTCAATGTTGATGTGTATACAAAATTTAGTCAGATTCTGTCAATTTGTTCTTAAGATATTGAGCGGAAACAAAATTCTGACGTCAATCAAGGGCCGTAACTCCATCAAAATTTTGGGAAAAATGACGGGCAACAATCCCAAGCTAGATCTTGTCAATGTTGATGTGCATACAAAATTTGGTCAATTTCTGTCAATTCCTTCTCCAGATATTGAGCGGAAACGAAATTTTGACGTCAATCAAGGGCCGTAACTCCGTCAAAATTTTGCGAAAAATGGCGGGCAACAATCCCAAGCTAGATCTTTTCAATGTTGATATGCATACAAAATTTGGTCGGATTCTGTCGATGCGTTCTCAAGATATTGAGCGGAAACGAAATTCTGACGTCAATCAAGGGCCGTAACTCCGTCAAAATTTTGCGAAAAATGACGGGCAACGGTCCAAAGCTAGATCATGTCAATGTTGTTCTGCATATAAAATTTGGTCAGATTCTGTCAATTCCTTCTCCAGATATTGAGCGGAAACGAAATTTTGACGTCAATCAAGGGCCATAACTCCATCAAAATTTTGCGAAAAATGGCGGGCAACAATCCCAAGCTAGATCTTGTCAATGTTGATGTGTATACAAAATTTAGTCAGATTCTGTCAATTTTTTCTTAAGATATTGAGCGGAAACAAAATTCTGACGTCAATCAAGGGCCGTAACTCCATCAAAATTTTGGGAAAAATGACGGGCAACAATCCCAAGCTAGATCTTGTCAATGTTGATGTGCATACAAAATTTGGTCAATTTCTGTCAATTCCTTCTCCAGATATTGAGCGGAAACGAAATTTTGATGTCAATCAAGGGCCGTAACTCCGTCAAAATTTTGCGAAAAATGGCGGGCAACAATCCCAAGCTAGATCTTTTCAATGTTGATGTGTATACAAAATTTAGTCAGATTCTGTCAATTTGTTCTTAAGATATTGAGCGGAAACGAAATTCTGACTTCAAACAAGGGCCGTAACTCCATCAAAATTTTGGGAAAAATGACGGGCAACAATCCCAAGTTAGATCTTGTCAATGTTGATGTGTATACAAAATTTTGTCAGATTCTGTCAACTTGTTCTTAAAATATTGAGCGGAAATGAAATGTTCACGGAATGACGGAACCACGGAATCACGGAATCACGGATTCACGGAATCACGGAACCACGGAAGGACAGGGTGAATCCAGTATAGCCCCACTTTTCCAAAGCGGGGCTATAATAATAATGTAAATAAAAATAAAGTATATATACTGATAATAATTAAGATAAAAAAATAATATAGATATAATAATAAAAATAAAATAGATATAATAGTAAAGAAATAATAATAATAATAATAATTTTCACATATTCATCAACTTTATTAAAAGTCTGCATCAAGACATTAGCTGTAACTATACTGGTACAAAGAATGCATACCCCAAGCACAGTAAGAGACTATTTCCCTAAAGGTGGCCACTCATTATAATCTTCCATAGACTTAATTAAACATACTAATACATGCATCAAAGGTGCAAACAGTACAAAAATGACATTAAAACATAAAACAAATAGAACCACAACAGAATATACACCTTGGAAGTCTTATAGATGCAGAGACAAAACAATTAAATGTGTGCATGTACACTTGTCATGCGGCACCGGAAGTAATCTCTGACTTCCAGATTTTGGGCCTGTGACTTCCAAATCTTAAAGGGTGGAAGTCATGACTTCCTGATTCAAAAAGTTAGTGCAAACACTGGTTAAGTTCATGCATCACTATCAGACCAATTATTGTATTCTAGAGCATGATATTGATGGAATGTGAGTATTTTTGTTAGTACCTCCTATTCTTTAGAATCGCACAAAGGGTGTGTGAAGACTATGTCATTTTACATCATGCAAATGTGTTCATCATTGAGGACAATATTTTATGGCATTAGGGTGGTCCCTCTGACCACACTGGCAGCCATGGGAATTGGTTAAATGGATGCAAGATAAACCTTATAACCTATCCAAATCCTTGCAATGGATATAGTTTTCCCCTTGTTTTTCCTCATTTTTTGACATTTTTATTTATATTCATGAATATACAAAAGAGATAATTTTCATATAGGCCCAGGTCATCAATAAATTTGTCACATAATATTACTAGTTCAATGACAAAGTGTCAGAATGACAGTTTGGGCCTGAAATTAGTTTATTTATGGATTTTTAACAATTTTTCTGTCATTTTTAATGTTTTCATTAAAATTCATGAATATGCAAATTCATAAATTTGCATTACTCACTATAGAATGAAAGGGCTATATCTAAGCTTTAAAATGAGACCAATTTCAGTGGTCTAGGATAAGTAACAATGGAGATATGGTCAATTTTCTATGTACACCCTCATGCTCAAGAATCGCTTTAACGGTTGCCATGGAAACCATGCATTTTTTCATAGTGCAATTGAGTTTATCTTTGAGGACAAAAATTCTTTGCATTTCTGGGGTCCCAATGAACGATTTGGCACCCATGAAAAATTGTCCTGGGGGGGTGCAAGGTAGGTCAAATTAGCTCCCGGGGTAATACTCTAACTCCATGTACTCACAAAATCACATAAATCAAATACACTAGATACTTATAATTAGGATATTCAGGTTGGACATAGTCTCTCTTCTTCATAGTCTTAAGACGGGATAGCCTCCCTTGGAAAAATATGTTGGTGCAACGTATTAGCGGCATATTGAGTGCTTGTAATATGCAAATTTCAAACTCGAAACTTTGTGAATCGAGTAAGTGTTGACTGTTGAGTATATAGTGCAGTAAACCACCCTTGGTGGATGAGCATGCTTTTCCATGGACAGAGTTTTCTGTGGCTAAGCTTGGCTGTTCGTTACATTTGGTGACATCGGTGGGATGATGACAACTGCCAGACCGGAGTTGCCTCACCCATGTAGTTCCCAGGCCAAGACTCGGGACGAGTCTTCTCGGAGGGGGAAGTCAAAATGTGACGGGATAGCCTCCATTGGAAAAATATGTTGGTGCAACGTATTAGCGGCATATTGAGTGCTTGTAATATGCAAATTTCAAACTCGAAACTTTGTGAATCGAGTAAATGTTGAGTATATAGCGCAGTAAACCACCCTTGGTGGATGAGCATGCTTTTCCATCGACAGGGTTTTCTGTGGCTAGGCTTGGCTGTTTGTTACAGTCTCATCAAAGATTATTGAGGAATTTAATTATAATTTATAGTTGCTAGTTAAATGACAATTGCACGCAATGAAATAGAACCATGACCATTTTATGTATAATGTTATCACTACATTTGCTACATTTTGACAGGTCCACACCCGAACGGATAATAAGGTACATGTATATGGGAGGCGTGATTTTTCGGCTATAGGTCATTTGTCTTTACGACTAAGTCATAGAGAGTTTCGGACTAAGAAATATATGTGTTCCTTTATGCTGTTTGAATGATATTGACTGTCAGGTGGGGTTGAAATGAGTTTTTGCCCAGATTGCCAGGCATCCAGACAGGAAAAACAACATGACAGTAGACAGTGTTTATGTTCTCTGTTAGCGTTCATGTTTTATTTTGTTTCCAACTTGAGGGAGACATTTATTCATGTTATATCACCTTTATTTCTCTAGCTATATTTAGGAATTGGCAAGAAAACAGATTTCATCTCAAAAAGCAAAGGGTCCCAGGGCTTCTTCTCTATACAAAACTGGGTCTGGTTTCTGGTACCAAATTTTTTCCCTGAGGGCTTAAACTATGTGGTAACTTTGGCAAATATACACACGTATGTGCGGCTTTCCCATTTGGCCCCTCATTTTTTAATGTGAAAGGACGACACATTGTGTGTTGTAAGGTCGGCATGTTATATGCTGAAACTCATGCCCAAACTTTGGTTTCCTTTTTCTGAATTCTCCCACCCCCTAAATTGTAAGCCCATTTGGCTTCACCTCATATTTCATAACCAATCCGCTAGGATAATTCAAACTTTACACTAAAATGCAGCTTTAACTAGGATAATTCAAACTTTACACTAAAATGCAGCTTTAACTTAAATTCTAAATCAAATTCAGTTCATTACTTCATTAAATCACTTGGAATCCACTTGTAAATAATAGAGTTATTAATATTATAAAATCTAAACTGCATTTTCACTTTGTTCCCCACAAAACAACCAACCTGCACATAATCCTCGCGAGAGGGTGATGCAGTATATATAGAAAGAAACTTGTATCCTTGAGATCGAACCTATACTATAATACGGTCTACGGGGGTGCAAGTCAGCATTGAGGTAGTATACCTCCATCGAGGTTTTTAACCTCCATTGAGGTTTGAAAATGGACATGAAATCACTTATATGAGAAAAACAAATAGATTTGCAAAAATTGCAATATCATCCCCAGCAAAAGTTGTTTGCAAATTGTGAAGCTTTCAAATGAAACATTTTTCAGCAAAATCCGTTTGGGATTTTTTTGCAAATTCCTCCAATTTCATTAGTTGAAGGGATAGTTTTTGAAATTTAAAACAATAATTTTCAATGTATGGCATATATTTAAATAGTGTATCAGTATTTTGCTGATTTCTGTATATTTAAACTTTTTTTTCTAATAATACCATTATTTGATGTTTAAAATTGTTGAAATGCTATTATTACAAAAGATAAAAACAAGTATAAACTTTTTAAAAAGGCTAACCACTTACCCAGTACCTTAATTAGGCTGCGTATTTGCATAATTACCCAATTAAAATATGAAAAAACGCAATTAATAACGATCTGGTAGCGTAAGAAAACGCAAAAGAAATCGCCGATACGCAATACCGGAAAAAATCAATTGCGTACTGGTTTTTATCGGTGTGCGCCGCACAACGGCTTACTCGGTCTACATTAAACAAAAATGTCATTGGACATGCGCAAATCGATCGATTGGAAGCCATTTCTTTTCTGTTTTTTCGTTGGTTGACTGCGATTTTAGTTAATTCTCTCAACCAATCAATGTTTCCCTTTTATTTTATCCTATGCAAAAGCGAAAGTAGAAGAAAATAAGGAAAGTACACCTGGAACATCAGTTTTACCAAATTATTTTCCATTTTACCCAATTGATTGAAAATAGAGTGCGTAACAGAATTGAACTTACCCAATTAAAATTCCAGATACGCAATTGAATGAAAAAGGGGTGCGTAAATACCCTATAGGCTAAAAAATTAATTAAGGTACTGCTTACCCCTGGTTTCAGTGACTGAGGCCAGTGTTAAGTCAGTCAGAAACCCATCAATGGCTGACAGAATCAACCTCTGCGAGTAAGAAGGAGGATTTTAACCTTCTCAACAAAATTATAAATGGTAATTGCAGAAATCAATGGTAACATTAAGTAAAAGAACACTCCATGTAATACTCTTCTTGAGGTGTATGGAGTACCTGGCAGATTCAGATATGTTTGTAAAAATATTCCCTGATGAATTTTCAAAACAGTTGTGTCAAAATAAGTAAATGACCAAGGTTTACAGATTTATCAACACAAAGATTTGCAATTTTCAACTTTATGTTGCATTTTTTTGAAATTTTGCAGTTGTCTATGCATATTTCAAACGACACTGGCTATCCGCACGACGGTCGTGCCGATAACGCCGCTTATCGGCACGACCGTCGTGCGGATAAGCGGCGTTATCCGCACGACAGGGAAATCGACATCCAAAGGTTAAAATGATCAGAATTGGATACATTTTAAGTTGATAAATATTATACACTGGCTTCAAAACTGACACATAATATTACACATGCAGGAATTTTTCACAATTTAATTAACAAAATTGTTATTTTGCTAAAATTGGCTTACCTGTGAATTTACCTGTATAAATCAGTCATGCGTATGCGTAAATGAGAAAGTAATCATCGTAACCTTATATCAAAAGAATATGGTCATCCAAAAGAATAAAAAGCCTTTGATTTCAACAATGGAGTACGGAAACATTTCAGTAATTCAATTAAAAAATGTAATGGTTGTATTTTTCTCCGCTTTTAGAAATCTACTGTGATTCAGATTAGGCCTACATTAACTGGATTAATCAAATCAAACTTAGTTTCTTATTCATAATTAACCAAAATGTTAATTTTGAGTGTATTTCAATAGCGAAACACCTAATTAATTTATTTAATGCCAAATTAATAATTGAATACATGCGTAAGCTTGTTAGAAAATCTTATACTCCCGTCGTGCCGATAGCCAATACCTGTAGTATTGGCTATCCGCACGACGGTCGGGCCGATAACGCCGCTTATCGGCACGACCGTCGTGCGGATAACGCCGCTTATCGGCACGACCGTCGTGCGGATAGCCTCAGCCATTTCAAACCTCAATGGAGGTTACAAACCTCGATTGAGGTATAGTACCTCAATCCGGACTTGGACCGGACCTGATAACCGGCTCTGTCCATCTTTCAGTTTTAGTGCATATGCACTCGAGTTTACTTGCCTAAAACATCCACTGCTTAGCTGCAGTATACCATACAGTGAAAGTGGGGCTTAAAGGCCAAAAGCTTTTTGTAAAAGCTTTAACTTGTAAAACATATACTTGTCACAGATTGGAAAGAGTGTGCCACACCTCATTTAACGGATGATTACAAAAATACATGAAGTGGAACGAAATTATTTTATTACCAAGCTGCTATTTCAAGGCGCGTACTCATTTTCTTTTCTTTTAGTTTTACACTGCAAGATTTTCTGATTTTTTCCACTCAGCGGTGACATCAATAATATTACACGTGAAAAATTATCCGCGTTGCATAAAAACCGGAATCAAATCTCGGAGTCCCAGTATTTTTATTTATTTATTTATTGTATTATTATTATTATTATTATTATTATTATTATTTATTTATTTTTTTCGTTCATCCACACAGACTTACGTTATGGTTCTAATTGTTTAATGTTGGGGTTTTGAATGTCTGTGCAATTTCATTCATGTTTGTATCCCGCTGCATTTTCCTAAGTTGGCCGCGGTGTTCCACTGCCGGACTGAAACGTTCAAACTGACAATACCACACAAGGGGGCTCAGAATAAATAACTATTTTTCGCACGCGAATTTTCTGAAATGTGCTGTTTCATTTACATGTATGTCTCGATAAGTTATGAAATGCGCGTGCGAATCGCGCCAAAAATAAGCCCCGTAGAAGCACACACATTATGCATTTAACGTGTCTGATCTGGTCAAAACATGATTTATTTTTGCATTGTACATCTCAACGGATGGATTGTTTTCTAATACGTAATTATATTGTTTGTTTGTTTTACTTGAGAATGGTCGTTTGTTGTCGGAGATCATTTCAAAAGGAACAAAAGAGCCGCGCAATTCGCGGTTAGCTGGCTATAGCTACCTTAAAGATGAAAAGAGGCTAATTGGCATCATTTAACGCAAGGTTAAATACATGGGCTTAAAGAACTTATTTGATAGACAATTATATTTGATAAAAAACAACAACAAGATTATATGTTTTTTTTTTTATTCAACAACCAAAATGCAACATGATATTGAATTCGCTACAGTTTCATCTTTACACAAGACATAAACAAATTAAGAGTGACATCCCCTTTTCAAAATGGCAGTGGCTAGGGATACGGTACCGTATCTTTAGCCTGTGGGCTAGGGATACGGTACCGTATCCCTAGCCTGGTGGCTAGAGATACGGTACCGTATCTGTAGCCTATATATCGGAAATGGCTAAAGGTACGGTATAGATCAAAAATCGATAATATAATATTTTCAGTTGAGTTTTAAGTTGAAGCATTGCAAGTATCCTAATGAATCATAAAAATAAATATTTACATGTGTCTTACTTTTCTCACAGTTTCATGGTTGGGCAAGCTCTACGCATGCACAATAATCTTAACAGAAGTAGCGTTAATTGTGTTTAATTGCTTGGGAAATTATGCATATATATATTAAATATATATAACAATTAAAAACGTACGAGACAAAGGCGGTCTGCATGTTTTTCAAACATATTTTTGGAGTATCAGTTTGGCTAGTCTTGGTCATCAGATATGGTATAAAAATGTTATATTTCGATTGCATTTTAGGCAATTTATTACATTATTTTAATAGAAAATCGATTGTAAACTTTTAAATAAAAAAAGCTCCTTAGATAAAGGAGCATACAATCATGTATCTCAATCTTTTCGACGCAAAAAGAAAAAAAAATCGATCGACGTCTTAAGTTAAACAGTAATTGCCAAAGTATCACAACATGATTTCCAACTTAAAATAAGCGCATAAAGAACAATCACGAGAATAAGAAAACGTGTAAACCAAGCGTAAAATTATATCATAAATCACGGAAAGAGTTCTTTGATAGACAATTTTTTTCAACTGCAAATTCTAACTTAGAAAGCGCAAGTCTTAGAAAATGTTAAATTACTTTGTTTTAAATTTTCAAGTAAATGCACTGACGTGGAAGGCCGCAATTCAAATTTACGCCGTGTCTTTATCTGCAGCGCTTTGATAAAGACATGTTTTACATGTAACCCAGATAGATAGATAGATAGATAGATAGATAGATAGATAGATAGATAGATAGATAGATAGATAGATAGATTCTCTCACTCCTGTCCCTCGAGACTTGAAGTTCTTGCCGCCGTGAATACACCTGAATGTAACCTTATAGTATTTTAGTCTTTCGTTCAACTTCGGCGATTGAATTGAGCAATAGCTTAATTGTTTAATACTGCAGTTACTTAAAAGTTAAATGCATTCGCCGAATAATAATTGGTAAATTAAACAATGCCAATGTCTTACTTCAGGGGTTTAGCGGTAGAACAAAATAAATCAATACTTCATTACTGTTTTGTTTGTTGTTCGCACATTTAGGCGCGGACATCGTATTGATGGTTAAGCAACTAATTGAGACTAATATTATCTTGTTAGTATCTTCACGCATCGTTCGAAACTTTCATACTGCGAGTTGGCTTTATATCCTTTGATGTCGGTCAAATAATTGTAGATAATGGTGATATTACACAAGCACACACTCAAATATAACAATTGAAAATTTCCTTCCACGGGGTTAGAAATAAAATAGAAATCTCTCAACTTTATACATTAACATTGTTTTCTTAAGTCTGTGTCTCTAGTCTTCCGTACGTTTAGCCATTTAGGATACTTGCAATGATTCAACTTAAAACACACCTGAAAGTATATTATCGATTTTTAATCTATACCGTACCTTTAGCCATTTCCGATATATAGGCTACAGATACGGTACCGTATCTCTAGCCGCCAGGCTAGGGATACGGTACCGTATCCCTAGCCCACAGGCTAAAGATACGGTACCGTATCCCTAGCCACTGCCTTTCAAAATGGCGGAACACGAATGAAAAAATATTTATTCTTCAAACTGTATTGATAGTTATCAAATTATTTGCACTTTTTACTACTTACAACCAAGAAACTGGTTGGAAAAATGTAGTGCCGGACACGGAGCCATTCCAGTGAGGATATGCTCGGTGTCCGGCATTGCCGGACGCGGAGACTCTAGCCTAATTCGTCCGGTACCGGACGCCGAGACACTTCGGGCTTAAATATATTGGATTTGTAAAATTGTCAGGATCCTGTAAAACGCCAAAACAGAGACTGAAAATAAGGCTACATGTATCAGGAACATTCAATGAATCAATCATTTGTGTAAAATTGTCCCGTTCTGACGATTAAACATAACAATAATAGGAAAATCAACAAAAATAATGCGCGACGCTGGTGACGTTAATGCGTAATTTTGCTCTGACTGCATGCAGACGGCTCAATTCAGGTGATTTGTAAGGAATTGGTTTCGAGTATTGGATACTGTTGGAAAATTTGCTGAGACCGAAGCACAAAACACTGACTGTTTCTTTGTCTAATGTACATGTTGAATATATGGCCGTATTCGCTGAGCGGGCATTTACTTTCATTTTTTTCTGATGTTCATGGAGCTATGACCAACATTGGGTCGCGTGCAAAGTGAATGAATCCCGAAATAATGATGACATGCGCCGGGTAGACCATAGTGCAGTCATTCCAAAAATAATGTGCATTCCTAGTAATGAAGAAGAGTCAAAAGTGATGACTACTAATTGTTCCCCTCCATTCAGAAAACAAAATGGCTCGCATGTTTTTAGCTCACCTGAGCCGAAGGCTCATGGGAAGCTTATACATGTAGTATAGTGGTCGAGCCGGCGTCCGTGCGTGCCTGCGTGCGTCCGTTCAAATTTTCAAACTTGAATATCTCTAAGACAACAAGCCCAATTGTGATCAAAGTTGACCTAAAGCATCATTGAGGAAGGGGAAAGGTTGCACAAGGTTTTGGGCCAGGTAGGATCAGAACTCTGGTTTCCATGGCAACAGATATCTCCCATAGACTTACAATGGGAAAAACATAAAAAAAATCTTCTTCTCAGAAACCACAAGGCACAGAGCTTTCATATTTTGTGTGTAGCAATGTATAATGGTCCTCTTTATAAATCCTGCCTAGCATGCCCCTGGGGTCCATACGGGCCCCGCCCCGGGGGTGTCATGGGAAAAACATAAAAAAAAATCTTCTTCTCCAAAACCACAAGGCCCAAAGCTTTCATATTTTGTATGTAGCAATGTTTAGTGGTCCTCTATATAAATCCTACCAATCATGCCCCTGGGGACAAAATGGCCCCGCCCCGGGGGTCATTAGCTCCCATAGACATAAAATGGAAAAAAAAAACATATAAAAAATCTTCTTCTCCGAAACCACAAGGCTCAGAACTTTCATATTTTGTCAGTAGCAATGTATAGTGGTCCTCTTTATAAATCCTACCAACCGTTCCCCTGGGGTCCATACGGGCCCCACCTGGGGGCGTCATGGGAAAAACTAAAAAAAATCTTCTTCTCTGAAACCACAAGACCGAAAGCTTTCATATTTTGTGTGTGGCAATGTATAGTGGTCCTCTTTATAAATCCTGCCAACAGTGCCCTTGGGGTCCATACGGGCCCCGCTCCGGGGGGGGGGGGGTCATGGGTAACACATAAAAAATCTTCTCCGAAACCACAAGGCCCAGAGCTTTCATATTTTGTTTGTAGTAATGTACAGTGGTCCTCTTTATAAATCCTGCCAACCGTGCCCTGGGGTCCATACGGGCCCTGCCCCGGGGGCGTCATGGGAAAAACTTTAAAAAATCTTCTTCTCCGAAACCACAAGGCCCAAAGCTTTCATATTTTGTTTGTAGCAATGTGTAGTGGTCCTCTTTATAAATCCTGCCAACCGTGTCCCTGGGGTCCATACGGGTCCCGCCCCGGGGGCGTCATGGGAAAAACATAAAAAATCTTCTTCTCCGAAACCATATGGCCCAGAGCTTTCATATGTTGTGTGGACCAATGTATAATACTCTCCTTTATAAATGCTGCCAACGGTGACCCTGGGGTCCATACAGATCACGCCCCAGGCATGTCATTATCTACCATAGACTTATAATGGAAATATATAAAAAAAATCTTCTCTGCAACAGCATGACACAAAGCTTGTATATTTGATATACAACATTTTCATGTGGAGCTCTACATAAATCCTGCCAATCATGCCCCTGGGGTCAAATATGGCCCCACCCCGGGGGTCATTATAAGACCCTGACCTTGTTATATGGTTTTTGCAAGTGAACCAAAATGGCAGAAAAGAGGATACACAATCCAGGTAACAAGAGCTCTTCTGCTGATGTAAGTAGGGTTTTAAGGTCACATGACCAAGATGGCCACCATACCCATATATGGTAAAAACCCCAATTACTTTGTCCAGTGACTGTGCTTGTTGGCTCTCAGGTGGGCGATCGTTGCCCTTGGGCTACTTGTTTGTTCTCCATTTATTTGACCCATACTAAACCCGTCATGTATGCTCTTTCTCCTCAAGTGTCATCTCCGTTACGAGCATTTTCTCGTCTATATATCACTACACGTGTATGAAATATATCAAGTAATTTGTTATGAAGAAGTACAATTGTTTACTGTACATGTGACAAAGAAATCGCGAGATTATCTAACAAGTTGATTTTTCACTTTTACACAGTCATTATCAAAATTTTAAATGTATTTCTTATGTGCAGCAATCACCATTTTGGCCAACAAAACAGACCGATTTCTTCTAAATATTGCCAATCTTGATCGTAGAAGGAAAGCAATTTTATATTTCTATGTAAGTCCTTTTATTTTATTCTATTTTTTGTTCTTCATATATTTTACCCCATGTAATGGAGTGGACATTTTAGTAACGGAGTGGACATTGTCACGGAGTTGACAATTTTAAACCAGTTTTTGCACAAATCATATGCTTGTTTCATTTAATTTATTTTATCTAAAATACTCTTCTGACTTTTGTTTGATTGTTTTAAAATCACATGTGCATTCCTCAAAAACTGTCATGTGATTGTCACCAAGACTGTTAAAATGTTTGTCAACTCCGTTACAAAAACTCATTGTAACGGAGTTGATCGTAATGGAGTTAACATTTGATACTTTTTTGTAACGGAGTTGACCGTATTGGAGCTGATAATTTAATAACATTTTATGATTTAGCTTTTTCATTCGGGAGATGAACATTAAGAACACCTGGGTATGATCATTATTATATGTGTTTCACTGCTTTTAAATTGCTGCATGTCATCTATAGGATAAAGTATGATTGGAGTTGAGCAAATATTAGTATACGCATCATAGTTTTTCACTAACAGCTATGAAAGAGTCTTCACTTGCATATTATTTCCTATTTTCACAGTGCTCTATCTGCACATACAGATCAACAACGTTGTGTACAAATGCTTAATTGCCAGATTATGGTCAAAACTATTGGTCTTAACGGAGTTGACATAAAATTGAGGGACATATGCTATGAATCACGGTGATAAATCAACTCTAGGCAAACATTGATTTATTGGAGTTATGTATCCTAGACTGCATATGGTGACTCACCCGTTAACTACCGGTGTAAAACGCACATGGGCTATATTTCATACATCTTCCCATTCACGGTTGTAAATTTTTCAGGCATATCGATGCATTGCTGCGTGTAAAAATACTTTTACTGGCCATCTTTGTCATGAAAAGGTACAAGCAAGCAAAGATCAGGAAAAGGCGCAATCAGAAAAAGATTCCCACTCCAAAAACCGAGGCGGGAAAAAAACCCAACAATCAGGTACTTATACCATGAAAACATTTCGTAAGCCGAATGAGCAGCTATTTTTCCAATAGGTGGCCACTCAGTTACCTTAACTTAACTAAAAATATGAAAACATACATAAGGCGCCAACAGCACAAAAATATTTTAAACACCAAGACATAAAACAAAAAGAACCACCACAGAAGTATCGACTTGGAACGATCAGTAACACAAAGTTACTGGCGGGTTTAAATCGATTTTACATGGCCATAACCTCACCCTCAGCTTCAATCAATCGCGTGTTCTATCAAATATAGTGCATTTTCATGGATTTGGCGCTTTTTAGAAACCCCCACACTCGTTGCATTGTCATTCTTACAAATATGAATATTCGTACATGAGAAATGATACATAGTTTGAAAAGATCCCACATCCGTGACGGGACTCGAACCAAAATCGCCGGGGTAGAAATCTTGTGCTATCACAACTGAGCCAAAGAGTCGACTCACTGACCCAAAGAGTCGACTCACTGACACAGTATGTCAGAGATTGTACTTATATGATGCATTGTATCGAATAGCTGTGCTATTGGTTGGTTGGTTGGTTGGTTGAAGGGATCCAGCCTATATATACAGGCTCAACAGCTTATGCTGACTTGGGCAATATTTATAACATATAATGTCATTTTGTAACCACAATAAGTCCCAGGCTTGGTTAAAAGCGTATAATTTAAAAGTCAATAGCCATGGTTAAAATTCCAGTAACAAGGGCCAAACTTAAACGGAATCCAACGTCGTCAGGTTCTCTAGTCTCTGGTATCTGTATGCATCCAGCGTCGTCACGTCGGTATCCAATCAAGGATCTCCTGTTGTTGAATGAAACTGTATCCTGAGAATATGATTTCATCTTAGATAAGGCTTTTCGTCGATTATGTGAAATAATAGTTAAGGGTCATAAGTTTCACTGTAAAAATTAGAAGCTACGATTTACGCTTGACCGTATTAAATCGGATTGGGCTCCGGTTGCGTCGGGTGTCCCTCAGGGTTCCGTTCTCGGCCCCTTGCTGCTTTCAGATTGCTGCTTTCCTTCAATATAAATCACATCTCAGTTGACATTAAGTCTGAAATAAGACTCTTTGCTGATGATTGTGTTTGCTATCGTGAAATCAAGAATGAAGAGGATACATTGAACGTGACTTCAGAGAGACATTGATCGTTTAGGCAGTTGGGCTAGGAAATGGGGAATGAGATTTCAACTATTCCGGGACATCTCGTCCCAACCTGTCAAATGCAACATGACGCATCTGACAAATTTCTGATGACTGTTTGTCCAAATTTCTTTCTTTCTTTCTTTTTCTTTCTTTCTATACTGCCATACTCCCTCGCGGACATTCTATGCATGCAATGGCTACTCGGATACCCGTTCAATTCAGGAAAATTTCAATCTTATTACATCTTTCATTCAGGACTCGGCAGATAAGCACATCCCATCAAAAACAAGTCGCTCCGTCTCTTTTGTCCCATTGATAACTCCTGAGATAAGGAGAATGATTCGCAGAAAAAATGTAACTCATGCAAAAGCTAAGAAAACTGGTAGTGCAAAAATTAGATCTAAATTTGAAAACTTATGAAGGGAAATCAAAGCTGATATAAGGAAGAAGCATGACCTGTATGTCAATTACTTGGTAGGGGATGTTAAGGCTAATCCCAGGGACTTTTACAGGTATATCAATAGTCAGAGGAAAGGCTTTCCCCCTTTGAAAAAAGAAAAAAAGGAAGTGGTATTGCTCGATCAGATTTCGAAAAAGCATAAAAATTTAATGGTCAGTTCACAGATGTATTCACCAAAACGGTACACAACCAAGTCCCACTTCTCGATAGGTTGGCCCATTCATGGATGAAATTGTTGTTACAAAGGAAGGAGTAACATAACTCCTTAAAGATCTGAACCCTTCTAAAGCCTTAGGACCTGATGAGCTCCATCCTAGAGTCCTAAAGGAATTGGCAAAAGAATTAGAACCGGTCTTCCAGCAATCAATCAATACGGGTGAAATATCCAAGGAATGGTCGCTTGCTAATATTTGTCCACTTTTCAAGAAAGGTGACAAGTCCCTTGCTTGTAATTACCGCCCAGTTTCTTTGACTTATATTCCTTGTAAACTTTTAGAATATATGTGACAGTATCTGACATTTTGGGTCTTGTGGAGTCAGAGTCGGAAATTTAGTTCTTAACATTTTTACAATGTTTATTATGTTTAGAATCCAAGTCCAAAAGCTTTAATAAAAAGCGCAAAAGATAAATGAGAAAAATAGAGAAAACACGCGCCACCCTCAAATTGCATCTTAGGGTTTTTAATTGGCAAAGACATTTATTGGCCTTGTAAAAACTTTTGTAACTCTGAGTTATAGTGTCCTGTTTTGTTGTGCTTCACAGTGAATGATGTCAACATATTAAAGAGTCGGAAATTTCAAGCTCTTCCCAAAAATTTCCAACTTTTATTATAAGACGGCGTATCGAAACTAGTGACTGAGTGCGCAAAAATCCAATTAACGTCGCATGCAGTTTTGTGACGTCAACTTTAATTCACGTTTTGTGACGTCATGTCATACCTCCACAAGACCGAAAATCTCAGAGAACGTCACAATTATTGTCTGCTCAAATATCATGGGTCATCTTGACCTATATAATATTTTGTCGGACAAACAGTATGCATTCAGGAAATAGAATAGTTGTGAAACTTAGCTGATTACAGTAATAAATGATTGGGCAAAAAATATTGGACAAAAAGGGTCAGGATGATACTTTCATTTTGGACTTTGAAAAAGCTTTCGACACCCCTCCACACGAACTTCTTAAAAAGCAAATTGTTTAATTATGGTATATGTGGAAAGACATTGGAATGGATAAATGATTTTTTGTGCTTCAGAATCAGAATCAGAATAGTTTACTGGTGAAACGTCAAACTGACAATACCACACCAGTGGGATAGGGCTTGACCGGAGGGGATTAGTCCCGAGCTCTCACAAGAGAAGTAAATTTAGACACACAATCATCTGACAATTCAGCAGAGGAGATCAGAGAATCTGGGAGTTCATTCCAATCTCTGATGGTCTGGGGGAAGAAACTGTGTAAATAGGCATTTGTACTTGCTGAAGGTATCTGAAATGCCAAGGAGTGTTGATTCCTACAACGTCTATTTTTGGGGATAAGGTCATCCGTGGGTATTTTTGCTCTCCCTTTTAGACCTTTGTAAAGTAATATAATTCTATTATCCTTCCTTCTTTTCTGCAGGGATTCCCATTTTAGTTTTTTAAGGATGCCAGTCATACTACCTTTTTCATATGTATAGTTCCTAGTTACAAACCTAGCCGCACGCTTTTGCACCTTCTCCAAATCATCTATCAGACCTTCATAATGAGGGTCCCAAACTGAGCTACCATATTCAAGAATAGGTCTCACCAGACCTTTATAGGCAGCTTCTCTCACATCTTGGGGGCAAGAAAACAGATTTCGTCTCAAAAAACCAAGGGTCCTATTGGCTTTGGTACACACATTGCTGATGTGAGTATTCCATTTTAAATCCTTAGTTATTGTTACACCAAGATATTTGATACTCTCAACATTTTCCAACACAGTACCCTCAAGCTTGTAAGAAGCCTGAATTTTAGTAGTACGTTTATTTGTCAGCTGCATCATGTTGCACTTGACAGGTTGAAATCTCATACCCCATTTCCTGGCCCAACTACCTAATCGATCAATATCCTTCTGAAGTTTCACTGTATCCTCCACATTCTTAATTTCACGATAACAAACACAATCATCAGCAAAGAGTCTGATTTCCGATTCAATATCTGAGGTGATATCATTTATATGCAACGAAAACAACAAGGGGCCAAGAACGGTGCCCTGTGGGACACCAGATACAACAGGAGCCCAGTCTGATTTAACGCCATTTCAGACAGCAAAGGGCAGTAGTTAATGGTGTTAAATCTGACTGGGCCCCTGTTGTGTCTGGTGTCACACAGGGCACCGTTCTCGGTCCATTGTTGTTCTTTATATATAAATGACATACCCGTTGGCATTGACGCTCAAATCAGGCTTTTTGCTGATGACTGTGTTTGTTACCGTGAAATTAGAACAGTAGAAGATGCATTGAAACTTCAGAATGACATTGACCTTTTAGGGAGCTGGGCCCGAAAATGTAAATTCAACGTGTCAAATGCAACATGATGCAGCTAACAAATAAGCGGATAAATAAAATTGAGACAGGGTACGGGAATTGGAAAATGTTGATAGCATTAAATATCTAGGTGTAACAATTACAAATGACTTGAGGTGGAATACCCATATCACCAATATCTGTACTAAAGCCAACAGAACACTTAGATTCTTGAGGAGAAACTTTTCAGCTTCCATCTGCTAGTATAGAGGCCTATAAATGTAGTTTCCCACAGACTATCAGGGACTGGAATGACCTCCCTGACTGTCTGTTTTCTACTGCTGAAATGTCAGATGATTGTGTGTCCAAGTTCGCTTCACTCGTGCGTTCTAGGGACTAATTTGTTTTGTTTTGTTTTGTTTTCTTGTTACTCCCATCAATCAATTTCTGATTATTCTTGGGAGGTGTACATTGTACACTCCGGTATGTTTGCAGGATGAGCCTACATGCATGAGGATAGAACCTGTGTAGGGATCTTTAACCTGCACAGGGGATGACTGTCCCTGCACAGGGGGCCTCCAGTTAACGTCCCGATCCGAAGGACGGCGCACTGTATCATGTCATTCCTGCAAATGACACGAAGGGAAGCAAGCTCGGACCAACAAATTTTCCTCGCCGCAGGCGGGGATCGAACCCGGGACCTCTAGCACAAGAAGCCAGTGCGCTAACCACTCGGCTATCTCGCTTAATTTCCTTCCTATCCGAACCCCCTGATGAAATAATGTCATTTGGCGTGTCACCAGTAAACTATTCAGATTCAGATTCAGATTTAGATGCGCTGTCGAACAGAAGAAGGCTGAAAATTAGTGAAAATACAGGTTAAAAGCATTCAGTTAGACGGATAAAAGATGATAGATTAAAATAGAAGTTCGCATCTCTCGTGAGTGTCACTTTTGGCTCACCCCCCTGGTGAAGTATTGTCAGTGTGGCATATCACCAGTAAACAATTCAGATTCAGACAGGCCGAGTTATACTGGAAAACTGAACAGGCCGAGTTGACCCAGGGGCCGAGTTGGTACCAGGCCGAGTTGACCCGCTTCCGCTAGGGTGGACACCCATTGTCGCTGACAGGTAGTTGCGAAATCTCACTCAGCTATATTACACATATGTTCCATATCTCTTCGTTGCGATCCCAGTTGGTTTTTCAATGGTGAAACGAAGTGTCGATTATTGCAACTTTTTCAAGATAAATCAAGAAGAATACACTTCACCGATGCGTTACTAACATGTTTATTGTGCTTTTAGAAAAAAATCCAACCTTTTCTGTCCGTTTGAGCGATTTTATTCTCGTTTAAAAACTTCTGGCTGTCATTCTTTCAATGAACTTAATCAGCCGTATATGTTCGTATGTTTACGCCGAGAATTGACTAATAGCGGCCATTTCCTTATATGGAAAGTTAATTGTCAATTAAGTATTTAATTGATCAATTAGTATAATGAAGCGCGTGTTGCAACGTCACGATGACGTCAAACGCCACGCGGCGAAATCAAAATGGCTGACCTGATTGACGTCATTTGTAGAAATGCGTGCATATCATTGGACAAGGCCAAATCTTGACCTTTCAACTGGAATAAAAATTAATGTTCGGCATATGTGTTCGGCTCGTTCCGGAAACGGCCCCACACGAGTGAACACGATTGACAAACAGCCGAAAAATGAATCTGTTAAAAAAGAAGACACAGAATTTTGTGGAGAAAACTTGATTGTTAGAAAGTTAAATGTGTGTTTCATCAAATAACCAAGTGTCGGTGAGCATTTCTTTGTATTAACGATGGAATTCTAGGTGAAACAATCGATATGTAAAAACGGCTTATTCTCACCATCTTGATCTACGGATGGACACGAGGCTGAGAGTACATTCGTAATGGTGACGAGACGTTTCGCTCCATGGAGATTGTACACATCAGCTGAGTGTGCGAGTCTAGCTGACAGGTAGCGCTTCACGCACTGAGGTATCGTCTGATCTCGCGAGAACTTTTATATTAATCGCTGTTTAGTTATACCGTTCATTGAAAACACCTGTTTCTTATTTCCGCTTTAAAGCGCGTGCGTCAAAAAAGTCAACAATGGCCTCTGGAGAGAGAGAACAAGTTTTAGCCGATTTTCAGGTCCCGATATATGTTTCTAACTACTCAATATATTGGTTTTCAAACAGATATTTTAGAAGTTTGTGAGATAGTGTAGAAGTTTGTCATTGCTTTTCTAGACAGAGCACGATTTCATCTCTTATTTTGAACCCAGAAATGTTGGCATTCCGCAAATGTCATTCTCACTGATTCTCTGATTCATCTACGACTAAAACTTAAAGGGCTGCCAATAGTTTTCAAAATCTGATATAGGAGTCCAAATAGGAGCCTGCCTAGAATGTCCACGAGGACGTATGGCAGTATAAAGAGATAGATAAATTTCGGTTCGTACCTTCGTTCGTCCGTCTGTCCGTCAACATTTACGTCGAAGTTTGGTTTTCTCTACATCAGTGAGGCGTACACAAAAAATAGCTGTGTTTCCGCTAACCTGACCGACTCTTGAGTTTTTGCGCCGACCCTACAGTTTTTATTGCCAATAAAAATAAAAGAAAAATATTTTCATGCCGACCGACCCTCAACATTTGTAGTGGAAAACAGACAATGATTTAAAAACTGCTATAATTTCAACAATACTAGGTCAGTTCGCGTTCTTTAGCTTCATACTGGTTTTAAACTTCATCGCATGTTTGTTTTGAGTACATATGATTAATTCTAGCATGTTTCTACCTTTTTTTCCCATTTTCAAGAAAGAAAAAATACACGAAAAATAAAAAGATTTTCCGACCTACCGACTCTACACCATCTTCAGCATGTTAGCGGAAACAAGGCTATTTTTATTTTACGACTGATAGCAAGGAGTGTGAAACCTTGCATAGTAATTGTCCTTGACATACCCTTCAAGCACGCACCTTGACCTGGTGCCCTTGACCTTTATTTCATGGTGCATTGACTTCATTAATATTTACGTCGAAGTTTGGTTTTCTCTGCATCAGTGATAGCTGTGAGTGTGAAACCTTGCATAGTAATTGTCCTTGACACACCCTTCAAGCACGCTCCTTGACTTGCTGACCTTGACCTATATTTCACGGTCCATTGACTTTGTTAATTTTTACGTCAAAGTTTGGTTTTCTCTGCATCAGTGATAGCTGCGAGTGTGAAACCTTGCATAGTAATTGTCCTTGAAATACCCTTCAAGCATGCACCTATCTATCTTCTGATACTGAGTCGATCAATTTCTGATCATCACCTCAGGTGTGGGGTGGGTGGCTAAATTTAGAATTTAGTCAAGGGAAAATAAAACATTTGGGGTGGACCATTAAAACTATTTACAAGATATAGATGAGAGGCATACTAAAACGCATGCCTCTGGGCTAATGATTTAAATAGAAGCCTTAAATTCCTCAATGGTCTTAGATAGGACCACTGAAGAAGGGAGACTATTCCAAACCGGAATAGTTCTGTGGAAAAAGGAATTTTTCAGGGCATCACTATAGGCAAATGGTCTTGTGTATTGTGATTCATGTGATGCCCGAGTATGCCTTAGATTGAGTGCCGGGGTCAGGTATTTGTCTTTATCAAGAGACACTGTACCGGAGTGTATCTTGTAGAAGAAGGTTAAGGAAGACCGCTCCCTGCGAGACTCCAGGGATGGCCACTCAAGTTCGTCTAGCATTTCACCGACGCTACTGGTGTTCCTCCATCGCCTGCAGGTCCACCGGGCAGCAGTCCTCTGCACCTTCTCCACCATCTCAATCTGAGTTTCATGATAGGGATGCCAAATAGGAGCTGCATACTCAAGTTGAGGCCGAACCAATGTTTTGTATGCAACTTCCTTAGTATGCCTAGGTGCCAGTGCCAAATTGCGCCGAAGAAAACCCAAAGTCTTAGTTGCCTTGCATGTAATTTCAGAAATGTGTTGACCCCAATCAAGATCATCTGTGATAGTTAAACCGAGGTATTTAGCGGACTGAACCTGTTCTAATGTTTGCTGATGCAGTGTGTAATTGAAATCTATATGCCTGCTTGGATGTAGCCGCGTCACCCTCATTGAATGACATTTGCTAACATTGAATTTCATTTGCCAATCCATTTCCCATTTGGCCAAGCTATTCAGGTCATCTTGTAAAATTTGACAATCCAATGGTGACTTGACATTTCTGTATAAAACACAATCATCAGCAAATAGCCGAACAGATGACCTGATGTTGTCAGGAAGATCATTAATGAAAATAAGAAATAGGACCGGTCCTAAGACCGATCCTTGTGGGACACCAGAAAGAACCGGGACTGGATCTGAGGCACGGCCATCTAATACCACTTTTTGAGAGCGCTCAGAGAGCCACGAGTCGATCCACTTATGTGTAGATCCTCTAATCCCGTAGAAGTCAAGTTTGTATAATAACCTTTTATGTGGGACCTTGTCAAAGGCCTTAGCGAAATCCATGACAATCACATCCGTCTGCCTGTGGCCACGACCCACTGCTCGGTCCAGATTACTAACCAAATCATGATAAAACTGAACTAACTGGGTTTCGCAAGACCTTTGACTTCGGAACCCGTGCTGACAGTCAGCAAGAATGTTTTCAAGAGCCAAGTGTTTGTTTATGTTGCTGACTATTATATGCTCTAGAGTTTTGCAACAGATACAAGTAAGCGACACCGGTCGATAATTAGCTGCATCGTATTTCTCACCTTTCTTAAATACCGGGGCTACATTTGCCTGTCGCCAATCGTCTGGTACAGCACCCTGAGCAAGCGACTCATTGAAGATATAGGTCAGTACAGGAGCAATTTCAGAACTACATTCCTTCAACACCCTAGCACTCAGGCCATCTGGCCCAGGCGCCTTATGTATATTCAAATTATTCAACAGTTTAATGACCCCATTGGGGTCAACTGTAATTTCACCCATAGCGGTGAAAGGACTTGTGCCTTTGGAGGGGATTTCATCATCTGATTCGCGAGTGAAGGCTGACTGAAACTGCCTATTACAAATATTAGCCTTATCCAAAGTGTCAGTCTTCAAGATACCATTTTCTCTAAGAGTATTGATCCCAGACGCGTCTTTCTTAAGGGACTTGACAAATGACCAAAACTTTTTTGCCTTTTCATTTTTTCGGGGACAATCGGGATCAGGGTTATCATTTTCAAAGGAGAAGATATTGGTAATATGCTTCCAATATGCATCTCTAATGCTCTTTTGAACATGTGCTCTGAACCGTTTGTAATGGTTCTTAATGTCAGGGCTGCTTGACTTGCGAGCACGAAAGTAAAGTTTATCACGTTTCCTTATCAAGCGTTTGATCGAGCTATCGATCCATGGTAAGCTATATTTTGTCTTGGTCATTTTTGATGGAATAAACCTTTCAATAGCCGAGAGAACCTCCGACTTAAAACTGACCCACATGTCATTGACTGACACCTGACTATGGTCAGTTGAAAGGAACGAATCCCTATAGCGCGCTAGATGGTCATGGAGACCGTCCATATCCGCTCGTTTATATAGGAAAATCTTACGCGGGGCCTGCTGAATCCGTTTAGCCTTTATGTCATATTCAATATAGACAATGTCATGATCTGCTTTGCCGATCGGGGGCATCCCTTTAACACGGTTAATTGGGGATGCCCCAAGGACCTTGACCCTCTGACCTTGACCTATATATCATGGTCCATTGACTTTGTTAATTTTTATGCCAAAGTTTTTTTTCTGCATCAGTGATAGCTGTGAGTGTGAAACCTTGCATAGTAAATGTTCTTCACATACCCTTTCAGAACACATCTTAACCTGGCGCTTTTGACGTATATTTCACGTTTTTAGTTATTTTGCCCGATGCAGGTGCGATATCGATCTCCGAGGAGTTCTTGTACATGTATATGATTTTACCCATATAAAGATAGGCATTGGCTAGAGATACGGTACCGTACCTTAAGCCTGTGGGCTAAAGATACGGTACAGATAGTGTTTTCATTCAACTTCAAGGATACAATTAGTTAGATGACGTCATTTGTTGTCATATAATCGGAATACCTTTGTTGCCATCTGCTCCAAAACGTGTCAGAAAGCCGACAGTCAAGTCTTTCTTTTTTAAAAAGTCAGTCATTAAAATTCCAATGAGAGGGAAAACTATTGATCAAAATATTTAAAGGTGTTGAAAATGAGCCGTTTACACTAAAACTTTTTTACCCCCATGTCTAAGCCAATATTTCCAAATCATTTGATTTCCAAACACGTGCCTACTGATCGTCTGCTTCAGCCATTGTGACCCAGATTCATTGAATCAAGATGAGCTACCATTGGATATTCGTTTGAGGCCTCAAATGGGGAATCAATTTCCTTATTAAAGGAAAATGTTCTTATGCAACTTAAGGTGAATTAGTAAAGAAATATTACTACACAAAAGTTGAGATTTTCTCCCCACTGTAGGGTTTAGAATGGCCCAGGCACATCAGGCTTTTGTTATAGCTTCTTTGAAGGGGTGCAGATCATAAGGTCAGACTGGTTCTTACATTTAGGAATAAAATCCCTACATTTCAGCCATCCAATGCAAACTATTAACTTTAAGTTATGATCTTTGAAAAGAAATTAGCTGGCACCAGCAGGGGTTATTCTGGCCCGGAAGTATGATGAGAGAATATCGCACGTTCAGCCGAAATTGGCGAGATTTCTTATCATTTAGCCAATTTCAATGAGATTTTGGCCAAAAAATGAGCAAATCTCTCACTATTGCCCCAGAAAATAATCCCTGCACCAGTAAAATAACAGAAAACTGACATTTGTGAAGTTTATAAGATGTATATCAGAGTTATTATAATCAAATTTTATGGTTTGATATGTTGTTTTTAATTGTTCACCATACTTTCTTTCTACCCAATATGGTGCCCCTTTTAAGTTTAAAGATCAATACATCAGGGTTCTTGAACTTTTTGTGTGTATACAAAATGGCAGATAAATTAGGTCTCTGGAAAAATTGAAACGTTCTGGTTACAGTTTAAAAGTTATTTTTTTATTTTTTTGTTGGCATTTTATTCCTTTGATGTTAAAGAAATATTTTTTTCTAAATTGGTACTTTTTGCTGTTATTTATAGAAATCGGGGAAACCTAATGTGCTTATGTCCTCGAAAATCGGTTTTGCCAGTCATTATGAAAACACGACCATGCAATATACACAGACTTTTTTCACCTGTAAAAATTGAAAATTTCATCAGAAAAATTTTGATATTTTTCTTATTTTTGCTCAAAACATAGATTGTGGGTACACGTTAGAACTGCCTCGCAGAGGCGGTTCTAACGAGTACCCACAATCTATGTTTTGGAGCAAAAATAAGAAAAATAGGTATACCCCTGCATACCCCAGTTTTACTATATAAAAGTGGGGTTTAAGGGGGTATTCATTGTACGGACATGTTTTCCTGATGAATTCTGTAAATGCTTAGAGAATTTACATCGAAAAATTGAATAAAATTTAAAAATCACTCCTGGCGTTCCTAAAAATGAAAGTGGACTTGCCCAATTGATGATGACGGGAGTATCAATTCGTCAAATATGTGTTTATGTTTCACAACAATATGATTTCAGGCTTGTACACAGTTGAACGACATCGAGACCTGCATAGCCATACTGGAACAACATGACTGGAACCTCATGGTATGGCACTAAAACATTACGAAAACATTACGAAAACATGCCCATGCAATATAAAGAGATATTTAAAGTTGTAAAAAAATGAAAAATTTCAGCTGAAAATTTTTGATATTTTTCTTAATTTTTGCTCAAAACATAGATTGTGGATACACGTTAGAACCGCCTCGCCGAGGCGGTTCTAACGAGTACCCACAATCTATGTTTTGTAGCAAAAATAAGAAAGATAGGTATACCCCTGCAAACCCCAGTTTTACTATATAAAAGTGGGGTTTAAGGGGGTATTCATTGCACGGACATGTTTTCCTGATGACATGCCCATGTATTCTACAGATTTTTCTTAAGTTGAAAAATTGAAACTTTTCAGTAGAAAGATTTTGTTATTTTTCGTATTTTTGCTCAAAACATAGATTGTGGGTAAAAGTTAGAACGGCCTCACGGACATGTTTTCCTGATGAATGAGCCACTGCATTGGAAACCCAACAATCTGCATATATACGAAACCAAAGGTGAAGATCAACTCTGCAGTAACTGCAAAGCTGATCAGCGCCTTTGTTTTCGCTACTGGAATAGTACAAAGTTCTCCTCTTCTACTTGAATCCATAATTTTAAGCTTCTAACCTGCTTCTTTGACTGTACAGGCCGATTTGTGTTGAACCTGGTGGGAGCTCATATTGTTGGTTTCTTCGCATGAAGGCTCAAATATTTTTACAACTAGACTTATAATTCTACCTCTTATACTTATTCCAGTTGATCATTCCTGTAATCCTGTAGTTGTAGTCTTTATGGCTTAGAGTGATTCTTTATAAGCGAGACAAGTTTGTCAATATTGACGAAAATTCAGTTCTCGTAAACATTTCTGAATTAACAGACTCAGTACTACCAATCAAATTCTCGGAGGCTTGTCCAGGCCCCGAAGTTATAAAGCTTTTTTCAATCTCAGCTCAGCTGAGCATGAAATTTCAACTGCTCATAAATGTTGAAATAATCAAAATTAGTGGAAAGTTAAGGTTCAAAACTCAAAAACTAGTAATTTATCCTGCTAATAAATGTTAAAATGCCAACAATTGTTGGCATTTTAACATTTATGAGCAGGATAAATTTTAGTCTCAGCTGAGCTGAGCATGAAAAAAGTTTTATAAGTGTTGTGGTCAAGATAACTGACTTTTCCGATATGACCTTAGCTATTGATCATGGACATGTACACGCCGGGTAAACGGTCAATTTGTACACCGAAGGCGTACAATTATGAAATAATTTGACCAGTTCCGGAGTACAAGTTGACCGGTATAAATAGGACGGAAACATCAGGACTATCGCAATCAAAGTAAGATAAATTCTTCTATTTTAGCTTTATACAAAATCCGAAAATGTCATATGATGGGCTATAAATTTGCGGCTTCTAAGACACCTAGACTTCATAAAAAAGTCATAAGATTATGTAATTATCATTTTTGGCGTATACAATATTTTAATTTTAAAATCTAGGCCGAGCTAAAATTGTCTGAGGAAAGCTTTTCTAACAGTCCCAAAAACATCTTAGCAACGAAATACCAAGATTTATGAATACTCTTTCAATTCAAGGCATTAAATTTGAAAGGGTTGCCCTCAGTTTTGAGAATGGGTCCAAATTTTTGCGAGCGTACCAATTGACTAGTCGTGTACAATTTAACTTATGACATTTGCAATGCTATTTGGCCTAGTTTAAATTCGGGTCATCAGTATTTTCGCTACGTTGTATTTCGTGTATGTTTATGATAAGCTACTATTCTTACATACTATCAGTTTCATACGTCTAGATATCATAAGATTTTCTTGCTTTTTTTCTGTTGCAAACTCATGGAAGTAGTGTTTCCCCTAGCTACTTTTACTATGGCGCCGCGCCATGCCCTTTTTCTCCAGCGCCATGCCCTTTTTCCCAGCGCCATGCCCTTTTTCTGAATCTGCATTCTGTGCCCTACATTTTGGTAAAAAGTTTGTCAAAATCGGACAAAAAATAAGGAAATTACAAGATTTTTTGCTAGAAGTCTGCAGGAACAAATTTGGCAAAATTCATGATCATAACTTCTACAGTTGTTGATTGCTATGAATCCGGGACGTTTCGCCCCCAAACCATTTCGCCCCCTAGTCGTTTCGCCCCCAAGACGTTTCCCCCCTAGTCGTTTCCCCCCTAGTCGTTTCGCCCCCACTAGTCGTTTCGTCCCCCTAGTCGTTTCGCCCCCCTAGTCGTTTCGCCCCCTAGTCGTTTCGCCCCCTAGTATATAGATATAGTATAATTACCTTATGTACATCATTTTGCTTCATGTAAATAATTATGCTAGGCAATAAAAATTCAAACTTTTATTGTAAAGTCTTATTAAGTTGTTCACTAGGGCAATCAATGCTGTAAAAGAGTTCGTTTGCAAAAGACATGTCATTTCGCTGGCTTTTGTAAATTAATATCTGGAAAGAAATTTATGATGGAGCATCGTCGCCCTGTCACGTCAGCATAAGGGTAAGGTTTATGAGTACCTTACCCTTAGTTACCGGCCAGTACCAGGCCAATAATAAATATTGGCCACTTAGTAAATATTGGCCACTCGGGGAGGTGTGACTAGGACTTGTTACACTATAATATTGTTTTATTCTGTTTACCAATATTATACTGTAATGATAACGTAAATTAAGCAATTGTTAGATATATACAAAATATACAAAAGCATAATATTACGAATAATTTATTATTAAATATTTATTACCTGTATCACATATGCGATGCTGCCATCGGTCACAGACGTCGCAGGTAACTGCGTGATGGCGTTTTCCGACAACCTTATTACATGCAATACACAGATCAGACATTATAGAGAATTCAATGATGTATGAACATCTTATATACCCGATAATCGATCTATTAAAAGAAATCGCTGAATAAAAGATAATTAGATTTAAAATTCCATTGAGTCAATAAGTTCTTTTAAAGACAAAGCCTGTCGCATGCCGACAAAACCATAGGATTCGGAAAGCAATCCTTGATTAAAGAATCTATTTTTCACACTTTAGTTAATCATCCTTTAGAAGTCGGTGTCAATAATTAATGACTTTAATTCTGCACATTATTATACCGTAAGTTTTTCACACCTTCACTTTATTACCACACCAAACCTGATATCTATCTATCTATCTATCTATCTATCTATCTATCTATCTATCTATCTATCTATCTATCTATCTATCTATCTATCTATCTATCTATCTATCTATCTATCTATCTATCTATCTATCTATCTATCTATCTATCTATCTATCTATCTATCTATCTATCTATCTATCTATCTATCTATCTATCTATCTATCTATCTATCTATCTATCTATCTATCTATCTATCTATCTATCTATCTATCTATCTATCTATCTATCTATCTATCTATCTATCTATCTATCTATCTATCTATCTATCTATCTATCTATCTATCTATCTATCTATCTATCTATCTATCTATCTATCTATCTATCTATCTATCTATCTATCTATCTATCTATCTATCTATCTATCTATCTATCTATCTATCTATCTATCTATCTATCTATCTATCTATCTATCTATCTATCTATCTATCTATCTATCTATCTATCTATCTATCTATCTATCTATCTATCTATCTATCTATCTATCTATCTATCTATCTATCTATCTATCTATCTATCTATCTATCTATCTATCTATCTATCTATCTATCTATCTATCTATCTATCTATCTATCTATCTATCTATCTATCTATCTATCTATCTATCTATCTATCTATCTATCTATCTATCTATCTATCTATCTATCTATCTATCTATCTATCTATCTATCTATCTATCTATCTATCTATCTATCTATCTATCTATCTATCTATCTATCTATCTATCTATCTATCTATCTATCTATCTATCTATCTATCTATCTATCTATCTATCTATCTATCTATCTATCTATCTATCTATCTATCTATCTATCTATCTATCTATCTATCTATCTATCTATCTATCTATCTATCTATCTATCTATCTATCTATCTATCTATCTATCTATCTATCTATCTATCTATCTATCTATCTATCTATCTATCTATCTATCTATCTATCTATCTATCTATCTATCTATCTATCTATCTATCTATCTATCTATCTATCTATCTATCTATCTATCTATCTATCTATCTATCTATCTATCTATCTATCTATCTATCTATCTATCTATCTATCTATCTATCTATCTATCTATCTATCTATCTATCTATCTATCTATCTATCTATCTATCTATCTATCTATCTATCTATCTATCTATCTATCTATCTATCTATCTATCTATCTATCTATCTATCTATCTATCTATCTATCTATCTATCTATCTATCTATCTATCTATCTATCTATCTATCTATCTATCTATCTATCTATCTATCTATCTATCTATCTATCTATCTATCTATCTATCTATCTATCTATCTATCTATCTATCTATCTATCTATCTATCTATCTATCTATCTATCTATCTATCTATCTATCTATCTATCTATCTATCTATCTATCTATCTATCTATCTATCTATCTATCTATCTATCTATCTATCTATCTATCTATCTATCTATCTATCTATCTATCTATCTATCTATCTATCTATCTATCTATCTATCTATCTATCTATCTATCTATCTATCTATCTATCTATCTATCTATCTATCTATCTATCTATCTATCTATCTATCTATCTATCTATCTATCTATCTATCTATCTATCTATCTATCTATCTATCTATCTATCTATCTATCTATCTATCTATCTATCTATCTATCTATCTATCTATCTATCTATCTATCTATCTATCTATCTATCTATCTATCTATCTATCTATCTATCTATCTATCTATCTATCTATCTATCTATCTATCTATCTATCTATCTATCTATCTATCTATCTATCTATCTATCTATCTATCTATCTATCTATCTATCTATCTATCTATCTATCTATCTATCTATCTATCTATCTATCTATCTATCTATCTATCTATCTATCTATCTATCTATCTATCTATCTATCTATCTATCTATCTATCTATCTATCTATCTATCTATCTATCTATCTATCTATCTATCTATCTATCTATCTAATAAACTTTGACCTTAATAAATAAATAAATAGATAAATAAATAAATAAATAAAAATTGGGGGCGAAACGACTAGGGGGGAAATGGTATTGGGGGCGAAACATCTAGGGTATTGGGGGCGAAACGACTAGGGTGGAAAATAGAGGCGAAACGACTAGGGGGGAAACGACCAGGGGGGAAACGTCTTGGGGGCGAAACGTCTTGTGACCATTGCTATAATCCCTTGTTTATTGTCACTTTATTGCAGTGGCAAATGTTGATAATAACTCAATGACAATTACCCAATTTGACACCAAATGAGCTGTTAATCAGAAAATGTGTGAAAAATGAGTGTCCTACCTGGTAATATAAGTGTGCCAGTTAATTAGTTTCAACTATTTCAAAAACAAATCTTGAGTGAGGTTATCTCTTATTTTGACAAACATTCAGTATTAAAATAATGTGAAACAGAGGGAAAAGAAATTTTCTAAGTTGTCTCTGGTAAAAGTATATCCTGAAATTGAGGAATGAACCATTTAAGATGAAAAGCAAATTTATTAAAACAGAGAAATCATATTAAGTGTTAAATTTAATGACCTGTGCTTAAATGTGCCCTCATAGCATGATATGGGCCACTTAAAAAAGTGCCCCTTTGCTTGTCGTCGCGCGCTAAAAGTGCCCTTTTGACATATTGCCGCGCGTTAAAAAGTGCCCTTTTTTAGCAGCCTTACCATGCCCTTTTTTGGGACTGGGGGAAACACTAGCCGAAGTGACTGAATGGTGGTCAGTACAACCAGGTATCTAATATTAAGTGGTTGTCAGTATATTTACAATGTAGTATAGATGTGTATGCACGATAAATATGGGTATCAAGCGCGAGAAATTAGAATTCTTTAACTTTACGCTTAGATTTTATAGGTGTGCTATTTGACAGTGGAGCTTAGATTTTATAGGTGTGCTATTTGACAGTGGAGCGTCCAATTTGACTCATATAAATCCAGCCACAATAACTGATGTGTCTCACTCTTCGACATTCTTTCTCATTTACACTGCCTTAAAGTGAGGTTTTGATTTTATTGGCCACCTTTGACTACTCCTAACTGACTGCGTTACACATATAGTAACGAGAACAAACTACGACTACAGCATAGTATGTAGTACTTCGAAATTAACAATTTTTATTTAAGTGTTTTCACGATTAGATATTCTTTATTCAGTTCGTACCTTTCAAGATTATTTCTGCTATATAGAGATGAAACAATCGGTATAGGTTTGGCGAAACCTAAAGACACACCCACAAGCAGAACTTGGTTTGCCACGTTTGAACGAGCGACAATGCTTAGATGATCGATGATCAAGACCGCTGTCGTCAGCCACCTAAGAAATTCGCCTGTCAACGTGTCAATATCTTATTCGGGCAAAAAGAACGTTGAAAAGATCAAAAAAGATCAAAATAATTAAAAGGTACAAGTAGGCAAAGATCAGGAAAAGGCGCAATCAGAAAGAGATTCCCACTCCAAAAACCAAGGTGGGGAAAAAACTAAAAGAGCAGTCAGGTACTCATACCATGAAAACATATAGTAAGCCGAATGAGAAGCTAATTTCCCAATAGGTGACCACTCAGTTACCCAAACTTAACTAAAATATGAAACATACATAAGGTGCAAACAGCACAAAAACTTTTAAACACCAATACATAAAACAATAAGAACCACCACAGAAGTATCGCCTTGGAACGATCAGTAATATAAAATTACTGGCGGGCTTAAACCGGTTTTTACATGGCCATAACCTAAACCTCAGCTTCTGCAGTGGTTCACAACATTTGCATTTGTGGGGGTCTATTTTTATCATAAAACCCTATTTTCACATACCGGCCGACACGACAACCAATTATTTCATACTGTGAGCAAATAATTAAGTATAATCCAGACATTGCATGCAAAGCGAAAAAAAAAAAAAAAAAAAAAAAAAAAACAAAAACAAAAAAACGTTCCAATATAGTAAAAGCAAAGACCGAAATTTGTAAACTATTTTTTATTTATGTTATTTCTCTGTTTTCCTGTGGATTGCCACTGAAATCAGTGTACTGGAAATTTGAAAGAAGCCGCAGGCTAACCTACACTCTGGTTACTTAGTATCTCGTTCACTCACAGTTTGCAGAGTTCTGACGTCTAATTAAAAATATCTCAAGGTGCCGAGAGTTACTCATCAAATGAGCAAAAATACGGTTTGGGCATTTTGACCAGATCAGGTTGTACACTCACAGAAGATGGCTATATATTGAGTACTTCTAATATAGAAAGAAAACTATTTGAGCTAGATGTCTGACACTATAGAAAGTGAAGTAATTGGACTTTCTTGTGTCGAAAAAAGATATGCTGATCAGCAACGCTGAAAAAGGTTTTCTAACGAGACGGCAAATATTCCGTATCGCAATTGTATTTATTGTGCTTTTGCCCCCCCCCCCCCCCCCTCCACCACCACCGCCAATAGTGTGGTACCAGCTGCACTTGCCAATCCGAACCTGGGAGGTACATATCAGCTATAATATTTTTTCATATGTCAAATTTTACACCAAGCTGTCAAATGGTACACAAATAAGTAAAAGATAAATTCCTGCAAGGTAAGCTTCTTTTCCCTCGTTTTTTTCTCACCAAATTTCTTGCCTGATAAAATATGACACCTCCAGATATAAACATAAAGAGACATGCAGAGTCTCAAAGGGAAGTACAAATGAACATTTCTCTTAAACGTTCGTGTCATTTTTTTTTCTTTTTTTATTTGAATTGTAACATATATTTAATAATCAAGAAAATTCAACTGTATTTCAGTTCTGGAGTTTGATATTTTTCATGAAAAATGCTTAAACATTTCAAACACATTTTTCTATTAGTTAAATTGGGCTCCGCTGGTCAATTAGTATGCTTTGGAAATACGGCCCCTCCGCAGATTACACAAACGCATGATTTCCAAAACTGCATGATTAATAATTATTTCCCAATATTATTGGCATCCCTGGCATATAAAAACCTAGCCAGACTGTTTAGATTGGAATGCCAGGTTGCATTTCATCTCGATGCAACATTTTTCACGTAGGTATTTTCTACGCCGAAAATGATTTTGGCAAAATGCATAAGCTTTGGGATGTGCTTTTGTGCGTGTATGATCTTTATTCAAATACCCATCATATGACATTCTCGGATTTTTAAACAAAAGTAAAATAACAAAATAAACTTACGTTAGTTTAACTCTCTCTCCTTTTTTGCGGTTTGTTTACCAGGTCAACTTTCACTCCGGAAATGGTCAAATTATATATACGATTCACTCCGACGGTGTACAAATTGACCGTTTAGTGGGTGTGATGTAACCATTATGAAAACAGTCATGTCCATGCAATAAACAGAGATTTTTTGAGCTTTAAAAATTGAAAATTTTCATCTAAAAATTTTGATATTTTTCTTATTTTTGCTCCAAAACATAGATTGTGGGTACTCGTTAGAACCGCCTCCGCGAGACAGTTCTAACGAGTACCCACAATCTATGTTTTGGAGCAAAAATAAGAAAAATAGGTATACCCCTGCATACCCCAGTTTTGCTATATAAAAGTTGGGTTCAAAGAGGTATACATTACACGGACATGTTTTCCTGATGTACTAATTCAAACATAATAGATATACATGTATGCTAGATTGAGAGAAAACCAGTTTCGATGATTTCTTACCAGGTCTGACACAAACCAAGTTTTTTACTGCTGAACAAGATTGCTAGAGGCTTGAAATGAAGGGTTTATGAAAAAGAAATTATTGCATGAATATCTGTTTCACATGGTATTAATGAAGACTGAATCATGTATTAATCAGGCAAGTCTCATGAGAATGGGCTGTTAATGCACAGCTTTTATTTATGCCTGTTACAGGGCATCACGCAAAAATTGACGTCTTGTAACATTGCATTCGAGTTAAGATTATATTCCATGCTTGTTCATTTATTCCCAAATGCTATTCATGACATGTACGGTAGTATATTCACCTATTGTCTTCATTCCATCTCCAGAAAGCTGTTCAGAGTGTTATGTCTGACAGTTCTACAGAGAGCAACATGCCAGGTGTTCCTCCCCCGATTCCCCCAGCAGCCTCCCGATCTACCGGGGAAGAATTCTTCAGTTCCGGAATCTTCAGTGACCCTATTCCTTGGAGAACAGGTGCCAATGTTTATGACTCGGCCTCGGGGTTTGATCCTGGCTCCGCCTCTGGGCCAGGCCCCGGGGCGTCGACTGGCTATGTGCCTGGTACCCCACGGATGTTACACTTTAAGGTGGAATACAGAGATAGGAATGTGGATGTTGTGCTCAAAGATACGGAAACAGTTGGTATGTATACTCATAATACTGTGCATATCTGGAATATGTCAGCAGTGTATCCCATAAAACACCATTGTTTTATATAGAAAACCGGACGTTTAATGGTTAAACATTATATTTTTCTAAAATAATCATGGTAGCTTCATCGGTCCTTTTAGGGTGGTGCAAGATTTTTGATTTTCAGTATATATTGAAAATGGGGTTTACAGGGGCAAACATCATATTTTTGCTCTAAATCATAGATTGTGGGTACCCAAAATCTATACCCACAATCTATGTTTTGAGCAAAAATATATCAAAATTTATTTTCTGAAATTTATTTTATAGCTGAAAAAAAATCCATATGCAGCAATCTGCTGTCTCTGTGAGGTGTGGTTAGTACATGTATTATGGACTGTGCTTATATGAGCCACGACGCGAGAAAACCAGTCTTTGGGGTTTCCGACAAGGTTCGACAGATGACTAGAATCTTGAAATTTCTGATTTAAGAAGTGGAATTGTACTATCTGTGTAGTGAAAACAAAGGCGCTGATCAGCTGTGCAGTCACTGCACAGCTGATCTGCGCCTTTGTTTTCGCATTTACAAAAATCCGGTTTTCTCATGACCAGGCTCATATGACCTTAGCGTGTGAAGTGATGATGGTGGGCATAAAGCATAAGATGAAATAGACATTCATCTTAGAACGTTTTACTATCACAGTTAGAACTTTTTTCTATCACAGGCGGGTATTTTTCTTCGCTTCAGGCAAAATCAAAGAGATTCTGAGCACTGAGTTGCATATTCCAGCCAGCAAACAGGATCTGAAGGGTTGGACAAGCAGGAAAGTTCATGATAATGTGAGTACATGCGTAGCTTCCATTGGCAACTGCAAGTTTTTTGTATATTGATTTATAACTCTATAATTCCAACTTCACACTAATTTCCTACATTTTGATTGGTTGTTTGGAAGACTTTATACTTCGATAAAAGCAATGCATAAGAATACTCGGTTTTCACCTTAAAAATGGCGCAACATTACGTGACGTTTCTTTGAAGAAACGTCGACGTCACCACATCTTAAACGTAATAAAAACAATGGAAAAAAAAAAATATTTAAACAGAATATCATACGGTAAGTGTTTTAATCTTCTAGTTGTGTGTTACAATTTGACGTTTGAATTTCTAATGTTCCGAGCCCCAGTTCAAAATTGACATGTCTTTCTATCCGTCTAGACGGCAATATTTTCTCTCAAAAGAAAAATTTTTCATGAAGGAGAGATGTTTTAAAGCTCCCGCTTTTACAGCCTGTCTATAGCAAACCAGTTATAGCTTCTGTTAATTGCGAGAAGTGAGTTATATGCTGTGGAAAGTTTGGAATTATAAGAAATGAATTATTATTTTTGTTGATTTTATCGATGTGTAAACTCAGGCAAATCACTCACAAACTCAATAAAGCCCGAAGGGCTTTATGAAAAAGTTTGTGAGTGAATCGCCTGAGAAATAAAATTCATTCCTATATCACATGCTAAATCTTATTTTTTTCACTGCACACATATTTAAAGATACACACAACCTCTTTATAACACTGTTGTTGGGGTCCATGGCAAATTTCATGTTAGCTATCCAAACCGTGTTATAATGAGAGTAAAATGTATAGAAATGTAGCAATAATAATTTAAAATGAGTAATTGGGGTCCAACTATATCCAAATCCCTGTTGTAACAAAGCGTGTTGTAAAGAGGTCCATGTATATGTCACTATTGTGTGCAGTGTGAAAAAATCAGTTTTAGCATGAAAAGGATTAATCTACTTCCTTAATCATAAATGCCAAGAACCCATGACCTAGGACTGTACATCCAGTCCTAGCGTGTGGTCAGAAACCTAATGAAATGCTTCCTTTGTTTTTCTATAGTAGGTTCAGTACAAATTTTGCTTACTCGTACAAGCTTGTATATAGCTATTTATTTAAAGAGGTTTTTAACCAGCATGTTTGTCTACTAGAACAAAAGTGTAGAAAGTGGCACGCCAGTGTGTGTGCACAGTCATAGAATGTCGCATGTACTTGTTTAAGGGCTGTTTTATTAAAAAGTGTGGTTTAGTTTTAAAGGCTGGCTTTGTTTTGAAGGGTGGTTATGTTTTAAAGGGTGGTTTTGTTTTAAATTTGTTCTGTCAGTTCATCTCTCAGGTTACCGTATTTCCCTGTCGTTGATATATGACATTGTCATCTTTTGTAGTAACACTATGAAACTAATGATTATGGGATTTGTTTTTCTCCACAGTCAGTGTTAAAGGACTTGCATCTACCTAAAGAAACTACTTTATTTCTCCTTGCTCCGGGTTACTGTCAGTCATCAGATGCCACTGCAGGGCCAAGCCGGATACCAGATTCACCAAGGTAGGTTACTAGCTCCCAGTTACTGTCAATCTACATATGCTACTGCAGGGCCAAGCCGGATACCAGATTCACCAAGGTAGGTTACTGGCTCCAGCTTACTGTCAGTCATTCAATGCTACTACAGGGCCAAGCCGGATACCAGATTCACCAAGGTAGGTTACTGGCTCCTAGTTATTGTCAGTCATCCAGTGCTATGGCAGGGCCAAGCTGGATACCAGATTCACAAGGGTAGGTTACTGGCTCCCACTTACTGTCAGTCATTAGATGCTTTGGCAGAGCCAAGCCGTATACCAGATTCACTAAAGTAACCTACTTAGCAATTTGTTCAAATTATACTTCTACGAATGAGCCGCTTCGTGGGAAAACCAACAATGTGGTTTCCGAACGGGTCCGACACAAATCAGGCTGTACAGTCACAGAAGCAGGCTAGAAGCTTGAAATTTTGAAGTTAAGTAGAGGAAGAAATGTACTATCCGAGTAGCGAAAACAAAGGCGCGGATCAGCTTCGCGGTTACCGCGAAGCTGATCTGCGCCTTTGTTTTCGCATATGCAAATTGTTGGTTTTCCCACGAAGCGGCTCAAATGTAAATATGACAGTCCCCAGTGAAAAGGTTGTCTTTGCCAACCTTTGGTTTCTTATCAATGCAATTTTAAGATGCCCAAACATGTTTTGTTTTACAAGCAATATTGTTTTATTGGCACGATGTAACACAACTTTACTTCCAAAAGTGTATTTCATATGTCTGCTATGTCTTCACGATGAGGAAACCATAATTCTGCCTTTTCTACAATGTCAAATGTATTTACTGCAGAAAATACAAAGATCATGAAAGTTTGGGATCAATTTTATTACAGTATTTGAAAGATGAACTTTTTTAAACACTCATGCCATGCGCGGATCCAGAGGGGGGGACCGGGGGTCTGGACCCCCCCTGGAATTTGAAAATTTTACCTAAAAAAAGGTAATTTCGGGATTTTTGGGGGGTTGGAACCTCCCTCGTCTGTGACAAAAAATTACCATTTTCGTTGGACCCCCTCTCATGAAAATTTCTGGATCCGCGCATGCATGCAGTTTGATTGCATTCATTTTAGCTCCCAAGAGGCTTTACAGAGAACCTACACATTAAACATTACAAAAAGAGATGGCACCAAGTACGAACAGTTGCATTTGAAGTTTCCAGGCACTCAGACTGTGAATGAGGTATGGTAAAAATGAGCCGCCTCGTGGGAAAACCAACAATGTGCTTTCCGAACAGGTCCGACACAAACCAACCTGTACAGTCACAGAAAAGAGCTAGAAGCTTGAAATTTCGGATTTAAGTAGAAGACGAACTGTACTATCCGAGTAGCGAAAACAAAGGCGCTGATCAGCTTCGCGGTTACCGCGAAGCTGATCTGCGTCTTTGTTTTCGCCTATGCAGATTGTTGGTTTTCCCATGAGGTGGCTCAAATAATAATCAGGGGCTATATTATCATAAACCTAGTCTCTTATTTGTTGAACATAGGCAAACGGTATAGCTAAAGATGTGACTCCACAGTATGCATAGCCCATCTGGGGATATTCTGTTTGCTTTAAAATTTTATCGAAAACAATTAAAAAAGATTTGAAATTCACACCTGTTGCACCTAAAATGGAAGTGGATACCCAAATTTAAAAGATGTGAAATTCTCTTCATTACAATTGGTTAATTTCCATATATTTTCATGTACTGTTGACCATGCCGGAGATTGACCACTAAGTCTTGGGGATAATTTTCATTTATGTACTGTTGACCATGCCAGAGATTGAGTCATTGACCACTAAGTCTTTGGGATATAACATTAACTTTTGACTATGGACATAAAGCAATAATTGAACATTTAATTTTCTGACATTTAATTTTTCCTTTGTCACAAATTGTGTGTTTATGGTAGTCTGTGTTTGCATCATGTTTGAACTATGAATGATGCCTGCAAATTATATTTAAGCCGCCCCATGGGAAAACCAACAATCTGCATTATGCGAAAACAAAGACGCAGATCAGCTTCGCGGTAACAGCGAAGCTGATCAGCGCCTTTGTTTTCGCTACTCGGATAGTACACTTCCTCTTCTTAAATCCGAAATTTCAAGTTTCTAGCCTGCTTCTGTGACTGTACAGCCGGGTTTGTGTCAGACCTGTTCGGACACCACATTGTTGGTTTTTCCACGAGGTGGCTCATTTCTTTCCCAGGTTAAGCAAGATGTATATAAAGTAACAGATATCCCTGTGAGACATCAAAACTGGTCAGGATGGCCCGAGAAGGCAGAAGGCTCAGTGAGTAGAAGTTTTTAAGTTTTCAAACAGAGATTCTTGCAATTTTATGTAAATTGGAGATTTTTTAAGAGACTTTCATGGATTTCTGGTTTTGGAACCTGGCAAAAAAGACATTAAATTTTCCAGAGAAATAAAAAATATTCTCATCTCAAATCTGATTAGCTGAAAGATAAAAGTATTGCTATAAAACATTCAATGAATTTGGCATAAATTGTGTTTGTGTTTCTTCATTTTGGGAATCTTATCTTCTCTTTACAGCAAAAGCTAGGATTTATTGGTCTGAATTTCCCATGTCATGACCTTGACCTTAAGTCAAACCTCTCAAGAACAACAGTTACACAGGTGGTGAGTACAAATGAGCCGTCTCGTGGGAAAACTAACAATGTGGTTTTTGAACAGGTCCGACACAAACCGACCTGTACAAGCACAGAAAAGAGCTAGAAGCTTGAAATTTCGGATTTAAGTAGAAGAGGAACTGTACTATCCGAGTAGCGAAAACAAAGGCGCTGATCAGCTTCGCGGTTACCGCGAAGCTGATCTGCGTCTTTGTTTTCGCATATGCAGATTGTTGGTTTTCCCACGAGGCGGCTCAAATTTTATTTCATCCTATTCTTATGAAAATAGATTTTTATTTTGCAGCCAGCATGTAGAGTAGACCCACTGAAAACTTCAGTTACCATGGGGAGCATGGCCGCCTAGGGATTAGTGCCCCAGGCTCCACTTTGAGAGGCTGGGGGTTTGATCTTCACTAGCACTGGGTTGTGTCTTTTAGTAAGGCCTTGGTACTGGTAAATACCCAGGAAATGAAGGCTCCGTCTGGTCGTGGCTGAAAAATTTTGGACTGTAATGTTAAACCTAGGAAAGGATAAATACAGGCTTGCCTACATCCGATCCTATGACGCCTATATATGCTTAGAAATGTTATAATATTACTTATCTGAATCTTTATAATATGTGTATATATGTTGTCATGAAATTTCTAATAAATAAATAAATAAATAAACCGTAAAAAAAAACACAACATGAAAAGCAGATTTTTAATCTTTTTGTCTTTGTTTAGGCAAATGCATATTTTCTGATGTTGCTTTGCAAACTTTAAAAAAATTTCATGGTTAAAATGTATATTTCAGAGCACATCAATCATGCCAGTTCCCATGGAAACTGAGCCTCTAAGCGATGATGATGATTTCCCGGATCCATCCTTTGATCCCTCATATGATGAGTCGGAGATGTTTGCGCATGATGATCACTATGAGACTAAGAGAAACCAGAGAGAGCCCCTCAGTAAATAAGCCGCCTCATAGGAAAACCAACAATGTGGTTTTCGAACAGGTCCAACACAAACCGGCCTGTACAAGCACAGAAGAAACCTGGAAACTTGAAATTTCGGATTTAAGAAAAGAGGGAGTGTACTATCTGTGTAGGGAAAACAAAGTCGCTGATCAGCTTCGCAGTTACTGCGAAGCTGATCTGCGCCTTTGTTTTCGCATATGCAGATTGTTGGTTTTCTCATGATGCGGCTCAAATATTTTGTACTTTAAAACAATAATCTCAATGTTGTACATTACACTTGTACATGTAGATGTCAGCGGCATTCATTGACTTGTATAAACATGTAAATAGTAACTGCGAAGCTGATCAGCACCTTTGTTTTTGCTACACGGATAGTACAATTCCTCTACTTTCTAAATCCAAAATTTCAAGCCTCTAACCATCTTCTGTGACTGTCCAGCCCGGTTTTTGTCGGACCTGGTTGGAACCCAAATTGTTATGCCCCCAACTTTGAAAATGTTGGAAGGGCATATTGCTTTCGGCTTGTCTGTGGGTGTGTGGGTGGGTGGGTGTGTGCGTACGTCTGTTACTTCTGAATGGTGCATGCTAGGGATTTGAAATTTAATATACATATTCCTCATGAAAAAATAGTTGACCCCTTTTTTTCATGTCTGAGTTATGCCCCTTTTATGAGTTATGTCCCTTTGAAAACAAAATTTTAAAATCTTGTGTGCAAGATATCTCAAAAAGTATTTGAGCTAGAGCATTCATATTTGGTATACTGGTTGGAGCTGAGGAGTAGATGACCTGATTAACTTTTGAGAACTATCCGTCATATTTTGACAAAAATACAGAATTTTGAAATTTTGGTTGATTTTTCGACTTTCGGTAAAAATTGAAACTTTTGAACGGTGCATGCTAGGGATTTGAAATTTAATATACAGATTCCTCATGAAAAAATAGTTGACCCGTATTTTTTTCCATGTCCTAGTTATGCCCCTTTTCTGAATTATGTCCCTTTGAAAACAAAATTTGAAAATCTTGTGTGCAAGATATCTCGAAAAGTATTTGAGCTAGAGCCTTCATATTTAGTATACTGGTTGGGGCTGAGAAGAAGATTACCTGATTAACTTTTGAGGACTTTCCGTCAAATTTTGACAAAATTACTCCATTTTGAAATTTTTACTCCATTTTAACTTGTCGGCAAAAAGCTTACATTCTGTTTCTGGATCGAGGTCAAAACAGAAGCAACCGAACAGCTTCTACTGGAAATTAAATTTGACTTCATTCAAATGAAAGAAATGAACCATACAATCTGCCAGTTTAGTGACAAACATACAGTTGGGGGCATAGTGTTTTACAAACACCCATTTCCAGTTGGTTTTCTCACGATCAGGTAAAGGCGCAATCAGAAAGAAATTCCCACTCCAAAAACAAGGTGGGAAAAAACTAAATTGACAATTAGGTATATGTACTTGTACTAATAAAACATATAGTAAGCAGAGTGAACAGCGATTTCCCTATAGGCTGCCACTCAGTTACCCAAACTTAATTGAAACTATGTAAACGTACATAAGGTTCAAACAGCACAAAAATTGGACTCCAAAATGTAAAACATATTGAATCACAACAGAAGTATCGCCTTGGAACGATCAGTAATATAAAATTACTGGAAAGGAGGGGTGGGTGTGGGGGTGTGGGGGGAGGGGGTAGAAATACTAGGGTACAGTCTAGGTCTCTTGAACAGATTAGTATATTTACATAAAATTGGCTATTTGAATGGAGATAATCTTATTAGAAGATAAAGCCACTTGTTTTCCCATTTTGTTGTATACTGAAAATTCAGAAATTTTTGCAATTTGCATGACTTTTATTTTAAGAATTTTCAATTTCAGAATTATTAGGGAGGTCCTGAATTCCTGAATGATCATTCATATAGTCTTTATGGATTGAAGTGATTCTTTAGTTGCGAGAACTTTGAATTCGTGAGGAAACATTTTCAGGAATATTTGCGAAAATTAAGTTCTCGAGAACATTTCCGAATGAACAGTACATGTATATGAATATTGCTATATATCACTTGAACATCCTCGTAACCATTCTTTTTATTGCAGTGCCAGAGTCAGTGAGTGATGAAATGGGTGCATTAGAACATTTTACAAGAGAGTTTAGAGAAAGGTATGAAAACTACTAATATTGCTGATTGTAATTAAGCCTATCAGAGATAAATGTACCACTGTTGGTGTACAGGTTATGGACATTTCAGCTTTTTTATGGAAAAACCAACAATTTGGGTTTCCGACCAGGTCAGACACAAGCAGGCCAGCACAGTTACAGAAGCAGGCTAGAAGCTCGAAATTTTTGTTTCAAAAAGAAAAGAGATTGCACTATCGGTGTAGGGAAAACAAAGGCGCTGATCAGCTGTGCAGTTACTGCACAGCTGATCTCATATGCAAATTGTTGTTTTTCTGATGTGGCGCCTCATTTTTAGCTCACCTGAGCCGTTAGGCTCACAAGATGAGCTTATAGGATGGCCATGATCCGGCGTCGGCGTCCGTCCATCCTCGCTCACCATTTTCAAAGATCTTCTTCTCTGAAACCGCTTGGCCAATTAAAGCCAAATTTTATATGAAGCATCTATGGGAAGGGGGAACCAATGTATTTATAAATAATCCAGGTCACATGACCAAGATGGCCGCCATGCCCATATATGGTAAAAACCCTTCAAAATTCTTCTTCTCCGGAACCACTGGACTGATTTCAACAAAACTTGGCATGAAGCATTAGGGACTGGAGTACTACAATGTATATATAAATTATGACCTTTGGATGACCTTGACCTATTTTACGGCAAGGTCAACATAGGTCGCCCATGCATTTGAATGGGGAAAATTGTTAAAATGTTATTTGAAAGGCAAAACTTGCAGGAAATGGGCAAATGGACTGAAGGTAGGTAATTCTGAAAAAAAATTGGACCACAGGGGTTGGTCTGCCCCCACCCCGGGGCAATATACATGTATATTACAAAAATATTCAAAGATCTTCTTCTCTGAAACCACTTGGCCAATCAAAGCCAAATTTTATAGGAAGTATCTATGGGAAGGGGGAATCAATGTGTTTATAAATAATCCAGGTCACATGATCAAGATGGCCGCCATGCCCATATATGGTAAAAACCCTTCAAAAATCTTCTTCTCCTGAACCAATGGACCGATTTCAACGAAACTTGGCATGAAGCATCGGGGACTGAAGTACTACAATGTGTTTATAAATTATGACCTTTGGATGACCTTGACCTATTTTACGGCAAGGTCAACATAGGTCGCCAATGCATTTGAATGGGGAAAACCTTTAGAATGTCATTTAAAGTGAAAGTCTTGCAGAAAATGGGCAGTAGGACTGACTATTAATGATTCTGAAAAAAATTGGACCCCAGGGGCATATTTGCCCCAACCCTGGGGCATTATACATGTATATTACCATACTATTCAAACATCTTCTCTGAAACCGCTTGGCCAATCAAAGCTAAATTTCATGTGAAGCATCCATAGAATGGGGGAATCAATGTATATATAAATAATCAAGGTCACATGACGAAGATGGCCGCCATGCCCATATATGGTAAAAACCCTTCAAAAATCTTCTTCTCCGGAACCGATGGACGTATTTCAAAGAAACTATTTCAAAGTACTACAATGTATACATAAATCATGACCCTGTGATGACCTTGACCCAGTTTATGGCAAGCTCAACATGGGTTGACCATGCATTTAAATGGGGAAAATCGTTAAAATGTCATTTGAAGGGAAAAGCCAGCAGGAAATTGGCAAATGGACAGAGTATTGATTATTCTGAAAAAAAAAGAAGAAAATGGCCCAAGGGCTTCATCTGCCCCTGCACTGGGGTTAAATACCATTATATTCAAACATGTTTATTGGTATATGCAGCAGATCTCAGGTGAGCGTTTACAGGACCATTGGTCCTCTTGTTATGTCTATTAGCAAAACAAATTATACAAATGCCTTAAAACCTGATTAGCTATTCTCAGGGCATTAGTCGCTATTTATGTTGCTTTAAATTAAATACTTCAATGTCATGTACTGGTTGAAAGCTCGTGTCCTTGACTATCAGTAAAAATGCAAAACCAATGCTTATTCTGGACAAAAGCTTATTGGTCTCACAACTTTGTATATGGTTTATGTCATAGTATAGCTGAAGTCATCCACTTTGTGTCTTGATTTTGTTTATTTGTCAAAGAATGTTCAAAATGTTGTGTTGATGCTGCTGTCGTACACTCAAAACAAGCCTTGAAAGAAATCAAGGATATAAAGCATACCCAATTATTTTCTAGAACAGGACTCATGGATGATGTGAATCTTAAATGACCATTACTGTTAAATCATATGAGCCACATCATGAGGAAAGCAGATTTTTCCCTATGCTAAAACAAAGGCGCAGATCAGCGTCTTTGTTTTCGCTACACGGATATTACAATTCCTCTTCTTTCTAAATCCAAAATTTGGATGATCTAACCATCTTCTGTCACTGCATATACTGGTTTATGTCGGACCTGGTCGAAAACCCTGACGACTGGTTTTCTCACTTTGCAGCTCAAATGACTATGGCATTTGAATATTATTATCTTATTATGTTGCTCAGCTTTGTTTTGTTACTAGGTATGTTGAATGCCATCCTGTTTTCTATGTTGGGTCATTAGACAATGCATTGTTTCATTACTAGGTATGGGGAATGCCATCCTGTTTTCTATGTTGGGTCATTAGACAATGCATTGTTTCATTACTAGGTATGGTGAATGCCATCCTGTATTCTATGTGGGGTCATTAGACAATGCATTGTTTCATTACTAGGTATGGTGAATGTCATCCTGTTTTCTATGTTGGGTCATTAGACAATGCATTGTTTCATTACTAGGTATGGGGAATGCCATCCTGTTTTCTATGTTGGGTCATTAGACAATGCATTGTTTCATTACTAGGTATGGTGAATGCCATCCTGTTTTCTATGTTGGGTCATTAGACAATGCATTGTTTCATTACTAGGTATGGGGAATGCCATCCTGTTTTCTATGTGGGGTCATTAGACAATGCATTGTTTCATTGCAAGGTATGGTGAATGCCATCCTGTTTTCTACGTTGGGTCATTAGACAATGCATTGTTTCATTACTAGGTATGGGGAATGCCATCCTGTTTTCTATGTTGGGTCATTAGACAATGCATTGTTTCATTACTAGGTATGTTGAATGCCATCCTGTTTTCTATGTTGGGTCATTAGACAATGCATTGTTTCATTACTAGGTATGGGGAATGCCATCCTGTTTTCTATGTTGGGTCATTAGACAATGCATTGTTTCATTACTAGGTATGGGGAATGCCATCCTGTTTTCTATGTTGGGTCATTAGACAATGCATTGTTTCATTACTAGGTATGGTGAATGTCATCCTGTTTTCTATGTGGGGTCATTAGACAATGCATTGTTTCATTGCAAGGTATGGTGAATGCCATCCTGTTTTCTATGTTGGGTCATTAGACAATGCATTGTTTCATTACTAGGTATGGGGAATGCCATCCTGTTTTCTATGTTGGGTCATTAGACAATGCATTGTTTCATTACTAGGTATGGTGAATGTCATCCTGTTTTCTATGTTGGGTCATTAGACAATGCATTGTTTCATTGCAAGGTATGGTGAATGCCATCCTGTTTTCTATGTGGGGTCATTAGACAATGCATTGTTTCATTACTAGGTATGGTGAATGTCATCCTGTTTTCTATGTTGGGTCATTAGACAATGCATTGTTTCATTACTAGGTATGGTGAATGTCATCCTGTTTTCTATGTTGGGTCATTAGACAATGCATTGTTTCATTACTAGGTATGGTGAATGCCATCCTGTTTTCTATGTTGGGTCATTAGACAATGCATTGTTTCATTACTAGGTATGGGGAATGCCATCCTGTATTCTATGTGGGGTCATTAGACAATGCATTGTTTCATTACTAGGTATGGTGAATGTCATCCTGTTTTCTATGTTGGGTCATTAGACAATGCATTGTTTCATTACTAGGTATGGTGAATGTCATCCTGTTTTCTATGTTGGGTCATTAGACAATGCATTGTTTCATTACTAGGTATGGTGAATGCCATCCTGTTTTCTATGTTGGGTCATTAGACAATGCATTGTTTCATTACTAGGTATGGGGAATGCCATCCTGTATTCTATGTGGGGTCATTAGACAATGCATTGTTTCATTACTAGGTATGGTGAATGCCATCCTGTATTCTATGTGGGGTCATTAGACAATGCATTGTTTCATTACTAGGTATGGGGAATGTCATCCTGTTTTCTATGTGGGGTCATTAGACAATGCATTGTTTCATTACTAGGTATGGTGAATGCCATCCTGTATTCTATGTGGGGTCATTAGACAATGCATTGTTTCATTACTAGGTATGGTGAATGCCATCCTGTATTCTATGTGGGGTCATTAGACAATGCAATCAAAGATTCTCTACTGTGTTCTGCAAAGGAGGTATGTACAGTGTATGTTGATTATGAGTATTGACAAGAGCTTATTAGACAGAGCTTCCAAGTACCTCTATGGGGTATAGATTTCTGGTAGTTCGGCCAACCAAATTTCTATGGCCTTTCATTGGATAAAGGGATCAAAGGTTTACTGTTTCTCCAGGATCATTAGCCGCCAGTATTACATCAAATTGCTGACCCTGCTGAGTTTTATCACCATCTGCCACAGCAGTAATTAATTTTAACCTGTGTACTACCAGAATCTGTCTTGTGCTTACTATCAAAGCAGAATGTAGTTGAAGAATGTGCAATATTCCATAATCAGGATTTAAAAACAAAAATAATAACACCATATAATTATTGGAGGATCATACATTATAATATGCTTTAATATGCTAAACTTGTGAATTTTTTTCACTTCCGGGGTTAGCTTGTGGTGCTGTAAAGTCATAAAGACATGCATGCACTAGTGAAAAACAACATGTCTTGAGATAACCTGAGCAATCTGATCAGTCTGTTCATATTTGCTGCCTTTATAGGATGTATATCTCATATAGCATATACATGTAATGTATTTCTATTCTGAAGTAAAAAAAAAATGTAACTAGAATATATTATTGCTGAGCAGAGTGGTTTCTACTCAGCCCATGCATATTAAAGCACATGTGCACTCTGTCTTCAGTTAAAGGATGGTTTAAGGAATTTTAGAGACTAAAAATATGAAATAATATACTATCTAGGCAGCCATGAAAAACAAAGACACTGATCGGTCTGCATGGAGGCAGCACAGCTGACCTATGTCTTTTATTGTCACACATGCATGTTTTCTCATGAAAAAAGGGAGCGCAGCGGCATAGTGCTAGAGCGTCGGACTCAGAATCCATAGGTCCTGAGTTCGATCCCAACAGGCATCACCGTGTTGTGTCATTGAGCAAGACTCCCTACAGTACTGGTTAAACCCAGTTTGAGTTGGCTCCGTCCCGACATGACTGAAAATATTGTTGACTGGGACTTTAAGCCTCAATAGAAACAAACAAACAATTGTTATGTTTTCTCTCCAGCAAATCTTCCAAAGGCACAAAACTACTCTCTGAAATGTTCTGCATAAATTTCTCTGTTATTAGCAATATTTTCCTTGAAAATACTGGGTTTTCCTTGATTTAAAAAATTCAATTTTCCTTTGTTTTATTATTATTTATCATTATTATCTCAAGACATATTGCTGTTAAACATCCAATGTAAAACTTTTCCAAACTGAAATGTAAGGTATTCTAAGGTAGTTTGTGGGGGAAGCATGGTCATAAAACAGCCAGCCTATCTGATTTTAATGACTTACCACGTTCCTGACTAACTGCCCTGCTTTGATAAAATTAGATATGGTTCCAAGGGGTCTTTGAAATCCTGACCAATCAGATAATCCATTGCCGAAAGACCTGAAATTGTACCTGATAGCTCTGTCTAATGTGCTACTTGGTATTGATTATAAATTCTATCTCAAGATTAACAGTTAATGTAAAGTTTCACAAGTGTCATGAGTATCACATACCCAGTGTTTTGTAGAAGTCTTATAAAATGAAGGCATTATCCTGACATGACAATAGCTGTTGACTGGGAAATCAAACAAACAAACAACAAATGAAACCAGGGGGATGTCTCACACTGCCACTGTTATGAATATTACACTGCTCACACCTTGCTTTTTATCGGGCTTAGTGATAGAGCATGACACTGCACTCACCAAAGTACTTTTTAAGTACCCAGGAAGGGCTCTTTCCCAACATGACTGAAAAGATTTGACTGAATTTTTTTTTTAATTCAGTTTTACGTCCCTTTCAAGATCATTTCAGCTCATATGAGACGGGCCAATCAGTAGGCGGGCGAAAACGGGAGAACCCCGAGAAAAACCACCTGACACACCCGCAAGCAGAACTTGGCTTGTCTCACATGTGGCCAGAGCGGGGCTCGAACCCACACCAGACACTGCGGTGAGATGATCGAGTGATTAAGAAACAGCGCTCTTAACTGCTCTGCCACGGGGGCTGCTTGACTGGAATGTTAAATCACAAAACAAACAAACAAAATTGAGCTGCCGCATGGGAAAACCAACAATCTGCATAAGCTAAAAGGCGCAGATCAGCTTCGCAGTCACTGCGAAGCTGATCAGTGCCTTTTTCGCTACATGGATAGTACAATCCCTCTTCTTTTTAAATCTGAAATTTCAAGCTTCTAGCTAATTACTGTGTCTGCACTGCACAGTTTGTGTCTGACCTGGTGGGATATCCAGATTGTTGGTTTTCTCACACGAAGGGTCAAATATGAAAATATGTTTTTCTTAACTTGTACCATAAATATTACATGTGATGATCTACTTTTTTCAGCGTAAGCAGTTGGCGGTGTACCTACACCACGATAGTAGTATATTCGCCAATGTGTTCTGCTCACAGACCCTGTGTAATGAGGGAGTGGTCAACTATCTCACTAATAACTTTATGATCTGGGCCTGGGATTTGACAGTTGAAACTAATGCAGACAGGTGAGAATTTTATGCTAGACGTGATAGCAAAAAAAAAAAAAAAAAAAAAAGAAAAAAGTAAAAGAAATGAACCTACTGGTATATCAGAGTTCTTGCCCTGCCATTGTGTTATGCTCACAGACCGTGTGAAATGTATGTGTTGTGAATTATCTCACTAATAAGTTTATGATCTGGGCCTGGGATTTAAAAGTTGAAACAAGAATCACCAGTTAAGAAACACACACACCACTTGATAACAAAAACTATTACAATGCACTTTAGACTGGTATGGAAAAATTTCTATGGCATTTGAATGTAATGAGAATTAAAAAGCGGTAGCCATGACCAATTAGTTGTATATCCATATAAAATGCTCCTGTGTCAATCAGAAATTATTTATACCTTTTGTAATAAATATTGGTATTTCAGGCTAATTACAATGTTAACTAGACTTTTTGACAGTATGGGGGGTCATAGAGCTTCTAATAATTCATAACATTTGCTGTTTCTAGGTTGATAACCATGTTAACTAGACATTTCGGCAGTGTGGCAGCTACACAAGTACGAGGCTATAAGGCTGATAATCTCCCGGTTCTACTGATAATTTCCCGATCAAGAGCTTCTAATGAAGTGGTGGATGTAATCAGAGGTAACAGTGAATATTCTACTAAATGAGCCGCCTCGTGGGAAAACCAACATTGTGGTTTCCGAACAGGTCTGACACAAACCAGACTGTACAAGCACAGAAAATAGCTAGAAGCTTGAAATTTCGGATTTAAGTAGGAGAGGAACTGTCCTATCCGAGTAGCAAAAACAAAGGCGCTGATCAGCTTCGCGGTTACCGCGAAGCTGATCTGCGGCTTTGTTTTTGCCTATGCAGATTGTTGGTTTTCCCATGAGGCAGCTCAAATACAAAGTCTTAGATAAGCCTTTTCTTACAGGAGATAGATGTCAGGCTAAACAATTCTGTTAACTAATTCTGGGACGCCCAGATAGCTCAGTCGGTGCAATCGTTGGCTTCTGAGTAGCTATATACTTCTGCTGTGCAGGTTCGAATCCTACTGGCAATCCTACTGGCAATGCCAGTAAAAAATATTGATTCAGTTTTGGTATGAAAAACACTTGTCTCTTTGAGATTACAAGGAAGACTAATGACCTACATGTATGTTCAAAAAGAGTTTGAATGCAGTGGAAGCAAAGACCTTAGGCTTCATGAACCTAATGCGCCAGTCATTTGTAACCACTGCTCCCCCACCTATGGGGAAGGGCGGGGATTATGACTTTTCAGCTTTTAGTGCCCTGCTATATAAGCCCCACCCCCAGGGGGCAAACTGGAGGTCAAAACTTTGCTCTTTGCAATAGAAAATCTCCCTGGGGTAAGGATCCTAATGTCAAAACCCCGTCATTTCCCCTGCACCTAGGGGACACTCAAAAATTGCTCCACACTTTAGCCCGGCTATCCCCCACCCATGACTTGTGCATAATCCAGAATGTCTGTCTCTTTGGTTTCTGATCAGGTCACACAAAATTTTTACATATGGCAGGAACTTGAAATTTAGTTTGCACATTTAACATGATACATGTATGATTATTTGAAATTTATTCATTTCCCCAGGAGATGCTACAGTAGATGAATTGATGACAAGGTTAATACAAGATCATGAAGTGTTTGCTGAACAACAACAGGAGGATATACAACAAGAGGTTGGTTGTTAGCTAGGAGATTGGGGGTTGGGGTAGCTGGGGTAGTGGTATAGGGTTAATAGCAAGGACAAGGTTGATACACGATCATGAGGTGTTTGCTGAACAGCAACAGGAAGATATACAACAAGAGGTTGGTTGTTAGCTAGGAGATTGGGTGTTGGGGTAGCTGGGGTAGTGGTATAGTGTTATAAGACAAGGTTGATACAAGCCCATGAAGTGTTTGCTGAACAACAACAGGAAAATATACAACAAGAGGTTGGTTTTTAGCTAGGAGATTGGGGGTTGGGGTAGCTGGGGTAGTGGTATAGGGTTATAAGACAAGGTTGATACAAGACCATGAAGTGTTTGCTGAACAACAACAACAGGAAAATATACAACAAGAGGTTGGTTCACTATGTTAGCTAGGAAATTGGGGGTTGGGGTAGCTGGTGTAGTGGTATAGTGTTATAAGACAAGATTGATACAAGACCATGAAGTGTTTGCTGAACAACAACAACAGGAAAATATACAACAAGAGGTTGGTTCACTATGTTAGCTAGGAAATTGGGGGTTGGGGTAGCTGGTGTAGTGGTATAGTGTTATAAGACAAGATTGATACAAGACCATGAAGTGTTTGCTGAACAACAACAACAGGAAAATATACAACAAGAGGTTGGTTCACTATGTTAGCTAGGAAATTGGGGGTTGGGGTAGCTGGTGTAGTGGTATAGTGTTATAAGACAAGATTGATACAAGACCATGAAGTGTTTGCTGAACAACAACAACAGGAAAATATACAACAAGAGGTTGGTTCACTATGTTAGCTAGGAAATTGGGGGTTGGGGTAGCTGGTGTAGTGGTATAGTGTTATAAGACAAGATTGATACAAGACCATGAAGTGTTTGCTGAACAACAACAACAGGAAAATATACAACAAGAGGTTGGTTCACTATGTTTGCTAGGAAATTGGGGGTTGGGGTAGCTGGGGTAGTGGTATAGTGTTATAATCAAGGACAAGGTTGGGGGGGGGGGGGTTGGGGTAGCTGGGGTAGTGGTATAGTGTTATAATCAAGGACAAGGTTGGGGGGTGGGGATAGCTGGGGTAGTGGTATAGGGTTATAAGGTTGATACAAGATCATGAAGTGTTTGCTGAACAACAACAGGAAGATATACAACAAGAGGTATTATTGTAATATAAAAATATTCCATGCGCGGATCCAGACATTTTCATGAGAGGGGGTCCAACGAAAATGGTAATTTTCGGTCATAGACGAGGGGGGGGGTCCAATACCCCAAAAATCCCGAAATTACCTTTTTTTAGGTAAAATTTCCAAATTCCAGGGGGGGTCCGGACCCCCGGTCCCCCCCTCTGGATCCCCGCATGATATTCAGACAACCACTAACTGAGCTATAAAATGAGCCACTGCATTGGAAAACCAACAATCTGCATAGGCGAAAACTGTGGCGCAGATCGGCTTTGCAGTAACTGCGTAGCTGATCAGCGATTGTTTTTGCTACACGGATAGTACAATTCCTTTATGTTTTAAATCCAAAATTTCCAGCCTCTAACCATCTTCTGTGACTGTACAGCCCAGTTTGTGTCGGACCTGGTTGGAACCCAAATTGTTGGCAGGCGCATATGTCTTAAAAGAAATGGGTTTAATTGTTAAGTAATGCTATAATATGTGATTTGTCGGGTAATATATCATTGTTTTTGTGGTTAGTTGTATTGAAGAATATATATCACACGTGTGACACACTTGTCATATTTCTTGACAAATCACTGCTTGAACTGATCCATTTTTCAAAAGATCAGTATGATAAAAGTGGTAATTGGAATGGATTAGATGGGGTGATTAACTCCTTTTTGTGGGACTTAGGCAAACAGTATAGCCCCAGATGTGATGCCGCAGAACGCGGCGTCCCATCTGGGGTTATTCTGTTTGCTTAGAGGAATTTCATCAAACCATGGAATAAAATTTGAAAATCCTACCTGAAGCCCCTAAAAATGAAAGTGGACTCACCCAAATGATAATGATGGGAAAATCCATTCGTCAAATATGGGTTAATGATTACAATAGATTTAATATATAATATTGAAGAATTCAGCGAACAATATTTAGAAAAAATCAAAATCTCTGTTTTCTAGAAGGTAGCAATGGGTAAGGGTAGTTAAATAATTTGAAGAGGCAAATTTTGTGAAATTGTTTGACAAACATGAATAGTGACAGTTACACGACGGGAGGAATACAAAAAATAGATATATAGGGGTATAATGTTGACCTGATTAGAAATTATCAGGTTAAATGAAACCTATTACAACGTTATGAGCTGGTATAGTTGGTGTTACTGATTTATCCCTAATATTATTGATTTTCTATTGACAGAATGAGAGAGAGGCTAGAGACATGATCAGAAATCAACAGGATGAGGCATATCAGATGTCTCTGGAAGCAGATAGGAAAAAGGTAAGCTTGCAGTTGTGGTTTATTTGCCCTTTATTACTAGATGTATATGTATTTCAAAGTAGTTTCTGTTCTTGAAGAGGGTACTGATTTTTATTCCTGTCATCAAATTTACATGTATCATGATTTTCTTAATTTTCCAACAGCCATTTCCAAGGCTGGCCTGTGTTGGTTTTAGAAAAAGAATTAAGTAAAGAGTGCTTTTGAGCTTTTATCTTTTCTTTCACACTACTGATAAGATGACAAATGATAATGAATGTATTATATTATTTACTTTTTCACTTCTAAAGCTTCACAAGGTCACAGTGAATTTTTTTTTTCTGAATATCATTTCTTGTAAATAGAAATGCTCAGAAACTGATAAATGAACCGCAACGCGACAAAATGTACCTTCGGACATTCTGACATAACTAGCAGAAACCACCAAAAAGCGGAAAAATCATGTCATATATGTTTTAGAAACAACACTGTATTTGTAATCTTTGAACACTGGACTATCAATTGAATGAGTTTTAAAACATCTTCATTTTCAATATTTGCAGTTATCTGCCCTTGTTTTAGCCCATAGTTCATTTAATTTTCCTGTATTTAATGTTAAATGGTAACCATAGCAGCCGCATAGTCATAAAATACATTACATTTTTTTCGACAAATTGTCTGTAAGGATAACATGTTTCTATCTCAACAATATGTTCTGGCCTGTGTTTAAACAATTTCAAACAAATGCATCGAGTATTGTAGGCTCTAATAACATGCAATAAGGATTACGCAACTTTGACGTCATTTCTCAAGGCAATGACGTCTCTAGGGTTCATATAGTAAATTGGTCATAACTCACAAAATAACTGGAATATTCTGGTCAAATAAAGACTAACAAACTCTAGAAACATTATATATCCAAAGCAACACTCTTCTTCTACTACTCAAAAATTGCCTGAAGGTACATTTTCTCACGTTGTGGCCCAAATGATAATGCGATACATAGAGACTTTGGTATTGGCTGTAGCAAAAACACAGATGAGCCAGTTTGGAGTTGAGAAAAAAGAAAGTCCCAACTGGACGGCTGTCGAGGCTTATCTCAATCATTGCTGTTGGAAGGGTAAGATGACAAGGCCAAATGTTACACTTTGTAATCAGTTACTCATTTGTACACATGACAATTTCTAGCGACAAGCCCAGTTGGAAGAAGAGAGGAGAAGAGAAGAGGAGATACGACAAGAACAAATGAAGCAAGATGAAGAAAACAGACTGAAAATGGAAGAAGAAGCCATGAAACAGGTTTGTTTGTTTGTTTCTATTGTTGTTTAATGCTCCATGCAACAATTTTTCAATGATGTGGGGATGGATTTACTTGTTCTTGGGTAATAACTACTACTGTGGAAAGTCAATCTGTCTTGCTCAAGGGCACAACTCAGAGTGGATGGAGTTCAAACATGATCCCAAGTGACACTGTATCAGGAAAACATGTATGTGCAATGCATACCCCTCAAATAGTAAAACTGGGACTCAAATCCCACGCAGCTTGTTATTCTAAAGAAATACTTAAACTACATCTTTCATGGTTTTGTCCTGTTTTTCAAGGTACTTTGGAACCACAACTGGTCTTTCATTATGCAAGGATCTTATAATTCTGAAGTCTATGAAAAAAAAACTGTATTTATGCTTACCTATTTTCAGGCAATACAGGAATCATTAGCCAGACAGATCCCAGACGAACCTCCAGTAAATAGTGATAAACCTCAGTGCAAGTTACGAATACGGACTCCGACTCGTGAAACGATAGAGAGAAGATTTTATGCGAATAATAAACTTTCTGATGTGTTTAACTACATAACTTCAAAAGGGTTTCACATATCTGAGCACAAACTTCTCACTACTTTTCCTAGGCGAGATGTAAGTAGATTTTAATAATGTTGAGTGGGTTTCTGATAAGATATGAGAAACAAGCCATGACCTTGAGTCTTGGTATGACTGATTACAACCAAGATGATTGAATCAAGCATAAGTTTGAGAAATAAGCCTGTGCTAAGAAAACCAACAATTTGGGTTCCCACCAGGTTTGACATAAACCGGCCTGTACAGTCACAGAAGCCTGTGCAGTCACAGAAGATGGTTAGAGGCTTGAAATTTTGTATTTAAACGTGTAGAAGAGGGATTGTTCTATCCGTGTAGCGAAAACAAAGGCGCTGATCAGCTTCGCGGTTAAAGCGAAGCTGATCTGCGGCTTTGTTTTCGCCTATGTGAATCGCTGGTTTTCTCATGTGGAGGCTCAAATTGTAACATCTGGTCAGCAAATAATTGAGTGGAAGTAAATTCTCTCTACTTATGAATAACAAGTTAAATCTATTCAAGATGCAGACAAGTAAATAATGTGATTTAGTACAAGAGCAAGGACTTCCGTTAGCACCTGCCTATTTAGCTCAAGTTGGTATTTGAAGAAAAAAAAAATCTGTTTCCTTTTTCAGTTAACAACAGAAGATTCAACAAGAAGTTTAGAAGATCTTAAACTCTGTCCACAAGAAACTCTTATTCTGGAGGAAAGGACATGAAAATATGCTTAAATATTGATTTATTAACCCATTCTTGCTGATTGGGCTTAACCATCCTTATCATTCGGATAAGTCCACTTCCATTTTTAGGGGCGCTTGGCATTATTTATAGTTTTTTGGATAAAGTTCCTCAAAGCAGACAGAATATGCTTAAGATAATGTGTCACTTTCTGTGGCACCTTATCTTGAGCTATATCTAGGGCTTATTAAATGTTGATGCAATTCATTTACTGGTATACTGTTTGCCTGTGTCCCAGTGTCATAATATTAACAGAACATCAGGCACTGGAGCAAGAGGTCAAGGTTCAAAAACATACCACTGTGACAGTGTGTTATTACTATACTATTCTATACTGGTGAGTTCGCAGGAATATAACAAAATGAGCCGCGACGCGAGAAAACCGGTCTTCGGGGTTTCCGACCAGGATCGACACAAACTGGCCTGTACAAGCTCAGAAAAGAGCTAGAAGCTTGAAATTTCGGAGTTAACAAGAAGAGAAATTGTACTATCCGTGTAGCGAAAACAAAGGCGCTGATCAGCTTCGCGGTTACCGCGAAGCTGATCTGCGCCTTTGTTTTCGCCTAGACAAAAATCCGGTTTTCTCACGATGCGGCTCAAATAGTGTTGACCGAGGTCTGAAGCATTCAAGTAAAACGAAACAAGTCTGAGGCATTTTAGGGCATAGGCAAACAGTATAGCTCCAGACGAAACCTTGCTTATGTGGCATCTCATTTGGGATAGTGTTTGTATAAAAAGAGTTATATCAACAGTGGAAGCAAATCTTAATTTTACCTTATTCCCTTGAAAACAAAAGTGGACTTCCCCAAATGGTAAGGATATTTCAATTCATTTCTCACATAAATATGAGCCGCAACACAAGGAAAACAGTCTTCTGGGGTTTCTGACCAGATCTGACACAAACCCACTTGTACAATACCAGAAGGCTCGAAACTTGATTTTTTGGATATAAGCAGCATGAAATTGTATGACCAGTGCTGCAGAAACAAAGACGCTGATCAGCTAAGGCATATGCAAAAATCCAGTTTTCTGCTGATGTGGCTCATATTAAAGGATTCCTCTTTTATGAATATCTGTCTTTTTTTTAGCTCACCTGAGCCGAAGGCTCACAAGGTGAGCTTATAGGATGGCCATGCCCCGGCGTCCGTCCGTCATCGTCCGTCCACAATTTCAAAGATCTTCTCCTCTGAAACCTCTTGGCCAATCAAAGCCAAATTTTATATGAATCATCTATAGGAAGGGGGAACCAATGTATATATAAATAATCCAGATCACATGACCCAAGATTGCTGCCATGCCCATATATGGTAAAAACCCTTCAAAAATCTTCTTCTCTGGAAGTGGTGGCATGAAGCATCGATGACTCAATTACTACAATGTATATATAAATCATGACCCTGTGATGACCTTGACCTATTTTACGGCAAGGTCAACAAAGGTCACCTGTGCATTTGAATGGGGGAAAACTGTTAAAATGTAATTTAAAGGCAGAAACTTGCAGGAAATGAGCAACAGGACTGAATGTTAATGATTCTGAAAAAAAAAGATGGCCGCCATGCCCATATATGGTAAAAACCCTTCAAAAATCTTCTTCTCCGGAACCGTTGGACTGATTTTAACGAAACTTGGCATGAAGTATCAATGACTCGAGTACTACAATGTATATATAAATCATGACCCTGCGATGAACTTGACCTATTTTACAGCAAGGTCAACATAGGTCTTGCAGGAAATGCACAGTTGGATTGAATATTAATGATTCTGAAAAAAATTGGTCCCCAGGAGCTCATATGTCCCCCACCCTGGGGCAGTATACATGTATATTACCATAATATTCAAACATCTTCTCCTCTGAAAAAACTTGGCCAATGAAGGCCATGTTTTATTTGAAGCAGCTATAGGATTGGGTAACCAATGTGTATATAAATAATCCAGGTCACATGTCCAAGAAGGCCGCCATGCCCATATATGGCAAAATCCCCTCAAAAATCTTCTCCGGAACCGGTGGACCGATTTAAAAAAAACTTGGCATGAAGCATCGATGGCTAAAGTACTACAATGTATATATAAATCATGACCCTGTGGTGACCTATATAAATCATGACCCTGTGGTGACCTTGACCTATTTTACGACAAGGTCAACATAGGTCGCCTATGCCTTGGAATGGGTAAAACTGTTAAAATGTCAGTTGAAGGGAAAAACTTGCAGGAAATTGGCAAATGGACAGAATATTGATTATTATATGAAAAGAAAATGGCCCCAGGGCGTCATCTGCTCCTTTACTGGGGTTATTTTTCATAATATTCAAACATGTTTATTGCTATATACAACAGATCTCAGGTGAGCGTTTACAGGACCATTGGTCCTCTGGTCTTGTTTACTGAGTAAATATTGTGGTGAGGAAACTGGTCATTTTCTGACCAGGCCCCGAGGTTATAAAACCTTTTTCATGCTCAACTCAGCTGAGCATGGAATTTCAATACCTCGTAAATACCGAAATAACTCAAATAAATTGAAATTTCAGGTTGCGATAACTATATTAAAGACAGTCATTCATCCTGCTAATAAATGCTAACATGTGAACCACTTGGCATTTTAACATGCAGAATAAAATTTAGTACCAGCTGAGTTGAGCATGAATAAAGCTTTATAACCTCAGGGTCAGGCATATCTATACATTTTAGTGTCACTATAAGGTATTAACACAATTAGATAGCTAACATGGAAATTGGCTTGGACCCGAATAGTGCTATAAAGAAGTTGAGGTTTTCCTTATGTGAATGGTCACAAAAACCCATCTTAAGGATTTCTCCCTATGTCTGACGCAAAGTGACCAGTACAGCCACAAATTAATAGCTGAGCCTGTGCATGAGAAAACGAACAATTTGGGTTCTGAACAGGTCCGACACAAACCTGGCAGTAGTCACAGAAGATGGTTAGAGGCTGAGAATTTGCATTAAGAAAGTAGAAGAATTGCACCATCCGTGTAGCGAAAACAAAGGCGCTGATCAGCTTCGCAGTTACTGCGAAGCTGATCTGCACCTTTGTTTTCGCCTTTGCAGATTGTTGGTTTTCGCAGGTCACATGTCCAAGATGGCCACCAAAGGCACTGGTCAGCTGCAGCCACTGTACAGCTTGTCTATGCCTGTGCTTTTCACAGTGCAAAATAAATGGTAGTTCACATGATGAGGCAAACATGGCCCTTTGACACTTTTGTTTATCTTAAAGCAGATACCACTACAATGTAGTGAAGAATGAACATAGATCAAGTAAGTGAGATGGAGGACTTTTGTCCCAGAAGTCGTGATAAGATTTGTTTAATGTTGATTTATTGTCATTTCTGTATATATTACTTTGATTAAATGTTTAAAGCAAATGAGCCACAACGCAAGAAACCAGGCTTGGGGGGTTCTGACCAGGTCTGACACAAACCGGCCTGTGCAGTCACAGAAGATTGCTAAAGGCTTGAAATTTCGGATTTAAGAAGAAGAAAAATTGTACTATCCAAGCAGTGAAAACAAAGGCGCTGATCAGCTTCGCAGTTACTTCGCAGTTACTGCGAAGCTGATCTGCACCTTTTGTTTTCGCATGGGCAAAAATCCGGTTTTCTCATGACTTGGCTCATTAAATGTTTAACATCCATAGTAAACAGCAAATGTCATGTCAAGATACCCATCGTTCCTATCCACATACACTATTCCCAACAGATTACCATTTCTGAGTGCATATTCTTTAACCATGAATGGACAAGTGACAACTTGGCCTTCTGAATCGGAGTGAAAGAGAGTCTGAGAACAAGAAACAGTGGAAATATCTTCAAGACCAAATCTCCACTGTTACAGACATTGGGGTCTAACATGCTGCCAGTTGTTCAAAATTAAAGATGTCGTTAGTGATTCATTGAAATTTTAAATGGCAATATTACAAATAGTTATTTTTTGATGAAAAAAATGTGAGAATCCTTTGCATTGCTGCAAAGGATTCTCACTTTTGTTTCAACAAAAAATAAGTGTATTTGCTTTTGAAGTCAGTATATAGTTAACAAATTGAGGGCTTAACGAAAGCGTTAAGCTAACAAAGTTTTGAACAACCGGGCCCAGTTGTATTATTTTGTCCCTTTGTGCTATACAAGTCCTTCTGGCAAATATTACATAGTATCTGTAGAAGCTGCTGTGGTTAAGTGGTTAAGAAACTTGCCAGGGCGTGAACATCTGATCCCCACCCCCTCAAGAAAGTTCCAACCACTGAGCTATCAGGCCAGTGTCTAAGTTGTGCAATCCTTGATTTGTAGTGTTACATGGCTTGTATGTTACCGATACTTGATTATACTGAATGCAATTTTTATGACTGATTATATGAGGAAATACAGGATTGCTTGAAGTACTTTTGTTCTTAATTATGCTTTGTAATCCTATGGTATAATCTGCATAAACAGTTAATGCGTATATGTATTGATGGTTTGACTAAATCATTATTCCTGTGCAGGTTTAATGGTAAACCAGTAATCATGTGCTCTGGTTGTGAGCTTTAAGTTCTGCCAGAATCAATTTCTCATGGCCCTAATAGGTACGAGTAATATAATGAGTTCCACAGCCAACGCAACTCTTCATTTAAATTTGAATAACTTTGTGGTTTCAGTTGATTTATTGGAAATTCCGCATATATTTAAACATTTTCAAAGACCAACCATGAAAATTGGCTGTAGACTTCTTTTGTTTGCCTATAATTGCCTAAAAACTGACAAAGGGGTCATTTTGAAAAATTAAAGAAATCAGAAATTTTGATAAATTTCTTAACTAAACTATCCAATGCACCCTATTCTTTAACAATGAATGCAGTGAAAAACAAATTATACCATGTATCTAAGTGACACTAAATGCCTAAAAACAAGCAATTTACAAGTACCGAAAATCAAGGGCAATTTCTCACATTAAGAACATAGAAATTGCCAAACATTCATCAGCCTATTTTCCACAATTTGAAGTGTGTGCATTGTTTTGAAAAATCTTGAGCCCGCATGGAGGCATGGAAAATGCATTTTTGTACCCTCAGGCAATTTCCCATGCATGTGCATTAAAACCTCTGATTTGAAAACACACAAAGATTTTCGAGTCATTTTGATGCTGATTGGGCGCAAAAGTTTCCTGATAATTTACCAATTTAAAGAGAGGAAAAAAATAAGTTGTGTTGGCTGTGGAACTCATATGTATAAGGGGATTGAGACCAACCTTAACGAACAGCACATTCTTTTAGCCGAGCTAAAACATGAACAAGACAGATGTCTAATGGTAAGAAAAAACAAACACTACCATGGTTTTACAATAATAAATATTTTAATTCAATTCTAATTGAGCCAATCGGTAACAATGCAGTCTGTGTCAATAAAGACTGGCCAGACTGAGCTTCCTGGCTAGTTTAAGGATGATGCCGACCGTAAAGGTGATTTTAAACGGCTCGATAGATTTTTCTTATTTTTCTTTTGAAGATACTTTAATATGTTTACTTTGCACTGGGCAATTAAAACGTGAGACTCACCAAGCTTAATTTTGATTTATACCATTAAAAGCCTTTTTCGCTAGTTGCTACTACATTTTGGCAATAAAAAATTTGAAAAGTACAATCAGTGCTATCCAAATACCATACATTTCATCAAGACTAGGCGTTGTTGAGTGTATATAACCATCATCAAGTGTGCGCTTTGCCTAAAAGTGTTATTACGAAGAAATATTTGGTAAATTTGTGCTTTTATGGCTATTTTGTTTTCATCCTTGCTAACATAGCAAATCTAATATTATTCCAAAACTCGCCGATAAATTTCCGCGATAAACTTTTCGTTGCAAGACCATTTTATAACAAGTAATTTGGTGAAAAAAAATCATGTGGTCAACGAAAAGAAAAAAATACTACAGCCAACTATGTTACCCCACCCCCTTTGAATATCTGCTTACGATTTTAGAGATTTTTGTACGAGTTTAAATTGCACGGTAAATTGTAGACCATAATGTTACATGTATACCTGAATGTGTAGCCCAATGTTTCTTAGTTGATATTCAGTAAAAGTTCAGAACATACTGCTTGCTTGTATAATTAGATGTGCAGTTTAATCAGCCCAGTGTCTCAAATTTTAAAGTCATGGAGCCAACAAACGTCGCACGAAATAGATCTAAATGCAACGTAACGTCACCTTTATTATGACGTCATGACGTCATTGGCGTCATTCCTATGCTATTTAGACAATTATTTCGTAAATTTGTTTTACATAAAACCTCCATTTTCAAAATCTGAAGCTAGCAATGCATAGCTCCCAACAAGAGTTATTTCCCATGTTGTCCGCATAATCCTTAAGGTGTAAACAGTTGCAACGCTGGCCTTAAAAACTACAATGTATGTCTACAGCCATATAAGCCACGTCATGAGAAAACCGAATGTTTTCCTATGTGAAAACAAAGGCGCAGACAGCTATGCAGTATCTGCACAACTTATCAGCGCCTTTGTATTTGCTACACAGATAGTGTAATCATTCTCTTCTTAAGTCAGAAATTTCAAGGTTCTACGATGGCCATGATCCGGCGTCCGTCGTCGTCCACCATTTTCAAAGATCTTCTTCTCTGAAACCACTTGGCCAATTAAAGCCATATTTTATATGAAGCATCTATGGGAAGGGGAAACCAATGTGTTTATAAATAATCCAGGTCACATGACCAAGATGGCTGCCATGCCCATATATGGTAAAAACCCTTCAAAATTCTTTTTCTCTGGAACCACTGGACCGATTTCAACGAAACTTGGCATGAAGCATTTGGGACTAGAGTACTACAATGTGTTAATAAATTATGACCTTTGGATGACCTTGACCTATTTTACGGCAAGGTCAACATAGGTGGCCCATGCATTTTAATGGGGAAAATTGTTAAAATGTCATTTGAAAGGTAAAACTTGCAGGAAATGGGCAAATGGACTGAAGGTAGGTAATGCTGAAAAAAATTGGACCCCAGGAGTTGGTCTGCCCCCACCCCGGGGCAATATACTTGTATATTGCAATAATATTCAAAGATCTTCTTCTCTGAAACCACTTGGCCAATCAAAGCCAAATTTTATAGCATCTATGGGAAGGGGGAGTCAATGTGTTTATAAATAATCCAGGTCACATGATCAAGATGGCTGCCATGCCCATATATGGTAAAAACCCTTCAAAAATCTTCTTCTCCTGAACCAATGGACCGATTTCAATGAAATTTGGCATGAAGCATCAGGGACTGAAGTACTACAATGTGTTTATAAATTATGACCTTTGGATGACCTTGACCTATATTACGGCGAGGTCAACATAGGTCGCCAATGCATTTGAATGGGGAAAACCTTTAAAATGTCTTTTAAAATGGAAGTCTTGCAGGAAATGGGCAGTAGGGCTGAATATTAATGATTCTGAAAAAAATTGGACCCCAGGGGCATATTTACCCCTACTGCAGGGCATTATACATGTATATTACCATACTATTCAAACATCTTCTTCTCTGAAACCGCTTGGCCAATCAAAGCCAAATTTTATGTGAAGCATCTATATAATGGGGGAATCAATGTGTATATAAATAATCAAGGTCACATGAACAAGATGGCCACCATGCCCATATATGGTAAAAACCCTTCAAAATCTTCTTCTCTGGAACCGGTGGACCGATTTCGAAGAAACTTGATGTGAAGCATCTATGGCTTAAGTACTACAATGTATATATAAATCATGACCCTGTGATGACCTTGACCCAGTTTATGGCAAGGTCAACATGGGTTGACCATGTATTTAAATGGGGAAAACTGTTAAAATGTCTTTTGAAGGGAAAAGCCAGCAGGAAATTGGCAAATGGACAGAATATTGATTATTCTGAAAATAAAGAAGAAAATGGCCCAAGGGCTTCATCTACCCCTACACTGGGGTTAAATACCATAATATTCAAACATGTTTATTGGTATATGCAGCAGATCTCAGGTGAGCGTTTACAGGACCATTGGTCCTCTTGTATTTTAACCTTGTCTGTATGACCTCTGAGGAAGGGCAGTTAGTGCTTGGCTGGTCTACCCCTTTGGCTATGAATAATGGATTTTCTCCTGACTTGGCTCATTTCACTACATATCACAGCATTTTGCTAAAAAATAAATCCATGTGCATTCAGAATGCAGACTGTCCACTTTTCACAGGTCTAAAAACCAGGGGCCAGTTGTTCAAAGTTAACAATTCGTTAAAATTTCAAATGGCAATATTATAAATGTACACTCACTGTTATTTTTTGTTGAAAAAATGTGAGAATCCTTTGAATTGCAAAGGATTCTCACATTTCTTTCAACCAAAAATAAGTGTATTTGCTTTCCATAGTTAACAAACTGAAGGCTTAACGACAGTGTTAAACTAACAAAGTTTTGAACAACTGGGCCCAGATTGTGATCTCATCACTTGGCTTAAATCATCACACCACATTCTCTTAATCTGAACTCTTCACAATCCCCTCTACCAGTCTTAAACCCCATCAGTCAAATATAGGATAATAGATATTCAATCATCTGCCCATTTCTTGGTCCACTAGTTTCAAAGCTTCTTTGAATGTCATTTTTTTCTTCTTGTGTTTCTTGATATACTGAAATAAAAATAAGAACAAGAGGACCAATGGTCCTGTAAACGCTCACCTGAGAACTGGGATATGCAACCTAAGCTGACCTTGCTGTAAAATAGGTCAAGGCCATCCCAGGGTCATGATTTATACAAACTTTGTAGAGCTGTATTCATTGATGCTTCAGGCCAAATTTCAAAGGCCTTCTGGTTCTGAAGAAGAAGATTTATAATGGATTTTGCTATTAATAGCCATGGCAGACATCTTGGTCATGTGACCTTGACCATTTATATAACCTTCATTCTCCCTTCCTAAGAATACTGAACAAGACGTTTGGCTTTGATTAGCCAAACGGTTTCAGAGAAAAAGATCTTTGAATATTATGGTAATATACATGTATATTGCTCGGGTGGGGGCAGACCTGCCCCTGGGGTCCTTTTTTTTCAGAATCATAAATATTTAGTCCATTTGCCCATTTCCATAAAGTTTTTCCTGTTAAAATGACATTTTGACAATTTTCCCCATTCAAATGCATGGGCGACCTATGTTGACCTTGCCGTAAAATAGGTCAAGGTCATCCCAGGGTCATGATTTATATAAACTTTGTAGAGCTCCTCCCCCTGATGCTTCATGCCAGGTTTCAAAATCATAGGCCTTCTGGTTCTGGAGAAGAAGATTTTTAAAGGTTTTTGCTATTTATAGCCACGGTGGCCGTCTTGGTCATGTGACCTTGACTATTTATATTAACTTTCATTCCCCCATCCTAAGAATACTACATTTAAAATTTGGCTTTGATTGGTTGAGCGGTTACTGAGAAAATTAAGTTTAACATTTAATTTGTAAATGACCTTTGGCCAAGGTCAAGAAATGACCTTGACCTTTAATACTTACATCACTTCATTAGCTCAACATGTTGTCTGTATCTACCAACTTTCAGGTCACAGGCTACAAAACTTCCTGAAAAATTCAATGTTTTCACTTTTTTCCATTGAAAAGCCTATGTAACCAAAATTAAGCTTGCCGTAAAATAGGTCAGGGTCAACCCAAGGTCATGATTTATATAAACTATGATGGGCCAGAGTCCCCAATGCTACATACCAAGTTTCGTTGAAATCGGTCCACCAGTTCCAGAGAAGAAGATTTTTTATGGTTTTTACCATATATGGGCATGGCGGCCATCTTGGTCATGTGACCTGGATCATTTATATAAACTTTCATTCCCCCTTCCTAAGGATGCTCCACATGAAGTTTGGCTTTGATTGGCCCAGTGGTTTCAGAGGAGAAGATCTTTGAAATTGTGGACGGACGACGACGGACGGACGCCGGAGCATGGCCATCCTATAAGCTCACTTTGTGAGCCTTCGGCTCAGGTGAGCTAAAAAGGCGACTTATTTCAAGTAAAAATATTAAATAGATGAAGTATATGGAGAGAAAACACATCTTTGGATTTTTAGACTTGGTTCCACACTGGTTAGACTGCAAAACCTCTGAGGTTGGTTAGGAATTTAAGATACAGCTTGAACAGAGAATTTTAGTACTAACAAAAGTGCTGATCAGAGGTGAGCTTCTTCACTGCTGATACGCACCTTCTTTTTGGAGACTACCAAAATATTTGCTAAGTTAGCAGAAGTTGAAGCCTCATTATATGGACCACAACCTGAGAAAACGGATGTTCAGACATGGTCACTTCCATTTCTATTTTGAGAAAAAATTCAACCTTATTATAATAGGCTTCACTATAATGTGGTTTTCTATATATCACGGCCATATCATGGCTCCCAACTTGTTTATTTTCCTAAATGTCTGTAGTAAATAACCTCATTACAACACAGTTTTACTTATAACACTATCTGCTCCTATAGAGCCCAAAGAACGTTGTAAGAGGTTGACCTGCAGTAAAAATATTGCCAATTATCACCTGTTTTGTATCTTCTAGTGTGGTATAGTGATAGTTTGGGTGTATATCACTGGTATATTCCTTGTACAGCCTGTCCTGGTTCTGCAGGAACTCTCTCGTCAACTCCAGCTGAGCCTTAAGCATGTCTTGAAGAGCCAGCATTGCAGGACTGTAGGCTGTCATGGCTGAAGATTGTTCAAAATATGAGCTGCCTCATGAGAAAAACAACAATCTGCATATGTGAAAACAAAGGCTCAGATCAGCTTCACGGTAACTGTGAAGCTGATCAGTGCCTTTGTTTTCACTAAACAGATAGTACAATCTCTCATCTACTTATACCCAAAATTTCAAGCCTCTATCCTGCTTCTATAACTGCATAGGCCATAGTGTGTCAGACCTGGTCGGAAATCTCGAAAACCGGTTTTCTCGCATTGCGGCTCATGTGGTTGATCAAAGTTCAGAAAAAATGCTACAGCAGTTTAAGTACATGTATTTAATGGATAGCTTGTTGCAATGAATTTTCCAGATTTTGGTGTGGAATACACCGGGCTTGTCAAACAGAGGTCATGTATCAAACTGCTTCTAGAGTGGTAGTTGAATAAGAGAGTTGTCTATAGTTCTATCTGTAGTTTTGAAGGTGTGGTTTCTGCAAAATTTTGTTTGATTTTTAATACCCCAGTCAACAATAATCCATTTGTAATGCTAGTGTGTAAACGGTTACACTGGGGTGGAGCCAACATTCCTGCATAGTATATAATAGGGGGTAAATGTGTCTTGCTCAAAGACACAACTCGGGGGGCCAGTGGTGTTTGAACTTTGAATTGCTCAATGCAAAGCATATAGTTCTACCACGAGGCCACCACACTACAAAACTCTAAGTTATTTACAAAATATTCTACGAGGCACAAATACATTAAATGAACCAAGTCATGAGAAAACCAGATTTTTGCCTATGCGACAACAAATGCACAGATCAGCTTGCAGTCACTGCACAGCTGATCAGCACCTTCGTTTTCTCTATGCAGATAGTAGAATTCCTCTTCTTCCTAAATCTGAAATTTCAAGCTTCTAGCCATCTTCTGTAGGTGCTCAGGCCAGTTTGTGTCGAACATCGTCGGAAATCCAGATAGTTGATTTTCTCATGCTAAGGTTCAAATAATTACCTTCCAACGCATCAGCTGATACCATATGAGTGGCTATCGGTGTAGGGTCCACAAACCCTAGCCCCATAGGTATCCCTGGGAATGCAAATCCGGTAGCGAATGGGTCCCACTGGTAGTGCAGTCCCCCAGATTCAAACATTGTCTGAGCCTCCGCAGTCTTCATACCGGAGGGAGGTAGCGGGGTCAGGTCTGTGCTGGTCCTTACCAGGCTGAAACAAGAAGATAAACCACCAGCACAAGCCTTTGAGAATTTCTAGTCCTTTAGATTTGCATTTCAATTTGAGCCACTGCATGGGAAAACCAACTATCTGCATAGGCAAAAACAAAGGCGCAGATCAGCTTCACAGTAACTGCAAAGCTGATCAGCGCCTTTGTTTTCGCTACATGGATAGTACAATCCCTCTCCTATTTAAATACAAAATTTCAAGCCTCTAGCCATCTTCTGTGACTGTACAGTCTGGTTTGTGTCGGACCTGGTTGGAACCCAAATTGTTGGTTTTCTCACACACAGGCTCATTTAGAAACTTCAATCTAGAACAATAATAATTTTCATTACTGTCAGAGAAAATTCTTTTTAAAATGAACACTGTCAAAAACATGCTAGTGCTGCTATTGCCATCTACAGAGTAAAATTATTAGAAAGACAAGTTGCTTCATAACTAGGCCAACTTCAAAAAGATACATTTGTCAAGATGACTCTGAATCTGACTTTACCTTCTAGAGTAGTCATCAGTATAAGATGTGTAGGTGTAACTCCTCTCTGAGCGGTCCGAGCCACTAGTCACGGTCTCTGTATCACTATCTGAGAACTCGGTATAATCATCTACTGCTGTATCATCGCCACTGTACCTCGTCTTTACCTCTGACAATGACGTGTATTTCCTATCATGTACCGTGCTGACCCCAATCTGCTCTGAAATGCTGTCAAAATCTTCAGTATAAGATGCTTGTCCCGACTGTTTCACTGTTTCCACTTCTGACATGACCTCAGAAGCAGAATCTTCATCTCTTGCATAGCTATACACACTAGGTTTCTCAGTTTTTATTTCTTCACTCACTTCACTCCTGTCCTGGTCCAAGTCACTTGCGACACTCTCAAACTCACTCACTTTAACCGAGTCTCCTCCTACATTAAGGGAATCTCCCAGTAAGTCCTCTACAGTCTGAATGCCAAGGGAGGCAAATATGTCATTCTTTTCTTTCTTATTCTTCTTTTTCCTTGATTCTGTCTGTTTCTTCTTACTTCTCTTATTTTCCTTGTTTTTAGACTGGAATGGAGATTTTCTGCCAGATTTGTCTTTCTTTGGTTTAAATGGTGAACCAGTCTCTGATCTATCTCTATCAGATGCTTTAAATGGTGAACCAGTCTCTGATCTGTCTCGGTCAGATGCTTTAAATGGTGATGAGCTCCTTGCAGAAGGTTTGAAAACTGATCCTTCATTTGCTTTGAATGGTGAACTTTCTCTTGTAGCTTTAAATGGAGAGTCAGCTGCTTTGGCTTTGAAAGGAGAGGGTTCAGATTTTGCTGAAAATGGGGATGGTTCAGTTTTGCTTTTAGATTTGAAAGGAGAGTCACTTGTTTTAGCCTTAAATGGTGACTCTTCTACCGAATGTTTAGATTTGAATGGACTACTGTTCCGTGTGTCTTTGCTCGCCTTGAAAGGGGATTTCTCCACATTATCCGAAGCCTTGAATGGTGACTTTGTATCTAATTTGGGATAATCCTTGACAGCTATGTCCTTAGTGGATGATTTCAGAGCAGATTTTCTGGGTTTCTGATTTTCCTTTTCGGATGTTCTAGCTGATGACCTGAATGGTGAATCATCTCTGGTTTTTGCAGGGGTAGGTTCGTCTGCTGGGGCTAGTTCATCTAAGTCCATTATAACTGGAAAGAAAACAGGGAAATCATACTTGATGTTACAAAAATCTCTGTCCCAGTGTATTAAATGAGCCTGTGTATGAGAAAACCAACAATTTGGGTTCTGAACAGGTCAAACACAAACCAGCCTGTACAGTCACAGAAGCAGGCTAGAAGCCTGATATTTCGGATTTAAGAAGAAGAGGGATTGTACTATCCGTATAGTGAAAACAAAGGCGCTGATCAGCTTCGCAGTTACTGCGAAGCTGATCTGCGCCTTTGTTTTTGACCAAGCATTTTGTTGGTTTTCTTATGCAGTAGCTCAAATGTAAAACCTTTGAGTGATCAAGTATTGCATGTATTGGTTAGCTGAAAGAGAAATACAATGTATGATAGATGTCTTCGGAGTCAAAAAGCTGCCATCGTCCGAGTATATCGACAGCCATAAAATACCTGATACAAGTGATTTTGCTTTTGAACATTTTGCAAAGTTACAACAAATTTTGTTTTAAAAGATCGTACAAGCAGAACCTAATTCATGAACTTCTACTTTTGAATTATCTTCCTTAATGTAGAATGACAGATCATATAGGGCCAACCAAGAGAAAAAGATGTAAAAATGAAAGTTAAATTATTGTACTGCTCATCTGCACTTTAATATTGCAATGCCACAAAAGTCTAGTGTTTACGTAACTGAAATATAATTAATTCCATCATATCAAATATCAATTTTTCAGCTGTCTACAACAAAAAAAAATCTAACAACAAAAAGCAAAACCCCCAAACATAATATTGCTACAGACCTTCTAAACATTAACAGTGAAACTGTTCCTAAACATCAGGAAAACAAGTCCATGCAATGAGTGCCCCCTTAAACCCCACTTTTATATGGTAAAACTGAGGTATGCAGGGGTAGACCTATTTTTCTTATTTTTGGTCCAAAACATAGATTGTGGGTACTCGTCAGAACGCCCTCGGCGAGGAAATTCTAAAGTGTACCCATGATTCATGTTTTGAGAAAACATTAAAAACATCAACATTTTTTTCTGGTGAAATTTTCATTTTTTTTTTTTTCAGTTGAAAAAAAATCTCTGTATATTGCATGGGCCTGTTTTCGTAATGAGCAGCTCTCTTATCAAGGTCTGCATAGTTTGCCTCTCTGGTTGCATGTTTAAGAGTATTTCTCCCAGTTTGAGAGATGTTTTTGAAAAGTTAAATTTTGGATGTCAAAATAGTTTTAATGCCCACAGAGTAAAGGAAGAAAAAGCACCAAGACTTAAAATGACCCTCTTGTTCCATGACTATAAAAGAGAATTTAACACTACAAGTTATTAAAAGAATTAAAAGACTATTGAGAAGTGAAACAATATCATGAGCTGCATCATAAGAGCCGCGTCATGAGAAAACCGGATTTTTGCCTATGCAAAAACAATGGCGCAGATCAGCTGTGCAGTAACTGCACAGCTGATCAGCATCTTTGATTTTGCTACACAGCTGGTACATTTTCTCCTCTACTTATACCCAAAGTTTCAAGACTGTGCGTGTAGAGGGAGATTTGTGTCAGTCCTGGTCGGAAATCCCGAAGACCAATTTTCTTGCGCCGCGGCTCATAAGAAACCTGCTTTCTTCCAAATGCCATATAAAGGTGTTGATCAGCACCTTTATTTGCCAAACAAACAGTACATTCCCTCTTAATTTCTACTTATAGCGACTTATGTGACTTATCAGCATATTTTGTGTTGGTCCTGGTTGGCAAATCATATGGCAATTTTCTTCTAAGATACTCTTTATTGATTCCCATCACAGTGCTTTAACCCTCCTCCACCAAAATCATGTCCCTGTGCGTTAACTTACCAACTCGCTTTTTAACTCGAGGTGTAGTTTCAGCACTAGTGCCTGTTTTACATCAATATGTTGTGAATTTGAGATAAACTTGCATGTACATCACTCTATATACCTGTGATGCAACCAAATATGTTACTGCGCAGATTGATGCAACATCACAGGACTAAATGAGTGTAGCGACTGAAAGCCAGATCAATTGGGCAACAACCTACAATGGGGCAATGAATTCCTCACTATAGCTTGTTGCCTAGTCAATCTGGCTTTCGATCACGGTATGCCATTTTGTCAGGCAAAGTTAGATGTTGCATCAATCTGTGCAGTATCATATTTTGTTGCATCATGGCTATTCAAAGATGCAAATGTGAAGTTTTTGTCTTCAATAATAGAGCAGTGAACACTGCATGTCTTCAGTCCCATACAGCTTGACCATAACATATGAGCCGCCTCGTGGGAAAACCAACAATGTGGGTTCCGAAGAGGTCCGACACAAACCGGGCTGTACAAGCACAGAAAAGAGCTAGAAGCTTGAAATTTTGGATTTAAGTAGAAGAGGAATTGTACTATCTGAGAAGCGAAAACAAAGGCGCTGATCAGCTTCGCGGTTACCGCGAAGCTGATCTGCGTCTTTGTTTTCGCCTATGCAGATTGTTGGTTTTCCCATGAGGCGGCTCATATCATTCACATGAGGTTATATCTGCCATGATTTCTAAATAGATGATTAAATTTTGCATGAGCAGCTAGGTTTTTCATTAGATAAAGCAAGCAAAAATGACAAAGTAGTCGCTCTTTCTTAATATTCAGAATAGTCAATTTTTCTATTTCTTTTTTCAATCACAATTTTTTTATCTTTTTCCATGTCATTTAACTCAATATAAGCCTGGCGTCCCTTTTGTGGGACATAGGCAAACAGTATAGCCCCAGATGAGACGCCGCAGAATGCGGCGTCCCATCTGGGGCTATTCTGTTTGCACAGAGAAATTCCATCGAAAAATTAGATAAAAAATAAAAATCACTCCTAACGCCCCTAAAAATGAAAGTGGACTCAGCAAATTGTTATATCGATAAGAGAATCCATTCGCCAAATATGGGTTAATGTAAATAAATTACTACTCACTGTTTACTCCAAGGTCATAGTCATCAGCAATTTCACTCTTAAGCGAGTCCGCCACATTTGAGTCATCTGACATAGATCTCATCATCTTAGGAGAGGGGGACCGCTTTCTCAGGTGCGGGGATGCCCTCGGGCTGGGGGAAGGGGTTCGTCTTACAGGTGGGGGTTTGGATGTTGGAGAGGGGCTTCTCTGATGACCCACTGGGGTGTGACGTCCGGACTGTTTCGCCGGGGGCGGTGGGGATGGTGATCTCTTGCCCTGTCTTGCCGGGGTTGGGGATGGGGAGTGTCTCCTCCCTTGCTTACCTCCCTGAAAAAATGTATAGCAGTATTTCAAGAATGAGTATATGATTCATTCTACTGTTCACAATTGGTGTAAACTTTAAATGAGCATGTGCATGAGAACCTACAATTTGGGTTCTGACCAGGTCTTACACAAACCCGCCTGTACAGTCACAGAAGCAGGCCAGAAGCTTGAAATTTTGGATTTAAGAAGAAGCAGGATTGTACAATCTGTGTAGCGAAAACAAAGGCGCTGATCAGCTTCGCAGTTACTGCGAAGCTGATCTGCATCTTTGTTTTCACCTATTCAAATTGTTGGTTTTCTCATGTTGTAAACTAAAAATATTAATTCATGGTTATAATAGCTCCATGTGCAGCTTCTAAAAATAAAGGATCAAAGAATATAGAAATACATGTAAATATACAAATAAAAGACATCTGGTAATATTTTTGATAAAACTCATTATTTTTGAAGCCAAAGCTGAAGCTACTTTCAATGAATAGCACCTAATTCATAATTAACATAACTGAAAACTTGTAATTTCAAATTCAGTTCCATTAAACAATGCTGTAATTAGGTATGTTATACTGAGGTGAAGTCTACCTGTCTTCTAAACTTTTCAAAACTGTCCCCCGATGATGAAGGTAATCCCTCCATGTACTCGGCAAGGCTCTCCTCCTCAGAGTTCAACACAACCTCAGTCGAGTACTTCAGGGAACTCTTCAGCTGGTATGGGGATGCTGAAATAGTTCATTATTAACGATTTGAGCAGAACGCGAAAAAATCGGTCTTCAGAGTTTCAAACCAGGTCTAACACAAACGGCCTGTACAGTCTCAGAAGCAGGCTAGAAGCTTGAAATTTCGGATTTAAGAAGAAGAGAAATTGTACTATCCGTGTAGCGAAAACAAAGGCGCTGATCAGCTTTGCAGTTACTGCACCTGGCCCTGAGGTTATAAAACTTTCATGCTCGACTCAGCTGAGCATGAAATTTCAATTGCTGACCGGTATAAATAATGAAATAGCACAAATTTATTGAAATTTTTGGTTTATACATGTACCATCAAAGCCTGTAATTTATCCTGTTGATAAATGTTAAAATGCCAACAATTTTTGTTGGCATTTTAACATTTATGAGCAGGATAAATTTCAGCATCAGCTGAGTTGAGCATGAAAAAAGTTTTATAGCCTCGGGACCTGGAGGACGTTACAATCGTGTTGTTAGCGCACACTGTAATGATTGAAAGAATAACTTCTAATCCAAAATGCATACATGTTCAATTTAGATTTTTTCATATTCAAATTTTTACATGAATATTTTCCAAAAGTTAACATTAATATTGTTTTTACTTGGTAGGCGTACCTTTCTTTTGTTGAGGTTCAGTCTTGCTGGTCTTTGATTGTGCTTTCTGTGTCACAGATTTCTGTGGGGGCTCTGCGGACGGTACTGGGGTAGGTTTAGAGGGGGCGGGAGCTGATTTCTTCAGGAATTTCCCACCATCTTTGCCTATCTTACCACTCTCAGAGGTCAAGGACTCTGTTGCCTGTAAGACATTACGAAAACTTGCCAATGCAATATACAGAGATTTATTTCAGAGGAAAACATTGAAAATTTCATTTGAAAAAAATTGATTTTTTAAAAAAATTTCCGCTCAAAACGTACACTGTGGGTACACGTTAGAGCCGCCTCGGCGAGGTGGTTCTAATAAGTACCCACAATGTATCCCGGTACGACCAGTTTTCGACCGCCTAAGATGTATTTTGCCTTGTTTTATTTGGTCTCATGACTAATTACTTCTACTTTTGTTTTATATCATATAACAGCCCACGAGTAATAAACCAAGTACAATTAAGTTTTGAATTTTTTCCTTTGTGTCTGGCAAGACCTGATAATATGATAGTGGCTGAGGGTAGACTTTTTCAGAATTTACTAACCTATTGTCGACCGCCAGGGATAAAATCTATAAGCCACATACAGTAAGAACTGAATGTGTTTCTACTGTTGGGACACAACCTTACAAAACCAAAAAACAAGCAAAATCATTTTGAAAATAAGTAAGTAGTCTGACACACCAAGGCAATTCATAAGAGGTACATGTCACTGAATGGGCTGTTGAATTACTGGGGGTAGGGTTGGGAATATAAGTATAGAATATGTTTTACACTTCCATCAAAGACAAAGCAAGTATGTTTCAACTCTAGAGATACTATGCCTCACTATCATGTACATGATAACTATTGTACATGGTCATGTGGCATTTTAGTCAACAATTTTTATCCTTGTAGAATTTTTAAAAATTGATGAAAACCAAAAAAAAAAAAAAAAAAACTGTCATAAGGACGGTGTATCAACTATTTGCTCTAAAATTATTTTATTTAGAAAGCTTCAAATTTTTATCGTCTTGCAACAGAAATAGAAATCACTCTGAATAAAAAATATTATTGAATTATTAAAATTTGTTCAACAGGTTAGAAATTGTAGCCATGGAAACAGGCAAAAAAATTGGTAATAAGGAAAAGCCCAAGAAAACATGGCCTTCCAACATAATGTCATTTAAAAGTTACCACTGAACTTTCACAGCTAAAAGAAAACCACTACCTAACAGGACTGAAAACAATGATACCCCAACAGCTGCAAAATTCAGTGTATTAAGATTTTTATAAGGCAAAGTCTTAGGTGGTTGAAAATAGGCAGTGGTCGAAAATAGGTTGTGAGGATATGTTTTGGATCAAAAATAAGAATATTAGATATAACCCTGCAACCCCCAGTTTTCTATATAAGAGTGGGGTTTAAGGGGGTATACATTTCACAGATATGTTTTCTTGGTGAGTAAGATAGCATAAGCATGATTTTAAAATTTGCTTATTGAACATAACACAATACATAAAACAAATGGCGCAAATTGGCTGCTTGACTTTGTGAGGGGTTTCTGATGTTTTGTATTTTCATGCATTTCCAACGACATATAAAGACTCAGTTATGGATAGATATACCTGAGGCCATTTTGGTACATATATATTGAAATATCATACATAAAAACTCCACAGATATATCCCTTAACATATATATGCTTATATGAGCTTCCTGCTGCCTACAAGAACAAAGCCAGGAGTTTGGACACTATAGGACAAGAATATATGTGTCATATGATGAGAAACTCTGAACTTTCCATACATGTACAAAGATGCAGATCAGCTGCGCATTGAATGTGCAGCTGACCTGCATCTGTGTTTTCACTCCATGGATAGTGCTATCACTCTACATTCTAAATCTGAAATTTCTAGCCTCTAGCCATCTTCTGTGTTTGTGCATCCCAGTTAGTGTCCAACCAGGTCCAAAACCCACAGACGAACTCTTTCATTATGAGACCCATATCAAACTCACAAGATCTCCCACAGACTGTGCAATTCTTCGTTTCAAGCTTTTATCACTGACAGATTCTCTATATGAACACTCACCAAATCTCCCACAGACTGGGCCATTCTTAGATTAAAGCTTTCATCACTGTCAGACTCCATGGCAACAACCTTCCGTGCCACTGCCTTCTGTTGTATTTTACCTGTCAAGGCACTGGCTTTCTGCAGAGCTGATGATACTTGACCTTGACTTTGCCCTTGTCTTGATCCTGCACCACTCTGTACAGGCCGAGCACCAGCTGGGGCACTGCCTCCTCTAGAGAAACATATAAAAAAGACAGATTATGCATAAGATGTTATGCTTTATGTTGAGTTCTGTTATTCAGATTCAATATTAACATAATGGACATTTTCCTGTAACGCCTTATTCATGTTGATTTTTGAGGACAAGAACAGTGGACAGTTCTTCTCATTAGGCAGTTCATATTATTGTTGTAACCACCAATGAAGAGAAAGATCCATTGCAAAATGCCTCTTAAGATTTAGAAGTAAAGAAATGATGTTTAGACTCAGGTATAAAAATGGCCGGCATTACCTTGCTTGAGCACCAATAGATGGAGAAGAACTAGCGGGTGCAGTCTGCGGCTTCTTCATAAACTTGTTACCACTTACACCCAAATCTGCCGCATCACCAAGCTGGCCCCCGGTCTTCAGGAACTTACTGGCCCCGCCTACTCCGGGACTACTTTCTTTAACCTTGCCACCAGGACTACTTTCTGCCTCATCACTCACTGCAGTCTTCTTCTTGAGGAATTTACTGCCAGTGCTGGATACCATTGGCGTCTTGGCCTGGAGTGGGGCATCCTCTATGTCACTGGAGATGGAGATACTCTCCCCCAGATCCTCAAAGTTCACCGACTTTTTCTGTTGCGATGTTTTCTGGGTCAGAGAACTGATGTAGGCCTGGAAAAGGACATGATACTTTAGTGCCATGAAGAATCCTTGTCTTCAGCTTGGTCAGAATGGTGCAATTAGACATTTGAAAATAATGCTTGATTTTTCTACTGAAAGCAAGTAAATGTACTAACTAAGTGTTGATTTACGTCATCATTAAAATGATAATGCCCTATTTTCACTCTAACATAGCATGATTATTCCATATTATTTATTTTCATATTTGTACAAAAAAAAAAGTTTCCTCATAACGCTGTTCACTTACATCCAGTTCATCTTCGGGCTTCTTGATTCTCTCCCCTTTCAGCTGACTGTTGGCCTTCTGCAGCAGGGCACTGGTTGCACTTGGTGCTCGTCGCTGCATCATCACTTGGCCTCTGGTCAGGGATCAAGTTGCAGAGGAATTAAGCAGTGGATCTAATCTCATCATTGCGTTGAATATTGAATAGTGACCTGAAAGAACAACAAAGAGGAAAAGATATGAGCCTGTGCGCAAGAAAACCAACAATTTGGGTTCCGTTCAGGTCTGACACAAACAGGCCTGTACAGTAACAGAAGCAGGCTAGAAGCTTGAAATTTCGGATTTAAGAAGAAAAGGGATTATACTATCTGTGTAGCGAAAACAAAGGCGCTGATCAGCTGTGCAGTTACTGCACAGCTGATCTGCGGCTTTGTTTTTGCCTATGCAAATTGTTGGTTTTCTCATGGGGTGGCTCATATGTCTTTTGATAAGTCATGTATGAACCGCAACATGAGAAAATCGGTCTTCAGGGTTTCAGACCGGGTCTAACACAAACCGATTTGTTTGGTCACACGAGGCTAGAAACTAGAAATATATCTTTGATATAAGAAAGAGAGGTATTGTACCATGTGAAGTGAAAATAATGGCACAATTACTGTGCAGCTGATCTGCACCTTTTTTTTTTACATACATGTACATCTATGAGCAGCGTCATGAGAAAACCGGACATGTATACCACATATGTGACAGTATCTGACATTTTGGGTCTTGTGGATTCAAAGTCAGAAATTAAGTTTTTAACATTTTTACAATGTTTATTATGTTAATAATCCATGTTCAAAAGCTTATATAAATAGCACTAATGATTAATAAGAAACATAGAGAAAACATGCACCACCCACAGTTTGTATGCTAAGGTTCTTAATTGGTAAAGAAATTAATTGGCCTTGGTAAATCATTTGTAACACAGAGTATCTTGTTCTGTTGTCCTTCACAGTGTATGTTGTCTAAATATTATAGAAATCAGAAATTGTGAAGGTCTTGCTACAAATATCCAAACTGCCTTTTTAGGTGGTGATTTAAACCTAATGACTGAGTGCGCAAAAATCCAATTAACGTCGCATGCAGTTCTGTTTTGTGACATCAACGTTGTACCTCCACAAGACCGAAAATCTCGGAAAATGTCACTTAAACATTGTCAATGATTTGCGAACAGGGTGCAATTGGGATCATGAGATGCATAAAGCTTTTGTACATTTATGTCTCAAATTCTCTAAAATTCTAATGAGTTCCCAGAGAAAATCACCTATGTGAAAAGACATACAAGGAGAAAATACAAAGTTGAGAACAGTCATGCTATCACATATGAACAAACAAATGAATGCATAAAATGAATATGAATAGATGAAGACAGGTGGAAGGACAGATAGATAGATTCATTCATATGTATACAGTCAATAGACATACTTGCTCGTCACTTTCGAAAACTCTATAGATTTCAATGTATTTTCGAGTTGACAAGCTCTTGGTATCATTTGAAAGTTAACTAAATTAAGCAATATAGAAAGGTTATTTGATGAACTTTCGTCATTGTATTTTTTATGTATTAATAAAGCAGTTGAAAATTTTAAGAAATGAAAAAGCCACATTCCTGTTGACATAAAAAATGTCAAATATAATTTCTCACAACTTTTTCAAATTTGTAATTTTAAAAGGCATGCATGGAACTGAATAAAAATGACCTATTTCATAAATTGCTTTATGCATTAACCTTTCAAATGACACAAAAACATGAAAAAATGTTGACAAAGAGAAGAAGCATATTTTTTTTCACGCAAACATGAAAATACAATGAAGTCTAACATGTCTAATAGTCTATGAAGTTTTCAGAAAGTGATGAACAATTAACTCTACTGACTGTAAAACATTAAACAGGACAGAGAAAGTGGAGTAGTTACCTACTGTCCATACACCATAACTGCTTTTTTTAAAACCTCTCTTTTCTGAAACCCCTCAATAAAAACATGACAATGTCACAATTTTGCATTCCAAAAGTGTTAAAAAGTGCCACAAAAATTTTGAAAAATCATTTAACAAATAAAAAATATCTGTTTCAAATGCATCAAAACAAAACAAAATTCTTAAAATTATGTCATAGATTTGCTAGTAATTCAATTTCAAGGCGTTTGGAGATGAAAAAAAAAAAAAAACTCTATTCAAAATAATTTTTGGGCATGATTTTTTTATTAGTGAACTGATTTCAATTTTTTTTCACCCGTTAAGAAAACTTGCCCATGCAATATACGAAGAAGATTGTTTTCAGGAAACAGGCTATATTTAGCCCTTGGTCGAAAATAAAGATTCAGCAAAACAGCAAAGAATTAAAAAAAAAAAAAAAAAAAAAAAAAAAAAAAAAAATGTGTTATTATAATTTATGTTACATCTTGTCTAGCATATATGACATAACTTATAAGTATTCTAGGTGTTTAAGTACGCAGAATCAAGATATACTTCATTTTTGTTTGTAGGAAATTTAAAAAATGAGTATAAATAGATCAAGGGAGACTACTGTTGAAAGAGCAACTCCAAGTCAAAACTCCTTTGTTGTTCTATGTTATATTAAACTTTTTGGCAATTTTATGTTTTCTTGGTACCGAAAAGGAGCCGTCCTTCGGATCAGGACGTTAACTGGAGGCCCCCTGTGCAGGGACAGTCATCCCCTGTGCAGGTTAAAGATCCTATGGCAACACCAGGGGGGACATGGCAGCTTGAGATCCTGTTCCTTAAGATACTTCCATTCAAAAACTACATACATTCAGCTGAACCTGTGAGTGTGAACCTGTGAGCTAGACTCGTACACTCAGCTGATGAGTACAATCTCCATGGAGCGAAACGTCTCTTCACCATTCCGAATGTACTTTCAGCCTCGTGTCCATCCGTAAAACAAGATGGCGAAAACAAGTGGTTTTTACACACCGATTGATTTACATAGAATTCCATCGTTAATAAAAAGAAATGCTCACCGACACTTCGCTATTTGATGAAACACATATTTAAATTTCTATCAATAAAATTTTCTCCTCAAAATTCTGCGTTTTCTCTTTCTAACAGATTCATTTTTCAGCTGTTTGTCATCGTGTTCACTCGTGTGGGGCCGTTTCCGGAACGAGCCGAACACATATGCCGACGTTTACGGAAACTGACGTCGAACATTAATTTATTCCAGTTGAAAGGTCAGGATTTGGCCTTGTCCAATGATATGCACGTATTTCTACAAATGACGTCAATCAGGTCGGCCATTTTGAATTCGGCGCGCGGCGTTTGACGTCAGCAACACGCGCTGCATTATACTAATTGGTCAATTAAATATTAATTGACAATTAACTTTCCTTATATGGAAATGGTCGGAAGTCAATTCTCGGCGTAAACATACGAACATATACAGACGATTTAGTGCACTGAAAGAATGACAACCAGAAGTTTTTAAACGTGAATAAAACCGCTAAAAACGGACAAAATATGTTGGATTTTTTTCTAAAAGCACATTAAACATGTTAGTAATGCATTGGTGAAGTGTATTCTTCTTGATTTATCTTGAAAAAGTTGCAATTATCGACACTTCGTTTCACCATTGAAAAGCCAACTGGGATCGCAATGAAGTGATATGGAACATATATGTGTAATATAGCGGAGTGAGATCTCGCAACTACCTGTGAGCATGCCTGAACAAGAAGGGTTCATGTAAAAAGTCTAAACGACCCCCGAGACAAAAGCTCTCAAACCAGGTTTGGGAAAAAGGCATGTGAGTGAAGAAATATAAATAAGTAACCTGACTACAGTTGAATACGACTAAAAACCATAGAAAATTCTTACAAGAAAATTGTTACATTTTCTTAAATGTAAACATCTCTTGGGCGCTTGACAGTCTTTAATGTAGATAAATCGATATAAATTACAATCGTTCAATTGAGCCTGATTTCCTTTCCAGCCGCATGTACTAGAAATTGTCGGAAAGGTACATGTATTAGTCACACTGGTAAGCGAAAAATCTGGGCCGTTTCGGACAATTTTCATAATCCCAAGACTTCTCTATGGTTTGGATGTTCAGTTACTTAAAAAGAAAGACTTTGAAAACATAGAAAAGTTTCAAAGGCAATGCCTTAAGCAGTTTACCATGCAATACATCAAACTGTGTCTGCTTAGCATTCCTTGGCATTCTTCCTATAGAAGTGGTCCCTATAGAAGTGGTTCTTCACAAAATCCTTTTAAACATGTATGTCAATATGATCAGAAATTTTTGCTGTTGTTGTATATCTGTTTTGACACTTCTTCGCTGCCTATGTCCACTTTGTGTTTCTTTATCACTTGTGCTTTTACTCTCTGTGCTACATGTATACTCTTGTTTCTCGTGTGCTTATGCGTGTGATCAGCTGTTTGGTTTAATCTATTGTCTGTTAAATCTTCTTGAGCCTCTGATGAATTCCATCAGAGCCCCTGTGAGTTCATTCTGTGTCTCTCTGTCTGACTTATATATCATGCCTAGTAGAACTGCCAAGTTAATGTCTGCCACCTCATTCAGTCCTGCTCTATTGAGAATCTCCTCCACTTGGTCTTCTAGCACCCCCCTCTGTACTCTGTATTTCTCACAATGAAATAGGTAGTGCTCTGTGTCTTCTTCCACATTGCATGTTTCACATAGAACTTTCGGATATAGTTCTATTAATTTTAGCGCTGTGACTGTTCAGAAGAGTATGCCCACTTAACAGCTTGTTCACTATGGCAAATGTCCCCCTGTCCTCTTCCCCATGGCAATCTCTTTTCCCTACTTCTGAAAAGATGTCTTGAATATAGCTAGTTTTCTCTGAACATGCATACTTAAGTTTCCATTTGTTTGTCATTTGTTTCTTAATTTCTGTAAAGAGCCTCTGTCTTGTCAAGAACCGGTGTTACTTGTATGTCTGGTGCACTCATCTCTGCTGCTGCTGCCTTAGCTTGACGGTCTGCCAACTCATTGCCTTCGATATCTTTGTGACCTGGAACTCAGTGAACATTTACCTCATTCCCTCTTTCTCATGCTCTCATTTATACTGATGATGGTCTCAAGTACTGATGATGGTCTCAATCTTGCACTAAGTCCAGGTCGGCAATGAATTCTAAACCTATCTGGATCCCAACCAGTTCTCCAGTGCAGTTGTTACCAATTGGGGTGACACATTTCTTCATGAGAACTGAGGCGCTGTTATAACCGTCAATGTAGGCCACTGCTCCAGCCCCTGTTGGTCCTGCATTGTTCAAAGCAGACTCATACGTGAAGAGTAAGACATCATTGTCCGTACATTTCGTGAGAAAATCCCTAATGTTCTCTTCTTGATCTTTAGAGTTAGTGAACTCTTCAGTCATAACCTTTCCTCTTTCCTTGATGAAGCCCATAAATTTCTTTGTGTACTTAAATTCCCTCTCTATACTATCAAATTCAACAGAGCCTTTCATCTCCCTGAACCTGGTCGTCAATAGATGGAAAATTGTCGGTTTTCTTCCAACTATCCTATCTTGTCCCACCCACTTATCAAACTCCTCTCTCAAGGGATCATCATCATGCTTTGCAGCTATCCTCACTACTTCCTGGGCTGTCTATAGGTTCTGTCTTGGTTAAAAATTCAAGAGTTTCGGTATTTCTGCTATTCAAACATCCAGATGCCTTAATCATAGCTGACCTGTGCACCTTGCCAAACTCCTTACAACTTTCCCCAATAGCTCCTTCTGTAACAGGTGATCCATACTCCATTACTGATAACACCAAAGCTTTGTAGAGCCTCAAATACACAGACTGACTACAACCTCTCTGTCCTTGAACAAATCTATTTATTCCTTTTAAGGCACTGAATGCTGATTTTGTCTTACTTGCAATATATGTTCCTTGAACGTAAGCTTATCGTTTACTATTATTCCTAGATTTTTTTTTTGATTTGGTTGGCTTGAGCTTTTCTCCTCCATATTCAACCTTAACACCCTCTGGATTAATACTTTCATTCCTGGTGTGAGTATCATTACCTCAGTCTTTTCTGGGGCTATTAGCATATTCCACTTTCAGCACCACTTTAAAACAATCTCCAAATCCTTATTCATTTTTCGCTCACCTGAGGTGAGCTTATAGTATACCCATGCTCCGGCATCCGTCCGTCGTCCGTCGTCCGTCGTCCACCATTTTCAAAGATCTTCTCCTCTGAAACCGCTTGGCCAATCAAAGCCAAACTTCATGTGGAGCATCCTTAGGAAGGGGGAACGAAAGTTTATATAAATGGTCCAGGTCACATGACCAAGATGGCCACCATGGCTATAAATAGCAAAAACCTTTAAAAATCTTCTTCTCCAGAACCAGAAGGCCTATGATCTTGAAACTTGGTGTGAAGCATCAGGGACAGGAGCTCTACAAAGTCTATATAAATCATGACCCTGAGATGACCTTGACCTATTTTATGACAAGGTCAACTTAGGTCGCCAATGCATTTGAATGGGAAAAAATGGTAAAATGCTATTTAATGGGTAAAACTTACTGGGAATAGGCAAATGGACAGAAGATTAATGTTAATGGAAAATTTTAGCCCCTGGGGGGGGGGGGGGGGGGGGTTGTCTGCCCCTGCCCCGGGGCTATATACATGTATATTTCCATAATAATGAAACATCTTCTCCCCTGAAACCGCTAGGCCAATCAAAGCCAAACTTCATATGGAGCATCCTTGAGAAGGGGGAAAGAAAGTTTATATAAATGGTCAAGGTCACATGACCAAGATGGCCGCCATGGCTATAAATAGAAAAAACCTTTAAAAATCTTCTACTCCAGAACCAGAAGGCCAATGATTTTGAAACTTGGTGTGAAGCATCAGTGACTGAAGCTCTACAAAGTTTATATAAATCATGACCCTGGGATGACCTTGAGCTATTTTACGGCAAGGTCAACATAGGTCGCTCATGCATTTGAATGGGGAAAAGTGTTAAAATGTCATTTGTAGGGAAAAACTTGCAGGAAATGGGCAAATGGACTTAAGATTGATGATTCTGAAAAAATTTGGACCCCAGGGGTCTGTCTGCCCCCACCCCGGGGCAATATGCATGTATATTACAGTGATATTCAAAGATCTTCTTCTCTAAAACCGCTTGGCCAATCAAAGCCAAACTTTATGAGGAGCATTGTTAGGAAGTGGGAATGAAAGTATATATAAATGGTCAAGGTCACATGACCAAGATGGCCGCCATGGCTATAAATAGCAAAAACCTTTAAAAAATCTTCTTCTCCAGAACCAGAAGGCCTATGATTTTGAAACTTGGCATGAAGCATCAGGCAATGAAGCTCTACAATCATGACCCTGGGATGACCTTGACCTTTTTTATGGCAAGGTCAACTTAGGTTGCCCATGCATTTGAATGGGGGAAATTGTTATAATGTCATTTGAAGGGCAAAACTTGCAGTAAATTGGCAAATGGACTGAATCTTTATGATTTAAAAAAGAAATTGACTCCAGAGGTTGCTCTGACCCTGCCCTGGGTTTATATACATGTATATTACCATTCTAGTCAAACAAGTTTATTGGTATATATCTCAGGTCTCAGGTGAGCGTTTACAGGACCATTGGTCCTCTGGTCATATAAACCTGTGACAACATCTCTCCATTTTCCCATACACAGTTATCATCCACATATTCTCCATGACCTCCTTCTATCCCTTCCATTGCATTACTTGTGTACAGGTTACACAGAATGGGACTGATTACTGACCCCTGAGGAATTTCTACCGCTGAAGAATATACTTCTGATATGTACTCATTGCTTGATATAGTACAGTCCAACCTGTCTTAAGCAAGCGGCCAAGGGAAACACTAAAATTGCTTGCTTAAGACAGGTGCTTGCTTAATAGAGGTTATGTTCCGACACATGGGTGGGCATCCTAACCAAACCATGTCAGCTAGAAACAAATAATAACACTGTCTTGTCTACAATATTACAAGATATGTAAGGAATTGCAAACAGATACAGCCAAGAAGCACAATCATCTTCTTGATTAGCTCTTGGTATGACTTTCCTCTATTAAAAGTGGTAGCACATTGTAAAAAATCTTCCAAGAGTTATAAGTCATGAATGATTTGGCCTTTTTGAGAAAGCATTGTTTTCTCAGTAAACATTATTGAATAAGAAAATTTATATCATATTAAAATTAACAGTGTAGACTTGTTTGCTTTGATTGAAAAGTAAAACAAAAAGGGATGGAACTGACACAGTAAAGATAAAATCTTTTATATGGAAAGGTCTTGCAAATGAATTCATGGTCTATACTACTGTTATTGTCCTGTGAGTGGTAACTGTCACTAATTTTTCCCAGACAAGTTGTCTAGGATTATCATGTGAGACAATGAATTATGGCATCTGGAAGGTGTGAAGACAATTTTGACACCTCACAAAGTTTGAATGTCCATGTCAAAATATTTCTTTTTATATGTAATTCATGAAATGAGTGGCTGCTTAAAGCCAAAATTGGGACAGAAACTAGTGGCCTCTGGCCAGGTAAGACAGGTGCTTGCTTAATAGAGGTTCATTTACATGTAAAATCAATTGGGGGGGGGGGGGGGAATGCAAGTGCTTGCTTAAGACAGGTGCTTGCTTAATACAGGGCTTGCTTAAGACAGGTTGGACTGTATTTCCTTTCCATTAGAAAGTTTCTAATATACAGCCAAAGTCTACCTCCAATTCCCTTTGACGATGCTTTCTTCAGTAGCCCCGCACGCCATATCCTCTCGCAGTTTCTACACCAGCCTATTATAAATGACTCGTTCCATTATCTTCCCAATCACACTTTCTAGAGAAATGGGCCTGTAGGACCAAACACTATTATAATCCGAAAAAAGTACAAGTAGGCAAAGATCAGGAAAAGGCGCAATCAGAAAAAGACTCCCACCCCAAAAACCGAGGTGGGAAAAAACCAAACTAACAATCAGGTACATATACCATGAAAACATTTCGTAACATTTTTCGACTTTCCTGGTTTTGGTAGCATAATTTTGGGATCTAGTTTGAAGGCTTCAGGAAGAACTCCCATTGACCACGACTTCTGTATTATAAAATGCAGCCCTTCAATGACTGCTTCTCCGCCTTTCTTCAGGAACATATTGAAAATCTGTTCTTCAGAAATGACAACTCATTTGAGTATGAAATTGACATAGGCAATTGGCTATGATAGACCCACAGCAAAAAAGCCTGTTTAATTATATATATTAGAGATACCTTAAGCTTGTATGAACTACCCTCAAAATGACCTCCCAACTAAGGAGGAATGGAAAGGTATGCTAAACCACAAAATCCATGGGAAGATAGAATCTTTGTAGCAAGCAGATATCGCCAGCAAATCTTCAACCAAACACATCCTAAAAGTTGGCAGCTGCTATCATATTTGGTCAACAGTTGGAAATAACATACATGACAGTAAAGTGTAAACTGCTAACTGGCACATATATTTTGCAAGCAAACATGACTGATTTTAATCAGTATTCTGTGAATCCTAGTTGTAAACCGTGCTCTAAAGAACCTGAAACTAGAGAACATTTCATAGGAAAGTGTCCCATGTATGACTCTATCAGAGAGCCGTATACAAGAAAGTTACTAGCAACTGATGGACTAAGAGATTAAATTAATTTAGTGAAACATTAGCTACAAGACCCAGAATTACTGACACAACTCACCCCAGATGCACTTCCCAGCCTAAAGGACATTGATTGAATTCAGTTGGGGTCACTAGAAATCTGTACGAGGGAGTTTGTATTTAATATTCATAAGGATTTATCAAGAGACAGTACTGTGTATATAGCACTGTAAATAACAAGTCATCAGACGCGAACATTAAAACACTGAAAGAATTAAATTGAGCTCTTAACTCGCCCAAGTAACGCCACAAGACGTGAGCCCTGAATAAACAAATCGCATCACATCTTGAGGTCGATGTCAACCGTAATAATCGGGCTGCCAAATTTTTTTACACGATTACCACGATTAGCGGGACTATCGTGACCATCGCATCAGATCATATGACATCGTAACAAATCGCAACAAAGCGTATTATACCTTGTTCCTAAATCGCGGTGACCATGATCGACCAAAACACTTTTTTGCGATCTCCTACAAATTGTTACGGTCTGTCACGATTCGGAAAAAATTGCCTGGCCCGATTAACTACGAGACGATGCGAATGGCTCGCGATACGATCTGATACGAGTCAATGTGATGAGACACGACTAACCACGCTTTTGTCACGGATGCTTACAACCTGTTACGAATTATCAATACATTAAATACATCAATGAACTTCCAAATCCGACACATGCGCAGTGATGTGGGCTATTTCGGACATAACTGGTACGAAATATAACCTTTTATCTCACGCCGTCGACGCAATGCAGTTATCAGGCCTTTTCGCTCAATATGCAGGGGTTTGCAGGGGTGTACATAATTTCTTATTTTGTTCCAACACATACATTGTGGGTACCTAATTTTCTTATTTTGTTCCAACATATATACATTGTGGGTACCTCAAAGGTACATGTACATGCGTAACTCAAAGTTTTTTTGGTTTTTTTTTGCAAAATAACGTTGACATGCTTCATTTTTATCGCACCTGCTTATAGCAGGGTGCGATATAGGAGTCCAAATTTTCGTCCGTCCGTCCGTCCGTCCGTTCGTTCGTCCGTCCGTCAACATTTACGTCGAACTTTGCCATTTATGTCGAAGTTTTTGTTTTCTCTGCATTAGTGATAGCTGTGACTGTGACACCTTTCGTAGTAATTGTCCTTGACATACCCTTCAAGCACGCACCTTGACCCAGTGCCCTTGACCTATATTTCACGGTCCATTGGCTTTGATAATTTTCACGTCGAAGTTACGTTGAAGTTTGGTTTTCTCTGCATCAGTGATAGCCATGAGTGTGAAATCTCGCATAGTAATTGTCCTTGACATACCCTTCAAGCACGCACTTTGACCCAGTGCCCTTGATCTACATTTCAGGGTCCACTGACTTTGTTAAGTTTACGTCGAAGTGACGTCAAAGTTTGGTTTTCTCTGCATCAGTGATAGCCATGAGTGTGAAACCTTGCATAGTAATTGTCCTTGACATACCCTTCAAGCACGCCCCTTGACCCAGTGCCCTTGACCTATATTTCATGGTCCATTGACTTTGTAAATTTTTACGTCGAAGTTTGGTTTTCTTTACATCATTGATAGCTGAGAGTGTGAAACCTTGCATAGTAATTGTCCTTGACATACCCTTCAAGCACGCACCTTGACCCAGTGTCCTTGACCTATATTTCATGGTCCATTGACTTAATTTTTATGTCGAAGTTTTGTTTTCTCTGCATCATTGATAGCTGCGAGTGTGAAACATTGCATAGTAATTGTCATTAATATACTCTTCAAGCATGCACCTTGACCTGGTGCCCTTGACCTACATATCACGTTCCATTGACTTTGCCCGATGCAGGTGCGATATCGACCTCCGCGGAGTTCTTGTATATTGTAACCGGCTCTTTTTGTTTTATGTCAAGGTGTTTAAAAAATTTTTGCTGTTGGCACCTTATGCGAGTTTTCATATTTTTAGTTAAGTTAAGGTAACTGAGTGGCCACCTATTGGGGAAATAGCTGCTCATTCGGCTTGCGATATGTTTTCATGGTATAAGTACCTGATTGTTAGTTTGGTTTTATCCCCACCTCGGTTTTCGGAGTGGGAGTCTTTTTCTGATTGCGCATTTTCCTGATCTTTGCCTACTTGTACCTTTTTACCAGCTGGCCAGCTCTCTGACTACATGCCATTCTAAAATGCACCATTGAATCAGGGCGTAAATTTGTAAATAGTGTTCATAAAGACACCAAATTTTCAACCTTAGTACGTACAACAATGGTTATTCTTTCATAAATTACGAATAAAATTATAAATCATTAACCATGGTTATCGAATATCATCGATTTTGTTGGTTAAAAATTGGACTTCATATACATGTATTATGTAATCAATTTAGGCATACAACATCACAAGATATGGTAGTTTTATATACAGAGTTAATATTTACCCTCATACTTAACAAAATACATAAACAAATTCCTCCAGTTGTTCATTTCTTGCCAGTGACGATTATTCAAAACAAGAAGAGTTGTCAATTTATTATTTCCGAATATTGTATGGGTATATCAAATAACTGAACGCAGTTGTGTATTCGTAGCGCGTAGCAGTTGTGTATTCGTAGCGTCGATCTTTTATTTTTCGTCGCTCGTCGATTGAATCCTGACTAAGGGTTTTTCCACCACCCGTGTACCCTAATGGTTTGATTTTGGCAGAAAAACATTTAAAGAAACTGTCTCCCGAAAGCAGTCACTATTTCTCATGAAACCCGACATTCAAAATAATAAACGTAATTGACATAACGTTTCTATCCGACATGGTCATGAGATTTGAGCTTCTGTTATATATTTCTTTTATTTGACGGTTTAATCCCCCAGTAATTATATTACTGATCGTTCCAAGGCGATACTTCTGTTGTGGTTCTATTTGTTTTATGTTTTGGAGTCGAATTTTTGTGGTGTTTGAACCTTATGTATGCTTTCTTATTCTTTATTTAAGTTCAGGTTACTGAGTGGTCGCATATTGGGAAATAGCTGCTCACTCTGCTTACGATATGTTTTCGAAGTATAGGTATCTAACTGTCAATTAAGTTTTTTCCACCTCGGTTTTTTGAGTGGAGATTTCTTTCTGACTGCGCCTTTTCCAGATCATTGCCTATGTGTACCTTTTTAACATGGCTTTGATTTCACGAAAAGTACAAAAGTAGCCAGATAAACGCTAGCAATGACCAGGACCCAGTTGTTCAAAGCATCGTTAGCTTAACGATATCGTTAAGACATAAATTTGTTAAGCAAATATCAGCTAAAGTAACAAAAAATAACAGTGTAATTGTAATATAAATGTTTGAAATTTTAACGAAACGTTAACTAACGACGTCGTTAGTTTTGAACATATGGGCCCAGGTACTGATGCATTTCAAACCGATGTAGCATGGCCTTTAAACCCAAAGCGGGAAACAGGTTAAACTACTAAAGTTAAAAAGAAGTTTGACCTGATCGTTGACATTCCTTTAATGTTATTGTTATTGAAGTATTGAGTGCCACTGTAGTTTCATTTGTCTGAAGTGTTTGTGAAAACGAAATAATCTGGATTCCTTGTGTTACTTCATTCAATGAATGTTTAATTTCTGCACTGCCTGCACCTATCTATCAGTGAGTAGAGTAAACTTGGCATGAAGCATCGGTGGCTAAAGTACTACAATATGTATATAAATCATGACCCTGTGATGACCTTGTCCTTTTTTATGGCAATGTCAAAATGGGTCGCCTATGTGCATTTGAATGGGTAAAACTGTAAATATGTCAATTGAAGAGAAAAACTTTCTCAGCAAATTGGCAAATGAACAGGATATTGATTATTCTGAAAAAAAAAATGTCACCAGGGCTTCATCTGGTCCTTAATTACTGGGGCCATTTTCCATAATATTCAAACATGTTTATTGGTATATAGAGCAGATTTCAGAGGAGCGTTTACAGGACCATTGGTCCTCTTGTTTACCAGTCAACATCGAACCGCTCTGAATACTGTACAACTCCAAAGAACCAACATTACATACCCACCCCACACATGCAGATTTGGTCTGCCAAACAAATCGGGTTGTCTATTGAAACCCTCAATTGTCTTACACCATTCACGACGTTTAAGCTGATTTTCGACACCTCCGACCACAGAGGTCTCAAATGAGCCAGTACAATGTTCTTATGTCATTATGAAAAGCCCAGTCGAAGTCATCTGGATTTTTCGGTCATTGTGAGGGTACAAGAGGTCTTGTTGCATTGATTTTAAGATTGCGAAGAGTTTCACAAACACGATTCCCTTAAGCATAATAGACTCGAGTTTTAGCGTTTTTGCGTTGTCAAACATGGGTCGGATGGCTAAATTGACAATATAACGGTCATTAAGAGCTGTATTATGGACTGACGAGCAGGCCGTGACTTGGCCTCAAATCGGTTGAGCTGTTGTGGGACCGTCTTCAGAGAATCGTATCTGCACGTAATGTTCGATCTGGAACGCGAGGAAGTCTGGAGATTGAAATAGTAATAGACATTTTTCACTTTTGAACGTAAGTTATGCTGGCGCGTGCGGTTACGACTTTCTTTGTGATGGGGAACTATGTATGATATACAGATAGCTGCATTGAGTGAGACTCGGTTCGCAGATGTTGGGGAGATAAAGAAGTTGGTGCTGGATACACCTTCTTCTGGAGTGGACGCAAAAGTGAAGAGAGGCGTGAAGCAGGAGTTGGCTTTGCCATCAAAACAGAACTTGTTGGTAAGCTGTCAGGTTTGCCAAAAGGCATTAATGACCGTCTAATGACATTGAGACTTCCTCTGTCAGGCAATAAACATGCAACTATTGTCAGTGCTTATGCACCCACAATGACCAATCCAGATGAGGTCAAGGACAAGTTCTATGATGACCTAGACAATGTTATTTCTGCAACACCCCGCACAGACAAGCTTATCCTTCTTGGCGACTTTAATGCCAGAGTGGGTACAGACCACCAGGCCTGGGAAGGAGTTATAGGTCCAGAAGGGGTTGGAAAGTGCAACAGCAATGGTCTCTTGCTTCTCAGGAAGTGTGCTGAACATGATCTTCTAATCACCAACACAGTCTTCCGTCTACCTAATAGGAACAAAATATCCTGGATGCATCCCCGTTCCAAACACTGGCATCTCATAGACTATGTCATAGTGCGGAGAACAGACAGGCAGGATGTTAAAGTGACAAAGACTATGTGTGGTGCAGACTGCTGGACAGATCATAGACTGGTTGTCAGCAAACTCAACCTAAGAATACAGCCTGCGAGGCGACCTCAAGGCAAGAAAGCTCCTAAGAGACTGGATGTCTCAAAGCTGAATAAAGACAGCATGAGACAAGATTTCTTAACAGACATTTGCAACCAACTGGATGCAATGAATCTCAGTTCAGAGGACCCCGAAGAAAACTGGACAGTTTTCCATAAAACAGTTTTTTCTTCAGCTGCAAGCACCTTATGCCATCCATCTCGCAAACATCAAGACTGGTTTGATGAGAATGATGATGAAATTCAGAGGCTTCTTGAAGAAAAGCACCGTTTGCTCAAGGCACATCAAGATGATACTAGCTCAGTATCAAAGAAAGCAGCCTACAGCAACATTTGTAAGACAGTCCAGACCAAGCTTAGGGACATGCAAGATTCCTGGCTGAGGAAGAAAACAGAAGAAATTCAGTCTTTTGCGGATAGAAAGGACATGAAGAAATTTCATGATGCACTGAAAACCATTTATGGTCCAAAGAGTTCTGGAGCCACCACATTGCTCAGTGCAGATGGAAACACTCTTCTCACAGATAAAGAAGCTATCTTGGAAAGGTGGGCAGAACACTTCAATAGTGTGCTTAATCGACCATCAAGCATCAATCAGGATGCAATCGACAGACTTCCACAGATAGAGTGCAATGTTCTGTTAGATGAATTTCCTACCGTTACGGAAACAAGAAAAGCAGTTCAACAACTATCATCTGGCAAAGCCCCAGGTGCAGATGCAATTCCTGCCGAAGTTTACAAGGCTGGGGGGCTACCCATGGCAGAGAAACTGACAGAGTTGTTTCACTGTATGTGGAGGAAGGAGGCTATCCCACAAGAATTTAAGGATGCATCCATAATCCACCTATACAAGCGGAAAGGAAATGCTCAAGTCTGTGACAATCACAGAGGCATCTCCCTCCTATCAATTGCTGGGAAGATACTTGCAAAAATTCTGTTGAATCGTCTGAATGCTCATCTTGATCAGACGGGACTTATCCCTGAAAGTCAATGTGGATTCAGAAAAGACAGAGGGACAATAGACATGATCTTCACAGCAAGACAGCTTCAGGAGAAATGCCAAGAACAGAATGTAGATCTATACATGACGTTTGTTGACCTCACCAAAGCTTTTGACACTGTTAGTCGTGATGGACTCTGGAAAATCATGGCCAAGTTTGGCTGTCCACCCAGATTCATAGCTATGGTGCGGCAGTTTCATGATGGCATGCAGGCACATGTGCAGAATAATGGAGAGTTCTCTGAACCATTTGAAGTAACAAATGGGGTCAAACAAGGCTGTGTTCTGGCACCAACACTGTTCAGCATGATGTTTTCTGCCATGCTTATGGATGCTTTTCAGGACAGTGACACTGGTTTTCCAATCAGGTACCGTTTTGATGGCAACATATTCAACCTCAGAAGGTTGCAAGCCAAAACTAAGGTGCATACTGATGTGTTAGATGAGCTCCTGTATGCAGATAATATGGATAAGAATGCCAACACAGAGGCAAAAATGCAAAGAGCCATGGATCAAGTCTCACAGTCATGTGATAACTATGATCTCACAATCAGCACAAAAAAGACAGAGGTTGTACACCAACCAGCCCCCGGAAAACCATATAATGAACCAACCATCACTGTGAATGGGCAAAAACTGAAAGTTGTTGACAAGTTCACCTACCTGGGAAGCACTCTCTCCAGAGCAGTGCATATTGATGATGAGATCACTGCCAGAATTGCAAAAGCTAGTGTGGCATTCGGAAGACTCCGTGCAAATGTCTGGGAGCGAAATGGAATCAAGCTTGACACCAAGCTGAAAGTCTACAAGGCTGTGGTACTGCCAACCCTCTTATATGCATGTGAGACCTGGACAGTATACCAACGCCATGCAAAGAGACTTAACCATTTCCACTTAAGCTGTTTGAGAAAGTTGTTAAAAATCAAGTGGCAGGACAAGATTCCAGACACAGAGGTCCTGAGGAAAGCAGGGATGCAAAGCATGCATACAGTCTTAAAGCTAGCACAGCTAAGATGGACTGGCCATGTTATAAGAATGCCTGATGCGCGACTTCCAAAGAAAGTTTTCTATGGAGAACTACAGGAGGGAAAGCGCTCTCAAGGTGGCCAGAAGAAACGCTACAAAGACACCCTCAAAGCCTCTCTGAAGGATTTCGAAATACCAATAGGGTCCTGGGAACAGACTGCACAGGAGCGATCAAAGTGGCGAGGTCTCATCAACAAAGGAGCAGCTCTCTATGAAAAGAAGAGAATCTGTGAAGCTGAAAGAAAGCGAAGAGAGCGCAAAGCCAAAACAAATGTGCCACCAGCAGACTCTATGACATTGACTTGCTCTACTTGCAACCGACAATTTAGAGCCAGAATTGGCCTAGTCAGCCATCAAAGAACTCACCAACACACATCAGCACTATTCAAGAAATAATGATGGTCTTTCTCATTAGTGAGAGACGAACTATCAGCTTCTGCCTATATACCTCTTTTATGTCGTTTAGGGAACTATACGTTCATTGGCATTGTTATCAACCCTAGAATGAAGAGATTTTTATGAAACAGTTCCGTATTGTTATGAGATAGAAGTGGTTGCAATAGGAAAACCGGGCTTGTCCGTGACTCACCAATTGCACGTAATTATACTTTGAGGTGTACATGTATGTACCTTGGTATTATAAGTTACACCAACCTTTCTGCAACCCTTTTAAATTGAAGTAGATTCTTGCTTGTACTTACTTACTCGCTCATTGACTGTATGATTGACTCAAGCATTCGAAAGTTTAGAGTCAAAACATTACACAATATGTTATAATAATAATAATAATAATAATTATAAAAGGTTATTGAATGAATGTCGAAAACTATTCTGAACGAGTTCATATTGCGAGGACGCACGAGCTTGCGAGTGAATCTCAGCCATATGAACGAGTTCCAAATTGTTTACGATTTTCATTCAGTAACCTTTTCATTACATGTATATACCCTAAAGTACGCAATGGAAGGTTTGTAAATGCTTATTCCTGGCATCTCCAGTCCTGATAGACATTTCATTTGGCCACATTTCATGTAAAATGGTATCGGTTTTAGCGACTTATCACCATATTGCAACACACGCAGGGCTTCGCCTTAGTGTACGCGAGAACTTTGACGTTGCAGTAAAATTGATGACGTCGACGTGACTCTTTGGCGTCGTTGCGATCGGAAATTTCATGAACAAAGTTAGAAATTCGGAGTACAAACACTTTTGAATCATCGTTCTTCCACAATTTGAGGTATTTGTCCTGAAAGGAAGTTTTGTGTAAGTAAAGTAAGTAAGTAATTCCTTTATTTAGAGAGGGTAACACGGTTGGCTAAGCCAATCTTCCCCGAAGCCCTATTTATTCATTTATTTCCCCGAGGCCCTATGTATTTATTGTGCGAGGACATCTGTATTTTTCCTAGTTTCGTCGTTCGTTTAGTTGAAATGGAAATGGAAAATGGCTGCCAGATATTTTTTCAATGGCGACCTACTGTACTATCGAAAGTAGTCCCGCCGGGAACTTGCTTCTATTGAATATGACATAAGTTTCCATCGAAAACATTCTTAACTACATGTATTGAATACTGAAAATGTGTAGACATTTGCGGTAACGTCAAAAGTTTGGCGGAATTTCATCAGTGCAATGGTCGAAAAGTTATTTAGAAACTGAAGGTTTAAAATGATTTTATTTTGTTAATTGCATGTTAGAATAAAAAAAGATCAGCTCTAGTTCATGATTTGTTGAATAACAATTCACTATTTGTCAGTCAGATGTATGCAGATAAATCACTCGCGTTGCTGTATTGTATGCTGTGTTGGAGCAAAAAAGGATTTCAAATGGCATCCCAATCTAGAATAGCAGTCGAAACCATTTCCAATTTGGCCACAACAGTTACTGTTGACTGGAACGTTAAAGCAAGAACAAATATACAAACAAATAATTTATCTCCCCCTCAGTGACATCATACATGCACCTATTGCTTCATATGGTTATTTGGAATTCTATACCCGAAATACACTAAATATTGATACGTATATGTTTACTTATTTTTTGTCAGAAAATCCCAACCAAACAAGAGCTTTTCAATGGGGAGAAGATTATATTTTCAGCAGATACTGGACTTCTTAGTTCACTTGGAGCTCGGTCTTCAATGAAAGTCTCTAAGGTTCGCGTTTGAAACGAATGCGGATCTTTGTGATTTTTTTTTCTTTGATTTATTTAAAGGTCAATGATGACTCCTTTCGCATTCTCCACTTATATTGTCTTATTCTGCAAGAAACAATACGATACTTTGCCATTTGGATAATACTAGTCTTTGTGTTGACTTCCCTCTTGAATGTTACAAATTTACAGTAATTCTCTTTGTTGCCAAATCTAAAGGGTCACTTGAGAATCCTAAACCGCGGTATGACCCACCCCTTTCTCATTAATATGTTCATTGTTCTTAAATGATCTGTTTTAATCATTGATTGTCAATAAGCCAGACAAAGAAGTTATTTTACTATATGGCTTATGCATTTTTTTAAAATACTTTTAAAAACTCTAATTCATGGGAGAAAATCAGGTTGATCAGAGGAACGATTATTTTCCAGAACAGTAAGATATGTTGTTATTGTTTAGGGTTTTTAGTTTGTTAAGAGTTGTTAGAAACATCTTAATCTTAATTAGTCAGTTCTGAAGTAAGAAAAAATACGAAGAAGTTTAATTAGAAATGTGTAGTGTCTTATATGGCTTACGGCAACCTTTTCTACAATGAGACACGATCTATCTTATACGGAACCGTTTCATTAAAAAGAAAAAAAACGAAAAAAAACTATAGACTTGATGTCCATGCCAATGAAAGTAAAGTTCCCGAAACCTACATGAAAGATTATTATTATTATTATTATTATTATTATTATTATTATTATATACTGGATAATGTTTCGACTCGAAAATTCGAATGCGTGAGTCAGTCATCGTGTCATTGAGCCAGTAAGTAAGTAAGTACAAGCAAGAAAGTACTTCAATTTATAAGGGTTGCAGAAAGGTTGGTGTAACTTATAATACCAAGGTACCTCAAAGTATAATTACGTGCAATTGGTGAGTCATGGACAAGCCCTGTTTTCCTATTGGAACCACTTCTATCTCATAACAATACGGAACTGTTTCATTAGAATCTCTGCATTCTAGGGTTGATAACCATGTCAATGAACGTATAGTTCCCTAAAGTACATAAAAGAGTTATGTAGGCAGAAGCTGGGCACGAATTAGTAACACAATCCGCAGCTTGTAAAGCTAGAATGCCCATCTATCCAATAATCCAGGTAATTCTGGTACCGTAGTAACCGGCGTTGTGTTTACTTTTTGCCATAAAATTCTTCCTGTGCATTTTTCGGGGGAAAATCTATCGAGAACGATGCAAACGTCCCACAATCTTGCCTACAAGTCATATCAAAATGCTCGTTTGCTCACATTTTGTGCGTATTTTGGAAAATACGAACAGTTTCTGTAGAAATCGGCCGAATAGGCCTTGGCCGAACCTTGTTTACCAACTTGAATCGAATGTTTGGAAAAAATATACAAAAGCAGTTTTTCGTTCAAGCAGAAATAAAAAGTCAAGTTAATTCTCCATTAGATACGCGTTTTACTTCATCGCAAACGTTTATATAATATTGAACAACACAAGAAATTTATTCGCCTCCATCAAATTTTGTAGCGAAAGCACCGTAGTAACCGGTGTTGGGGCCGTTTCACCGGCGTCAACGTTGGACAGGGCGATTGTTGTCTTTCCGTTTAACTGTCTAATTCTAATGGAACAAAGAACCAGAAGTGACCTTTGACACGACATGTTTACAAAATCGCATCATATATATCAACTTTTATGTTTGTCATTAAAGATACATGCTAGTCGGCTTTACAAATGCTTGGCGCGAATAAAATGCCACCATTGTAACAGCTTCGAATACATAATTAGATTATTTTAGACACTCTTGTGTATAACTAGGGGTCGCTTGTTCGATTCTGAGCTACTCGTGCCTTTATGGTGACACTATAAACCGAGGTCCCGTCTTCATATGACCATAACTGTTAGAGGGAAAAACCGATATCAACTATTTGTTATCGCCATGTGACTTTTTACATACTGGCACATGTATATACGTACATTGGTTCTAGCTACATTTTCACGTGTTTGTCGTGAACGCACAGAAAACTTTATAGATGTATACATGTACATGGCAAGATTACATTTGAAACATTTATTTGAGCTTTAATTTTATGTGCATTGTTTGATTCTACGCCTTACAACATTTTGACACATTTCAAGTCATATCGAGCATGGTCGGTTATCCACATCAGGATAACATATTCCCTGACATGGGGTAAACAGGGGTATACCTATTTTTAGCTCACATGAGGCCTTGAGCTCAAAAGGCGAGCCTATAGGATGGCCATGCCCCGCCGTCCGTCCGTCGTCGTCCGTCAACAATTTCCATGATATTCTTCTCTGAAACCGATTGGCAAATCAGTTAAACTTCTTGTGGAGCATTCTTAGGAAAGGGGAACGAAAGTTTGAATAAATGGTCCAGGTCACATGAGCAAGATGGCCGCCATGGCTATAGATAGCAAAAAAACCTTTAAAAAAAGTTTTTCTCTATAACCAGAAGGCCTATGATTTTGAAACTTGATATGAAGCATCAGGCAATAGAGTTCTACAAAGTTTGTATAAATCATGTCGTTTGGGTGACCGTGACCTATTTTACGGCAAGGTCAACTTCGGTTGCATTTAAATGGGGTGAATTAGTTAAATGTAATTAAATGGGTGAAACTTGCTTTGAATATGCAAATGGACAGAAGAATTATGTATATGAAAACATTTAGTCCCCAGAGGGTGTCATCTGCGGCCCAAGGGATATATTCATGCATATGACCAAAATATTCAAACATGTCTGCAACTGCATGACCGATCAAAGCCAAAGTTCATGGAAGGGGTACAAAAGTATGTATAAATGGTCAAGACAACTTGACCAAAATGGCTGCAATGGCTATAAACAGCAAAAAAAAAAAAAAAAAAAAAAAAAAAAAAAAAAAAAAAAACAGCATGTTCTTCTTCAGAACCAGTGGGCCTTTGATTTTGAAACTTGGCATTAAGCATCTACACAGTTTTATTTTGACCTAAATCATGACCCAGGGATGACATTGTCCTCTTTTACGACAAGGTCAACTTCCGATGCCCATGCATCTCAAAACACATATTGCGAGTACTCGTTAGAACACCAAGGTGGTTCTATCGTGTACCCACAATCTTTGTTTCGAGCAAAATAAGAAAATATAAAAATGTTGAACTGAAAATGTTGAACTGAAAATTAAAAAAAAAATACTGTATATTACTTGTTAAGGTTTTGTAATGCTAGCGTCATGATTCACGGCACCATTTTAGTGCACATGTATTACACATGCTGACGACAGAGCTGCATGTACAACACCTTGATCATTCTGAACCTTACTCATACGGGCTAATCCTTGCGTCCGGAATCGGGCGAGCATAAATGCACACAAGCTTCTTACTCAATCTGAATTTACGTAAATAATAAATTTAACCGGTTTGTTGATTTTAGGTTTAACGTTAATCCAACAGCAAAGGTCATATGGAAACGAGGCCTTAGTTTATAGTCTCATCCGACAGACTTAAGAAACCCGGGATCAAACCTGTGATCTCTGGTTGAAAAGGACGAAAGAACACATGCCCTTAACACCAACTGCTTTTGGCTTGCCAAGCAACAGTGTGGCTTGATAACTGATCCTGCCAGCACCATGGTAAATGCCTGCGATACAGCAAAAGTCCTTACAGCAAATATTGATGCAACATCATACAACATATGATAAAATGAAGTAAATTGATTGAAACAAGCAATATCGCTTTACCAACAACCAATCACTTCGCCGTATGTTGCTGCCCAATTGATCAGTCTACAATCACAGGTGACACACACCAAGTCAGGCTTGTGGGAATGCCAAGTCGTTTTCTCAGGGAACTCTTGAACTGGGCGAAAATTGTATAAAAAACGAATCTGCTCAGAAATTAGCACAATCAGACCCTTATCTGTAATTTAGTAACAACAGAAGGACCAGGAATCGATACAATCAAATTTCACAACCTAACATAGACACCAGGCGGGAGAGACATGACGGCATAACACATCACAAACAATTCAACAATACACATAAAAACAGGACTACTAGCTCTTTCCCAACAAGGCCAGCGTCCATTCTGTTAAAAGGGACAATAAACATGACAATAATCTAAGAGAACTAAAGTGGGCGTACGCTTTAAGAAAGCACTGTAATTCTGAGCCCTGATTGTATTGTAACAGATAGCAAAACTTCTCCAATGTTACTCGCGCGTGTCAGAAAAAAATACATTTATATTCCATCATGCATACATGCTAAATGTAAACCATATAACGAGGAATTTTCGAGGTCTCACGTGCAAATAACAACTATTAACATACTGGACCTTGGTCTCGACCGAAATACGAAGTTACGCGTTGGATTGAATGCGCGACTCGTTTTACGAGGCAACTGAATGAACCTCTACGACATGGAGTCCTCTTTGGAAACACTCTAGAAACTCATGAAAATATTATTGTATTAGTTTAACTTTAATTATATTTATTTGAATTCCACCAGGTAAAGAGCGCACATACTATCACACAGAATAAATGAGGATCAGAACGAAAGCTTATCTCTTGCCACATTAATTTCCTACATCTTAACCATCGCACTGGGTATGGCTGAAATACTGTTGGAGGTCTGCAATAAACAAAATTAGTTGAGTGGCTTGGCAGAATGTAGCAACGAGTACATGTCGGATATTGCCTCCATCGCACTTCGTATTGCATGCAGATGACTGTCGAATGGACTCAAACCGAAACATCGACAAAATAAGCCTCATCAAGCTGATAATCTGTTAGTTAAATACACGTATATACATATCAGAATGAATTATGTTCGCTCACGAGACAGCACGTGAAACTGTAGTTTTTACATCTAATAAGTATTTGATTTAGTGTCTTGTGTATACGTCACTTTCAATATTATTTCAGCTCATATGAGGCGCACCAATCAGTAGGTGGTACACAAACGGGAGTACCCTAAGAAAAAAACCTGGCACACCCGCAAGCAGTACTTGGTTTGTCTCACATGTGGCCAGTGTGGGGCTCGAACCAACACCAGGCACAGCGGTGAGATGATCGAGTGATTAAGAAACAGCGCTCTCAACCGCTGCTTGCGTAATTTTTAAATCATTAGAGGCGATCAACTTATCCTAGCCACATTATCTGTACCCGCCTTCAGGAAATAAATGTTGAAAGAAGGATCGGTCGCGGATCCGCTCTTCTGTCGAAATTTACGATCGAGCTTCAGGCTTCAATCGTAAAAAAATCAACAAGAGAAAATCATATACATGCGGACTGCCTTCTCACTAGACACTTTAATCCACAAATTTAAGATTTTAGTATTAAATGGTGATCCTTGCGTTTTTTTTTTTTGTTTTTTTTTCTTATTTTCTTTTGCATTTTCACAGCAATTTTGTCACAAAGGCGAAAAAAAAAGGAAGAAATAAAGATAAGAAAAAAGAAAGTTTTGTCCCACCCGGCCTCGAACCCAGGACCTTCGGGTTTTATTCTTTACACGCTACCTACTGAGCTAGACATCTTGGACAATGGACTATTTCATTGTTTGCCTGTCTTATTTAATTCATCTCCGTTGTGCTATTGCTATTTTCAAGTATTCTCCATATCGCCCCTCGCCTTCGTATCAAATATGCCCTCACGAGTCGTCGCCCATCACATAGAAAGGCGTAACCGCACGCGCCAGCAAAATTTACGTTCAAAAGTGAAAAATGTCTAATAGGGTGTTATTGGAATCGTCTTGCGGACATCTGGAAGTTAATTTTGAAACTTCCTGTCACATTGCATGGAGATTAAACAGCTTTACATGTCTGTTAACTGAATTGATATGTACGATCATATTCTTGTAAAAACAAGTTTTTTTTTTTGTAGATTTTACCTCCCCAGCCACCATGTGCGAGGTAGCGAATTTGTGTCATGTTCACTACTCGATTGATTATAATTTTTTTTCGGGCTTATTGGTTAGGGTACACATTGAACATTTATTATACATCATAAAATAAAATAATTTGACATTCACAAAATCTGCAAAATTAAATTTCTGGCCCTTAGATTATTTTGATGAAAATATTAGTTATTTGATTTTGTCCATTTATGCTAGTCAACTAGGTTCTCGCTTTATTGCGACGGAAGTGAGTCCATTCAAAGTCAAAGATGTTTTGCATTGTGACGTCACCTCTGAATAAGTATGTTCTGGGTATTGCTATTCTGGGTTCTATCTCAGTCCAAACAAGCCTCTTATTTAATTATGAATAAGACACAAACAGTGAGGAATATAAGTCCAATTTCAGAAAATTTGCTAAAAAAATGACCACTTATTTTAGATTATTTTTCTAACTGTATCTGTATTGCCAAACATTTTCCTGACAAGACTAGTTACTGTTTATGAAAGCATTTCAAGTGCAAGATCAGTTATACTAACTGACAAAATTGATAAAATGTTAAAAGTTAACATAATGCCATCTTCGTGTATTATAGCATATACCCATCATATTCAATAAAATGAAGCGTTTTTCATCACGAAAACATGTCCGTGTAATGAATACCCCCTTATACCCCACTATTATATAGCAAAACTGGGGTATGCAGGGGTATACCTATTTTTCTTATTTTTGCTCCAAAACATAGATTGTGGGTACTCGTTAGAACCGCCTCGGCGAGGCGGTTCTAACGTGTACCCACAATCTATGTTTTGAGCAAAAATAAGAAAAATATTGAAATTTTTCTACTGAAAATTTTCGTTTTTTACAACTTTAGAAATCTCTGTATATCACATGGACATGTTTTCGTAATGTGTTTCAGTAATGCTGAAATTGAAGACAATTCATCCCATGTCGAAGAAGAAAAAGTTGGTATGATATGTACATAAAGACTGAAGGGCTAATATCAAACACTGGCATTTCTAGGACAGAAATATTGACGAGAGAATATTAAGAATTTATAGGAAAAATAAAATGTTATTCTACACTTGTGGCGAGGGGTATTTTCAAACCTGTTTTATAACGAATCAATTAAATGTTCAAAGTAAATTTGCCGTCGCATATACCTTGTATATATAATTATGTAGTTCTGTAATTCTCAATCAACGAAAACAGACTCACGACGTGTTTTCTTAGTATAAGTACCTATTTTTCCCACCTCCAATGTCTTTCAGATTGCACCATTTCCTGGTCATTTTTGCCTTTTTGTAATGAGATTTCGAACGTTTCCATTAAAGGTTACAAAAAAGCTAGACTTGAATGTATACCATGTCTACATGACATAGACACTCATCGAGTTGCATATGCTAGCTGTATTTTAACCCATATTTGACGAATGGATTTCCCCATCATTTTGGTGAATCCACTTTCATTTCATTTCGTCAGGAGTGATTTTTAAATTTTATTCAATTTTTCAATGAAAATTCTCTAAGCAAACAGAATAGCCCCGGATGGGACGCCGTGTTCTGCGGCGTCACATCCGGGGCTATTCTGTTTGCCTATGTCCCATAAAAGGGACGCCAGGCTTAAATGAGTTAACACCATGTATGTATGTTCGTTGGCGAGAAGTTTGACATACCGGTAGACTTCTGCTCAAAGTTCAGATTCTACAGATCATCAGGAGTTAAATATGGCATTGTTGCGTAGATACTTAACTCCTGATGATCTGTAGAATAGCAGTGAAACCGGTAGAGAATTAATTAAATAGTGAACACATTGTGGAATCGGACTTTATTTTGTTTTTAGCTCGCCTGTACGAAAGTACAGGAAGAGCTATTGCAATCACCCCGGCGTCGGCGTCGGCGTTCGCGTTGCTCAAATGTTAAAGTTTTTCATTAAAGTTTTTAGAAGTCTATATCTTATGAACATGTAGATGGATCAAGTTGATACTTTGCATATTGGTAGATATTGGTTTTAAGTTTTATGCAGTACCATCATGACCCACCCTGGGTGACCTTGAGGTCAAGGTCACGGACTTAGAAATTTTATGTTAAAGTTTTTCATTAAAGTTTTTAGAAGTCTATATCTCTTAACCATGTTGATGGATCAAGTTGATACTTTGCATGTTGGTAGATATTGGTCTGAATCTTTATGCAATGCCATCATGACCCACCCTGGGTGACCTTGAGGTCAAGGTCACAGACTTAGAAATTTTTTGTTAAAGTTTTTTGGTAAAAGTTTTTGCAGTCTATATCTCTTGAACATGTAGATGGATCAAGTTGATACTTTGCATGTTGGTAGATATAGGTCTGAAGTTTTATGCAGTACCATCATGACCCACCCTGGGTGACCTTGAGGTCAAGGTCAAGGACTTAAAAATTTTTTGTTTAAGTTTTTGGTTAAAGTTTTTAGAAGTCTATATCACTTGAACATGTAGATGGATCAAGTTGATACTTTGTATGTTTGCAGATATTGGTCTGAAATGTTATGCTGTACCATCACGACCCACCTGAGCGACCTTGAGGTCAAGGTCATGGGTCATAGATTTTGATAAATTTAGTGGCAAAGCACAAGTCAGGCGAGCTACGCTGTCCTGCGACAGCTCTTATATATCTTTGCACTGTATGTGTTTTCGTTTTGGACAGGCCGATTTTCACGAAACTTGGTATGTGGCATTTGGAACTCTAGCCCATCGTAGTTTGATCAAATAATGACCCTAGGATGCTCCACATAAAATTTCACTGTAGTCTAATGTTTCAAGTTTGTAGCGGCTTCTTCAGAGGCGTACTAAATACTACATATTAAGATTATGTGGTATTCCGTACAACTTGTGCGCGCCTTTCGAAACTATTGATTTGACGCAGCGGTCGATACATACAGATCCATCAGATCAGATGAACGAGAAGGAGGAAATCGTCTAGCCCTGTGATACCAGATTCCCGAGAGTGGCGAATCCCATCACAAGGGGTGAGAACAAAGAATGTGAACTTCTTGAGGAACCTTGGTGTGAAATCCAAACATAATTACTTCAGAATGTGCAAACACGTGTATGTATTCAGGTAACGACAACACTGCTCTTGACAGTCCAGGGATGACGGAGCTGTACTTTGACCATGAGGACGCAGACACGCAGCACGATGCTTCTGATGGTACTATAATCTGATGCAGATGTCTTGGTTTTATGCTGCTCTCTATTTTCGTCAGTTGATTGCAATACATTATGGTTCCACACTGGCATGGTATGGTTCCATACTGGAACTCCTGATAAAGCAGGGTATCATCCAGTACTGCTATCAGTCGTTTGTTTGCAACACGCCATTATAAGGCATTGCTGTCCTCCATGCACTCACTGGCTGAGATTCGACCCAATTCCATTGGTAAAATGAATCCTTGGAATGGTGCTGAGATAGCAATAAATTCCAAACTACCTTGGGTAAACAGACAATAACGGTTCCAACATTTTAGTCCTTTGAGATCAGCAAGGGTATTCTGAGAAATCAGAAATTCATTATCGATTTAGATTCATTTTCGAACCAATGTTTTATATATTCGGCTTTGTTTGGATAATACTAATCCTTGTATCGACTGTCCTGTTGAAAGTTTTTCTCTTTGGCTCTATCTAAAGGGTCACTGAAGAGGCTTGAGTAGCCGAAAATGGGGTATGGCTCATCCCTCCTTTTCTGAATAATATGCTCACTGCTCTTAAAGTGTCTCAGTTTTATTTTTGTTTATACCTACGCACGGCAATCTGGTACAAGTCTAAAATAGTGTTCGTCATTAGCTACTACAAAGATGAAAATGTACCACACCACCAAAGCATGACAGTGCTGATGGAGCTGTAAAAGTTGTGGCTTTAGAGCTGATCGACCTGAGACAAATGGATGCATGCAGAAAATGTTTCGAACTGAAAAAGTAGGTGCTTTCAGAGCTGAGAAAAAATGGGGGTGGGGGTTGGGGTTACGGCTGGCACATACCCATACTGCCTTGATATGGGAGTACCCCCGGGGGGTCTGATCTAGATGTCTACAGCCTAAGCCGAATCTCTCAACAATTCAACAATATCAGGCATGGAACGTCAAAGGTGCTGATGCTGAAGTAGTACTCATAACAAAGGACACAAAGGGGTTCATTGCACTGACAGCCAACAGTTGCAAAAGTCTGCTTTTGGCACTAGAACATGTACAAGCAGACAAAAAGAACTTGCATGCACCGTGTTGTGTTTTTTGTGTCCGATGATTCATTTTACAATCCAGAAATCGGAAAGTAATGTTCATGTGATGATGATCAGGTCTGATTGCTATTTGTGTTCCATAAGCCTCGAATTTCTAGCGTCTGATTATGGTGAAAATGTGTTACATACGTTACCATTAAATTGTCCGTCACCCGCATTGATATTTTCTTATCTATAGTTGCAGGCTTTGTGAAAGGTTACTTCAGAAATAGTGACAGATTGCGTTGATAATGTTATTTCATACACTGAATTCTAAAAAAAATGGCAAACCGTAAAAAATCCATAAATTGGGATTTTGGGTTTGGGTGTGAGCGCTTAAACTTTAATGGCATAACCGGATTACACTATTGACTAGTTAATATATCAAATATGAGTTCTCCATGCAGGCCAAATCTTAATATTGGACAACGATTAGCATTTCATCTGCATTAAAATCATTAAAACTGATTTTTTAAGTTTTTAATGATTATGTGTTACATACGTTACCATCTTTACGAATCGAAAGTACACATTTATGAAAAAGCAGTGAGCTTTCAACTTAAAGAAGGCGTATTTGTTATTTATAGCAAGATGATTGTATAAATCTTTCTTTTATTTCACACTGGGTTGTTCATGGTTGAATGTGAACGATTTACTCTTCATAATCTTAATTGTAATACTGTGGAACATATGCAATAACTTTCGACTGAGGAATGATATGATGAAAATTCTTTCTTTATCGGAAAGGAAAATGATTTGTCGTTTAGACCAGTGGTTCAAAACTAACAAAGTGCAAAGAGATGTATATTGAAAATAGCTTAATATCCTGTAATTAACCCTTGTATAGGCTGTTTTGGAACTGTAACGTAGGTAACACAATCGGTGAATAAAAATGATTTACAAACGTCAATATATGTGATAGTAACTTTTTTCATCACATGATATTAATATATTTAGATTTGGAATTTAGGTTAGAGATTCAGTGTATTTTACAAACTTAGAGTATATTTCTGTCTTAAATGGGTAACATACGTAACGGATTCTGGAGGGCAAATGCACCACATCACAAGGCGACAACGTGCCTAGAAACTCTTAATAGTAATCAAAAAAGCCACACATAGCATCAAATCTAGTATGTGGAGGGTGTTGTGCGAAACGAAAAATTTCCCTACCCACCGTCTCGTCTAATTATGCTATGCAGGTAACTTGATATTGCTGGCAGTTGATAAAGTTGACATGACAATGTGTTTGTGAATGTTTATTCTGCAGAATATTTTTTTCTTTTTCAGTACTTATAGTGTTCCTGAAGCTGCTAGGGGTTGATTGATGAAGCAGAAAGACGGGATTCTCTTGAGCGCATGCTGGAAAAGGCACAACCGCAGCATAAATAATGGAGAATTAAAGACTTGAAACAGATGAAACCATAAAATTGTATATTAAGAATTATATATAACTGATAATATTGATATATTGTCATTATCTAATATGTACATACGAAGTTGTGTCATTTCCAACGAAACCATAAACATACAATGGCGATGTGCTTCATACATTGTCATATAAAACAAAACAAATGATTTTGGACAATTGTTAATGATTATGTCGATTATGCACACGACGGCGTTTTTGCAACGGTTTGGTTACCATAAATGTCGTGATTGGCTATGTAAATATGTAATATTTGACATAATAATTTGGAAAGATAATCACACTTTTGTTTACCAATCCCTTTGTTCTATGCTTAATCGTCTTTTCTTCAGGTATAATCTACATAGATAAATTGAAGCCTTCAAGCATCAACTTGGTGTCTTAGCACATATGTGTTATAAAAAATCAGTCACAATACACTTCTTAGCACAAGTCTGTTAAGAAGAATCAGTTGTCCAGTTGAGTTAACCTTTTTCATCATTCTGTCCAGATTAGCATGCCTAATTCTTAACACATGTGTGTTAAGAAATCGCACAGTGTTTCTTGCTGTAGGAAACAGCCAACACTTTTATACTTTGGTGACTACCTTAATATAATTATTTGCTTTGGTAAATGAGTTGAATATGAAATCATCTGCAATGGAAACAAAATCGCTTTCTTTCTTGAGACGTTGTTGCTATTTGGAACCATCGCCACTGTTAACAAATATGTGTTAAGAAAGTAAAACAGCTCGAGGCGAGTCGATATACCGATTGGAAGCAGACGCCAAGATGAAACCGTGTTCTTAACAATTGTTTGGTAAGAACATTGCAGAGTTTGAAATTGACGAGATGCCACAAAAGAATGTTTAATACTATGGACAAGTTAACAAATGTTTGTTAGTAGTGAGAAGTCGAGTTATAAAAAGGTAAAACTAACATATTTTGATTAAAAATGATAAAAAATTTGTTTGGAAAACACCAAATGCAGAAAAAATGTGTCAATTTCTGTTTGGAAGTACCGTGGAAAACACGTGTTAGACTGTGTTATTTCTTGATTAAACAAATATTGTTCAATATTTATGTATATAATTTGGTTTTGTCTTTAAAATGACGATTTGATCAAGTGGAAATGATCAAATCAAATCGGAACTAAATTAGTTTGTTAACTATACTTTGGATAGTTTAAGTTTAAACATATTTTATTGCCTTTTTATGTACAATGGGGTTGGGCTACAAGTTCTATCAACATTAGGTTCAGCCCGCCCCCTACAACATAATAATAGTGCAGCATGGCAAACATATTTACAAATACAACAAATATATTGTAAATCGTAAATAACAAATAAAGACAGACAGACAGACGATAGATAGATAGATAGATAGATAGATAGATAGATAGATAGATAGATAGATAGATAGATAGATAGATAGATAGATAGATAGATAGATAGATAGATAGATAGATAGATAGATAGATAGATAGATAGATAGATAGATAGATAGATAGATAGATAGATAGATAGATAGATAGATAGATAGATAGATAGATAGATAGATAGATAGATAGATAGATAGATAGATAGATAGATAGATAGATAGATAGATAGATAGATAGATAGATAGATAGATAGATAGATAGATAGATAGATAGATAGATAGATAGATAGATAGATAGATAGATAGATAGATAGATAGATAGATAGATAGATAGATAGATAGATAGATAGATAGATAGATAAGATAAGATAAGATAAGATAAGATAAGATAAGATAAGATAAGATAAGATAAGATAAGATAAGATAAGATAAGATAAGATAAGATAAGATAAGATAAGATAAGATAAGATAAGATAAGATAAGATAAGATAAGATAAGATAAGATAAGATAAGATAAGATAAGATAAGATAAGATAAGATAAGATAAGATAAGATAAGATAAGATAAGATAAGATAAGATAAGATAAGATAAGATAAGATAAGATAAGATAAGATAAGATAAGATAAGATAAGATAAGATAAGATAAGATAAGATAAGATAAGATAAGATAAGATAAGATAAGATAAGATAAGATAAGATAAGATAAGATAAGATAAGATAAGATAAGATAAGATAAGATAAGATAAGATAAGATAAGATAAGATAAGATAAGATAAGATAAGATAAGATAAGATAAGATAAGATAAGATAAGATAAGATAAGATAAGATAAGATAAGATAAGATAAGATAAGATAAGATAAGATAAGACAAGACAAGACAAGACAAGACAAGACAAGACAAGACAAGACAAGACAAGATAAGATAAGATAAGATAGATTCCTTGTCGGTTGCATGCTCCTTCGGATCATAAATTTTGTATAAGATGTTGGGATTGTTCTTTTTAAATTTTCAAAAGCGACCTGAGTCTTTGATATATTGCTGTACTGCCTGAAAAAGAAAACAATTATCATTATCAGACAGAGTAGTCTTTCCATACAACAGTGTGTTTAAACTTAAAGGATGGTATTGTCGTGTTTGACGAAACATTATCAGTCTTTGATTAGAATAGTTTTCGCATTCGAAGAAGAAGTGGATGGCATTTTCTTCTAAGTTTCCACAAACGCATCTCTTATCGTCAGTTAAATGGTTTTGAGATAGCTCATATTTTAAATCACTGCAGTTATTACGAATTCTAGCATGTATAACGGACCATTTCCTATTGCCTTTCATATAAAAAGCAGGTATTTTAATGTCACCAAGTATGTTTTCCTTTAAGTTATGACGAAATGCCAAGAAAGAATCTGCTTCTCTTAAATCAGACTGTAGTTCATTCCAGTAAGACACAGACGAAGGGACACACGATCTGTTAGAAATTTCTGTACGTGTGTATATATTTGTAAGATTAGCACGATTACGTAATGGATAATTGGATACCTCGCGGACAAATGGTGGGATAATATCAGATATATAGTCCAGACTATTGATGAGTATTCTATCGTAGGCCTTATGTAGGATATATACATTTGATTAAGTGCTTGGCGGCTGAATCTGTACTTTAGTTTCCTCATGATACCTAATGTCTTATATGCAGATTTGAGTATGTTATCTATATGAGTCTTCCACTGACCATTGCAAGAAAAAGTAACACCTAAATGTTTATGATTATCAACAAAGCTTATGTTAGTATTATCAAAAATGAATGTAGGTAGATAATCAACAGGTCTTAAAGAAAATAACATTGCTACTGTCTTAATTGGGTTAAAATCCACTAGCCACTTTTTCGCCCACGAAGCTATAAACGCCAGATCATGATTGATGATACCTTCAATGTCTTTAAGGTTCGTTGCAGAAAAGAATAGTGAGCTATCATCTGCGAACAGTCGAACTAAACTTAAGAGATTTTCGGCTATGTCATTAACATAAACTAGAAATAAAAGAGGCCCTAATACTGATCCCTGAGGCACACCAGCATTTACAGTGAGCAGTGGGGATGTAGCAGAATTGATTTGTACTTTTTGTTTCCTGTCAGTCAGATAGTTTGAAATCCAAGTGAGAAGTTTTCCCTTTATGCCATTTTGCCTTAACCTGAATAAAAGTCCCCTGCGCCAGACTTTATCAAAAGCCTTAGATATATCACAGAATATCATACAAGAATGTTGTTTTGCATCGAAGGATTGACAGATATGGTGAAAAATATCTATTAGTTGGTACGTAGTAGAATGACCGGGACGAAAACCAGACTGGTATTTATAAAGAAGATTGTTACTATATAAATGGTTATATAAATGTTTAAAAATAATGCGTTCCTGAATTTTTCCTAGGTTACTTAATAGAGAGACTGGACGATAGTTAGCTGGAATGCTTTTCTCACCCTTTTTAAATATGGGTACTAAATTGCCTTGTTTCCACTTATCAGGAAATATTCCTTCCTGTAAAGAGCGATTGAAAATAATGCATAGTGGTTTTGCTACAGTTTTTGACACTCTTTTAAGCATTTTATTACTAATTAAATCAGGACCAGAGGCTTCTGTGGTGGTTCTTTTTGTTTTATGTTTTGGTGTATAAAATTTTTTTGTGCTGTTGGCGCCTTATGTATGTTTTCATATTTTTAGTTAAGTTAAGGTAACTGAGTGGCCACCTATTGGGAAAATAGCTGCTCATTCGGCTTACGATATGTTTCATGGTATAAGTACCTGATTGTTAGTTTGGTTTTTTCCCACCTCGGTTTTTGGAGTGGGAATCTTTTTCTGATTGCGCCTTTTCCTGATCTTTGCCTACTTGTACCTTTTTATTTGGATCGAGATTTACGATAACATCAATGACTTCATCTTCAGTAATTTCAATATTGTCTATAGAAGCATCAGTGAGCTCAGTAAGTGGGGGTAACTCTGCTTGTGAATCGTCAAGTGACGACACGGATGCAAAATAAGAATTTAGAGTTTCAGCCTTCTCTTCATCAGTTACATGCCAGACGGGAGTGATTTCATTTACGGTACAAAGTGGCGGTATTGTCGATACGGTATCTTTCTTGTTAACAAAGTGTTTCACAATTTTCCAGAATTCTTTCTTACTTTGGATATTGTACTGTACAAACGATAGATTGTGGTTTAGGGTTAATTGCGAGAAGATGTCATTTGATGCATTTGAAGAGGAAGACTGGTCACTCGACAACGACACAGACAGGGGTCCTGGGTTCGGTTGGATATCACCAGCACAAAGTAGTAGTATGAAACTCCAGGTTATTACATTAGATACAGATAATAAAATCAAGCAATACAAAGTAAACGTGGCATTATTTTGCGCGCGAGTCCTTGGATACACACATCTACGGTAACAAAAGGGGACCATCATAGTAATTTTACAAGCATTTTCTTTAACCCATGAAAGCAAAGAGTATGTATAGAATACATGACAATAAAGCAAACATCAAAATTAGGTGCAAACTAAGATTTTTGGTGCATGCGCGACGATAAAACGTCATGACATCACACGGATTCTGTTTGCTCGGTGTTGTTATTATGTAACTGTCGATATAAGAAGAAGAAACAGAATGAATGATGTCACGCGTATGTCAGCACTTGGTAAAAGTGCCGGTTTGCAACAACAATGAGACCATACCCTCTTCCCCAAGTCCCCCCAGAGAAAGCAAAAAAAAAAGTTGAACAAAACAATATCAAGATAAAATAATGCATACAAGAGCAAGCAGCAAAATATGGAGGAAAAACTAACATGTGCCAGCATATTATAGTGTGTGTGCGTGCGTGCGCGCGCGTGCGTGCGTGCGTGCGTGCGTGCGCGTGTGTGTGTGTGTGTAAGACATTGCGCATTTACATATATAATCCTTATCACAGGTGTGCGAATGTAAATAGACACAGCGATCAATAAAACATCTAATGTTTGTTTTAAAAAGTTCGATTATAACGTCAGACGGATCAATCATCAGGCAGATCCTTAGGGTAACAACCGAAGAGCGAGTCAGGATGAGATTACCAAAACACCATACGTTTAACGAAACAAAAATTTGTTGTTTAACGATAAGCTGTATATGATATGCTTAAGTCTGTAAAGTTCTGTTTCTGTTCTGATGGTCCCCGTGGCCGAGTGGTTAAGAGCGCTGATATTTCATTATCGCACTTAACCATTCGATCATCTCACCGCTGTGTCTGGTGTGGGTTCGAGCCCCGCTCTGGCCACATGTGAGACAAGCCAAGTTCTGCTTGCGGGTGTATCATGTGGTTTTTCTCGGGGTTCTCCCGTTTTCGCCCCACCTACTGATTGGCCCGTCTCATATGAGCTGAAATAATCTTGAAAGGGACGTTAAACTGAATCAAAAAAAAAAAAAAAAAAATGTTCTGTTATGTATGTTTACTAACTATATTTGAATGTTTTAATGGCAATGAAATACCTCTGCAATACCTTTGTTCTGATAATAATACTATAAATGTTATGCCCGGCGATTATTTACAAAGATTAGTTCAATAATTGCAGTTTTTATTGATCTGCAAAAACGCTTCCGTGTACACTAAATTCGCAACATGGCAATGCCAATATTGTGACTCGTACGTTTAAATGGATATTCTTAAAGATAAAATCGCCAAAAAAATAAGCAATTTTCTGCACAAAACAATAATTTCATCCATAGCTATCCTGTAGGCACCTTGGCATTTGTTGTGGATATGTTTCCGATGTATATCTATTTGAAAGCTATTTTGACAACGAACTCGACCTTTGACAACAAACATGCGATATAGACAAGTTGAGAGGGACTGTTTGAAAAGTACTCTCTATAAAACTATTTTGTTATTAGCCTAATAAATAAGATACAACAATTAGATCCTTTGTCCTAGAGGTTTGTCTGAAGAAAAGTTTTCAATGATGTGATCCAAAAATTAGTCATGGGAACTTGTCGAATTTCAAACTCGACTCTGGCCCCGACTTAAAGCTATTCATTTTGGTTGGTTGGGGTCGGAGATTCTTGTCTGTTGCTTGGCCCACTGGGGTATAACTGGTGTTTTTCTTTTGCTCCGGGCTTCAGTAAGTTATTCGGCGCCCAGGGATATCCATCGTTGGGCAGCTTACTGAATCTGTTGAGTCCTCGTTTTTGTTTCATCAGGATGTTTATCATGATTTATTTGTTTGTCCTTGATGATTCATTGACTAGTTAGATATTCACCACGAGGACCGAAGAACTAACTAAATGTTATGAACCACTGCAGAAGCTGAGGGTGAGGTTATGGCCATGTAAAATCAAATCGATTTAAGCCCGCCAGTAATTTTATATTACTGATCGCTCCAAGGCGATACTTCTGTGGTGGTTCTTTTTGTTTTATGTCTTGGTGTTTAATTTTTTGTGCTGTTGGCGCCTTATGTATGTTTTCATATTTTTATTTAAGTTTAGGTAACTTGATGGCCACCTATTAGGAAAATAGCTGCTCATTCGGCTTACGATATGTTTTCATGGTATAAGTACCTGATTGTTAATTTAGTTTTTTCCCACCTCAGTTTTTGGAGTGGGAATCTTTTTCTGATTTCGCCTTTTCCTGATCTTTGCCTACTTGTACCTCATTCTAGCTACTAGGAGGATATCTGGAAGAACGAAGAACGATGCAATCAAAAATGAAGCAGCTAGAGTGAAAACAAATTTTCCCCATTATATATATGTCTATGGAGATTTTTCACAACACAAGGGCAGCAAACTAGGCAGTCTATCTGATCTGAATCTGACTGGTTTACTGGTGACACGCCAAACTGACAATACTTCACCAGGGGGTGCGACAATATTTCACCAGGGAAATCAGTCCAAGGCTCTCACAAGAGATGCAAACTTGGATACACAGTCATCAGACATTTCAGCAGAGGAGATCAGAGAATCAGGGAGGTCATTCCATTTCCTGATAGTCTGTGGAAAGAAACTACTTTTGTACGCTTCTTTGCTAACTGATGGTGTCTGAAATGCGATAGAGTGTTGATTTCTACAACGCATATTCTTCGGGATATGTAGGTATTCTGGCTTTACCCTTCAGACCTTTGTAAAGCAGAATAAGTCTACTATCTTTCCTTCTTTTCTGATCTTTTCTTAAGAGATTCCCATTTCAGTTGACCTAAAATGCCAGTCCTGCTACCAGTTTCAAAAAATAATTTTCAGTCACAAATCTTGCAGCACGATTTATCTATCTATCTATCTTCATATACTGAGTCGATCAATGTCTGATCATCATCTCAGGTGTTGGGTGGGTGCTAAATTTTGAATTTAGCAAGATGGGGAGAACATTCGGGATGGGCCATAAAAACTATTTACAAGAAGCTATACAGAGTCATACTAAAACGTATACCTCTGAACCCCTGATCTAAATAAGAGCCTTGAATTCTTCAGCAGTCTTTGATGAGACCACTGAAGAAGGAAGACGATTCCATAAAGGGATAGTCCTCGGGAAAAAAGAATTCTTCAGAACATCACTTTAGGCCATATATTTTGTGTATTGTGAATCATGAGATGCCCTGGTACTTCTTTTTCCATTTTTTCCTGGAAGCCATGAGTGTGAGGCTCCCAAACTGAACTTCTATATTCCAAAACCTGTCGCACCAGTCCTTTATAAGCTGTTTCTTTCACATCTGGGGGACAAAAAAAAAAACAAAAACAAACAAACAAATTTCTCCTCAAGAATCCATGATACGATCTGGTCGAAAGTCGAACACATCTGAGATAGTCATCCGAGATATTCTAGTTGTCCTCGTTACTACTAAGAAAGAAGAACATCTAATGAAAATGAAAGTTCTAGAGACATTCCGGGACTACCGGACATACTGCTGAATCTATCTATCTATCTATCTATCTATCTATCTATCTATCTATCTATCTATCTATCTATCTATCTATCTATTTATCTATCTATCTATCTATAATCATGATCGATCATCACCATCATCATCATCATCATCGTCATTATGATCTATCATCATCAATTTCGATCATCATCATCATTATCATCATCATCATCATCATCATCATCATGATCGAACATCATCATCATCATCATTATGATCGATCATCATGATCGACCATCATCATCCTCGATCATCACCATGATGATCGATCATCATCAAGATCGATCATCATCGTCGATCATGATGATGATGATCGATTATCATCATCAACCATCGTCATCCTCGATCATCACCATGATGATCGATCATCAGCATCATAATCGATCATCATCATGATCGATCATCATCATGATCGATCATCATCATAATCATCATGATCGATCTTGATTATCGATGATTATCGTTCATGATTATCATTATGATGATCGATCATGACTATTTAGATAGATCCCATGATGATGATGATCGATCATGATCGAACATTGTGATCGATCATGATGATTATGATCGATCATGATGATCGATCATGATGATGATGATCGATCATGATGATGATCGATCATGATAAAAATGATCGATCATGATTTTGATGATCATGAAGATCGATGATGACGATCGATCATTCGATCATGATGATAGATAGATAGATAGATAGATAGATAGATAGATAGATAGATAGATAGATAGATAGATAGATAGATAGATAGATAGATAGATAGATAGAATCAGCAGTATGTCCGGTAGTCCCGGCATGTATACAATAACTCTCTAAACGTTGTCAATGTAATTCTTCTTCTCGCGAAATCGTTTGCGCATATAATGAAGTTATCGAACCATATAATCAACTTGATGCAAATAAAGACAATAGCCCATAATATATATAATGAGAAACATACATAATATAATGAGGTTGTATCAGCATATAGTGCAAGTCTACCATAATATAAAGATGTTTACTCATCATATAATTAAAATTTTCATAATATAAAGAACCTGGTCCAACATATAATGGACTTTCCTCATTATATAATGCACACTATACAACATATAATCAAATGTGAGCAGGATATAATGACGATGATGAATCAAATGTTTTTATTCCTTACCATCAGACAGCTTTGGCGTTCCATACGCTTTAGGTCTCACCAACACTCCATATCGATTTTTCAAACACTCATTGGCATCATACTCCGCAATCACTCATTCTAGATTTCATGCTTGCTCTTCTTTTCTTCAGAAGCAAAGGAAATTCAATCAACAATTAAGACTAAAGATTGCCCCGCCAATTTGGGCCGTGAGAAATATATGGGCTGCTTGTGCAAAGCGTTTAACCCTGGTTTCCGAGAGGAAAAATTAAGTTTTTTCCAATAGTAAATCTATAGGAGCTATTTGTCGCCATGGAAACCAGACTTTAGATCCGACCATTCCCAAAACGTAATGCAAACTTTCCCCATCCCAGAGATGCTTCTGATCAGATTAGATTGCGACGAGCCCAGTGGCGTTTTATATAGATAAATTTATATTTGAAATTGTGTCGGACGCTCTCACGAACGGTCGGTCGCCGGCCTGAGTCCCATGTTATAAAGTCACAATGAACCTAGGTGAACTGAAAAAAAAAAAAAAAAAAAAAAAAACAACAAAAAAAAAACTTTTTGATCGCCCCACGTTTTAAAAGTACAAGTTTACATTTCTGCACTCATAATGCAATGCACTCAAGACGATGCACCAGAATGAACAAATGTATAGATAATGCCTAGGTCACACTAGGGCTTACGTACGCTGCGGACGCTGCGGATAGGTGTTCCGGATCTGTCCGTCCTATCCGTAGCGATTAGTATCTTATCCGTTATGTCCGTAATTGTACGTATCGTATCCTCAGGGCTCGGAATAGACTTATAAAGTCTGATGAGATGATGTCTTTTTCTATATAATCTTAAAATTACATATATGATACCATAGTCCACTGCAAAGATTCTTCTTGGTCATGATTTTGCTTCTCTGACTATCTCATCAGTAGATGTTTGAGTCAGCTTAATGTAAAGTATGGTATGGCATATCAGCATAATATAAAAAAGGCATGGCACTTTTGGAATATATTTCAACATCTACGGCTGTAATCAGTCTAGGCTCGGAAGATCCGCGGGCAAATTTTCATAACTGTCAAAAATTTATGCGCGGATGGACGATCGGTAATGGTAGGTAATGGTACGTAACTGAAAGCATTCGAGTCTGTCCATATCTAATCGGTATAAAAACGTATCTTAACGTATCATTCCGCGATCAAGCATTTGTTGCGGATCGATACTGTTCCATAGGTGTGGTTTCGTTCGGTTGCGGTCTTTGTCGTTTTTGTACATTTCGATACAAATTGATACGTTCAGATGTTACCACAGGGTTTTAGGTCCGTCACAGTGCGGGATGATTCTTTATGATATCAGTTACTGATTCTTTATGATAACGCTACGGATTCTTTCTGATTTTCATAACTGATCTATTGCTAGGTGTTTTTAAGGTTTTTGAAGCCGGAAATGACCTCTTGTATACACATACTAGTCTGACTGGTCAGCCGTCAAAATGAAGTATCATACCCAGTGGTTCATTTTGCCGTCTGACTCCAGCACATTGTCAAAAAGCCAAGCTGTCAGCCACTTTCGGGTGAAAGTCATTATTTACAGAATAACAAGTTTTTATACAAACAAATGGTGTAAAACATTGTAAAACAAAAAAAAAACAAAAAAAAAAAACAAACAAAAAACAAAAAAAAAAAAAAAAAAAAAAAAAAAAAAAAAAAAAAAAAATAAAATAAACAAAAACGTACAAGTAGGCAAAGATCAGGAAAAGGCGCAATCAGAAAAAGACTCCCACTCCAAAAACCAAGGTGGGAAAAAACCAAACTAACAATCGGGTACTTATACCATGAAAACATTTCGTAAGCCGAATGAGCAGCTATTTTCCCAATAGGTGGCCACTCAGTTACCTTAATTTAACTAAAAATATGCAAACATACATAAGACGCCAACAGCACAAAAATATTTTAAACACCAAGACACAAAACAAAAAGAACCACCACAGAAGTATCGACTTGGAACGATCAGTAACACAAAGCTACTGGCGGGTTTAAATCGATTTTACACGGCCGTAACCTCACCCTCAGCTTCTGCAGTGGTTCATAACATTTAGTTAGTTCTTCGGTCCTCGTGGTGAATCTCTAACTAGTAAATGAATCATCAAGAACAAACAAATAAATCATGATAAACATCCTGATGAATCAAAAACCAGGACTCACCGTAGATTCAGTAAGCTGCCCGACGATTTGAAAATTCTCCAAACCTCCATTTGAAAAACAAACCTCCATTTGAAAATTCATAAAACATATCCAAATTTTGTTTATTTTGATGATTTTTTAAAAAAGAATCTATTCAACATGGCTGACAAAAAAGTAATCTGAGAGGGGAAACAATTCTAACTGCGAGCTTCTGATTGGCTCTTAGAGAGTGCATGACCTCAGCACCCAGCCATTAACCAATTGGATTAGGAATTCCCATAAAATCAATGTCTAAAAACAGCTTGCAGAGATATTAATGGAACTTGGGAAATTTTGATAGTGTTGGAGTCAGACGTCAAAATGATAAATCAGTTATCAAAAATTCATTTTGACGGCTGACCCGCCAGACTATACACATACATACTATATATAAACAAAGCAGGTTTGATCTAAATTGTTCGGTCTAACAAGTCATCATTTTATCAGTCACACTGCAATTTCAGCATTAATTCTCATTTTTGATCATATGGTTTGGTTAAGTTATGACCAAACATCCCAGTCAACAAGTTTTAAGTCCTATCGGGACGAAGGGTGACAGAGCACGTGTTTTATTCGTTAGTTTTGTAGAAACATACTTGAAATAGCATTCATCTGAAAATTGTATTTTCAGTGAAAACCAGCCACTTTTTTCGTATTATGTAGACTTACCTGCTACGCAATGTAGTGGCTTACTGGGGTGGTTTATTCAACCCCGGCCCATCACATACCCCTGAATGTTATATTAAGTGAAAAAGAATTCTGTAAACATGCCATATTCGTTTATTTGTATAAAATATCTACTATGTCAATACAGATATCTTATTTACAGCCTTATTGAAGATATCTTATATATATTAATTCAGATATCTGAATCATTAAATAAGATATTTTATTTCCTAAATAAGATACATGTATCTAATTTACTAAACATGTTTAATAAGATATCTTATTTACCACTATAAATAAGATATCTTTATTACCAATTTCAATATCTATTTTGCTATTTAAGATATCTTCTTTTCTAATTAAGACATCTAGTTAAGCAATAGATACGAATTGTTACAGATATGACGGATAGATACGAAAGGCCCGTCCGCAGCGTCCACAGCATCCGGACGTGCTAGTGTGACTGTAGTTTGACCAAAACCTGCGTTTTCTTGCATTAGATTTCACCGTTATAAGCGCAAGAAAACGCAACGTTACGTATCTGAAGGTGTATGTCTGTATCTAAACGTAACAGATGGTATCGAAAGGTATGAAGTCAAGTATCTTAACCGTATGCGAATTTATCCGTAACTATCTGCGAACGTATCCGTATCTTTCCTGAACTACCCGTATTTATTCGTATTTAAAGGTAATTATAATACGTAAATTCATTTTAGAACCGTTAGCCCCGCCCACAAAATTCTGCGGATCGCAACGTATAGTATTCGCAACTATCAGCGGCATCCGTAAGTGCTAGTGTGAACTAGGCATAATGCATGAACAAAATTGTATGCTGTCTTCTTTTCTTGTTTGTCGAAAACGGTTTTCATATAAGTATATACGTATGTCTGTATCTAAACGTAACAGATGGTATCGAAAAGTATGTAGTCAAGTATCTTAATCGTATGTATTCGAATTTATCCGTAACTATCTACGAACTATCCGTATCTTTCCTGAACTACCCATATTTATTCGTATTTAAAGGTAATTATACTACGTAAATTCATTTAGAACCGTTAGCCCCGCCCACAAAATTCTGCGGATCGCTACGTATAGTATTCGCAACTATCCGCGGCAGTAGGTGCTAGTGTGACCTAGGCATAATGCATGAACAAAATTGTATGACGTCTTCTTTTCTTGTTTGTCGTAAACGGTTTTCATATAAGTCTATACGTTTTAATGTTAGGACAGTCCATACAAGTGAAGCACAGAAATAAGTGAAGCACAGAAATAAGAAATGATCAATTGGATGGCGATTTGACCCCATACGAGATACTCAGAAAATATACGTGGACAATTTTGACAGAATGGGTACAACGATCAAGGGCTGTACATTACAGAATCCTCCAGACGGCGGTTGGGGTTGGGTGGTGACATTTAGCGCTTTCATTGTCGGTGCTATAGTTGACGGTATTTCATATTCCTTTGGAATACTCTTTGTTGAGTTGTTGGACTACTATGGTGAGAGCAGAAGTCTAACTTCATTGATAATATCAGTGATGTCTGGAACCTACGGATTCATAGGTAAAATGACATCGTTTTACAAATATAAAAAGAACTATTTTGTTACTGATACCCTTGTGTCGTATAATATAAAATTACAGTTGCAGAAAAATCATTCTTTCCCAACTGTTCTATCAATGTCCACCGATACGGATTTCTTGTTACAAGTGTAAGAAAATTATTCTTTTCCACAAAAGGTCATAATCATCAAAGTGCGTAAAAAAAAAAAAAAAAAAAAAAAAAAAAAATGAACGAATTGGCAATATCATTGGTAAAACACATCAATGCAATATATATTGTCTACGCGCCAGCGCGTAGACTACTCTAATGTTTGAGATTGACCTACTTACAAGACAACTCTTACACCTCTCTACAACTGCAACTGCACGGTTTGAGTCTAGTGGCTTGACTATCGTGTTAGTAGGATTCCGGGTCGTTTCGCCAAGGACCGTGTAAACACCCCAAAACACCCATGCAAACCTCCCTTTGGTTGGTAACATTTGTACCAATGGTGCAGTTGGTACCAAATATGGGGCAAATTGTTAAATTCGTGGAACTGGTGCATGATTGCATTCTATCTAAGCAACAACGGAATGAAATGAACCGACGGTATTGTGACGCTATATGATCAGGTATGAAAGCTTTGACCGCGTCCCACCTGTGTAGCCAATTACATTCTATCCAAGCCACAACGGAATGAAATGAACCGACAGTATTGTGACGGTCGATTGTCAGGTATGAATGCTTTGGCCGCGCAGCGTTTTATTTCTGTTCAGTCAAATGCACCACGATGAAATGGGAGTACTGTCAGATTCTTTGACATTCTAATTTATATATGCGAAGCGTAGACCAAGCTTTTTGTTAAAGCTTATACTTGTTTAATGTAAATGATAAGTTTCCATTAAAATTTTGATATTCTTCTTACGTAAGAACCACATTGGCGAGACGGTTCTAACGAGTAGCCACTACTAGTAACTAGTATCTTTCTTGGGGTGGGGGTGGGGGGCAAAACTAAATAAAAATGTTTACTAATCTGTAAACCCCATTTTCACCATAAAATCGGGATATAAATGGGTATTCACAGCATGGATATGTTGGCATGATGTTATGAAATTGTTGCCAAAGTGCAAAATATGTATTCATGATTGTTTTGACAATATTTATAGCATAGCAAACACACACGTGTTTGCTGTACGGTATAGGAATTGTACATAGCTAGAAATTCAAACCGGGGCGTGTAAGCTGATGACAGCCATTTTTGTCGACAATCCGGGCTCTTCAGATCTCGAGAAAATTTTAATTTGACAATACGTTTTCACTTAGAGAAAAATATTTCCATATACCCCAGTGAAGTACTCGTAGATAATTATTTTTCACAATGCATACTGTACGCATCAAAATGAATGTACAGTGCGTACCGACGTTACAACTGTATATTCTAATTCTAACCTCTCATCCAGAGTCAAACTTGTAGATATGTGTGGATAAGGTTATTTATTCAAGCATGAAAATTCAAGTAAAATGGTTGATAATCCTGTAATTACATGTTATAATATCATTAAGGTATATTTAACTATATATTTGTCCTTGAGAGAAATAAATGAGAAAGAAATGATAAACTGGAATGGCTGTAGAACATGGAATACATCAAGTTAAAAATTGAATACAATGAATGACCAGAACCCGAAGCAAAATGTTCTATAAACCAAAGTGACAAACTACAATGTAACTGCATGAATAAAGCCTTTGGTAAACAATTTGTCTGGCCGAAGCGCTGGATGGAGAGCACGTATATGGTATAACTATTGAAGATACATAAAACTGTAAACCAACTTTTTTTCGCGGTTGTTTATTTTCGCGATTTTAGCAACCCTGACATTTTTTCGCGGGTTGAAAAAATTGAAAAAAAAATTGAAAAAAAAAAAAAAAAAAAAAAAAAAAAAAAAAAAAAAAAAATCGCGATTTGTCATGCTCTGGCACATATGAAGTTTGTCCTTTGGCGTGTACTATCTCGATTATTAATTGTTTTGACGGCCTCAAACGGAATACGTCATCAAAGCGTGTGAGATGATCTTCGAAGAAAATTAGACATTTATAAATGGCTGGGCGCGAACACGAGCAATTATCAAACATACTGACTTTTAACTGAGGATCTTTTTAATATTTTATACAATTTTATAGACTAAAATCTTACCTTGTAACCCCTTGGCCAGGGAACTCAATAAAAACAGTTTATTTTTCTACATGTTTTATTTTCTTTCTACAACCCAGGTTCTTATTTTATTTCCAACTAGCTCTTTACACTTTCATACCAGACCACAAACTGACTTCTCCGCCTTCTATCACCGATATCTCTCCTTCTTGCACACGTCATCCTCTCTTCTCCCGCGTATGCTCATCCATCCAACATCTAGCACATACCCATATATGTTCACAACCTCATAACTTACACTCATCCTAACATACCTTTTACTCATTCATTTCACCTAACATACTCTCGACCTAGTACCCTTGCACTCACCAATAACCTAGTACACGTGCACTCACCAATAAACTTAAACAACTGAAAAACTAATATTTTATCAATAGTGTTACAAATGCCTCCCCCATTAAGTTTTTATGTTGTTTATTTATATGTCTTTGATAACTGATTCCCATCTTATCTTGAGCACTGAATTTATGATGAAACACTGACTGAGTCATCTACACATTTTGAAAGAAATAAAAATGCTCTAACTAAGTTCACTACACTTTTTATTAATATTAATCCAGAGTAAGAATGTATGTTAAATTCAAATGAGCATAGGTATGTCCAACCGGTTACAATATTTAGAAGCGTAGTAACTCCAGTTACTCCACAGCATTCTGTCAATCATTACTCTCCATATCAACATCACTTCAGTCATAGTTCACGAACAGTTGTACCATTGTCGTACCACTAATGTAGTATGTGTAAGTAATCTTCCCGACAGTCCACAACTCTGATTTCACGTGTATATCAGGATCAGAGACTGTCACTTGCATGTTAATCGTGTTCGTAGAACGTATCATCCAAATTAAAACAGTCCTGTTACACCGTTGTTCACACAGTTATGTCATACTACTCTTATTCATCACCAAAGATGTATATGGCCAGTTCTGCATTCTCTCCGCTCGTCATTTGTATTCCAAATTCTATAAGTTTTATAAACTTTTATCCAAGGAAATCTAGTTATGGTTGAAGTGTTAATTGTTATATGCAGCTTAGTTGCAAAACGTTGTCATCAGAACTATTAATTAAAGTTAATGTTACTTTCTATTTCTGCTTATCTAGTCTTGTCGGAGATCATATATCCAGGTAAGTCGAAATTCAGGAAAATGTTTGGCAATCGTTCAACTCAAAGATAGGTATAAGTAGACGTGGTTAAGTCATGAGTTAATCACCTTATGTTCATGAGAGATTGTCTTGGTCAGTCTGCGTCAGCTTGGCAACATGCCAACTATTGTCCCATTGGTCTGGTACATACATACAACAAATATATGACAAATGTCCTTGTTACACATTTGAACCTGGGTTTGCATAATTAGTTTCACTATATACATATTACTAGTCACACATTAATATTATTAGTCACACAATCATATATCATCATAATCTTTGTATTATCTTTATTATCATTATTATCCCGGGATATGTCCTTTCATTGTTTATAACCTCGTAACTTCGGCGCCATCCATTTTAAACAACGTTGGATACAGTTTCTGGATGACATCGTCGTGGGCTCCTACAGGCGCTGATGGAGTTGGACCGCCACAATCTGATGCTTGATTGTCGATCGTTGTAGAAACGCCCGGTTCAGGCTTCGTGTTTACCGTTTCACGTGCTCGGCAACTTTCTCGCAAGGAAGAACAGGTCTGACTTAAGTAAGCATGGTACTTGCAACATAAGTACATGCACCCTATGGCTATACTCATTATTAAAGAGCCAATAATGGCCAAGCATCGTTTTTAACCATTATTTCTGCAGTGGTGTTTAATTCGGCCAATAATCCATCAAGGGATATATGTTTTATTGGTTTTAGTGATTTGGGCAAGGATATCTTAGTGAAGTTAGGATACCGTTCTTGCAATGGTTTTACAACATTTAGTTGGGAGATATTTATCGATCTCAGCAATGCAAGATCTTGATCTCTCAGGTCATAATCATTTTCCTTTTGATAAGAGGCTGTTAATGTGAAATAGTCACTGGACGCCACACATGTAGCTGGTACTTCCAAAATATCAATGGTTGGTTTTAAGGTAACAGTTTTACTTTGATCATTATCTTTACAAACAATTGAAAATCGTAAATTTACTTGTGAAACAACTCCCGACAAGAACCCCATTAATTTAATAGCAGAAGAAATTTATGTATTCAGAGTGATGACACTTTTACAGTTTTTCTCAATTTCATTTCGTTTTTTTAAGAACAGGTTTATCACACACAACCGTACCAAATTGACTGGATAGATTGGACTTTCTACCTTGCAGTATGTTATAGTAGCTTTACTGCAAATATTTGTCTCAGCTGCAGTTAAAATAGCATATTTAGTGTGTAGAATTTACAGTATAAATCAAAGACTCAAATTCCCAAAGGGACCAAATAATCAAAATACTGTTAAGAAGATGATATTTAACATATAAAATTTGAAATACTTCATATATATTCACTGATCCCAAAGGATCATACACTGTCTCACAGTGAAGATCTGTGATTTGATAGAGTGGGCCTTCAAAAGGGCATTAACAAACTATGGTTCACTTTATTTGGCATGTAATGACAGAACTGAAGTTTCATACACTGTCTCACAGTATCTTATAACACGAGATTTGATAGCAGTATGACAGGAAGTTTATAACTTAGAAAGTTCAGTAGTAGTACAAAAGCCAGAATTTGCAATAAATCTAGCTTTGTATGGTCTTTTGTGATGCTTAGGTAACCAATACATCGTAGGAAGTTTGTCTTGGCCTTCATTGACACAAACAGAAAACTTATTAAGTGAGCATTAACTACTGACATTTCATCAGTAGCTGTCTCCAGATAAGCCCTGGTACCATCAAGCTCCTGTTTTAAGGTGTTAACGTTGTGAAGCCTACAAACGACAATAACATTGTTTGTGGCTTTGTCTGCCAGAACCAAGACATACTTTCTATGAAATTCTTGGATACCCTGCTTCAAATGCTTAAATGACGATTTGGGTTTAGGAGGTAAAAGATTAGTATTTTGTGAATAAAACTTTATACGTTTATACACGACAGTGAAGATACTTCTTTTCCATTCTTTAAGAGCATTATCCTCAACACCCTCTCGTTTACACCATTGATTACCGAAATCATTCAATACAGATGCAATCTCCTCTCTACATTTGTCGAAATAAATGTAGGAAGGGAATCTATATTTCGGACCTTTAGAAACAATTTTGCGAATTCTAGAAACCAAACTTATTTTTAAATTTCCAGCAACTATATGTCCGGCTTGTTGATAAACATATTTTGAATCTTTACAATCTCAAGACTTAGGAGTATTAGCATGGATATCAATATCAGAAACAAGTTTATTGAAATTAAAAATAGTATTTCTGATTGGATTATTATAGTTGTAACAAATAATAGAAGGTTCTGAATTTTGGAAGTAAATGGGTATGGACTGTATCACTGATTTATCCTGGAATATGCTTGGTAAATCAATAAAGTCAATTTCCTTTATTAATGAAAGGAATTTTAATAAAACTTCTAATGTGATTAGATTCGGAGTCGATAAATGGACGAAGAGCATGCTGAGTATAACATCTTGTTAACAGTGCAGCGTCATACAATTGATGATTTCCATCGTAAAATCTATTAGCCTCTGTGTCCAAGGAACGTAATACATCATAAACCATGATTAAAAACTATGTTTTATCTAATATACGTTCATTAGGACCCAATTAAACGAGTTGCTACATATTTATTTATTTCTTGAGCCTGTTATTTGGTAGGGAGGATGTGTCTGTCCATGTTATTTTATACCTCTTCACACTACGGGCATTGTATTGAGGCTTTAGACAAAAAAGTAGCCCAAGAAAAACGATCGCTCACCTGAGAGTCAACAAGTACAGTCACTGGACGTGGTTGGGTTTTTTTAACCATATATGGAAAAGGTAGCTATCTTGGTCATGTGACCTGGAAACCCTACTTAGATCAAGAGAATAGCTCTTGTCTGAATTGTTTATCCTCTTGTCCACCATTTTGGTTCACTTGAAAAAAATCATATTTTACCCCAGGGGCATGATTGGCAGGATTTATATAGAGCTCCACATAACATTGCTGTATACCAAATATACAAGCTTTGGGTCTTGCGGTTTCAGAGAAAAATATTTTATCATGTATTTCTAGTATAAGCCTATGGAAGTTAATGAGGCCCCTGGTGCGGGGCCTGTATTGACCCCTGGGACACAGTTTGCAGAATTTATAAAGAGGACCACGATACATTGCTACACGCAAAATATGAAAACACTGGGCCTTGTGGTTGCAGAGAAGAATATTTGTTTATGTTCGTACGGGAGCTAATGCAGCGTTTACACTATGTTCCCGGCGGTCACGGCAGCCACGTTTCCACCAACCGTGATCGAAACGGGATAAACGTGAGGCAACGCAGGAGAACGGGACAGGCAAACGTAGCAGGCCGTGATAACCGTGGACACCGCGGCAAATTTAAAATCTGCCACAGCAGTCACGGCGGAAATGAGAAACGTAATGGGTCGTGATAAAACAGGCTGAACGCAGTTCATACCGTGACAGTACGTAGCAGTACCTAGCGAAACTTGGAGGCGGTCCATAGTGCAACGGGAATGCTTCGTTTACACTATGTTCCCGGCGGCCCCGGCAGCCCCGTTTGCTAGAAACGTAGCGTGCCGTGGAGTTATGGTAATACATTTCTCTGATTTTCAAGATCTTTTACGTTTTGTTACGTTTTCTTACATTGTATAACGATATCCGTAACAAGCCATGGTAATGATCAGCCGGTGTGTCACGGAGGCGCTAAGGTACGTTACGGTTATCCACGATTCTATCATGATTATTAGCACGTTCTACTACGGCCTGTTACGTTCTGTTGCGGTCAGTTGCGTTTTGACCAAGGCGCAACACGTTTTTTTTCTGTCTGTCAAGGTCAGCTACGGACGAAACGTAGACACCATACAATATAAAGAACATTTTTCTTTTTGTATACGAATAAGTCCTTTGAAATGATAATAACCGCGCTCCTCAATAACCGACTGCAGAGTTGATTAAGAAAGTTCGGGATTGTAATTCTTCTTCAACTGCATAGTGCAGCGTATGGTCTGCATTGTTCACTATAGTGACTTCTCCAATATGAAGGAACTTGTCCCCGTGATATGCCATTTTATATCTATAAACTTCACGCGCCGTGATAACCGTAACAGAACGTGACATACGTAGTAGAACGGGGTGAACACTGTCAAAGACCGTAACGCACCGTAACTTAACGCAACAAAACGTGTTGAGTATTCCGTAGGAAACGTGACGAGACATGAGACGACCGTGATCAAACGGAACAGAACGTGGAAGACCCATAGCTTGCCGGGCTATTCACTAGCTTCCCGTTGCACTACGGACCGCCTCCACGCCTCTACTGTTACGTTCTGTCACGGTGTGTTACGTTCAGCCCGTTTTATCACGTTTCTCATTTCCGCCGTGACTGCCGTGGCAGATTTTTAAACTGTCAAAAAATTTGTCACGGTGTCCACGGTTATCCCGGCGTGCTACGTTTGCCTATCCCGTTCCCCTGCGTTGCCTCACGGTTATCCCGTTTTGCTCACGGTTGTCTGAAACGTGGCCGCCGTGACCGCCGGGAACATAGTGTAAACGCAGTATAAGCATGTGAATAGCCCGGCAAGCTACGGATCTTCCACGTTCAGCTGCGTTTGGTCACGGTCGTTTCACGTCTCGTCCCGTTTTCTGTGGAATACTCAACACGTTTTGTTGCGTTAAGTTACGGTGCTTTACTGGCTTTGACGGTGTTTACCCCGTTCTAATACGTATGTCACGTTATGTTACAGTTATCACGACGCGTGAAGTTAAAAGATATAAAATGACACATCATTGGAACAAGTTCCTTCATATTGGAGCAGTCACTATGAGACCATACGCTGCACTATGCCTTTGAAGAATATCAACTCTGCAGTCGGTTGTTGAGGAGCGCGGCTGTTATTATTTCAAAGGGTTTATTCTTATATAAAAGGCACAAAAAACATTAAATTGCATGGTGTCTTCGTTTCGTCCGTAGCTGACAGAACGAGAAAACGTGTTACGCCTTGGTCAAAACGCAACTGACCGCATAAGAACGTAACAGGCCGTAATAATATAACGTGCTTATAATCGTGATAGATCGTGGATAACCGTAATGTACCATAGCGCCTCCGTGACGCACCGGCTTATCACTACCGATATCGTAATACAAGGTAAGACAACTTAACAAGACGTAATAGATCTTGAAAACAGAGAAATATGTGACCAAATTTCCACGGCACGCTACCTTTCGAGCAAACGGGGCTGCCGGGGCCGCCGGGAACATAGTCAGGGGATACGGTTGGCATGATTTATAAAGAAGACCACCATACATTGCTAAACACAAAATATGGAAGTTCTAGGCCTTGTAGATTTTTTATGTTTGTCCCATTGTAAGTCTATGGGAGCTATCTGTTGTCATGGAAACCAGAGTTCTAATCCGACCTGACCCAAAACAACACGACCTGGCCCAAAACCTAAAGCAACCTTCCACCACCCCAATGATGCTTCTGATAATATTTGATTGCATTTGGCTGACTAGTTGCGGAGATATTTGTATTTAAAAGTGTGAACGCACGGACACACGCTCGGACGCACCGACGACGGCTCGGCTACCATATTATAAAAATCAGCGATTAAATAAAGACTGTGTTGTGTTGGATAGTTTCTGAGATATATTTCGATTTGTGTCGTTTAAATTGCTGCTTCACGTCCCAGTCAACAGCTATGTTTATGTCGGGATTTTGCCACCGTCTTATGGGACTTCTACCACGCCATGCCATTCGAAATGTGCCCAAAATATAACCAACCTAGTAAACTTATATACATGTACGTATATCTGGATGGTCAAGTAAACTTTTCCTGGCAGGCTCATATGACTTAAATAATGAATATACATGTAACAGTTGTAGGAGAAGGTACATTCATAAAATGCTTCATCTTATTCTGTGGAAAATATTGCAGAAGGGACAACTACTGAGATATCACATGGAATAGCGTTGCCCGTTCAAATACGCAGTGATATTTAAAACATGTAGTAAATACGTCAAACCAGTAAAACCTAAAACACAGATGAGTCGATTTTCTATGTTTATAATGGTTTTCATAAAATAACAATCTATACCTTTACTGTTTCAGGACCGGTGACGAGCATCCTGGTTTCAATATTTGGTTGCAGAAAAGTGGCAATGTCCGGAGCACTGATAGCGTCAATTGCATTTTTCACCTGCATATATTCGCCAAACGTTACGGTCATGATCACAGTGTATGGATTAGCAGGAGGTACGTCAACTGTACATATACTGGGCAAATAAAGTTAGGGATCAAACATTTACGTTGCAATTTCTGGAAAATGAACTGCTGGTAAAATAAAACATTTCTATCATCCAGGTAATTCATTTTGTAAGCTTTGCACGATCGAAGATATATACTTTGCCTTCATTAAGTCAATGTTTTTAGCCAGACTTCCCTTACAAGAGGACCAATAGTCATATAACGCTCACCTGAGATCTGGGATATGTACCAACAAGCAAATTCAGAGAACTTATGTCCCCCGCCTTGTTTGTTTAGTTTAATCTGAGAATAACGTTTATCCAAACAACATTCACTTTCTCAGTGTAAACGCCTGAAAAACGACTATGTTCAAATTGCGAGAAAGTGATAAAAAATAAAGTGAGGATTATATCCAAACCACATGCATATCTTCAAAGAATGGTCAAGACATCGGTAAAGATTTAAAAAAAATCGGAATACAACTGTAGGAGGAGTTGCGCACACAAGGTACCCACTGTCCATTCACTTTCATTGTCAAAATGCCAGAAAAATGACTAAGTTCAAATTGCGAAAAAAGCGTAAAATTAATCTGAGGATTATATCCAAACCACATGCATATCTTCGAAGCATGGTTAAGACCTCTGTAAAGTTTCAAAAGAATCCGAATAAAACTGTAGGAGGAGTTGCGCACACAAGGTACATACTCCTATAGGGAGACGGAAGGACAGAAGGACGGAAGGACAGACGGACGGAATGACAGAAAGCCGAAAACTATGTCCCTCCGCTTTTCTTCGAAAAGGCGGGGGACAATGAAATTGTTTCTAATATTTTGTCATATGCATGTACATAGCCCCATGACAGGGTCAGATGCACCCTTGTGGTCAATTTTATTTTCAAAATCAAAAATTTTCGGTCCATTTGCTAATTTCCTGGATGTTTTTCCCTTCAAAGACATTTTAACAGTTCATTGCATACGCGACCAACCCCTTGGGAACAAATTGTTTTCAGAACCATAAATCTACAGTTCATTTGCCCATTTCCTTCAGGGTTTCCCCTTCAAATGGCTTGTGCGACCTATGTTGACCTTGCTGTAAAATATGTCGTAATCGCAGGGTCATAATATATTGCTCTAGTCCACAATGTTACGTGCCAAGTTTTGTTGAAAATGGTCAAACGGTTCCGGAGAATAAGATCGTAAGAAATCCAGGTTATTTCGTTTTCGCAAACACTTCAGGAAAATGAACCTGTAGTACTTCCATCACAATACCATTGAAGTGTTTGCGAAATCGAAATCACCGGGATTTCTTATACTTTCTTTCAATAAATGTTCTATGTCTGCATTGACTGCACCTATCTATCAGTCAATAGAGTAAACGCATTAGGAGAAAACTAGAAAATATCTAACCTCAACTTCAGTCTCAATTGCAATGTGTGTCACCGATCATTTGTCGGTTTGTATGTATACAATACCACTCGATTCTCAATAGTGGTAACGCTTATCCACAAATAAAAATCAAAACTTGATTAATTATCGATAGGCCCAAAACCTGATCCTCTAAAGTTTGATCCCTCACTTTTTTGATATATATATATTTGGCATTAGCGGCATAAATGGTTATGCCGCTAATGCCAGGTATTTATCGTATAAATTTAACACAGAGAAAATACCGAGTGACAAGCACTGAAGGAACTGACAGTTTGTAAACAAAACACACGTCATTATAAGCCAAACGGAATTTTGAGATTGTCAAATATTAGGAAAGATACGTGCAATGAGAAAATTTGGTAAACCGAGGGAGCTCTTATTACCCGAGTTCCCGGCTTCATCTAAATGCGCATCTATTATTCTGCAAGTTGGGGCATGGAAATGGCCATTATGCTACTGTATAGGTCATAAGATTTGTTTGTTATCTCGTCCCAGTCAACAGCTATGGTCATGTGGGGACGTTGGCATTAATTTAGTCAACATGGTCGCTCGTCTCTCACTGAATAGGTTCGTGTGTGTTGTTGAATTGTTTGATGGCTGACTAGGCCATTTCTAGCTCTAAACTGTCGGTTGCAAGTAGAGCAAGTCAATGTCATGGAATAAACTGGTACCCATTGGTATGATATGTTATTGGCTTTACGTTCTCTGGGCTTTCTTTCAGCTTCACATATTCTCTTTGTTTTCGTAGAAAGCTGCTCCTTTGTCAATGAGACATGGCCACGTTGATCGAATCTTTAAGGGTGTCTTTGTAGCGTTTCTTCTGGCCACCTTGAGAGCGATTTCCCTCCTGTAGTTCTTCCATAGGAGACTTTCTTTGGAAGTCGTTCATCAGGCATTCTTATAACATGGCCGGTCCACCTTAGCTGCGCTAGCTTTAAGACAGTATGCATGCTTTGCATCCCTGCTTTCTTCAGGACCTCCGTGTCTGGAATATTGTCTTGCCACTTGATATTTAACAGCCTTCTCAAACAGCTTAAGTGGAAATGGTTAAGTATCTGTGCATGACGCTGGTATACTGCACAGGTCTCACATGCATACAAGAGGGTTGGCAGTACTACAGCATTGTAGGCTTCCAGCTTGGTGGCAAGCTTGATTCCATTACGCTCCCAGACATTTGCACGGTGTCTTCCGAATACCACACTGGCTTTTGCAATTCTGGCAGTCACCTCCTCATCAATGTACACTGCTCTAGAGAGAGTGCTTCCCGGGTAGGTGAATTTATCAACAACTTTCAGTTTTTGTCCATTCACAGTGATGGTTGGTTCAATGTGCGGGTTTCCAGGTGCAGGTTGGTGTACAACCTCTGTCTTTTTGGTTCCAACATAGGGATGTCATGACATTCGAAATTTGACTTTCGTAGCTGTTAAGCAGTTATCAGTTCACAGGCTGAGGTGGTCGGTCAGGTGGATTTGGTTTTATTGTGTTTCGCGTCTTATCTGATATTAGATATGAACAGATATTTACATTTTTATTGTGCTCGCCTTAGATGAAAAAAGGTATAAGTAGGCAAAGATCAGGAAAAGGCGCAATCAGAAAAAGATTCCCACTCCAAAAATCGAGATGGGAAAAAACTAAATTAACAATCAGGTACCATGAAAACATATCGTAAGCCGAATGGGCAGCTATTTTCCCACCAGGTTGCCAGTCAGTTACCTAAACTTAACTAAAAATATGAAAACATACATAAGGCGCCAACAGCACAAAATTTTAAACACCAAGACATAAAACAAAAGAACCACCACAGAAGTATCGCCTTGGAACGATCAGTAATATAAAATTACTGGCGGGCTTAAATCGATTTTACAGGTACTTAACCTCACCCTCAGCTTCTGCAGTGGTTCATAACATTTAGTTAGTTCTTCGGTGCTCGTGGTGAATCTCTAACTAGTCAATGAATCATCAAGAACAAACAGATAAATCATGATAAACATCCTGATGAATCAAAAACGAGGACTCAACATATTCAGTAAGCTGCCCGACGATGGAGATCCCTGGGCCGAATAACTTACTGAAGCCCGGAGCAAAAGAAAAACACCAGTTATACCCCAGTGGGCCAAGCAACAGACAAGAATCTCCGACCCCAACCAATCAAAATGAATAGCTTTAAGTCGGGGCCAGAGTCGAGTTTGAAATTCGACAAGTTCTCATAACTCCGGAGCAAAAGAAAAACACCAGTTGGACCCCGTTCTCGGCGTTCTCCTTTTCTCGATGAGAGAGAGAGAGAGAGAGAGAGAGAGAGAGAGAGAGAGAGAGAGAGGTCACGTGACCGTAAGCCACGCTCATGGGTGGAGCGACGTCAATACCAGCCAGTGACGTTGTTTGTTTAGGTAGCAGTCCCCGGTTTTTAGAGCATTTTTCAGTTAATTAAGCTAGATCCGCAAAAAATGATAATAGCTCTGTCCAATCTGGTGAAAAATCCGATTTCTCCCATAAAATCATTAAATCAAATGTCTAACAACAAAATAACATCCTTGAAATCGCCTAGCATTGACTATCACCGTACCTGTATTGGGGATATTTTCCCCTACCCCCTCTTTCAGACCAGTGAACTTTCGTAAAATATGCCTAAAACGTGGGTCCCCATGCGTATTCTATGCAAAAGCACGCCCCATAAATCTCATGCAAATACTTAGAGAATCAACCCAGGATCATAATGAGCAGTGCACAAATATGTGCCATCCATCTACTTTTTTCGCTATTTGTGAACAAATATAACCCTTGCAAAGTCGACAGTGGAGAGCGTCACCGGCTATGACTGGCGAACGATCCGGGATCCTTACATAATCCCGATTTTTACCAGTCTAAAAATAGAAAATAAGTATTTTTCACATGTTTGAGGCATAATTGGTTCGATTTGGGGAAAGATGTCGGCAAATTATTGGAAGAGGATAATTTAAGCCCAATGTCATGCCCTAGATGGCGAAAACTGAAAGCGCTCAGTTTGCTTTAAATATTCTTGCACTGTTAATGGTTTAAACCCCTATATACTTATTTTAATCATTTTTCGAATCTTTTCTTAGGATCAGTGCTACCGGGAAGATTTTTGTTTGATGTTTGTCCTATTTCTCCCTATATATACTTTACCGTTAGTTATTGACTGGAGACTACCATAGTACTTTGGAGCTTTACATTTTGTGACAATGGAGGAGGATAACGAACGCTTTGGCGATGTGCTCTCGTGTCAATATCCATGGTACTATTATCGCCCATTAAAGCTGCATAGCCGTTGTGGAAGTCAATATGATCATCTGATCTATTGGCACCATATTGTATGTCATTTGTTCTTTAAGGGATTTCACATTTAGTTGACTATTCTGCTGACGGTTTCTGATATAGTTTTGCTTGTGAACGCACGATTTGTTTTGGTTTTTGAACGTAATTATTGTAAACTTTGATTCATTGAATTGTGTGGAAGTGGTTTCAAGTGCTCGTTCTGGTGGCACAATTTGAACAATTTTTGAAAACTGAATCAGTCTGTACGATTTATTTTTCTTTCTTCCAGACATCACAGTCAAAGGACCTTGACTTACTATAACCACATTGGAACAATTAGCTTGATTTGGACACTGTTTGAACTGGTAGTTGTCAATTCCAGAGTTTTCACATTCTAATCCCTACAGGGCATTTATTTTCATGGTGACCGATTCATTTGCAGTTAAAACATTTGAATGAGATTGGAACATATGTTCGATGGAATTTCGAGCACTTTAGGAGCAAATTTTGAGTTGAAAGTTAGAAGCATAGTGCCACGTTTTATGTTAACAAGTTTACCATTCTGTATGTTCTTAAATCTTATGATCCTCTTCATTCTTGCTGACAGAAACGTTGAAAATCATAATATCTCGCGTGAATGCTTTGCCCTTTTGTGTCTGAAAAATCCCTATAGATTTTGGAATGGGAACATGCTTTTAGAGTACTAGTAGTTTAATTTGTTGATTCTCATGTGAGCGCTGGATGCCCCTTGGGCTACTTGTTATTAAGATTTTCAGTATCGGCTGTGTAGGTTCTTCCAACGAGAAGCGTTTGGTTCTTATATGATTTAACATACAACTATTTAGCAGCCCAAGTTGAATCGTTTCGACACCTTATTGTCTACGCGCTGGCTCTAAGGTTTGAGATTGTCCTACTTACAAGACAACTCATACACCTCTCTACAACTGCAACTGCACGTTTGAGTCTAGTGGCTTGACCATCGTGTTAGTAGGATTCCGGATCGTTTCGCCAAGGACCGTGTAAACACCCCCAAACACCCATGCAAACATCCCTTTGGTTGGTAACATTTGTACCAATGGTGCAGTAGGTACCAAAAATGGGGCAAATTGTTAAATTCGTGGAACTGGCGCATGATTGCATTCTATCTAAGCAACAACGGAATGAAATGAACCGACGGTATTGTGACGCTATATGGTCAGGTATGAAAGCTTTGACCGCGCCCCATCTGCAGTGTAGCCAATTACATTCTATCCAAGCCACAACGGAATGAAATGTACCGACAGTATTGTGACGGTCGATTGTCAGATGAATGCTTTCACCGCGCAGCGTTTTATTTCTGTTCAGTCGATGCACCACGATGAAATGGGAGTACGGTCAGATTCTTTGACATTCTAGTTTATATATGCGAAGCGTAGAATAAGCTTTTTGTTAAAGCTTATACTTGTAGGTGTTAAAAGATGTTATGACACAAGTGGACATTTCGTTAAGGATTGAAATTCATATTTTAGCTTTCACTGGATGATGAAAAAAGTACAAGTAGGCAATGATCAGGAAATGGTGCAATCAGAAAGAAATTCCCACTCTACGAACAGAGGCGTGGAAAAAACTAAAATGACACTTAGGTACTTATACCAAGAAACATATCGTAAGCCGAGTGAGCAGCCATTCCCCAATAGGCGGCCACTCAGTTACCCGAACTTAACTAAAATATGAAAACGAACATAAGGCTCAAACAGCACAAAAAATCGACTCCTAATCACAAAACAGTTAGAATGTTATATATATGATATATTTTATTACATCCTTTATATGTTATAGATAATCAAAGGGGAGTAACCTTGACTAATATGTATTTCATTTTTATGATATTCTTTTCTTTCTAGAATTTATAGAGTCTAGAACTTGACAGAAGTGTGTCATTGATTATTTTTATAACAATTATTATAATTAAGAAGTTATTAGCAGATTATAGAAGCTTCTGGTTGAAACTGGGTGATTCGAACTGCGTGATTTATTATTATCACTATATAACAGAAATAATATATTTTCTATACCTACTAGCAATATCTGGTTAAATCTTAAATGGTCTTTTCGGCCCTTGAAACTTCGGGAAGTTTCCGAAGGCTTCTGAGGAACATTTCTCATGTTCTTCTCCGTTCTTCTAGAGAACAGTTTATTATATAGTTTTCTAGAAGCTAGTAGATTTTCCTCAGATGTATATATACAGGTATCAATCCAGACTCAGTCATTTAGAAATTCGAAATGATTTAAAGTTTATTGTTTTAGTTATTTCACTAGTATTGGATAAGTTGGATAAGAATTATTCTCTGTGGATTGTTATTATTAACGGTGGACAATATCAACATCTTGTCCTCTCATGGACTTGAACTTTTGGAAACTGGATTGAGGATATCTGTGAACTGACATTTTGAGGGACAAGGACTTATTTAGATACTTAGATTGTAATTTATTTATTTATTTATTTATTTATTTATTTGTTTGATTAGAATACATGTGTATTAAGTTTTAAACTTTATTGGTTGTTCACTGCTGGATTAGCCAGATCCTTGATATTATTTTAGGAGCATTTTTAAGTTTCTTTATTTTGTTTTGATACGCTTGCTCGTAACAGATTTTGTATTCGTAAGATGGGGGCTCGTCGGAAATGGACAGTTTAAGTCATACAGTCATTAAAATGGCATTCTCCTTATCATAAATGATTACTTTCTCGAAATGGAGGTGTGTTATGCCCCATTGCACCACTTATCTGCCGTAGATTGAAGGTATGTTGGCAGATCTCATGATGCATAGCGTCTATAAATAGCACAACTATTCGATACAATGTATCATATATGTACAATCTCTGACATATTGCGTCAGGGAGTCGACTCTTTGGCTCAGTGGTTAGAGCGCTGGATTTCTACACCGGTGGTCGGGGTTCGACTCTCATCAGGGACGTGGGATTATTTCAAACTATGCATCATTTCTTATTTACGTATTTTCATATTCGTAAGAAGAACCACAACAGACGTATCGCCTTGAAACGATCAAACATATAAAATTACTGGGGAGGGGGGCTTAAACTGGTTTTACAGGCGCCTTACCTCACCCTCATCTTCTGCAGTGATTCACAACATTTAGTTAGTTGTTTGGTCCTGGTGGTGAATCTCTAACTAGAAACTAGTCAGCATAGTTATACACCATGATTGGGTTAAAAACTAAGCATGCAGACTGTCGCATAACATTCAAGTTATAACCTATACGTCTGTGACGTGTTATGATTTTGCTGAACTGAACAGAAAAAATCATTCCTTCCTACAATGTTCCTAAACCGCTGTCACACTATCGCGTATTGACTCACGTATCTACGGCGTATCAAGATACGAAAGTTACGTCACGCGTACGTCGTACATACGTGAGCATACGTAGCTGATACTCCTCGATACGTAGCTCACACTCCTCATACGCCGATGTGCTACGTTTTTTATGTGTGCACTTAATAGCTCCGTCACGTATTCATGTACCTGCGGCGTATCGCTTACGTATCTATAAGAATGTCAATACGAAGAGGTCTGAGGCGTATTTTGTTCAAGCGACGTATGTACCACGTACGTGCGACGTTATTGCTACGTTCCCGTGGCGTATCAGTGACGTATCTGTATTCGTATGGAATTTCACTTTCGTACATATGCACGGCGTATCAAGGCGTATGTGCTACGGACGTGTGACGTATGTATGGCGTATGCAGTGTACGCGTGACGTATCTACGGCGTATGTCCTACGTTCCATTCTTATCTGCGACGTATCTGCTCTGTACCAACGGTTGTGTTCACATGCAATTCGCACATTACTGTTATCAATTACCAGAGGTCGAAGATGCCAACGGAGAAATCTAGATAATCTAAATTAACATAGAAGAAAAAAACCGAGGGGGTGACATCTCCAAGCTCCCCGATCCTGGTCTAAAGACGACATGAACAAAGACGGAGGCTACACCAAGCGTAGCCCTGAAAGAACCTTGCACGGCACCCCAAACCGTGAGAAACATCTGATCCATGACTTCGGAAAAACGAAAACATGCATATAGAAGCTTTAAGATTCTCTTGGAATACGTCACATATATCCCACAGCAGCGAAACGTACGTAGCGAATACGTAGCACATAGGCCATTGATACGCGAGATACGCCACACGTTCAATGTACGTCGCTGATTATTCCGACAACCGGGCTTTCGTTCCGTTCACTTCAATTACTCCACTGACAAAGCTGGAGAGAATGGTACCCGGCACGAAGGCGGCGGATGAGTTGTAGATCTGCAGTTAGTCGCTGATACGCCGTAGATACTAAAAGAGAGTCGAGGATACGCCACACATACGTCACACAAACGTAGCAGATACGAAAGGTGCGCTGCTATACATACGTCACGGTTACGTGGCATGTTCACCGCGACGTACGTGTGGCGTACATGTATGAGGAGTATGAGCTACGTATCTACGGCGTACCTGCCACGTTGCTTTCGTATGTACCTGGTATGTGTGGCGTATGTACGGTGTATCAGACCTGCGACGTACGTATCTTCGACCTCTGATAATTGATAACTATAATATGCGAATTGCATGAACAAAGTGAACACAACCGTTTGGTCTCATAGATGGTACAGAACAGATACGCCGCAGATAAGAATGGAACGCTACATACGCCGTAGATACGTCACGCGTACACTTCATACGCTATACATACGTTACACATACGTAGCACATACGCATTGCGTAAGTGAAATTCCATACAAATACAGATACGTCACGGATACGACACGGGAACGTAGCAGGAACGTCACACGTACGTGGTACATACGTCGCTCAAGCAAAATACGGCTCAGACCTCGGCGTATCGACATTTTCCTAGATACGCGAGCGATACGCCGCTGATACGTGAATGTGTGACAGAGCTATTAAATTTGTAATCCAAGTCACAATTCCTGTTCCGAAAGGCCCTCACGTAAAAGCGTCTTTAGCCCAACATTAAATTTGGACATCAACTCATAATGACTGGGATAAAATTAGAAAATGTTTTTCGAAGTTTATGATACCGATAGCCCTGTTGGAGAAGTTGGGCTGTTAAACATTTAATTCGCGCGTTGAAGTCCACTAAAAGCAAACCTAATAAGTTGCGAAATGTGTTCACCATACGAAGCACGGCGAGGAACGTCACCGTCCAAAAATGGAAAATTTACTATATCAAAATCAAAAGAATCACATTTATAATAAAGAAACATATCTATTTGTAATTGACAGATGTAAATCCAAAAAGGGGGTTTTGGTATCTATGGTGTCGACTTTATTCAACTGTAGTTCAGGTGGATAAATTTGATTGACCATGCCTTCAAAATAAGGATTTTCAATGTTCAAATGTCATCGAGACTGTTTTAATGCCGGCTTCTCGGAGACATTAAAACAACTAATGTTTTTCATCATCCAGTGAAAGCTGAAATCTGAATTTCAGTACTTATATTTACGTTTTATATTATCAATCATGTATCAGATTTTTAATTGCACATATCATCTTTCATTTTCATGTTATTTGACATTAAATCCGACTTAACGTAATTTTGGAACAGCCGAAACGTCAAATTTTCGCGCTTAACGTCATGGCGATACGCGACCGACGTCACGTCAACAAGAGTAAATAAACAACGTCACTGGCTTGTTTTGACGTCGCCTCGCCCATATGCGTGGCCTCTAGATCACTTGACTTTACGTTTTTCATTGGGAAATGAAGAACATCAAGAAAACTACTTTCTTGTATTACCCATTATAGTTTATTTCATCTAGGGCGATTGCAATAAAAATATAAATAATGTGATTTAAATAGTGTTTATTGCCTTCAAAGTGGACAAACGTGGCTTGTTCCAAAAGAACCGTTACACATGCATTTTATTCTGAACACATAGATGGAATCAATCAAAGTTTCTCTTGTAATAATACTATTGGAATAATATTGGAATAAATGGCCATATTGGAACTTATTTTACGGTACAAAATGACACTTCAATTACCTCACTTTGTACCTTGGAAACCTTGAGTAGGCATGACCGGAGCAGGTCAAATTATGCAAAATGTTTTCGGAACCGTTTTTCGCAATCTGCTTAATCAACATAAATATAATATGATCATTTCGAAAAACATGCCATCCTTACTGTCATTCTATAAGCAAAATTAAGTTATAGTCTATATAATGTTATAAAATTTGAGGACGATTTGATAGCTCGGAAGAAAAATAAAGAAACTTATCTATAAAGTTTCAATGCCAAAATGATGACGTCGTAAAAACGCGAGGAGCAAAAATACAGGAACATTATACTTAAATATCTAAGATATGATATTTAATGGAAACAAGGTAATATTAGTTGGGAACTTCAATACTATTACACAACTTTTTTAGGGGAGCGCGGTGGCGTACTGGTAGAGCATTGGGGTTCGATCCCCACATGCGGCACCGTGTTGTGTTCTTGAGCAAGACACATTAACTCCCTACAGTACTGGTTGAATCCAGGAAACCTTGGCTCCGTCCCGACATGACTGAAAAATTGTTGACTGGGACGTTAAGCCTCAATACAAACAAACAAACAAACAAACAAACAAACAAACAAACAAACAAACAAACAAACAAACACATATTATATATTAATGTATTTTTTAAAAATGATTTCTTGTTTGTAGCGTATATATATATAGCGTATATATATATATATATATATATATATATATATATATATATATATATATATATATATATATATATATATATATATATATATATATATGTGGAGATTTTATCATTAACGGTGCAAAATTTTATTTGTGCCTGAGCTAGCTTTCGCCTTTCGGCTTCATCAGAGGCATACTGATTAGTGCAAGTTTACAAAAAAATAGAAGGTGAGACAGCGAAAATGGCCGTCCTCGATTTTTGAGATAAGCAAATACAGGTAAAAAATCACATTGTACTCAATTGGAGAACACATGAGCAGCAGAAATTTGATGCAATTTGATTAAAATCCCGAAAATCAAACTCAAACAAGAAGAGGGGGGGGGGGTAGAAATAAAAAAAGAAAAAGAAAGTAGAAGTAAGATGTATATTACCCAAATCTCATATTATACTATTAATTTATATACATCTTGTATCTTTTGATCCAGTCAAACCTGGTCATTCTCCATATTGTATCAAGTAGTCTTCAACTTAGCCAATTATTTAGGAAAACCTCGCCCGCAGCTGTTTACATAACCATAAAAATGACCAGCGTTTGTAGCGGTGTGTTTAAAGGCAGGCTTTGCATAGCCCACCTTCAGTAGTTTTGCAACCTTCGAAGTGAACGGTCGTGTTTGTTTACTTCTACTTTCTTTTTCTTTTTTTATTTCTACCCCCCCCCTCTTCTTGTTTGAGTTTTATTTTCGGGATTTTAATCAAATTGCATCAAATTTCTGCTGCTCATGTGTTCTCCAATTGAGTACAATGTGATTTTTTACCTGTATTTGCTTATCTCAAAAATCGAGGACGGACGGCCATTTTCGCTGTCTCACCTTCTATTTTTTTGTAAACTTGCACTAATCAGTATGCCTCTGATGAAGCCGAAAGGCGAAAGCTAGCTCAGGCACAAATAAAATTTTGCACCGTTAATGATAAAATCTCCACATATACTTAAAGCATATCATTCAAGCATCCATTTATGGATCCGGCGCTACCGACAGGTTTGTCTGTTTGATGTATATTACCCAAATTTCATATTATATATATATATATATTATATATATATATATATATATATATATATATATATATATATATATATATATATATATATATATATATATATATATATATATATATATATATATATATATATATATATATATATATATATATATATATATATATATCAAAGATATACAAACTTCAACAGCTATTCCTACCAAGATCATTTCTGATACAAGTACATCGGAAAAATTATAAAGTAGAGAAATAAAGATGTACTAAATTGGCGAAGGTAGGTTATATAGGTTATAAGGAGCGTAGTAGCGCAGTCGGTAGAGGGGATGGCCCTGTATAGCTAGGCGCCGAAGCCGAAGTCTGCGGGTTCGAAACCTACCTTCGCCAATTTCTGATTCAAATGAGAGATGTTTGCACTTTGTACGCCGGGGCGTAAAGGTGTAACAGCTATTTAAAAACAACAACTGTTACCAGCTTATTATATTTGCAGTATTCTTTGATTGAGAATGAACAATAGGTTGTTTTACCATAATTCTACCATTTTTCTGCAAGATTCTTCGAGAAAAATATATGGGATGCATAATTTTATCAAGTTGACATATATGGGTCTATTTCTGTATAACGTATGTAACGTATGTAACAAAAATATGCGAATTTACATTTATAAACAAATAAGGTTTTCAGTAATATTTTCTGTGGAGTACAAATCTGCAAACACCAATGTGCAAGGTAGGAATGTCATGTTTATGTTATTTGCATTCAAATGAGAGATGTTTGCACTTTGCACTCCGGGGCGTTATGGTGTAACGGCCATTTAAAAATAACAACTGTTACCAGCTTATTATATTTGCAGTATTCTTTGATTGGGATTGAACAATAGGTTGTTTTACCATTTGTCTGCAAGATTCTTCAAGGGCAATATGTGTGATACATATTTTATCAAGTTGACATAGATGGTTCTCAATTTGTGTAACGTATGTAACAAAAATATGCGAATTTACATTTATAAACAAATAAGGGTTTCTGTAATAGTTACTGTGGATTACAAAGCTGCAAATACCAATGCGCAAGGTAAAAATGACATGCTTGTGTTATTTTCATTTACTAGATGTGCCTCAGTTGTAACGGTGTAACGCCAAGTTGTTTATATTTAGATTTCATGTAATGTTATAGTGTTACCAATACCGCATGGGGTTAAATTGACCTACAAAATTGATCAGATATACGTTATGACTTATCATAGACCACTGAACTTGGTTTCATTTTAAAACTTCTTCACTATAGCCGTTTCATCTTAAGGTAAGTTATGCATACATGTATCATCTTATTTTCATATTTGTGAATTTTAATTTAAACATTAAAATGGCAAAAAAATCATTAAAACCCCATAAAAACGTCTTTCAGACCCAAGCTATCATCGTTGCACATAGTTTATACACAGTGGTACCATTTGACAATTTTACAGATGTTTTGGGTCTATTTGAAAAGTATCTCATTTGCATATTTATCAATATTGATATATAAAAAAACTATGAAAAGTTTGAAAAATCACGGAAAAATAACATTTATAATACATACATAATTACTAGTGCCTGGCATGTCAATAGACCTAGAATGATAAAAGTTGTAGCAGCTTGATGCTTTGGGCTATGCAATTTGTCTTCTAGTCTGATAAATGAATAAACTTATTTTAAGTTTAATGAATATTAATGCAATTTTTACAGACTGGAGAAGAATCACGGAAAATAAGAGGGTATACCTTACAAAATGGCTTGTGTCTAGGTTACTAATAGCACTGCTGTACTGAATCTGGTTTCAAATGATTGCTACTGTATGACAATGAATTTAGCTAGGGCCCCAGACATCAGAAAAATGGTGATAGGTGGTCGGAAAGTAGCACAAATTTCATTCATACCCTCTTGTAGAGGAACCCACTGGAAGCTTGAAAACCAACGTTTGGTCAATTTTAAGTCTTGCAAAAGTGTTGAAATTATGGAATGTATAGTGCTACACATGACATTCTATAATGCGATTCTCGAAAATGAGGGTGTACATACGAAATTGGTCATATATCTGCTGTTACTTATCCTACATCACTGAACCTGGTCTCATTTGAAAGCTTAGACATAGCCCGTTTATCCTATGATAAGTAATGCAAGTCATCTAATTTGTATATTCGTGAATTTTAATGAAAACATTAAAATAACAGAAAAAAAAACATTAAAAATCCATGAACAAACTAATTTGAGACACAAACTATCTATGTGACACTTTGTTATTGAGCCAGTAATATCATATGACAAGTGTATTGATGTTAAGGGCCTAAATAAAAAAATATTTCCATTGGATGTTCATGAATTTTAATGAAAATGTCAAAAATCGAGGAAAGACAAGGGAAAAACTACAGCCATTGAAAGGTTTTGGATAGATTATAAGATCTATCTTGCATCCCATACTATAATTGGTCTGATAGTGATGCATGGACCTAGCAATTTAACCTTGATACCTTATATTCAAATCATTGAATTTGCTTATTCATGAAAATATAAATACCCCATGAGAAATCAGAGGCAAATCATGGCTAATAGGGGGTGTATGTACAAAATCACTTGTTCCAGAGCTGTTAATAAACCAAGGATACTGGAAAAGGTATCAAAGTAATGCTATGGCAATGTACTATGATCCTAAAGTATGATATAGGAATAATCTGATTTTCAGTTTCATGAATTTTAATGAGAACTTTAAAAATTGGAGAGAAAAAGTGAAAAGATTACACAGGTAAACCTACACAATGACTTGTATCTCGGCATTCAAAAGACCTAAAGTGCTGAAAATGGCATCAAACTGTTGCTAGAGCAATATCATACCATCGCGTACTACAATATATAAGTAATTTGATTTTTAGTTTTAAGAATGTAAGCAAAACCTTCAAAATTTAGAGAAAAATATACGGAAAAATAAAGAGGTATACATAGAAAAACGCATATATCTTGGCTACTGATAGACTTAGAGAGCTATAATTGGTATCAAATGATTGCTACGACTATGTTATACAATATATGTATAACCATGTAATCTCATATATGAATAGAATAATAAGCTATTTTTGTTGTATGGATGTCAATGAGATCTTTATAAATAAGACAAAAAGCAACGAAAAATGAAAGGGTACACAAACAAAATCGCGTAAATCTTGACTGCCAAGAGCTGTAGAGAACTTAAAATGGCATCAATTGATTGGCAGGCCAAGTGTTTAGATATATAAAACATGCTTGCTGGCAATCAAGATTTAATAAATTTTGTTGGAGCACAGTCTTCAATTTTCTGTCATTACCACAATTTTTCAAATTTTTGTGTAACATTTAGAAAATGCAATAACATATGCTTAAGCAATCAGACCTTATGGCAATAGTGCATTGTCCCGGCATTCTATTGGTACCATTTTCATTTCTCTAAGGATATTGGCAGCTGAGATACAAGCGGTTTTGTTGGTGTACCCCTTCATTTTTCATTGTTTTTTCTCTTATTCACAAAGAACCTATTAATATCCATACAACAAAAATAGCTGATTATTTATTTTTCAGATTACATGGTTATAGAACATTGTCCTAGCAATCATTTGATACCAATTTTAGCTCTCTAGGTCTATCAGTTGCCAAGATACATGTGATTTTCTATGTGTACCGTCCTAACTTTTCCGTAATTTTCCTCTAAATTTGAAAGGTTTTATTAATATTCATAAAGCAAAAAATCAAATGACTCGTATAATACAGTACAGGGCTGCATAGATTTGCCCTAGCAACCATTTGATGCCATTTTCAGCATGTAAGGGATTTTGGTTGCCGATATACAAGTCATTTTGTACGTTTACTAGTTTCTTTTTCCTTTTTTTTCATTACTGTTTCTAGATTTTCATTATAATTCATGAAATTGAAAAACAGCTCATTATTAGATCAGACTTAAGGGACACAGTACATTAACATAGCATCCATTTGATACATTTTTTAGCATCCTGAGTTTGTTACCAGCTCTGGTACAAGTGATTTTGTATGTCTACCACTATTTTTCCAAGATTGTTTTACAGACTTATTCTAGCTCTTGTACTACCACTGAACTTTCTAAAGTATTAACTTCCTGTCTTACTGCTATCAAATCTCATGTTATAAGATACTGTGAGACAGTGTATGAAACTTCAAATAAAAATTGGTTTTGTTCAATAAAAAATTCTGGTGAGGTGCTCAGTAAATTGAAGTGTAGAGGGTTCCGTGCGACAAGCTTGTCCACGTATGATTTTTCTACTCTGTATACAACATTACCACATAATCTAATAAAAGAAAAACTTCTGGATTTGATAGAGTGGACCTTCAAAAGGGCATTAAAAAACTATGGTTCACTTTATTTGGCATGTAATTACAGAAAGGCTTTTTTCACTTCCTCTGACCAAAGTCGGTATACACTTTGGTCATGTCAGAATGTGTGCGACGCCTTGTCTTATCTCCTTGATAATATTTATATTAGATTTGGGACCAAATTATACAGACAAATTGTTGGAATTCCGATGGGTACAAATTGCGCACCTCTCGTAGCTGATTTATTTTTATACTGCTACGAAAGAGATTTAATGGATTCTCTTAACCATGATAATCAAGCTGATGTTATCGAGGCTTTTAATTCCACATCTAGGTACCTCGATGACCTTTTGAACATTGACAACCCTTATTTTGAAGGTATGGTCAATCAAATTTATCCACCTGAACTTCAGTTGAACAAAGCCAATATCTCAGATACCGAAGCCTCCTTTTAAGATCTACATCTTTCTGTTGCAAATGGATTTGTTTCTTCTAAAATTTATGATTAGCGCGATGACTTTGATTTTGATATAGTAAATTTTCCTTTTTTGGAAGGTGACGTTCCTCGTCGTGCTTCTTATGGTGTTTACATTTCGCAACTTATTAGGTTTGCTAGAGTCTGCAATCATGTTACAGACTTCAACGCTCGAAATAAATGTTTAACGGCAAAACTTCTCCAACAGGGCTATCAGTATCATAAACTTCGAAAAACCTTTTCTAAATTTTATCGTAGACACTATGAATTGATTTCCAAATATAATGTTGGATTAAAGACGCTTTTAAGTGAGGGCCTTTCGGAACCTGAATTTTATGGTGACTTAGTTTACAAATGTAAGAAACTTATAGGAATTAATGATTTTTCTTTTCAGTTCAGAAAAATCATAACACGCTACAGACGTATAGGTTATAACTTAAATGTTATGCGACAGTCTGCATGCTTAGTTTTTAACCCAATCATGGTTGATAACTATGCTGCCTTCTTTAATTGCACGCCGGTGGGTCGGGCGTCAGACTCTATGATGGCCCCGACTTAAAGCTATTCATTTGAGTTGGTTGGGGCCGGAGCTTCTTGTCTGTTGCTTGGCCAACCTGGGTCCAACTGGTGTTTTTCTTTTGCTCCGGAGTTAGTAGGTTATTCGGCGCCCAGGGATCTCCATCGTCGGGCAGCTTACTCAGTCTGTGAGTCCTTGTTTTTGATTCATCAGGATGTTTATCATAATTTATTTGTTTATTCTTGATGATTCATTGACTAGTTAGAGATTCACCACGAGGACCGAAGAACTTACTAAATGTTGTGAACCACTGCAGAAGCTGAGGGTGAGGTTAGGATCCTGTAAAACCGGTTTAAGCCCGCCAGTAACTTTGTGTTACTGATCGTTCCAAGGCGATACTTCTGTGGTGGTTCTTTTTGTTTTATGTCTTGGTGTTTAAAATTTCTTTGTGCTGTTGGCGCCTTATGTATGTTTTCATAGTTTTAATTAAGTTAAGGTAACTGAGTGGCCACCTATTTGGAAAATAGCTGCTCATTCGGCTTACGATATGTTTCATGGTATAAGTGCCTGATTGTTAGTTTGGTTTTTTCCCACCTCGGTTTTTGGAGTGGGAATCTCTTTCTGATTGCGCCTTCTCCTGATCTTTGCCTACTTGTACCTTATTATGTATTTTATTAATTTTCATGAATAAGCAAACGCAACCATTTGAATAATAGGTATTAAGGTTAAATTGCTTGGTCCATGCATCACTATCAGACTAATTATTGTATTCTAGAGCATGCTATTGTTGGTATATGTGAATTTTTTGAGTACCCTCTTCATTAGAATCACACTAGGGGTAGGATTGGAAACTGTAATTTTACATCACGTAAATGCGTTCATTGTTGAGGACAATATTTAATGGCATTTAGGTGATACCTCTGACTATACTGGTAGCCATGAGAATTGGATCCAGGGATGCAAGATAGATCTTATAACCCATCCAAAACCTTGCAATGGCTACAGTTTTTTCCCTTGGTTTTCCTCGATTTTTTTACTTTTTCATTAATATTCATGAATATGCAAATTTTTAATTAGGCCCATGACATCAATTTATTTGTCATATGATATTACTGGCTCAATAACAGAGTGTCACGTTGATATTTTGGTCCTGAAATTAGTTTATTAATGATTTCTTAACGTTTTCTTTTGTCAATTTAATGTTTTCATTGAAATTCATGAATATGCAAATTAGATAACTTGCATTACTTACCATAGGTTGAAAGTGCTATGTCTTAAGCTTAAAAATGAGACCAGGTTCAGTGGTCTAGGATAAGTAACAGCAGGAATATGACCAATCTTGTATGTACACCCCCATGTTCGAGAATCATGTTAATGGTTGCCATGGAAACCATGCATTTTTCATAGAACAAAAGAGTTTATCTTTGATAACAAAAATGATTTTCATTTCTGGGGTCCCAATAAATGATTTGGCACCCTTGAAAGATTCTCCTGGGAGGGGATGTGCAAGGTAGACCAAATTAGTCCCTGGAGTACCCAGAAATAAATGCCCTTAATGTCGCGTATCAAACAAGCTAGGGTACTTCATTCTGACCCGGAATAAAAGTACTTTTGCAAGACCGAAAAAAATTAAAACATTGGTTTTCATACTTCCTAAAGACAGTACTAAACAATTATACCAAAGAAATTTGTGCTAAACAGGTGGCCACCAAAAGTGATTTTTTGATGGCTTTTCTCAGTCTGGGGCTTCAGCTAATTATAACACTGTAACCTGATATATAAACCTTCTTATCTGATAAAGGTCACTAATATTAGAATTAAACTTCATAAATAAGAGAAAATAAGAGAAAATTAGAGAAAAATGAAGAGATAAACCAACAACATCACTTATATCCCGGCTGCTCACTGCCTTAGAGGGCTTAATTGGTATCAGATATTTGCTTGGACAATGCACCATTTCCCAATGCTCTTATATACAAAGCATATCAGATTTACTTTTATGGATATTCATAAAACGTTGATAAAAATGGTAAATAGCAAAAAATTAAGTGTGTCCAGCAAAGGGACGCGTGTACTTTTGCTTTAACCTCATATGATTTGTGGTATGTATACATGACAACATGACAATAATCCATATATTTTGTGATAACATGACAACAATTCATTATTAAAGTGACCAAATAGTAACATTTGATGCCATTTTGACTACTCGACAGCTATTGATAGTGGAGACATAAGTGACTTTGTCGGTATACCCCTTCACGTTTCTGCAAATTTTCTCTATTTCTGAAGTTCTTGTTGCAATTCATGAAACAAACATTCATATGATTTATTCATAACATCATATGGTTAATGAACATTGTCTTAGCAACCGGTCGATACCGATTTCAGCTGTCTAGGTCTTCCAGTAGCCAAGATTCATCTGGTTTAATAGGGGCCCCGCCTCAATACTTCGACGGTTAATCGCCAACATCTAATTTAACCATTATATTTTATTAATGCTCATCAAATGAATTTTTATTATAGAAGGATGATAAAAAATTGCCCTTGCCATTTTCAGCACATTCAAACTTTAGCTTGCTGAAAAACATAATCATTTTGTAGGTATACCTGCTTCTTTGTTATGCATTTTCTCTAATTCCTAAAGTTTTCATTAATATTCATAAAACTGAAATTCAGATGATGTATTTAGAGGACTGAGGGCACTAGTCCATTGCCGTCACATTTATTTGATACCACTTTCAGCATTCTAGGTCTATTAACAGTTCAGGTACAAACGATTTTGTAGTAATACCCTAATTTTTCTGCATTTTTAAGAGATTTCTAAACGTTTAAATATAGTATTTATGGGGTCCAAATACATGATCATCAGAACTGAATAAGATTTCTAATTTTGTTTTACACCAAAAACTAAATTATTCTTAGAGAAACGTGAAGTGTTGACACTATTTTTGAAATAGCATCATTTACATCTACTGTAGACCACGTCATTCTTTATTCATACATATGTTACATACATTACATTCCTCATTAAGCCTAGATACTTGGTGACACCCATTCAGAACTATAGTTCTCCATAAGCATGAAATATAAGCAAATAATTAACAACATTAGATATAGCCATTAGAAACGATTATTTACACGTTTTACGTAATTAGCAATACAATATTTGGCTTATGAAACTGCGGGTAGGGTTGCTAAATAACTCATTTAGTAAAATATATACAGTATAGGAATTTTCTATCTTCTCCATTGAACATGGTAATGTAAAAAATCACATATATTTGAAAAAAACTGGAATGTGTAACTAGAAAAAACAAACGATGTCACTCACAATGCTAATTTTGAAAGGGTTGTTTTAATATATGTTACAGACATTACACTATAGGTGTCAGATTAATGCTCAAGCAACTTTAATGTTGAGAATGGACATGTTTCATGCAGCCTATATGAGATGGGTGAATGGAATAATAAAAATCTTATTTTTCTGACGCTAAAATTGCCATATCATTATTTTTAAAACATATTATCTGATTATGGTAACATATGTAACATACTGTAACAGACACATGCTCCAATGTACATAAAGCAAACATCTCTTATTGGAGCAAACTTGAATTGTCATTTAAGATATATGTTTGCAAAATATCTAATGGAATAGAGCATTAGTCTGGCATGTACTGGCATTCCTGCTATGTACAATGCCCTTCGTTATTCATTACATGTATGTTACATATGTTACATTCTGGATCAAAATTTTTGATCCAAGATACTTTGTTACAGATCCTCACAGCCATGGTTCATGATAAAATAAGCAAGAAACTATGATATATATCCACCAGTTTCAAGTATTTTACATACTTCACGTTCATTGCAATAGAATAGTTCGCATTTGAAACTGGGGGTAGGGCTACTAAATACTTCATTAAAGGCAATATATACATGATAGGAAAACAAACCTTGGTTTTTCTATTTGCCAATTGAACCTGCTGATGGAAATAAATCGCATATCTTCGGAAAAATGCATAGTGCAACAGTATAAGTAAATGATATCACTCAAAAGTGGTATTTTCAAAGGGTATCTTAAATTACGTTACGTATGTTACAGTTAGTGTGGATCAAAGTTTTTTTCAAACGATGCAGTATAGACATACAGCAAGCAGACAGTGGGAAAAAGTTGAATAAAATGATAAACTATTGTCATTTTTCTGTAGCTGAAAACACTTTATCACAATTTCTTAATTTTGTTTAGGTAAAGTATGTAACAGGCTGTTACAGGATAACGCCCCAACGCCAAGGGTGCAAACATCTCTTATTTTACTCAGCTTGAATTGTTCTTTAAGATAGGGTATGTCTGCAAAATTCCCTAGGGGGGGGGGGGGGAGCAATCGATCCTCTGGCTAGCAGCCTACTAAGATACCGTAAGTGTTGTAAGATCTAATGTGCTGTTATTGTGGCAAAACAGTGATTGTAATGGTTTACATTTGTATCTATGATAAAAATAGTGCTTATTTATGAATTTCATGAAATATTTTTAGGCTCGCCACGTGAATTTTCCCGCGTTGGTAGATTTACCCATGCTATATTCTGTCTGCGCCATTTGCTGCCATATATTGGTAACATTTGTACCATTGGTACCAATGGCATAATCAATGGTACCATTGGTTAAACCTTGAACGGTATTTGTCTACAAATGGTACCATTATTACCAATGTTAAGAACTCCGAACGCACGCATTGTTGAACACTTGGAAATCCTTGTGGTGTCCAATAACCTTAGCGACCCTTTCTCCGGGTCTAACGGTTCCCCAAGAGGGGCGACCAGTCAAGTTTAATCCGGGTCGTGTACGTGCCAATATATGTTTATAGTTCGGTTACCACACTGCAGTGAGAAACAGGTGCTCCCTAGGTTTACATTACGTTTATCAATATATATATCTATATGGGACCAAACTACAAGCGCGTATCGACATTTTGGTTTCAAAATATATGCGGCTTTTTGGTTTATAACTGTGCCGGCTTCAGGTATATTTGGTTATTTTATTTGTAGGCATTGGACTAGGTCTAATGTATCTACCAACGATCGTTTTAGTCGGACACTACTTCAAGAAAAAGCGTGCGTTAGCAACTGGTATTGCTGTTTGTGGTAGTGGGGTCGGAGTCTTCGTCTTTGCACCGCTCACAGAGTTGTTAATTCCAGAATATACTTGGAAAGGAACAATGTGGATAATATCGGGCATTTGTCTAAACGCTCTTGTCGTGACTACTTTACTGCGACCTTTACCAGACACGACAGAGTCTTCACCACCACGTTCTCAAACAAACCTAGACACTGACGAAACGCTTCAAAACAACAAGGGTTTGTCTTGTGGAAAACATCGCTGCGATAAATCATCGCTATTTGACGTATCGCTATTGAAGAGCCCAACGTTTCTGGTGTATGGATGTTCCTGCTTTCTATGCACATTTGGTTGGTAAAGTGTTGCTTATAATCTTGCAAATAAATTAAGTTTGCTGGTAGATGAAATAAATTCGCATCGAGCACTACGACATGAAATACGTTGCAATATTGTATTTTGAAATATATTTCTTCTATAATAAAATAAACTTTCTACTTTAAAAATATTTATTGTTCAGAAACTATTGGATAAAAAGATATATTTGTTGGTAAAATATTTTTATTGCGTATAAAACTATATTTATTTAATAAGATTATATCTGTGTGGTAAGAGATTTAATATGTATTTGACTATAGGGGAAATATATATTTATAGTGTATAAAATATTACATGTATGTTAAATAAAACTACATGTACAGTGTATTCATGACCATTATATTAACTACCAGATGGACCATCATTGGATCTCGGACCAAAGACCTAACCAATCTGTCTGTAATTCACCATGCATTGTATTGTAAGTATGTAGGGTTCCGTCGTTGACTTATCGGCGCACCTCGTTTTAACCCCGAGTAAGGGTATTTCCATCACCACCACACCCCAATGGTACAACTACACTGTCCGCCACAAATCATCCCCTTAACATATGTACTGTATTCCCATGAATGTGGTTATCCCTCCCATTAATCAACACACAATCAATACACTGCATACAACCTATTATATTGACACCTGGTATCCTCAAGCAACGTTATGGCTTTAAATCGCAATTTAAAGAATTGTGGGTAAGCAGCCACGGAGAAAGTGTAAACAAAGCTGAACACTGAATAAAATAAAGGAAAATCGGGTAAATTGGTCTTCATTGGTTCTATTATTTTGGGAGAATATCATATGCGGTAACAATGTCTGTGTCATGCAGTGCAGCAAACTGTCTTAGGTCAGCTGAAAATTACTTTTTGAGGGGAAACACCTTTGCAGACTCTTGCCAGGGAGCACTCACAAGTTCGGCCCAGTCCTGAGTTCTACGTAATATAAATATGCCCAGGCACAATAAACTACCCGATTCAAGGCTTTGATTGTTCTTAAAAAGGTTGTTTTCCAGTTTTCATGTTATAGTTTTCCAAAGTAGGTGTTATGGTATTTCCCTGCTAAGTTATGACTTTCTCCAGTCAAAAAAAAAAAAAAAAAAAAAAAAAATGGTAAGGTTTCTTACGGTTGATAATGATGTCTTTTAGCAACATGCTACTCGCGACTATTGTATCATTCTACCCAAAGTCCCTTTCCAAGACGCAGAAATGACGAGGACTGTCTGAGGTAGAGGAAAGCCTCTTGGCATACCCAAGATATGCCTGTGAAACCACCGTATGCGCCTGGAGACAGCCAGACCGCATATATTTTGACGGGTTAATTTATTTTTACTCTGAAATTATTTTGCCCATATCGGGGCGTGAACCCGAACAAAAGTGGTATGCAGATCAGCAGAAAACTTGAAGTTCCTCGCTACCTACTGAGGTGTGGCGTTTCTATATGATGTTACCGGTGTCTCGATAATCGGTGTGTCAATATCAGACTTCATCGAACAATTGGTCCACTTTAGTATTCTTTACCCAACACACTTATTTTACCCAATGCAATTTGTTGTACAAGTGATAGCCTTTTTTAAACAATATATTTATTTTATAGACAATGAATATATTTTGCGACAATAAATACATTTTAACAAAATAGATTTGATTACAATTTTGAAAAAAAAAATCGTTTTTCACAGTAAATATATATCTACACAATATTTGTTTATCTATATATCTATCTATCTATCTATCTATCTATCTATCTGTCTGTCTGTCTGTCTGTCTGTCTGTCTGTCTGTCTGTCTGTCTGTCTGTCTGTCTGTCTGTCTATCTATCTATCTATCTATCTATCTATCTATCTATCTATCTATCTATCTATCTATCTATCTATCTATCTATCTATCTATCTATCTATCTATCTATCTATCTATCTATCTATCTATCTATCTATCTATCTATCTATCTATCTATCTATCTATCTATCTATCTATCTATCTATCTATCTATCTATCTATCTATCTATCTATCTATCTATCTATCTATCTATCTATCTATCTATCTATCTATCTATCTATCTATCTATCTATCTATCTATCTATCTATCTATCTATCTATCTATCTATCTATCTATCTATCTATCTATCTATCTATCTATCTATCTATCTATCTATCTATCTATCTATCTATCTATCTATCTATCTATCTATCTATCTATCTATCTATCTATCTATCTATCTATCTATCTATCTATCTATTTTTACAACAAATATATTTGATATCACACCGTACATACGGCTCGTCAACAGGAATATTCGTGGATTGGCCAAAACATTGCACGAAAGTCTTAAAATTGTTTTTCTTTATTATTACACTTTAGCTAACGGTTTCAGAAAAAGAATTGGAAGTTTTGTGTGGACTCCCACGCGTCTGTACATACAAGAGTCATGGTCAGCTTATCAGTGGATTAGCCAAAACATTGCACGAAAGTCAAAAATGACACGTTTTCAAAAACATCCATACTTTCTGCCAAATATCTCCATAACTAGAAATATTTGAAAGTTGCGTGCTCGAATATGCATAGCTAATAAAAAAAACTGAGATCCTTTAAGAGCAGTTAACATATTAATGAGAAAAGGGTGGGTCATACCACGGTTTCGGTATCTATTTGAAAGCCTGCTTTAAGCATTTATTCAATTTAATCACTATTATTGATCGTACAGCTCATTCTTTTGAACCATGTGTAATTTTACCTGATATGAATCACGGCAGTCGTTTTAAACGAGAAAAACCAGACGGACAATAGCTGTCGCGCGTGCCACTGGACATTGGAGCATAAGGAAACCAACAATCAGTTTGAACCCTGGTATGCCCAGGCACATACCACACATTTTAGTTCCGGCTCTTACCATACTGAATTTATAATCAAAATTAGGGGTATGCATAGTTAGCTAAAACAATGCATTATTCGTAAATAATTTCCCATCCCCTGTCTCACGGTAATTATACATGTACGTTTAGTCGCGTAGTCGTCTATTTGAATATTCAAAATTGCTTTGCAGTAGCCATATGACGAAAACAAATCAGTTATGCGGAATATTATCAAATGTTCACACTATCTACTTTCATTTTTCCAAATTCCTATATTCAAAACTGCAAGTGAGCACTCCATGCGCGTACGGTGGTTTCACTGGCATATAAAATCATTTAAAGATAGCCGTTTTATTTTATTTTCTTTCAAATTATTTGCTTTCTTTGTGAATTTTTATTTTATTAGCGATGCAAATAAAACCATATACTGATACAACAAAGAAGTGTTTTTAAAACACGTCTGTAGCAGACCCGTATCATAAAATGTTCAACGATCGTCTGGGTCGTTCCGTATTGGCCGTCCGTAATTTCCCTTATCACATGACACTCACCCATCTGAAATTCGCCGTACTGTTTTTATCGCCGAGCAACGGAATAAAACGACCAATACACTGTAAAGGTGGATTATCAACGATCCTTCAGATGGATATTGAAAACATATATAGCCTCCATACCATGAAAAGTTTAGGTATTCTGTGAAAAATGCAGCAAAATAGCTTAGCCGCCAAAACGCACGCGCTGTCATCAACGTCCGCGATTTGACGTTTCAGTTGGAATCTGACCAGCCGAATGATCGGTTTGGATATGTACAATAAATATTTTAAAACCGACAACAAATACATTTTATACACAATAAATATTTTAAAATATAAATTAATAATACAGAAGAAATATACACTTATTTCAAAAGACAATATTGCAACATATTTCACGCCATATATAGAGTACCATTAGACTTTAAAGGTACTTCGCTATCTTTTCATCTTCTTTGTCTATATTTCATTGTTAACATTTCAATTCAGCAGGCCTTTCTTTTAGTGGTTAATAGATAATTCTTCCCCGTGTCAACTTGTCACGGATCTTTTACCACATGCTTTTTTTGAAAAAGGCGAGAATTAAATTCAACTGTACATGAAACTACAAATGTCAAATAATTTCATTAACTTAAACTAAAGTTCCTTTGGCTTTCAAAGATGTTTGGCCATTTCGAGTAATCAGTGTGAACTGATGTTCTGTTTATTTTTGTAACTAAATGCACTATATTCAACCTGTTATATTGCTTGTATTCTCAAGCAAACGATATGGTTTACTCAAGCAAATGTTGAAGATTCTGAAGGTAAAAGTGACAATTACAGACGATTATGAGAATAAAATATCGTTTGTCTCTTATTTCCGGACGATCTGCAACTTTAAGATTATTTGTGGAATCTCATTATTACGGTCATCCTAATGCACGTGCATTGTACACGATTTACTGTTTTAGAAGACATGATAAGGGAAACAAGACGTAGACGCTGTAAGTAAATTCTCTCTAATTTTCTAACATTTACGTTTTATGACAGCAAACAGGCAATATTTCGAACCAAAAAGTCAGTAAAAAGTTACCTGGAAGTCGTGCATCAAAGCCAAAAATGCAATATTATAAAACGTTGCTATGGTTTTCCACTGCTTACATGTATTTATTGCCAGTGTTATGTTTCTCCTAGCTCAGATATGGTTTCTTACGGTTGATGTCATAGTTTTCCCCGGTTGATGTTTTGATGTAAAAGGATCACGTTTATTTTGCTGAGCGACTATGAATACATATAAATAGCGTTTATGGGTATGTGTGACTGTGATAGCATTGTAAATGTAATGCTTTTTGCAAAAGAGGTTTTATGTACACGGGAATAGCAGAGTTACACGACAGTCAATACAAATATAGTCTGATAATAGTAACGTTTTCGGTGAATTTATTATAGAAAGGTAAAAGTAGGCAATGATAAGGAAATGGCGCACCTATTCAGATTGTTTTAAAGGATGTATATTGTCTATGCGAAACGGCAATATCAATGCAGGCTTTCGGGTGATTCGCCTAATCTTTTGAGAGTCAGACGACCTTACACGTATACCTAAAACATAGTTTAGACATTTATAGATGTAAAGAAGTGATTTGCTATCCTCCAGAAATAAATCTTACCAAAGAGCAACATTGCATACAGACTCTTCCTGAATATCTTTTCATTGTTTCCGAAATGAAAACACATTGCATTGAGGTACGACGAGATAGTAGGGTTATAACTTCTCAGAGGACAATTCCTCAGGTTCATGTTTAGACTTGAAAATGGGGACACGTTGTTGCAACGTCTACGACTCGTGGAAATTTTAGCCCTATTCACTGCTGTGCCAAGAAGAGAAATCCTTGGGGCGGATACTTTAATATCACAAGCAACTTAATGTCCTTTTTCTAACAAAGGAATTGGACCCAAACTTCTAATGTCATATTTTAGAAACAACTTTTTATAACGAACAGCCGAGCCAAGCCACAGCCAACCCCGTCGGTGGAAAAGCGAAAAGCATGCTCACCCACCAAGGGTGTTTTACTGTGCTATAAACTCAACACTTTCTCGTTTCATAACATTTCTAGTTTGAAATTTGCATATCTTCTTATAACAAACTTTTACATTTTCTTAATAGCACCTACTTGAAATTAACTGCTACAAAAATTTTGTATTACGTGTGTCTTAAAAGGCGTCCTAAATTTAAAAACAAATACTTTAATAGGGATTTGCATGTCAATGGAGGTTTTTCAAAACACATTAAATTGGAATCGCAACCAATTTGGGGATTTTTATTGCGTTTTGTTCTCATCACTAAATCGTCCAGATTATTTTGGGCGGCATATTGTTTTGTTCATAACAATTTTTAATTATTTAGCACATTTTAAGACTTTTGGAATGCACAAGGATGGCAACAATTTGAATATTTCGTGTGGTGTTTCAGAACAAGACAATTTTGAAAAAGGTTGCCTCAAAAAGAGTTTGCTTAGATGCATTGTATATATCGTTGTGTTTGAAAAACAAAATGTTGAACGACTCAATTGCTTTTGACAAACAATATGCGCATTTTATTTCATTCAATAAAAATGGCATTTACTCCTTCTATAAGATTCTTGTAACTTAAATGTTATGCGACAGTCTGCTTGCTTAGTATTTAACCCAATCATGGTAGATAACTATGCTGCCTTCAGGGAGTGTCGCGCCGGTGGGTCGGGCGTTAGACGCTATGATGACCCGGCGTTAAGTTTGTCTGTTGCTTGGCCCACCTGGGTTCAACTAGTGTTTATCTTTTGCTCCGGAGTTATTCGGCGCCCAGGGATCTCCATCGTCGGGTAGCTTACTGAATCTGTGAGTCCTCGTTTTAATCTGTGAGTCCTCGTTTTTGATTCATGATGGTGGTTACCATGATTTATTTGTTTGTCCTTGATGATTCATCGACTATTTAGAGATTCACCACGAGGACCAAACAACTAACTATTATTGTGAGCCACTGGGGAAGACGAGAGTGAGGTTTGGGCCCTGTAAAATCGATTTAAGACCCCCCAGTAATTTTATATTACTGATCGTCCCAATGCGCTACTTCTGTTGTGGTTCTATTTCTTCTTTGTTTTGGAGTCGAATTTTTGTGCTGTTTGAACCTTATGTGCTTTTTCATAGTTTTAGTTAAGTTCGGGTAACTGAGTGGCTGCTTATTGGGAAATAATGGCGGCTGCTCACACGGCTTACGATATGTTAGTAAGTATAAGTACATGTACCTAACTGTCAACTTAGGTTTTTTTCCACCTCGGATTTTTGGCGTGGGAATTTCTTTCTGATTGCGCCTTTTCCTGATCATTGCCTAATTGTACCTTTTTTTTCGAAATAGGGACCCCCGAGTTACAAACGTGGTGAATATTTTTGGACGTTACCTGTTTCTTCATGAACGCAAAACAAATTTCGTTTTGTTCTGAAAAACGTTTTTCTTTGTGCAAAGTGGTTTTTCGCCGTGAGAGACAACTACATGGTGGAGTGTGTCTTCAAAGGTTGTATACTATTCGTGATATAAGTAGCAAACATGTTTCTGAAAACAGTAGGAAAGTTCAATTAAGAAACTTACTTCATTATCTACACTGTTAAATATTTAAAGGGTTAAACGCTCTACAATGATGCATAGTATACTACAATCATAGTACATACATTTCGCACCATGAATTTATCGGTGCTTCATACTTAATAGTATTGTTCATTAGAAGTGGACACAAATCTGCTGTTATTTAGAAATTTTCGCGTGACTTTAATTTCGCGAATTCTCTATTTCCGAATTATTAGCGAGTTCTTGAATTGTGTACCCATGCAGTATATTCGAGAAAATTAAAAGTCTCGCTAATATTTCCGAACTTATAGTATTTAAGGTGGAAATTAACAAAACCTCATATTAAGTTTAGAGAGTTAAAATTTATATCAGTGTATTCGTCAATCTTCCAAGAAAACGTTTGTGCTTTTAGTTTGTATGTCGCGTTGATGACGTAATGTTTATAACGTCACGAATAAGGCATGTTTTGGCGTTTTTAACGGCATTTGCAAGCCCCTTAAAACTTCATATTTTTGCTATAATTTCCGAATAGTTGGGTCGATTTCTAAATTTTGCACCAAAATAATGAGATTTTCATATGCAGGTGAAATATGAAAACCCACAAAAGCTGGTTCGCACAAGTAGCTTTGAATCACAGAAAAAAAAAACGTTAGATAAATTTTTCTTACATACCTCTATCATAAAGATAGAAAAATTCCGGTATTTTAGTGGTGGTAGATAAATCGATCTTACACTGCTGGTTTGGTTGCTCATGCAAGATAAGAAAAGCACGCGGTATAATTCGATCGTTTCTACTGCTTGCAGCAATGAATGGCGTTCACCAAAACTAGACAAGAGTGATGTTTTACAGTGATTATTCTTGAATCACGCTCGTTTTAAAATAAAAACAAATAAAAACTACATCTCTGTTGACTTTGACAGCGATTTATTTACATTTGACGTCACATCCGTACTATGCACAACGTCACAAAGGTTAAAGCACGGTACCAGGTTACGTTACCGGTAAAATTATAAAATCGGAGTATGTAAGAAAAAGAATCGATCATGGGTGTTCAGTGGAGAAAGGAAAATCCCAACCCTCGGGTCCACCGTTCCAGTGGGAAACTCGGCGAGCCTCGTTTCCCACTGGAACGGGTGGACCCTCGGGTTGGGATTTTCCTATCTCCACTGGACACCCATGATGGATTCTATTTATCTTAAATATGTCTGTTTTTAGAGGAAAGCATATGAATTTTATTTCTTTATAACAAAGTGGTATCTTTTTAGAACAAATTTCTGAAATAAAAAGATACCCTTACCGTCGTAGTTTTTTCACAAATTAGAATTTTGTAACTGTACCCCTCGCCTCGCTAACGTCAACGAAATAAGAAACCGTTGCTACCTGGTACACGCGCAATCAGAACTTTGTCTCACATGTTCCCCGTGTGAGGCTCATACCCGCATCAGAGACAACAGTGAAAGCAATTAACGTCAACAATTGTGATCCCCATAGTCACGGTTGTTCGAGAACAGTAACAGGAGGGAGGGGGGAGTCTGGAAATAAAATATACTATGTGGCCGTATCATTTAATAAGAACGCGCACCAGACATGGTCAATCACTTCAGTGCCCAGAGCTTCTCTTTCCTTATTTCTCTCTTTCTTTTTCAGCTACCACGCAATTTATATTTCTTCTTGGCCGATTGATTTTGTCAGAAGGAAAATATGCGATCATCGCATATCGTCGTCAATTTTCTGCATTAATTTCATTGCCTACCCGCAATAGATAACTGAGGAACGGAAAATGACCACTAGATTTTCTCTCGAGACTGTCCGACTTTGCTATTCTTTTGTCTCCGATGTCAGCTACTTTGATTAACATAATTGACGCATAGAAGAAAAGGAGTTGAATAAATGCATAATTTACATGGCTGCATGTATACAAGAACAGACATAATTGCATAAATACCCGTGTCATATTAATATACTTCCTGGGTTTTAACCAGTACTCTAGGGAGTTAATGTGTCTCTCTCAAGGACACAACACGGTGCCGCCAGTGGGGATCGAACCCTCGGAGTCCGATGCTCTACCACTACACCACTGCGCTCCCTACTTGAAAATTATCATGTCTTGCTTGAGCGAAAGACTTGAGATGTCAGGAACTGTACCACGAATTGCTATATTACACACTGAGACTTTATCAATCCCACTGAAATGCAAGCCGGACGCCATAGCTCGAACGCACGGCTCATTTCATATTTTCAACGCCTGTAATTTCTCCTGTATGTACATGCTAAAATGTCAATAATCGTTGGCATTTTAACGTTAATGAGCAGGAAAACTTTTAGTCTCAACTGGCTCGAACATGAGAAAAGTTTTATAACCTCTGGACCGGGCCCCGAGGTTATAAAACTTTTTTCATACTCATTTTAGCTGAGACTAAGATTTATTCTACTCATAAATACATGTAGATCTATTGGTATTTTAACATTTATAAGCAGGATAGATTACAGGCTTTGGAGTTCTAAACCTTCTATTTCAATATATTTTGGCCATGTCGGTATTTATGAGCAGTTTTAAAGCTTGAAACTCGCGACCTGTTCTGTAGCCACGCTTTTCTCAATTATATTTGTATGAAATGGAAGCAAATTGTTAAATTCAACCCCAGTCGAGACTGTCTTATCGAGTTGATAATTCTTTTTACAGTATGTGTCCCATGTATTATTTTTATATGTTTATCAATTATTTGTAATTTGTTCATTACTAAAAATCTCCTCCATTACTTGTCTGTAAATAAAATTCAAATTTAAAAGAGAGATTCACTGGTTGATAACGCGATTTACAATTAGGATTAACATATAAGGGCATGTCAGAAAAATCTAAGGCACATTTCTTTCACCACTAACTGAAAAATATTCTTCATTTGATTAGCGGAAGAAACATGAATCGCCGTAGAAAATATTCTTCTAGAAAGAAATATGCGAACGTGGTGATCGATCGCGGTTTATTCAAGTTACGAATCGAACAGCTTAGTTTCGTAGCCGACACGCTACTCGGTCGGGGAGATACAGAGAGAGAGAGAGAGAGAGAGAGAGAGAGAGAGAGAGAGAGAGAGCTCTTTCATATTAAAGATTTTTTTCATGTTTTGTTTTTTGTGTGTTAAGGCTTAACGTCCCAGTCAACAATTTTTAGTCATGTCGGGACGGAGCCAACACTTCCTGCGATTTACCAAATTTTCATGTTTAATAAAATACGTAATAGCATCATTTCACATACATCATAGTTGTGTATCTCTAACAGAGTTATCCCCAAGCAAAAAGTAACTGTCATGATTTTGGTGATTCTGAGATCCCCTTTTCAGTAGTTAAAGAAGACCCTTATTTGACATTTTGTCTTCACTACCAGTGAATCATGTAGCTATGTAAACTTTATTGTGAAAAGAAAAGGGACTCTTACATAGTTATAAAAATATGCCCAATATACAGGTAATATGAACATAAATGAAAATTTATCATCATTTTTCCAGCGGCATATTAAATTTTCTGCAAGAAAGTTGGCATTAATTCTCACCCCAATGGTTTTGTAATGTAAAAATGCATCAATATCAACCGTAAGAAACCTTATCAATTTTATGTTTTTAACTGGAGAAAGCCATGACTTAGCAGGGAAATACCATAACACCTACTTTGGAAAAATATAACATGACAACTGGAAAACAGCCTTTTAAGATCAATGAAAGCCTTGAATCGGATAGTTTATGTTGCCTGGGCATATTTATATTAATACGTAGAACTTAGGATTGGGCCAAATTTGTGAGTGCTCTGGAAAGGGGTTTCCCCTCAAAAAGTAATTTTCAGCTGACCTAAGACAGTTTGCTGCACTGCATGACACAAACATCGTTACCACAAGTGTTATTCTCCAAAATAATTAAAAAAATACTAATTTTCCCGATTTTCCATTATTTTATCCGATCTTCAGTTTTGTTTACACTACCGCCATGGTTGCTTACCCATAATTCTTTAAATTGCGATTAAAGATCATAACGTTTGCTTGAGGATAGTGAGTGATACCAATTTTAAAACAGGTTGTATGCAGTGTAAATGTGCTTTCCCTAAACGGTGTTGTTGTGGCTACTTTATTGCGACATCTACCAGACACGTCAAAATCCAAACAAACGATGCTTCATGCCAAGTTTCAAAATCATAGGCCTTCTGGTTCTGGAGAAGAAGATTTTTAAAGATTTTTACTACTTATAGCCATGGCAGCCATCTTGGTCATGTGACCTTGACCATTTATATAAACTTTCATTCTTCCTTCCTAAGAATGCTCCACATGAAGTTTAGCTTTCATTGGCCAAGCGGTTTCAGAGGAGAAGATCTTTGAATATTATGGTAATATACATGTATATTGCCCCGGGGTGGGGGCAGACCTGTCCCTGGGGTCCATTTGTTTTCAGAAACATAAGTCTTCAGTCCATTTGCCCATTTCCATAAAGTTTTTCTCTTCAAATGACATTTTGGCAATTTTCCTCATTCAAATGCATGGGCGACCTATGTTGACCTTGCCGTAAAATAGGTCAAGGTCATCCCAAGGACATGATTTATATAAACTTTGTAGAGCTCCTCTCCCTGATGCTTCATGCCAAGTTTAAAAATCGTAGGCCTTCTGATTCTGGAGAAGTTTTTAAAAGGTTTTTGCTATTTATAGCCATGGCGGCCATCTTGGTCATGTGGCCATGACCTTTTATACAAATTTTCGTTCCCCCATCCCAAGGATACTACATATAAAATTTGGCTTGATTGGTCAAGTGATTACTGAGAAAATTAAATTTTACATTTAATTTGTAAATGACCTTTGGCAACGGTCAAGAAATGAACTTGACCTTTTATACTCACAACATTTCATTAGCTCAACATGTTGTCTATATCTACCAACTTTCAGGTCACAGGCTACAAAACTTCCTGAAAAAGTCCATGTTTTCACTTTTTTCCATTGAAAAGCCTATGTAACCAAAATTGACCTTGCCATAAAATAGGTCAAGGTCAACCCAAGGTCATGATTTATATAAACTATGATGGGCCAGAGTCCCCAAAGCTTTATATCAAGTTTTGTTGAAATCGATCCACCGGTTCCAGATAAGAAGATTTTTTATGGCTTTTACCATATATGGGCATGGCGGCCATCTTGGTCATGTGACCTGGACCATTTATATAAACTTTCGTTCCCCTTTCCTAAGGATGATCCACATGAAGTTTGGCTTTGATTGGCCGAGCGGTTTCAGAGGAGAAGATCTTTGATTTTGTGAACGACGGACGGACGGACGGACGACGGATGGACGGACGCCGGAGCATGGGTATACTATAAGCTCACATGTGAGCCTTCGGCTCAGGTGAGCTAAAAAACTCGTATCACTCTTCTAACCTGATACGATTCTGTATCACCATCTTACACCTTTTACCCAACAACATAAAATCCAGCACCTAAAGCCGTATTATAAATCTGAATGACAATCAGACTGCTGAGTGTTATTTTTGTCTTATTTTGTAGAACAATATAGGGATCAAACATGATTTTCCATTCACTAACATTCGCTAGGCCCGAGGTTTTCAACACTCCCCGAGGGAAATAGCGAATGTTAATGAATGACAAAATCACGTTTGATCGCTGTTATTGCATAAATTCTGCAGAAATGAAAGAAATAAGGTGCAGAAACGAAAGAAATATGGTGCACTTTATTTTACAGCCTCATCAGACTTTCATACGCTAAAAAAAATCGTTTTTATGCACGTTCCGGGCGGACGTCAGTTTCATATTACTAGCACGTGCTTTTCGTGGCGCCCGGTAACGAGCATAAGTAAACGCCATGTATTAACAGCACGTGCGCGCGTGAATTGCAATATGGGCATGGCGGCCATCTTGGTCATGTGACCTGGACCATTTATATAAACTTTCGTTCCCCCTTCCTAAGGATGCTCCACATGAAGTTTGGCTTTGATTGGCCAAGCGGTTTCAGAGGAGAAGATCTTTGATTTTGTGAACAACGGACGGACGGACGGACGACGGATGGACGGACGCCGGAGCATGGGTATACTATAAGCTCACATGTGAGCCTTCGGCTCAGGTGAGCTAAAAAATTCGTATCACGCTTCTAACCTGATACGATTCTGTATCACCAT